>JARDVY010000298.1:0-600000 GCA_029030555.1 Ornithoptera alexandrae | reverse complement strand
CAATTTATTTTTAAACAAAAAAAAAAAACATTTAAATCCGCTAACTTAGTGCGCCATTTGCGAAGGCTTTGTTGGCCCGATTAAACTGTCAACATTTTTACATAAAGCAACTTTGAAAATGTTTCCCGTTCGCAGATCAGGAACAAATATCCGAACGGGGGAGAAATGTTGATAACAAAAAAAGGACAAAATTTGGTCACTGCTGGCCGGCCATAAATCGGATCGGGCTCTAATACCTTTGTTTGCGAAAACCGAAAACTGCTGCGGATTCGAGCGCAACTAACAGCACCATATTTCACTCGTTTCCACTTGACCGACTGCTGTACGCCAGAGAGCGACGGACGCAGCGCGCACGCCGCCGCGCCGCCGCGCCGCCGCACCGCCGCACCGCCGCACTTCCGCCGCGCCGCGCCTCTATACGCGCGGGCTACGGGCCACAATCCATTGTCGCCGGTGCCAATTTATAATGGCGATAGGCGATAGTTATTAGTTAGTGGGGGATTTTATTAGTAGGTATTTTCTTAGTGTACATGTTCTTCCCCGCGCGCGACATCCAGCGGCGAGCGGCGAGCGGCGAGCGGCGAGCGGCGAGCGGCGGGCGGCGGGCGGCGGTACGTCAAAACTATTGGAGCGACGCCAAGAGCTTTGTTAAAAGCTCTGGCGTCCTGAAAGCTTACGCTAATGCCACATACATATATATTCTTTCCAGTATAACAAGCCGCGCGGGTTAAATATAGCGAGATTTGTAAGTTATACACAAAATATTTACGTCGATAGGTCGCCTCGGTTTAAACGCTCGCCAAATGGAATTGGCCGCCGCTGAATTATAGTTGGTACGGACTTTTTAGCGTTCCACCGCGACCCACAACGCCCCATCGCTCTAAATACGTGCAGAGAAACGAGTTGTAACGAATATACGCACGAATCAAGTACACACTTAGCCCTCAACAGGAATCAACACGCGGCCAATACGGTGGTGGTAAGTGACAAGTTAGTCTGGCTGTTTACACAGCAACGGATTGCGCTCGTCCTTTGAAGACGGGAGGCTTTACGTTTCTTTACCCCAGTTACTTGATTAGGTACAGCGTCATTTTAACTAGTACACAGTAATGTTTATATGCTATGGTTTAATGTAGTGATAACTACCTAAATCTTCTAAAGTTTCTCGTTAACAGTAATAGGACAGTAAGAGTACGCAGCCACAGTATAGTGGTTAATCGTTCAAGTTAAACGCGGGTACGACTGCGAGAACGGAATTAACGCCTCCAGCAACGCCTTGAGGGTATTACGTCTATATTAATATACCCGGAGCAACAACGGCGTAATACCGGCCCGGGTACATTAGCCGGGGCATCGGCACCGCACAATGGAGAGCCTGATTTATCGCTCCCCGGATAAGGCGGCCGGGCGATGGGAAAGGGATTTTTCCCGGTGGAAACTGCGCGAGGATATCGAGCGCTGATGGATTTACGCTCCAATCGATGGCAGCGTTGTTGCCCTGACGTCCCGGTGATTTGGAGACAGGGTTACATGATTTAGATTTACCAGAGCAATCGGAGAAGTATCAAATATCCATTCCGCCTACATTTGTGTTTATAACACTTTTTGTTTCCATTTTTATCGTATGAGTTATATCTTTATCTAAAAGCAAGTGTAACCATTAATTTATATCCGTACCATACCTTAGTAATCATAGTCTGATTTGAAATCTAGAAATTATTATTATCCAAACTAGTATAGACCTGGTATCAAATACCAAAAATAGCAAGAACTTAACCTTGATCTCCTTTATTATATCTTATTCGGTAAGACATATAACGTAAACCGGTTCAAAGCATTATAGATATATATGTACAATTACCTAAGAAACTGGAAATAGTCCCCATAATAAAGACCTGATAAAGCTGAGAGGACCAGGGCACGCAGTCGCCGAGGTCATCCGGTTCGATGCGGTTCATTGAAATATCAATGTTCTCAAATTTCTGTTTACTTAAACGCTTAGAAACTAATTGTTCTAGATGCAGACTGCTCATGCAGTCATGATTTATGTGATTTTGTGGATGTTGCTATGTCCTGTTTACTGTGGTTTGGTCAGCTATGTGAAAAACATTAATATTATTGTCCACAAAACTGACAATGATATTCCGTAAGGTAGTTCTGTTTAAGTGTCCAGAGACAGACGACCAGGGATAACAAGTTTCTATTTATAAACCGAAAAGTTTAGGAAATACACTAATCATAGTTAGGTTGTCATGGTTTATCAGAAAAGAAGAGAAGTATAGAAGAATAAATGTCGCTGATAAAGCCCAGTAGATTTGTAAGCTGTTGTAGCAATAGGCAGTCTCCATAGAGACAAGATGATTATGATTAGACAAGTGAAGAAGTAATAGAATTTTACTGACGACCTGATGAAGATCCCAGGGTGTGGTTGAATGATGATACTTGGAAAGAGCTATGTTCAGTAAAGAAGAGATAATGCTTGAACTGATGATGATAACAAGAAAATATATCTCTAGTGTTATATTTCAATAATCGACGTTGTAATTGATATATAGTTAAAATGAACGCAGTTATTAACCGGCGGATGCACTGCATGGTTTTGAGTATGCACCATGCGGTTCAGCCGGAGCCTGCTTCCAAACCAACGCAGTGCAGTAAAAACGCAGCGTTCGCCGGCGTTTTGCCAACGTTTTTAATTATTCAAAACGAACACGGCGAAGCGGCGCTGAGTTATGCACATCGCTTCCAGGTTTATCTTAAATTTTCATAAGCTCGCAAACTGAACGCCGATACCGTACACCTAGCTGGGAAGCTGTAAGATAATCTGTAAGGTTTACGCGGACAAGCTGGAATGCAATAATGTCGACCTTATTGATAATTCCACCAAAGGTGTCTAATCCTGCACGTGATAACGTTTGGAATGTATTAACTATACAGGAATGAAGATAGACCATCATTTGCCTGGACCTTGCTCCCTAAATTACGTAAAGATAAAGCAGCTTTTTATAATTACAATTTTATTATCATCGTCAGCCGATACAAGTCCACTGCTGGACATCGGCTTCCCTCAGGGATTCCCACATCGCTCGATTCCGCGTCGCCCGCATCCTGTGATTATCCACGACCTTATGGTCATCATGGCCTACGGTACCATCAAGCACTAAGGACAGTTGTTTCTAGGGGTACATATGGGCGAACTTGAGCCATTTCCCAACACACTCGCCCAAAGCGGGTTGGTAGGAGCTAAAGCCTCTTTTGTTGATTAGCAGGGTGCACCACGAGCAGGTGGGGTTGGCTTGGGTCCCGTGAGTTGTTGTGCGGGAGTTACACCCCTTTTTATTAAATTTTATTATGATGTTTTAAATTTCAATAACGTGTAAGGATCAAGAATAAATATTCTCTTTATTATACAAGTGTATGTAACAAAAAATGTATTTGTATATCAATAGTTATATTTCGTTGAACGCCGTAACAGGAAATTGGTTCAGTGAGTTCGGAAAGTTCTTCGGTTTCATATTTTATTAACATCCGGTAACAATTTAACAAAAACGTCGGACAGTTAACAAAAACGTTTCGCGCGATAACTCGGGGGAGAGGCGCGAGTTAGATGTAAAAAAAATTAAACTCTCCCCCTCACCGCCACCACCGCCACCACCGCCAGTACCACCACCAGCAGCACCCCTCCCCCGAGCCGCCGTCCTGCGTCACAGTCTGACAGATCAGAGGCGCGCGCTATTAAATAATAAAACCGGCTCACCTTCGCACGCTTCCCTTATTCAATGTAACTCCTAAATACGACGGGATACATTACAGATACGCGGCGGAGCAGACGCGTACGAAATGAAAGTAGGGGTAGGGGTGTTAGGGCGCGGGTGGGGGTGGCGGTGGTGGTATGGAAAATACTGGTCAAATATATCATCCGGTGCTTGACAGGGCAATTCTCTTATCGCGCGCGCGCGGCGCCGCTGCGATCTAAGCGGGCTTAGCTAATATAAAATGGTTTTAAATTCAACTTTAATTCGGGCTATCTCCAGCTCGGCTGCCACCGCTGCCACCGCCGCCGCCGCTGCCGGGGACTACGTACAAAAGGGCTCGATTTACGGGTTTGACGGATTCCGAATATCTTAGTGCGGGCGCCGGGAAGAGTTAGAGCCCGGCAAGGGTCCCAACGTAGCTTTAATAAAGAGATGATTATATTTTACGGATTTAATATAACACTTGGCTTATTTGAAAGTCTCGTGGAGGTTCCCGAAGTGCTTTATGCTGCTCATAAGGTGCTTACCTTCACGGCTTATTTAAGCTCAGGGTTCATAGCTCGACGCTACCACACGATACGTAGAAGCATTTAAAGTATAAGCTTTATTTGATATTGCGTCCATCAACACGTTCCTCAATATTTGGTGATTACAGGTTCGTGCTCGAGTATGCTCGAGTGCAGGCTGTGCGGAACTGGCCTGGTGCTCAGCAGATACGTCACATCACGCGTCCAGGCCGGCGCGTGGCGCTCTACCCGCGTTATTGTCCAACACTGTGTGCAATGCGCTGACAAACGATGACAGCCTCCGCCTGCAGCGATTTACGATATCCTGTTACGAGATTTAACGACGCCAGGCATTACACAGTCTATTAGCTGAACCGTTCCCTGTCCAATTTTGGTTTTAAACGATTCTTATCTTAGTTTCACATTTAAAAATCTAGTTTAGTCTTATTTTTCGATAATAGTAACAAGTGTATACGGGGACATCCATTCTGCATAGTCATTATCACCATCTTAACCGATGGACGTCCACGGGCTGGACTTAGGTCTCTTAACTCAAACGGCACTAGACTATGTTTTGTGGAATATATAACAAAAGACCTATTTCGCATAGTTTTAAGTGACAACGTGGTTGGAACATTTTAGCCGTCTTATGAAAGATGGAACACTGCTATGATGTTAAGAGGGATTTCAAATATAAGGTTAATTAAGACGGTTTCGAAAAAATTTGATATTGATCACACTGCAGAACATGTGGTTGGAAATAATTATGGTTGTGTTAGGAGGTAACCACACAGCCATTACGTCATGAGAGCAGTTGTAAAATCTCCTCACGCTTCACAAGGCATTTATTGAACTCCATATAGAAATATATTTCATTTGCCTTTTCTATTCCCGAAAGTGTATTGACGGTGTGGTGGCGGTTCGCGTGGCTATGTCCAATGTTTTCGGACTGTTCGAGAGAACGGTTCTAACGTTTTGAGAAGGAAAAAAAATTAGCATAGTGTTGTTGTAGCGACGGGAAGAGCTTTCGCCCCGTCGGGCCGCCAAATATTTGCGGGGGTGTCATAAATTGGGCGGCTCCGCGCCCCGCGGGATAACACACATAATGCGGCGCCACGGATCGGTAAACATATTGTAATGGAAAACGCCGTCATTGTTTGCACTTTATGACGTCCTGGTGCTGTAAACTGACGCGCGCCGCCCGCGGACGCTGGGTCATATAAATAAACGCCAGGAGGAGGAGCAGGAGGAGCAGGAGGAGGAGCTCCCTCCACTCCTCTGCTCTGTTTGCACGGCCAAAGTTTACGCAGCGCATAATGAACAAACACGATAGGGAAATAAAAACTTAAACTCTCTCCATGTCATGATGATTAACCGCTTCCTTAACACGGTGGGCGCCGGTTCGATTCTGGTGCCACACGTGGTGATTGGTGTTACGGTTTTTGAAATACGCAATAATTAGGTAAATACGAAGGAAGGATATATGAAGAATAATCTATTATCTATTTAGAATTGTAATGACGTAAAAAATAATTGAGATAGAAGTAGATCTAGATCTAGACAAAGTTGAAAGAAAGAAAGCAAACAAACCATCGAAGCCGTTTGTGAGAAAGTTAATTATAAATGGTAGCCATTAGGATGTTAGAGGTTCAGAAAGTGGGACACAATCAATAAAACGGGACTTAAGGTCTGAAAACTTTTAGCACTTTTGTCATGTTATCCAATTTTACTTTAGACACTATGCTTACTTAGACACTTGGGAAGAATCAATAAAGTTTTAATTCGACCATTAAGTTGTCAGATTTGAGTAAAAATTCGGATAGGTCTTACAACAAGATCATTTTCATCTGGAAAATATTTCCACAGACGGTTATTCTTCACTGACGGAGGCTTGTTAATGTGTCTACAGTTCAAGGGTTTGGGTGAGAGCGGAGGGGAGGGGAAGTAAGTTCGATGCAATGTTATAATTTAAATGGCAGGCTCACTCCACGATTACTAGCCGCTACCTCAGCGCCGCTGCAACAAAAGGTAAATGAAAATGAAATAAACAATCCCGCGACGCGCCGCCGCAGCTGCGTCTGCGATATTAAATCCGCAAGTTTATAATGGCAGCAGCTGTTCCAGTGCCATCTTGCGACTGGTTTAAATTATCCACTTCTTAATAAGCCAGCCTAGATGACGGGCCCCGCGCCCTGCTCGCGGCGCGGCCACGAACGGGTAGTTATTACTGCGGACGCAATAAGTGACCACCCCCACATTTTCACGCTCAATATTTATCCGACAAAACAAACTGTTACTGCTGCAAACCAATCAGGATGACCATAGTCAAGGATGTCGGCCTCTACTCGCAGAAGCTTCACCTGATGATCGATATATTGTCCATTGCGTTAGTCGGGATTTTTGCACAGCACCACATTTTGGTCCATATATAAATTTTCACCAGCATTTAGCAAGTAAATACAATGCGTTAAGAATTATTGTGATTAGATATACTGGTCAACGTAATAACTATATAACAACATATAAAAAACTAAGTAAATTTAGTAGCTAAAGGACATACATAATAAACGGAAGACAAAACTACAAGGTTAAAGAGAGGAATGGGTTTAGACGTTAGAAAAAAGCATAAAAGGATATTAACTAGTGAGATGGCTTTGCACATACAAAAAAGGGGATATTAAAAGGAGATCCCTGTTTTACAATTTTAGAAGAAAGAGAAGTAGATGGAAATATAGCAAACAGATCCTGATCTACAAGTGACTATATTTCAAGTTTTCTCGGTTACTATTTTAAAACTGTTTTCGTTTTTTTTAATCTCAATGAATTTGGGACAGCTGTCGTGTCTGTATGTGTGTCGGCATGAACATGATTGACAAGATAACTATCTTTTAAAAAAGAGATGGTCGAGACTATTTGGAATTTTTTTCCTCATCCTGTCTTAGGATATAACTTCGATTTGTTATCTCATCTCTAATTTACATTTTTTGATAATAATTTGAAATCGGCCGCAACCATTTTGTCACAAGTCTAACTATCATTTGTAAACTAACAACGCGCAGGTAAGCAATGTGCCTAGGTCTCGAAAGAGTACTTCCACGTGCATACAGGTATATTTTAACTTTTATTAACTAGTAATAGTTTGGAATTTAGATTTCCACGACAACGATGATCAGAATTTATCAAAAGAGAGACCTATTAATTCTCGGTTGAACCCTTTTGTATCGAGGTTGTAGGAACCGGTTGAGTGTCACTTATGAGGTCTCAAAGCAACGACCGCAACCAAGTAGGGTGTAGTTACAAGTGAGCTGTTAATGAGTCGATTTTTAACTAGAGTAATAAATATTAATCATTTGTGAAGAACTATTCAGTATGGATTTTGTTCCAGTAATTCCAGTTGCGTCGGACATCAAGCAGGGTCCAACGCACGGTGGAATGCGTGGACCTGGTACCAGCGATTTGAACGCGAGCTGTAATTCTTCGGGCTTAACGCTGGCACCCAATGCCGGAGCGGCGGATCTGTCTCTTAACAGGGTGACCAGCTACAGCCATAGATATCTATTATGTTAACTACCTTGTGACGGTAATAAATGCCTATGAACCAGTAGACTTGCAATTCTCTTCTTGAATTATATAGTAATCCTGAGAATCCAAATTGTCTTCACTCAAATTGTTGCATTAGGTAATTTGAATTGCTTAAACAGTTTCACTCCAATGTCGTCATTGAGATTGTTTCTCCTGTATGCATTGGATCTGTGGATGATGCAACGCAATTAAAATCAAGTATCAGAGTTTATGAGGTTTTTTTGAATAATGAGTCTCTGTAATGAACTAAGGTATATATACCTTTATAAAATATAAAAATGAGACTGTCCGCGGCACCGGCCATAAACGTGGCGACCGTCCGGATGAGAGAAAAAAAATCACACATAATACTCGGCTCGAATGAAAAAAATAACTAAGAAATAACATCAAATATGTTCGGTATGCGACGTCCGAGAGATCACATCAGAAATTTAAGCCTTCAAGCGGGCGGAGGGAAAAAGAAACGAGAAATAAAGGATCGGGGAAAAAAATGAACACAGAAAAAGTCTGACCCCACGCTCGGACCCGTAAATTCGAATCAAAGAGAATCAAATGTCATTTTATGAATACGATTTTTAAAGGGACCTCTCGCGTCGCCCGCGGACCTCTTCGGGTTTCACGTTTGGGTCACATTCGACATTCCTGTTTCTGTTCCTTTTTGTTTTAGATATTTGTTAATTGGAGTTTTATGTTTTTTATAACGTTTTATGTATGGATATTAAACTTTACATCCTCGTCGCAGCGATATGGAAATATCGGGATGAGCGTATTGTAATTGTCCATTCGTGGTCGTTTACGCCGTTTGATGGCGGCCTAATCTCTTTTGAATTTACTCAATTATCTTTAAGTTGAGCTAAAGTTTTAAAGTACCGAAAGGCTTCATTCGTTTGTTGATGATTTAAATTGATTACAAACAAATGTCTCTTTGATTACATAATTAAAGATATGTTGATTCAATTGCCTCTATGGCGCAGTGATTAAGCGCGTATACCACGACCACGAGTTAGATCAGTTACAGGGTATATTTCCAATCGGCCTGATTAACTAGCGCCCTAATATTGTCGATTGATTGGCGATTTTCTGTTGCCAGATCATTAAACTGTCTCAGTTTGTATTGAGCTCAATGTCGTGTTAATATCCTAACTAGTTTAGTGTCGTTAACAATCGCGTTAGATATCATGACGACCTGGTATCGCCATTTTGTTGTATCAACATTAATAGTGTACCTTGTCATTGTGGGTCTTAATTAAAGGCGTATAGTCTGCCTTCTAGTTAACATATATATATATATATATATATATACATATATATATATATATATATATATATATATATGTGTGTGTGTGTAATGTATCGGAGAGTATAATATGAAGTGCGCGATGAGAAGGTATTACTTTTTGCGCCGCCGAGTGAAACAAAACGGTGCAGGCGCGGCCATTACGGTATTGAGTCATGTGCACGTTTGGTCCGCGGCGCGCGGCCGCAGCTTTTTATTTATATACAAATTAACCAACTCCATCCTTCCTAATATTAATTAAATGTAATTTCAAATGTCCAATTTAAAAATATCGCGCGCCGTTAAACAAAAAAATGAAAAAGTTTCAGACGCCAATCGCAATGATTGAGTTTAGTGATAGTGCCATAGATTAAAAATATTTTGCAGTTTGCTGACTTATGTCGGCAATATTTTATTGTCTGTGGCACCGGTTATATAATGCAGCAAGCATCGTGGACATTAATAACAATTAACTGCTTAATTTATTAAATATGTGTCAACGGGTAAATTTAATAAAAAAAAACCTACTAATTTAAATGAAGAAATATAACGTTATTTTTGTATTAATAACATTTTTCTGCTGTTTTTTTTTATATAACAAGGTTTACGTTGTCCTCTATGGGGGCAATAACGTCGGTGGAAATGAAAGCGGATCTAACGTTAAATAAACATCCCGCAGCCTCCCGGGCCCCCGTCGGCCGAAACTACATCGTTTAAGATCGAACAAACAAACTCCAGATAAATACGCTCTCGTATATCGAGATGGTATCGTTTCGGATTCGGGTTGCATCGAGACATCGGCCTCAATCATCCGACGCGGCGGATCTGGTGGCTGAACGCGCGCGACTTTCGCCCTACGCCGCGATGTAAAAAGTGCGAGGATCCTTTGATCAGAAGTTTTAATTCGATTAGCGTAAATAATTACACACGTCGAAGGTCCTACGGAATGCGGTGCGAGCGGGGCCTCCTCGTGTCCCTCCCCGTACACCACTCCGTGTACGTGTACGTGTACCTCTCGACCCTGCAAGTATTAGCCAGCTCGGGTAAAGATCACGCCATGTGAAATCGCACAATACACGTGGGTTTCCTAAAGCTATGTTCACACAAATCATGAACGGATTCCACTTGAATTGAACAGCTATCTCTTCCTCTATCATATAAGTTGCTTTGCTTGTTCTATGTACTAGTAATAAGTACTTACTGCGGAGTAGTAGTGTATCTCGCGAATGAATTACTAATAGAGTTATTGCAATAATTTTTCGCTAGATTGAAAAGAAAATTCATTAGATAATAGTTCTTTTACTATAGGGTTAATAGTGATTTTTGTTTAAAGATAATATATTGTAATTCAGTACGTACTGATCATCATACATCAGTAAATACTGGTCTTCGTGCTCACGGTCTACTGATACCAACATTTTTATAATTACTTACACGTTTCCCTTATTTGTTACAACTGACCTCTACTATTTACAAATGGTCCGCGCAACGTTATATGACATTCGGTGACTTTGTCTGCACTTACCTGTAACAAAAAATACACAATTAGTAAGGGTATTAACATTAATTTAAGCTGATGAGTGGATCTCTGAAATCCTTAAGGTAAGGAATTGTTCAGATTACATAGTTCTCATACGGATCTCTATATTGATAACAGATATCAAATATTTTCCAATGAAAATAATTTAAAGATTAACGATAACTTGCATAAACTTATTTGACTTTATAAGTATATATACTTACTATTATTAGGTTGTTTACAAATGATATGTTAATTATATTTATTACACAGTTACCGGTAATACCCGTGTGGAGCGCACCGCAATCGGTGTGTCGGTGTAATTACAGTGATGCGCAGAGCTGTTATTCTATTGTTAGCACAGCTCCGAATGTATTGTCCCGTCACCCATGTTCACGTGTGACGGGCGAGGTCTGCCAGCGTCACCGGCGCGGCAACGGCAACAAGCGTGAAGGTACGCGCGCGCACAATGCGGTAATGCGCGCCGATTACGGTAATTCGGTTTGAATTAGGTTAATAAGTAGTTGTTATTACATCGGGGCACAGTTGAATTCAACCCGGTACGGAGTGAGGGTAATTGGTTACGATTTTTGTGCAATTTAGCCATCGGGCGATCTGGCGATGGACGGACTGACGGACTGACGGACTGACGGACTGACGGGCCGGTCACGGAACGCGCATCACAATGACTCAACAACCCCCGCCCAAATAGAGGGGTGTAACAGAATTTAACGCGCCTACCTCTGCGCGGACGGTACAGCGGATTTTGATCTTCCGTTTGTTTAAATAATTGTATCTAGAATAATCTTACTTAAAAATCAGTTAGGTCTTTTTTTTATTTAACTAAGCGACGTGACGAATGACACGTTCACTTGATGGTAAGTGATACGCCTGCCCATAACAATGTCGCGCTAGTTAGAATGGTATGCAGTGCACCACATTGCGTTCGTCGCTTGAAACATAAGATGTTCTATCTCGTTACCCCAGTAATTACACTAGCTACAGCATTCTTCAAATCGGAAAACATTAAGGTTTGCACGTTACTGTTTGTCTGCTGCAACAGGTGCTGCGGTGGGACCCAGCCTAGCCTTGCAGCCAGAGACCTACCACCAGTAAAGTAACTTAAGACTCTATTTTCCCCGCTCGCTTAGCTGGCCGTTATATAAAAGTAGACTTGAAAGTTGTTTGAAATATTCCTTGAGAGCAACTGCAACCGCAAATGGCTTTCTATAGTAACCGTTACTATAGCAACCACATGAATAATACGAAATGGGAAATGTTAATTAGAAATAAAATGACAAAGAAACTATGAAATTCAAAAAATAATTGGTCTTTCTTTTTCTTTTTGCTAGATCTTGTCCCATCTTTACTTGGGGTCAGCCCTACTGGTCATTCTTCTAAATCTATCGCTATTGTGTCATAGCTCCTGTGAATTTATTATTCTTTAGATCTTTATTGATCATCATCAACCAAGTTAATTAGGGGTCTCCCAGCGACTCTCTTTTTAGTTTCAAGATCTAACGCTACTTTAGATAAATAAACAAATGGTCTATAACCATCTACAAATCATTCATCGTCGAATACTCATGTTGCTATGTCGATATGTTCACTAGTTTTCACGTGATTAAATTATAAAACAAATTAAGTAAAGCCAAAGAGGCGCGGGTTCGATACCCGCTCAGCTCAGTCGTAGTAAAACACCGCGAGGGAGTACTGCTTTCGCAGATTTGTGTCATCTGCCAACCGGCACTTAACCAGTGTGATGGAAAATGGTCTTAACCCAATTCTTGGGAAAGAAAGCTTCGAGTTCCACCAGTGGGCATGGCGAGGATGTGTTTGTAGTTATAGACGGCGGGGCGTTTGAGAATTGAAAGGAGAATAATGAGTTTGAGCAACGGCGGGTGCATTGCATTACGCAATTGCAGCGGCGGGCGACCATTTCTGGCTTGCAGCTTTTTCTTCAGTTTTCCCGCCGCCTCGGCGTTTTCCCGCGTTGATATTGTACCGCGCCCGTCTCGCTTGCGCGCGCTGCACCTTGCACCAACCGCTATCTCCGTTCCGCTCGTTCGTTCTGAGGCGCCGAGCGCGCGCCGGCCCCGCCCACCGAGCCGCCGCCGCCCGCGCCCGCACCCGTCTCCCTCGCCGCCGTATGATTTACGCGCGGGTGCGAGCGGTCGTGACGAATGTCGCGCTTTCGAAAATGGAACGCGCGAGGAGGAAAAAAAGGCGCGAACTTTCCCGCGCATCGGAACGTCCGTTATTAGCTCGGTGTAAATTGTGATGAGGCGATACGATTGCGTCCTGGAGGTGGCAGCGGGGGTGGGGGGAGGGGGGTGTGTGCAGCGGGTAGGAAGGAGGAGGCCGTGTCGGGTGTCCGGTGCCCGCGCGCTCGGCGGGTGCGTTATGTGCAACTATATTTACGATAATGTTATCCGCCTTGCCGTATTACGTTACCTGCGCGCGCTCGCCCTGATGAACGATTAGCTCGCGATGAATAAGAAGCTTCGACCGACGGGTGGCTACAGAGGGATGGGAAAGTAAGACAATGATCCCTCCGCCCCCTCCCGTCTACATCAACACGTACCAAGCGATATAATTAATATAAATATATTTTGAATTGTCTTCAAAAACTCTTTATAAGTAAACTCTTGATACCCCAAGTGTAACAACAAATGGAATTATAAACAACTTATTTAAAGTACTTAAATTTTAATATTAATTAGGTACAGCACAGTAAACTATCACTAAAGCTGTCCATTCACGTTCCGAACACATTCATTCCGCGTAATGAAGTCATCAGCCGTCCGTCTCGGGGCCGATCGTTATTGTCAATGGCATCGCCTCTATAAATTCATCGTACTTTATGGTCAGAAAAAAAAAACATTCGGAATTAAGATTTCGTGCCGCGGGCGCGGAATGTCCGCGCAAAAACCTACGCTCCGAGAGATGTCGCGCTGCGAGACCGCTTCTTTTTGCGCTGTCGCTATTCTAATCAAAATAGTTTACGGGATCCGGGGTGGACGGTCGGCGCGCGCGTGGGAACGCGCCCGTTAGCCCGTAGACAAGTTTTTGTTACGAATTTACATACAGAACTCGTTACTGCCTTAAAAAGATCATAGATAAACATATTATTACCGGTTAATATATTTACTGGTGGTAGGTCTCTGTTCGCAAATAACGTCTAGGTACCAACGCACCTCCAATTTCTACCGCCAAACAAGTAATGCATAAACATTACTGTGTTCAGGTTTGAAGGGAGTTGCAACTACAACTGCAACAACCTGGGGAACGAGACTAAACATCTTATGCGTCAGGCGACGAGCGCAATATGGTGCTGTGTGTATCATCCTAAATAGCAGCACGTTGTTTTAGGCGGGCGTATCACTTACTATCGGGTGAACGTTCCCTTCGTCTTGTTGCTTAATTAAATAAAAAAAATATGATACGCCTTTTCTTGCACAATCACTGCAAACCACCTCCTTTGTTATGCTCGCAACTGACTTCCTTGGATAGCTTAAAGAAAATCTGCACTCATATATTTTTCTAACACTTCACACTAGGTGAGGTCCGAGCAAGTTGATTGCTTATATAGCTCTTATCCTTCCACATGGCTTCTCCATAGTACTTGCAAATTTCTGGTGCAAACAGTTTCTTTAGAATCACAACTGAATGAACATCCCAGCCCTGAGAATGACAAAATAGAGTCGAGAATCAAACGCCCGCCACCCCGGCCCCGGAATCGGCAATGAATCAAAAATAAAAAGTTGGAGGGTAGAAATGAAAACGGCGCCGCGTTGAAAACATTGTTATATTTATAATTGCACGTCAAGCGGTGTCTCCAGGTGATATATCGGTCCATGAATACGAGATGTGGCGACGACTGTCGTGCGAGCCTGGAATTGCGGCGAGCTGAAGACGTGCGCCCCCCGCTCGGGAGACAATCGTTACTTTTTACTGTAACGCGTCAGCTCCGCCTGTTGCATACCGGCTCCACGGGAAATCATAAAACGTAGCTCGAAACGCTTGTTGTATTAGGTGATACGGGTTTATCTAAGACTTCTAACTTACAAACACTTTATCTCGCGTAAAAGCAAACAATGATAAACGTTTCAAGTTTATCTTTGTTTGTTCAGTAGTACCGAAGCACTAACGCAACGGCAATAGAGCGGCCAACTAACAGGCGTCATTAAGGGCGTATCGAGAAAGAAAAAAAAACGAACAAAGTCGTGTCTAACAATGAGCTTATGAGAGTAAATCGAGTCGAAAAACCAACAAATACGCGATAAGCCGCCGCCCCGCCGGTAACGAAGCGCCTCACTATCGATGTCTCTGTCAGAAACTGTCAAAAACGTGACGGGCGCCGTGTCAGCTTAACGAGGCGCGCGCTCCGCCGCGTCATCGTGAGCGCGCGCGCGCGCAGGCGCGGCGGGCGCGGCGGGCGAGGCGCCCAGCGCCATCTGCCGGCGGGTAGGCGACGACGCGCCGAGCTTCAAGCAAAAGATCCTGTTCTTGGGGAAATGCATAAAGATGCAAATGAACCGCGCCCCCGGCGGAGGGCGGCGGGCGGCGGACGGCGGGCGGAACCGATATATCGCTGCGCGCGCACCTCATTATCGCTAACAAGCATTCGAACTCCTTCTCTACTCCATAAATATTATACTTTACACCTGTAATGCACCGCGGGCGCAGTCAGCGCGCCCGCGACCGACAGATGTCGCGGCGACACCGGCGCGCAACGTCTTAATTACACGCATAGGACGAGCGCGCCGCGCACGTCGAGCACGTCGCGCACGCCGCGGGCAATGCGCGCCGATTAATGAACACGGCCGCGTGACACCGGGCGCACCGGCGCGGACACGCCGCCGTAACTACTATCCATTCGTCTGATTTGCATCCGAATCGATTCCGCGTTTGACCGGAATCGAATTAGAATCGAATACGGCGCATCACTCGACCCGTGCTCGCGGGCGGGCAGATAATTTTTATTGTGACCGGTCGTAAACAACAACATCAATTGGACATTGTAACACGTCGCCTGGCACTAATCGAGACCTGGACCCGTGTTAAGTATCGTTAAACATGATGCGTGCGCGCGCATCTCCAGGCCCAAAAGAAAGAATTTACAAAAGAGAACATATCAATGGCTACCATCGATTACCGTTCATCATTTATCGATAGCTCTTTTTTAAGACAGATCCGGAAGGCTATATAGACTTGGTATTAGTTGATCACAGAACTTAGTCATGCATTGTCATCATCCAGCCACACAGGACGTCGCTGTTCCCTGACTGACTCCGTAACCCATGAACATGACAGGTACACGATGTGTCTCACCTAAAGTTACGAGCGCAACGTCATGTTATGTAAACATCTTAATAGATCCATCATTTTTATGAGAAAAATTATCGCTCTCAATTAAGGTAATTAAGATTATTAATAAATCTAATTTGTAATGTATTTATGTATTACTAATAATTCTCATACATATGCAGCAGGCTTATCAATAAAGATTATCTCCCAGCGGTAGTGTAATTAATCGGAATTATTTACGAGATCGACTTGTGTGGTCTCAATTTTAAAGTTTATCGGATGTGGGGGGATATCCTCCACCACCGTCTAATGTGGATATAACATGAAATGCACACGCTGGGAGACATCTCTGAATTACCGACGCCATTTTGTTTCTCAGTCTTTTTGAGTTTTACCTTAACATCTTCTATCGAAATTGAGTTACAACGCAAAAATACCTTTTCATTTGGTTAGTAGTTGGATAATATGGCGCTGACGGTAGTTGATAGGTCTCTGTCATTGGAAATCGTATAGGTACCAACGCAGCTATCTCTGCGGTCAAACAGTAAAAGAAACACTGTTGTGTTCCGGTTTGAAGGGCGATGTAGCTAGTGAAATTATTAGGGTAACAAAACACGTTCGATCGTGGAATGCCCACTTACGTTGTCAATGCCGGGATTCGGAGCTTCCTCTTATAAGGAGAGAATTAAAGTTATTTATCCCCAATGCTGGTCAGTGGATGTCACATGCCCAAGGAAGCTGTCAGTTTCCTCACGATGTTGTCCTTCACCGAAATCTCAAGCTCAGTAGGGATGAAACCCGCGCCTTTCTGCGACGTATAAAGCGGACGATTGTCTTACGCACTGAGCCATCACGGCTTCAACGTTACATGGTGTTGTGTAAAGAAGATGAACCGGTCAACGTGCCGAGCATACGGCGGTGCTGTGCACATCCTAACTAGCGCCATGTTATGAGCGAGCAGCTCATTGGTTTAAGTTAAAATGAAATTATGATACAGAGGGGTTGTTACGGGTGAAGTTCGGTCCAGTTAAGTGGAACAGGAAGCGAGTTACATTACTCGCATTTACATTTACTTTGCGAATGTTCTCCCGCATCCGCCGCGCCGACCAGGTGCCGCCTGCTGAGAGCCGAAACGTTGCGGTAAATTTTCCGGATGCCTTCCCAATGATTTCCTCGGAGACCGGCGGCCCGGATGCGATTTCTATAAGATAACACTTCTCAATTTCTGCTCGCCTGGTATTTCCACTTACAGCCTCACCCCCAACCCCCCCGACCCCCCTCCCCTACCTCGCACCGCCGCACCGCCGCACCGCCGCACCGCGCAACATATCTACTGGAAAATTTACCTGCATTCGCTTAATAGCAACGACGCGGTCACCCAAAGATTCGGGATCTACACAACGTATATATGTTTTTTTTTAATAAAACATTTATTATAATAGTGTTATACAGTAATTGTACAAAATAATATTTTATGGTATATTAAATAGCTATAAAAACAGATAACGTTAGCGCTCTCGTGACAAAGAGCTAGGACTTTTCGTCCATGAGTAAGAGCTTATTTTATTACATCATGATTATAGAGTTATATACATATATATATACATATATGTGTATATATATATATTATCATATAATCCAATAATAGAATTATTAACAATAAAGTTGCATATAATATCGTTTTAGTTGTTTACTCGTCGATTGAAAGAATTCGTCATTGTTTATGGATCGATGGAGAGAGTACATACATTCAAGCTTATTACTTGTTAGTACAGTTATAGTAAAACATACAGCCAATGAAGTATATGTACGTAACAAGTCAAGTTATGTATAGAAAAGTCTAAGGGTAGTTTTTTGTTCATTCTATTACTTAAATATAATAAAAACGACGAAGGTCCGTACACCGGTGTGTCGGTATGTGTGTAGGAAGGACGCTTCGTGAAATATTTCGATCGCGGTTTGATATTTTTTCCCGCGACTCCCCGGGGACCCCATCCCGACTCAATCGGCGATATTCACCGTATACGGCCTCCGCATAATCTATTTCCGGTTGTATAATCTGTGCCCTTTACGTGTACGACCACAGGCCGCCGGGCGGAATGGTCTTTGAGACATGATGGTTATTGGCACCGTTTAGCTGCGCTTGTGTCAATTTTTTTATATTTCTCGCCACACGCACAATATTCACTTGTTTATTAGTGAAATTTTAACACAATTTGGTGGTAGTGAGGATGTTATACACTGCGATATGTCGCGATTGACGGCTCGATACATAAGATGTTAGAGATTTGACTCGATTGACAAACGGTGTATATGAATGAGTGATTACTTTTAAAACTTCCGTTTTTTATCTCCTGATGAGGAACGGAACCGAGATTATACAGTAGCTTTAAAATAAATTCCATCAAAGCTTAAACAACCATTTGTGACTACAGTTGCGGGGACGTGTAAATTTCTTCATACCACTCTCCCCGTTTATTACTACAATAATAGGTAACACGTGATAGCTGTCAGGAGGGGTGCAGGTCTTCCGGTTGTGACGTCATCCGCTTGATAGGCCATTGAATATTTATAAGGCCGCTGCCATTAAGGAGTCGACATTTTGTATAATCGAGGCCTCCCATTACGCCTGAAATTGCTACACAATCCGTGTAACCGATTGCTTTAATAAATAACTAGGATAGCGGAAACCGGATATATATATATATATACAAAACAAAATTAAACAAATGGTAACAAACTATTACTGGTGGTAGGTCTCTATCGTCGGAGACCTTCTAGGTAGCTACCGCCGCAGTTCCTATTTCTGACGCCAAACGGTACTAAGCAATCGGGATCTAACATCATATGTCTCATAGCTATACCCTGATCAGCGCCACGTTTTCACGAGCAGGTGTATCACTCACCATCAAGTAAACCGTTCGTCTCTACGCTTCAATAAATAAAATGAAATCCAATGAAATTTGAACGATATGAGAAAAATTGCTAGGAAATAAAACTGAACTGCCAAGTACTGGACATGTCGTTAGATTAATTGTAGTCATTGTAGAAAGTGGTGTAGCTGGTGAAATTACTAGGGTAACAGGACTTAACGTGTTAGAACAAGGCAGGACAGTGTGGTGCAGTGTATATCATCCTACCTATCGCCACCTTGTTATGGGAATGTTTCCCTCCAGATAACCACCCTGCTAGTATTATTAAATATATATATATATATATATATATATATATATATTAGTTGTGGTGGTTATAGTTTTCTGTGAGGGTCACCGTCGTTACCACTCGATCCGTAACGTAACGAATTAAGACTTAATTAAGCTAAATGTCACCGGAAGGAAGCGACCGGTTACTTGAGAATCGCAACCGAAATTTGTAAACGGTGACCGCAACTGACGCTTCGGCGACCACTAGATAAGTGTCATCACGGGGAACTAAGGGACTTAGTTTGTTTTTATTTTACGAAGCCACGAGACGAGCAGGATGATCACCTGATAGTAAGTGATACGCCTGGGTATAACACAGTGGCGATATTTCAGATAATATTCATAGCACCACGTTGCGCTCGTCGACTTGAGACATTAGATATTAAGTCTCGTTATCCATATTAATTTCACAAGCTACATCGCCCTCCAAACCGGAACACAGTAATGTTTGCACAGTACTGTTCGACGATCTCCGGCAACAAAGGCCTACCACCAGTACACTTTTGTACCAACATTATCAGTGATAGGACTCCACCGTAACAAACAGCACTGTGAAACCATTACAGTGTTCTGGTTTGAAGGGCGCTGTAGCTAGTGCAATTACAAGGGTAAGGAAACTCAACATCTCATCTATCTTACGTCTTACGCAATGATGCAGATATCATCCTAACTAGCGCTACATTGTTATGGACAGGCGTATCACTTATCAGCAGGTGAATGTCCCGCTCTTCTCGAGGCTTAATTAATTAAAAAAAATAGTGGTGGTGGTATACCACCGCTATTTATTTTCACCACGGGGCAGAAGTCCAATAGTAAAAATGTAAATCCATTGTAAAACAAAGACAAGTGAAATTCATAAACTAATGCTGTCCTGCTTGCTCTATGGACGCCATCTTGTCAACGCCGATGACCATAGATAATAATTTGTAAACTGACATTTATACACATCCAGGATTTATATTAGCTATATATCTTTCTTGTGGGTTAGGTAGTTGGAAACAGACTCTGTGCTGGTGTATGGATATGGTCCCCAGTGAAGAAGTCCCCGGCGCAGCAGAGCTCGCTATGAATATTGCCTTAATTAGTTTGAGCGTATTACTAACAGCTTCATGGCGGTTTACATCTTTAACCAAGACTACGTGAAGATTGTTTTGTCTGTTCCATTTAGATATTCGGCCACAATCACCGAATGAACCGGAGCGAGGACTCGTTATCCCGTATTGGATAACGAAACAGTTCCAGTTGGAGCCGTCGGCAAGCTCGTTTGTGTCTAAAAAAAAAATTTGACATTTGGTGTAAAAGCGTAGAACGGTGGCGGCGGTGCGGTGGCCAGAATGACCAATTTGCGGTCTCCGCGTCTCGGTAACGAGGACATTATCAACGTAGCCAGCTATTCACTGCCCGCACCCCTGACCCCCTCTCACGCCGCCAGGTCCCCGCAACCGGCGCGCAGTGCGCACGCGCTCGCAAGGAGCGCGATTGCGCCCCTAATTGTTTAAAGTTTGCCCTTCTGCGGTTTGCCGCGTATGTTATCATTTTACACGCCATGTCTAATGCACAAACGGACCAACTTTTTTACTAAAAAAAAAATCCACTGTGTAGATCGCTGATAGACCTTTTTTACACGATAAAGTGAGGAGGGGCCGTTTACCAGCAATTAAGTCTGTCCGTAACAATTTAACGTTTCTCCAAACTAACTACTCCTATTACATTCTCACTGGGTCCAGTTCCCTCCAATTAAGATTCTTGTTTGCTGCTGTCCAGCGAAAGACCTATAGCCTACAAATGCTCGTAATTACCAAGCAGCAGTGCACAAATATTACAATGAGACGCTAGCCTGATAGTCAAGGATGTTAAGTCTCATTACACCAGCAATTTCACTAGCTCCAACACCCTTCAGTCCAGCACACAATTATGTTTGAACACTGCTGTTTGGCGATGGAATCGGAAGGTGCGGTGGTGTCTCGACGGTCTGCAGCAACAGGCACTGGATCTGAATGTACGCATGTAAATTTCATTAATTCTGTACGCTATCATTACAAATCGAAAACGTGAGCATCAGTTGGTTGCAGCGCGATAAATACCAGTACGTATACCTGAGGTGCAGCACTCCAAGTGGTGGTTGGGTACCGCAATCAGTGCCCGCGACGATTGGCCGCGTGATCGCTGTAATTCCCTGTAATTCGCCGTAATTCGTGTAATAATCGCAGCCGCCCGACCGCGCCGGGACGGCCGCGACCAACGACGTGCTAATGGGCAGCTTTACGTGCCGGCCGTTCGCGCGCCGCAGGAACTGAACCCGAAACCGTTCCCTCGGAGCTTCACACAACCGCCCGCTACAGGGAGAACTAGCATACGAACACGTAGTATATAACATCATACATAATATTAGACGGATGATAAAGCTATGTCAACAATGTATCAATAGACAATGTGTTTACACTGCAGCTTATTGGCTACAGCGACCTTAAAGTAAACACTGTCTATCAAGTGTGAATTGTGCATCATCATCAGCCAATTGAAGTCCACTGCTGGACATAGGCCTCTCCCAAAGATCTCCAAATTGATCGGTCCTATGCTATAGTCAGTGCTGACTCCGGAACCGCTGGGTACTAGGGGCAATCCTTTGTAGAGGCTCATGTGGGAGGATTTTGGCCGTCTTCCATCACGCTGGCCCAATACGAATTGGTGGGAGCTTGAGCCTCGTTTGTTGATTAGCAGGGTGCACCACGAGCAGGTGAGGTTGGCTTGGGTCCCGTGAGTTGTTGTGCGGAACCTTTTACACCTCCCATTGTGAAGGTTTTATTAAATTCTCTATCCATTTCTTCTTTGGCAATATAGGTTAAAGGAGTTAAATATTCCAAGGTGAGATGACAATCTGGTGAAAGTAGAAAGCCGAATTTACCGTCTGATGATGATGTTGATGATGATTATTGAAGTTCTATATAAAAGATGTATTTTTATGTTATATCTAGATTATGTATTATACAACACATAAGTACAATGTAGGACAGTGAGCTATCCCTTTAAGGCTTTCAATTCTTAATCAGATAATGCATGTATGAGTGGAGCGAAATCCAATGTCTGTTGGTAATTATTGATAGAGGATAGGGGGAGGGGGGTGATGGTGGTGTAGCTGCAGCGAGGACTGACGGAGGCGGGGTGTAATCAATGTAATCGTCGTAATTACAGTAATACATCCGGTGCACGTCTAATGACCGTTAATGCCCGCTCATAATGCGAGGATAGTGCAGTCCGCGATTTGTGCCCCACTCCCACACAAAGGGCGTGGGAAAACGCCTCTCGTTCCTAACTAGTTCATCTAAGTGTCATTAATCTATGATTAATGCTAAATCGGTAACTAATAAAGATACGTAGAGTAAGAACAAATCAATTAGAGACCAGCATAGAAGTGGAGCAGATAGATGTCGCATTTTCGTTTTTGTGTTAAATAACTTTGAAGTTATTTCGACAACTTCTAAGTAATTTAAAATTTAATTGCATATTCAATTAACTCACTTAAATGTCTTCCTCCAGTAGTATATAAAATCTTTGGGTACGGTTTGGTTGTACCAGTGTGTACCCTTAAAGATGTATCGGGTACAGCGCGCGGTGAGTCCGGCCTTATATGGCGCGGCCCGCTGCGTTTGCAAATTGGTACAACCCTTTGTCTGGACACGCCATCTGGTACGACACCGGTACCAGATATACCCGATATCGAATAAGGCTGCGGATATCTATCGTATTAGGAAGCCTTAATGCTTTAACATGCATATTAAACTCGGGACATTCGCGAGGAGCACGCTGTGCGCCAGTAAGACGAAACCGACGACAAAGGAAATCGATATCGTTTTCATTATGCAAAGCGCATTGCGGTCACGATGGTCACTCGATGGTAAGTGAAAAGCTTGTGTATATGATCCTTGTTAGGACTTTGAACATCATATTATGCCCGTCGCTTAGAGCGGAAACGATAACGTTTGCACACTACCTATACGGTCAGTAGCAGCAGCAGCAACCCATACGATATATACCGACGTGGTTAAAACATTTACACTAGGACAACTTGAAATAAAGAAGTACTATGATGAAGAGATTAGGATGTATATGAAGTGTCCTTTATCACGTTGTTTAATGTGTTTAAAAATTAGCTAATGATGTATCGCGTAAACAGTTTTAATGTGAGCGATCACACAAACACTTGTAAGCTGCATTGCTTTTGTAATTCGCGTAAATGTGATTTACGCGTCGCGTCTCCGACAGGGTTCGGATGATGATGGAGTTAATGAAACGCGAAATCAAAGAGTCTGCCCGGCCGTATATCACCAATACCGGTAGTTAACAAATATTATCACAACGGAGTGCGTGAAACGGGCGGACGCGTCAATCCGACCCGTTGTTACGAAACGAGATTAGTTTTAAAACATATTTTTTATTATTACAGCCCGCCGTAAATCAGAGTGTTGTGTAAACAATCGAGCTCTTTGTAATCTTATAGGCTATTAAATGTCTGGATATAAAAACGTCTCGGGTGCCGGGTGCCGGGTGCCGGGTGCCGGGTGCCGGGTGCCGGGTGCCGGGTGCCGGGCGCCGGGTGCCGGGCGGGTGCCGGGCGGGTGTCGGGGCGCGCGTGTGCCGCTGGTGCGGCCGAGGAGCCGCGCTCCCGGCGCAGCGTCTCCAGTGATTTACGAGTGGTCCTTCGGGTGTTAATCGGCATTATTTGCAGTTCACGCGCCCGCTCCCGACACACGACCTCCTCCGCGACGCGTCTGCAGCCGTGTCGCAACATGTTTATAAGTGACACTCACTGAAATCCCATGTTGGGAAACCGGTGTTCCAAGAAAGCCAACCTTCGTGATCGTTACATTAAACAATTCCCGCTTGGCTAGTGCGGTAGATAAATGGCTTTAACTCTCTTCTTTTGAGAGAAACTTCTGCGTCCCAGCAGTGGGAACTTTAAAACGCCTGTTTATTGCTTTATCATTGATGGAAACTTGAGTGCTTTTCGTATTGGTCTTTGTTACCTGTGGTGGTAATGGATCATATTTAGATTTTAATTTATGGAAGACATAGCTGGTGAGATCAAAGGTAAATCACTGGAATGAGCGGGAGAGATGTTCGGCCGTAGTTTGTGCTCCCATGTGGGGCATTACGCCCAAGACGAGTATGGTCATTAGGCGGCGATATTAGCTATTAACCCCGGCGCGAACGTTACTGGTGTCTCGCGGGGTGGCAGCAGGCGGCGGCGGTGCTCCGGCGCCCATTTGTCTTCGCGCAGACGATGTATGGGATCAGGTAATTTTGTTCACGTTGGAGCGGTTCCGAATCGTTTACTTAAACTGTTTATAAATCGATATTCGGTTACGCTTACATTTCTGTAGACACATCAGTTCTAGATATATTTACTGCGGCAGTGGAAGGCCAGTTCTCGTCCCGCAGGTTGTCGACCACTTGTTACGTACGGTTGTTTACCAGCGTAAGTGCAGGTTATTAAAGGTCTCATTCTGTATTCAAAGCCGTCATTTAACCGTCCGTACGGAATCGAAGCGACACGGGGACATCTGTTAAGTTGTAAGACATCTCTCCAATGAGCTACACCGTCGGCCGGGCGACTGTAGCCTTTGCGCCGTGGCTTTAAGGTCCTCGCGGTCGCTCGTAAAATTTGTCGCCGCCATAAACTCAACAAGTGAAGTGAGGACGGTTTACGACCGACATAAACGTCCATCTGACGTCTCACTAATACGTCATAAACTGAATCCTCCCGGCGGAAGGCGCGGGTTATGACGGCGCGCGGCCGTTTATCGCGTCTAGCTGACAAGTGCTAAGGAGGCTCCTTTTGTTCGGCGCGGACGAGGCAGGACGAGCTGACTCGCGGCCTCAACAGGTACTTGTTAGACAACCTTGTAATGTAAACGTTTCTTAACTGCCACCGAAGCGAAGTGGCCAGCTGTCAACACGGGAGCTCGGCTCCCATTATGGGTTACACATAGAGGAGTTTATATGGCGGTGCGTTCTTTTAATCCCACTTGAGTAGATACTCTACTCTCACTGTCAATTCACTGCCATAGCAGTGTCGTAACGATGCCGCTGTAGTATCATCTCTGTGGTACATTTTCACAGTTAATATTTCATCAGCAAATATTGACGTGTGCCCGCGGCGCCCGACTGCGTTACAGTCAATATCCGAACGCGTTTGAATGTAAATAGGTTAACTCTAAAAACAATTCAGCCGCCGCAGATTGCTCTTACACGCGTTCGAACAAACAGACAAACACGAGGGGGAACCTCTGCTTCCGATACGGTAACGGCGATAGCTGTAGGGATGCGAAAGGAAACAACTATTGCTAACAAAAAATAAAGCTTATTGCATTTAAACTTCTGTGTGGGAAACGGAATTGAATCCTCGGCGTGCTGTAAAAGTCGACTAAGGACGGAATATGTTTAGAAAGAGCACCAGCTTTCCTCGTGACTGTCAACAGCATTTTATACTGATCAATATACATGGTATGACTCTTATGTAATAGATCTAAAAGCGGTACAATATGGTGCGATGTATACATCTTAATAGTTTCATTGTTGCATAAATAATTAGAGTTAATATAAACGTTAATTAATTGTTATATAGTTTTTTTTTAGTATTTTAGCAGAATTTTAATGTGTTATAAAACAACGTTATAACGTTATAAGCTATTTTAAACGGATCCGTTCAGAGCTACGAGTGGCAGTGTCTACGCGCCGCCGTAGCCGCGAGCTGGGGGCTGGGGGCTGGGGGCTGGGGGCGAGGGCGAAGCGCTCGCTGATAACGGAGGGGTCCCGGCGGCTGCTCGCTTCGCGATTTCGTCTATTCTCCGATAATTAAGCAGCAGCAGCGTCTGGAGACACTTTGTAAATAATTTTCGTAACTGTCACACCATTTCCTTAGTTTTTATCGTCAATTTCTCGGTGTGACGATATAGTCGACTAGAGATTAAAACATATTTCTCAAATTCAGATGAATAGTTTGATGTATCCATTTGGTGTCTACTGCATCAGAATTAAGTAACATTTTCTACTAGCAGGCGGTAATGGCAATGGTAATGTTTCAGTATGAGCGGTTCTCAACCAGTTGTTGACATAATCTAACATCAAACTCAGTATCGACCGGTAACAGTCGTTGGACACCACTCGCTGAAACGGAAATGGAACTTCGATTGTATAGTAATTTATGCAGCAGGATCCAAGGGTTGCGTGCAGCATTCATCCCTCAAATGTGCAATTAGACAAACACTTGACTGATGCGAACCCATCAACTGTCTCCGAACGCTCAAAGCAAATCCAACGTAACGTCACTTCGAAACCATGACTGCCTTCCCCGTGACAATGCTACAACCTAGCGGGCGATGGGGGGATGATTAATTGTCGTCGGGCGGAGGATGGGTGGGCGGGGGTGCTGCGATTGGGCCGCTTTGGTGCCCTCTATTGTCTATTTCGGTGTGCCATGTTCGTTTTTAATGGACAAACTCTGTTGGAGTTGTCTCCTGTCGACGGCGAGGTGATGTGCGCAGCGAGCTGCTGTGTTTTTCGTCGGGCGTAAATTAATCAAGTGTCGATTGTTGTATAAGAGGTGTGCCAAGTGTGGGCGGCAGGTGGATAGTTTCCTTACAGCAATATTACAGTAAAATTGATTATAGCAGACGGATTGCTTAAATGAACACACAAACCAGTGGCCGGTGATATTTAATCAGAGTTTGAATGAAGAAGTGGAGATCAAGTGTTGTTAACCTCAAATCATTGAGATGTACAGTATAAAAAAATAGAGGCTTTGTTAGGCAAAAAATGACCTATAATTTGAGGATACAAATTATACATATTAGGTCTCTAAACTGTAAAATATGTTGACATTGGCTGAGATTGAAGATTCGCGAGAAGACATCATTGAACTCTACGCACTAGATGTAATCGGTTAAGCAACGGCTCTGACGTCAAATTAGGCGCCATTACGGGCATTAAATCAAACCGGAAGCGCACAAACAGCGTGACAAAACTTACAACGGGAGGAAGCCGTCCGGGAGACCCCAGGCGGCTCGGCGCGAGGGGCTCCAAGCCGGTGTACGTCAAATGGAAAATTAGATAGGGAAGCGTCGGGAACGGCGGAATCGACCTGCGCCGATTCGAACCCGCGTCCCGCCGCTCCGCTGCCGCTGTGCGAGCCCGGCGTATTCTATTTCCTATTTCCAAATAATGACAACGTCTCACGTTTAGATACTTCGCACAGCCACAACTGTATATCGCAGCTGAACTCAACCGCATTGTCGCCTTTTGCAATACACTGCTAAGATATGTACGGGAGAGTTCTTTTTCATCATCATCGCTTAATATCAATCTGACGCGCACTTTGGCTACTTTTAATCAGATCTTTCGCGAGCGCTACATCGATACTTCACTACACTACATTTCTCTACTTTTCACCTGTTAATAAGTGATCTTTTATAAAAGGAAGCCGTTCAGATATTGTAACAGCTCCGTGTGTTTAGATCCGGTCTATTGTTAGGTGCAGTATCCGCGCGGGTGTTATTACCATCTCTCGTAACGAAGGTACCTTCGGCTCGATACATGTTCAGCGATATCGCAGAATGTATCCGTGGCGGTAGGGAAATGTTAATTTGTAATGTAAATTAATTAAATAGCCAATAATCGTTGCCCTTTACTTTACGGCGGAATGTTGGCATTTAATTAAAACGGATCCTCGCGCCGGAGACGGGGCTCCTGAGAAATATTGAACGCACGCCATTCGCAGTGTTCGTTAAACTGGCCTTTACTGTAGCAGCACTTTAAGCAGCACATTTGTGTTCAGCAGCACTGCGCAAACATTACTCTAAACTAGTTTTAAACGAGCTATAGATAGTAACAGAAACGGTGAGGATTCGAATGCGTCCTAGGTATGCAATGGACTAGGATTAGATATTAAATGATAACAGAGTAGATAGAGATCAACCAATACTTGTAGTCTTGGAATAGACTACAATAGCTTCTCGTTAATAAGTGATGAACCACTGTGCCGAAGGGTCAAGAATCAAAGTTATGATTAAGCTTTAATATATTTCCTTCTTCTTCTTAAAGTGCCTCTCCAACTAGTGAAGGTTGGCGATCAGCGTAGTATAGTCCTTGCTGTCTGGTTCGGAGGACCAATTCGAACACCTCAGATATGCCAGAAAATTCCCTGATATTCCTCAACCATGCCTTTTTCCTTCTCCCCAACTTTAGTTTTCCAAAAACTTTGCCCATTATAATCAGCTGCAGAAGATCATATAGCTGATGACATATATAATATATACGTCATACTTAGTATATTTCCACGCCCTGATAGATAAAGTCTACACATACATATATCATCAGATCGTAACATCATCATTCTATTATGTTATATAATGTGATAGAGGTAAATAATTATTTAGGTATAGTATAAGAGTCTAGATTTGTTTCAAACAAGACCGTACCATCTTTATAAGGTAGTAAGCTGGTTGGATAGTAAAGAGTGTAAGGGGTCTAGCCCAACAACTCACGGGACCCAACCCACATAACCTGTTCGTGGTGCACCTTGCTAATCGACATACGAGGCTCTGGCCCCCGCCAACGTAGTGGGAAATGCCCAAATCCCCGCATACGAACTCCTACATACAATAGCCTCTAATGCCCAGGGGTTTCGGATGCCATGCTGACAGTATGTGGAGATCTTTGTGGGAGGCCTATGTTCAACAGTTGATGATGATGAAGCTGGTTTGTACAAAATTCGATAACCCCTTTAAGAAGTAATTAGTGTACTATCGGAGGAATGAGTAATATAATGCCTGATCATCCAGTCTTCATTGCTACTTCGTGGAACTTCGTGTGGAATTCAGGTCGCGTTAGCCAATTGTAGATACGGAACGCAATCGTGTCGAATGTTCACAAAGAATGTAAAGCGTAAGAGTGAATAAGCGTCTCGGCGGAGAAAAAAAAGGAAACGAAGCGAGTTCAAACAGTCGGATTCTAGCTCAATGGGCGCGCCCATAAATCTCCTCGTCTCAGCAGCTGATGTTTGCTCGAATCAGAATCGGTAGGGTGTTCGCACACTGCAGCGTTTACTTCGAACCTTTTTGGCGAATGTTATTCTGTTACTTACTTCTCACAACTTAATAGTATAAAGTTATGTTTTCTGTAGTAATCAAATCTAGTTGCTGTCATCCATCGCGCTCTTAATGAGTAGTCACCATAGAAACGTTTGAGAGATGTCGAAATAATGAAGTTGTAGGGAAGTAAGTGACACTATTATTTACTAATTATGTAGCACCAAGTTGAGGGTAGAAATTGTAATAGTATTTCCATAACATTAAGTATTGGTGAGCTCAAGTTGTCAATTTTTATATAATTTTATCTACTGCAGAGGCAATGTATAGACTTTGCAATAAAGTCTTATATGCACGATAAAAAAACAATACTTAAAACACAATTAGTGATAAATAATGAAATGACGTAATCAAAACAAGTAGTATAATAGGAAAGTGTTCGTGTATCAAATGAAAATGTTCTGACTTCAAGCTCTGCTATGATTTATGGATCTATACGATATTTTACTAACTCTGTCCAGTTATCATAATAATTATTATACAACAATAAAGTAAACCCGCAACGACAATGCAAGTAGCTACAGTTAATTTCATATTTGTTCAGTTAGAACTCCTGAACGTTGCTTGGGTAGCGCAGTCACGACACTGACTACCTGCTGACCTTTGCTAAATGGTAGCTGATCACTCGCTATCCAACCCGACAACAGTTTCATTAGACGGCCATTTGCGATCCATGTATACTCGTATATACATATACATATACATACACACACATATATATATATATATATATATATATACATGTGTGTGATATAAACTTTAAAGAGAAACGTTTTGAACGTTTACCTGATGAACATTGGATTGATATCTGAGAGGGATATTAACCCCTTTTCCTTTAAGGAATGGTTACGACAATTCGAGATAAATTTATTATTATAATGTACTTCGAATATGATCATTGCTGGATCTTGTCATTAAACAGTATGCTCATCAGTGTTGAGGTAGAGTTGGTAGGTTGAGGTAGCAGTAATGGAGAACCCGGAACGTTTGGATTCATTCTGAACTCCTCCACGTCGTGTTTCGAATTGTTAAATGAATTGTTGTGCAAAGTATCTCTAACTTATTTACTGCTACTTTACTGTCCTGTGATATATTTCGTGATAGATATTTTACTATCTTCACAGCTTCCTCGACAACAAAAAGCGTGATGCAATTTCGGTTAATCAGATTTTCTTCCCGGTAAACATTGAAATTAGACATAAATGTTAATAATAAATGTAATTGGCAACTCTCCGGCAGTAACACATTTAGCTGGTTATGGATTTAAATATTCAGAGGGTCTGCAGCGGCGGTGTGGTGGTGCCCCAGCGGCGAGCAGAGCGTGCGCTGCGGAGATAAAATAAATGGTGGAGCGGTGAAAAATGATGACGCGGCGGAGGCGGCGGCGGCGGCGCGGAAACACCTCGCGATCCGGAAGGGCTGCGCCGCCGGCGCGGGTCAAACTCTTTTGTATCCCCTTACGCCTTGCAAGCTTCCACGGGCCCTCGGGAGATGCTACATAACCTAACGATACTTTATCAAGGAACATATTCTCCACCACACGAACTCCTTGTGGCTGTAAACGTTGGAAAGTTCGTCGAAGGTTGCGTTAGGGAATCTAGGAAGTGTTATCGCGAAACGGGTACACGTTGTCAGCGCCAGACTAAAACCTCAATAAATTGATGGGCATCCCCAACCCCCCGCTTCACGCCGTAACATTTTACGGTGCACTTCGCGCAGTAACTTACAAGACATTCACCGTCGCCCGGCGCTTACGAGGACCCTTTCGCACTTAAGTTCGTCCTTTAGCAGCTCCTCACGGGGCTCCGGGCAGCAGTAACCCGGCTCGTAAAGGCCGCGAGCTGGTCGTTTGGCGCGACGCTCAAGTGCTCCGATTAACTGGCTATAAACTGCCGCGCTGCCGAATCAACTGGACGGACTCCGACCCGGATCAGAGTCAAGCTACCTGATTGTGTTATGAAGTGTTTGATTAAGTGTCCATAAATCAATACGGCACTTAATTACTTTTAATGCGATTTCATTCCGTGGAGCCGGTGCGTGGAGCCGGACGAGCGGCTCCATCACTAGGAGTTAGATCATCCGAAGGTGGATCTGCTTAATGTATAACTGCATATGTAAATATTGACTTGACCCTTGCATAACTCCAGCATTCATTTAACAACCATGATAACCAATAAGTTTATTGCTTTACCATCAGTGTGGTATTAAGTAAAACTTAGAGTTACAAACTTTACAGCAGAACTCACTTACCTGAAACAATGGAGGGAGGGAAAGAAAAAAAATTTAATTAAAATTACAATGAAAAAGTAGCCCATCGCAATTTATTTACGTAAAAGCTCTTTTAATTATAATTAATATTTACAAGACGAGATGAGAAGGAATTGCGCGGGGGCGGCTCCGAGGATATTTGAAGATGGTAACCTTGTCCCGTAACAAGGGGGTTGGTTTTATTTTTCACCGACTGTAATGAATTAATCTAAAACTATAGGTATATAGGTCTAGATTAATACACTTATAACCACATATAGCAACACGATCTGGTGGGAATCGCTGGACCACGCTGGATGCGAGCATCGCGGGACGAACGATGTGGAGATCTTTAGGGGAGGCCTATGTCCAGCAGTGGATATCTGTCGGTTGATGATTGATTAATGTCATTACGGCCTAGTAGTAGTGAGATATTTCCAAGAATAAAATGATAAAGAAATAAGATCCAGATGCTGCGTCTACGAATCACCGGGTGGTAAGGTAAAGTAATCAGGTAACGAGGAGGAACTACCGCAAGCAGATTTACAAGAAGTAAACATGTCCGTAAAAACAATTTGTGGCACCCTCTTAACCTCAACGAGTTGATGGGTTCACGCGTGGATTAATGTTATCCTTGGCGACGGAGGTGAGCTGAATGACCAAGGCGACGCGGAGCCGAGCCGCAGCGCGACAAGCTGGAACGGGCGTGCAGCTTTCCGCGACGCCTGTGCAATTAATAAAAGCTTAGGTAGACAGATAAACGCGGCGCGGCGGCTGGGGGGCGCGCGAGCCGTCTCGGCGCGCTCAGGGGTTAGCGGGTAGGGGGTAGCGGGTAGCGGGTAGCGGGTAGCGGGTAGCGGGTAAGGGCAGACAGTAAAAGGGTCCCGAATAAGAGCCTTTAAGGGAGTCCCCGTGTTATCTCGGGTGCTGGCGTCGTAAAATAAAGGTTTACTAGCCAGTAAAGAAAATTAAAATGAATTATTTTGACGAGTGTTGGGGGCTTTTTTGAGGCTTAGAGCCCGTTTACTGCGCGGGGGTGAATTGTTATTGCGCCATAAGGGGTAATTGTTTTTCTCGGCGTCGATGCAAGCTTGTTTCCGTTGTAATTACGCCGGTAACCTGTTGTCGGGGCCGGCGGCGCGGCGTGCTTTACGGCCGCCGGATTGCCTCGCTTAATGCGGACATCTGCACGGAGCGCGTTACTGCCCGTTACTGAGCATTACGGAGCGTTACTGTGTGTTACTGCCCGTTACTGAGCATTACGGAGCGTTACTGTGTGTTACTGCCCGTTACTGAGCATTACGGAGCGTTACTGTGTGTTACTGCCCGTTACTGAGCATTACGGAGCGTTACTGTGTGTTACTGCCCGTTACTGAGCATTACGGAGCGTTACTGTGTGTTACTGCCCGTTACTGAGCATTACGGAGCGTTACTGTGTGTTACTGCCCGTTACTGAGCATTACGGAGCGTTACTGTGTGTTACTGCCCGTTACTGAGCATTACGGAGCGTTACTGTGTGTTACTGCCCGTTACTGAGCATTACGGAGCGTTACTGTGTGTTACTGCCCGTTACTGAGCATTACGGAGCGTTACTGTGTGTTACTGCCCGTTACTGAGCATTACGGAGCGTTACTGTGTGTTACTGCCCGTTACTGAGCATTACGGAGCGTTACTGTGTGTTACTGCCCGTTACTGAGCATTACGGAGCGTTACTGTGTGTTACTGCCCGTTACTGAGCATTACGGAGCGTTATTGTGTGTTACTGCCCGTTACTGAGCATTACGGAGCGTTACTGTGTGTTACTGCCCGTTACTGAGTATTACTGTGTGTTACTGCCCGTTACTGAGCATTACTGTGTGTTACTGCCCGTTACTGAGCATTACTGAGCGTTACTGTGTGTTACTGCCCGTTACTGAGCATTACTGTGTGTTACTGCCCGTTACTGAGCATTACTGAGCGTTACTGTGTGTTACTGCCCGTTACTGAGCATTACTGTGTGTCACTGCCTGTTACTGAGCATAACTGTGTGTTACTGCCCGTTACTGAGAATTACTGTGTGTTACTGCCCGTTACTGACCGTTACTGAGCGTTACTGTGTGTTACTGCCCGTTACTGGGCATTACTGAGCGTTACTGTGTGTTACTGCCCGTTACTGAGTATTATTGTGTGTTACTGCCCGTTACTGAGCATTACTAAGCGTTACCGTGTGTTACTGCCTGTTACTGAGCATTACTGTGTGTTACTGCCCGTTACTGAGCATTACTGAGCGTTACTGTGTGTTACTGCCCGTTACTAAGCATTACTGTGTATTACTGCCCGTTACTGAGCATTACTGACCGTTACTGTGTGTTACTGCCCGTTACTGAGTATTATTGTGTGTTACTGCCCGTTACTGAGCATTACTGAGCGTTACTGTGTGTTACTGCCCGTTACTGAGTATTATTGTGTGTTACTGCCCGTTACTGAGCATTACTAAGCGTTACCGTGTGTTACTGCCTGTTACTGAGCATTACTGTGTGTTACTGCCCGTTACTGAGCATTACTGAGCGTTACTGTGTGTTACTGCCCGTTACTAAGCATTACTGTGTATTACTGCCCGTTACTGAGCATTACTGAGCGTTACTGTGTGTTACTGCCCGTTACTGAGTATTATTGTGTGTTACTGCCCGTTACTGAGCATTACTGAGCGTTACTGTGTGTTACTGCCCGTTACTGAGTATTATTGTGTGTTACTGCCCGTTACTGAGCATTACTAAGCGTTACCGTGTGTTACTGCCTGTTACTGAGCATTACTGTGTGTTACTGCCCGTTACTGAGCATTACTGAGCGTTACTGTGTGTTACTGCCCGTTACTAAGCATTACTGTGTATTACTGCCCGTTACTGACCATTACTGAGAGTTACTGTGTGTTACTGCCTGTTACTGAGCATTACTGTGTGTTACTAGGCGTTTCTAGGTGTTATTACGAGATGCTACTTGTTACTGCGCGTTGCTATGTATTACTGGGCGTTACTGCGTGTTACTATGAATTACTACGTGTTCCTGAGCTTTACTGTTCCGTACTGTGTGTTACTGGGCGTTGCTATGTATTACTGGGCGTTACTGCGTGTTACTATGAATTACTACGTGTTCCTGAGCTTTACTGTTCCGTACTGTGTGTTACTGGGCGTTGCTATGTATTACTGGGCGTTACTGCGTGTTACTATGAATTACTACGTGTTCCTGAGCTTTACTGTTCCGTACTGTGTGTTACTGGGCGTTGCTATGTATTACTGGGCGTTACTGCGTGTTACTATGAATTACTACGTGTTCCTGAGCTTTACTGTTCCGTACTGTGTGTTACTGGGCGTTGCTATGTATTACTGGGCGTTACTGCGTGTTACTATGAATTACTACGTGTTCCTGAGCTTTACTGTTCCGTACTGTGTGTTACTGGGCGTTGCTATGTATTACTGGGCGTTACTGCGTGTTACTATGAATTACTACGTGTTCCTGAGCTTTACTGTTCCGTACTGTGTGTTACTGGGCGTTGCTATGTATTACTGGGCGTTACTGCGTGTTACTATGAATTACTACGTGTTCCTGAGCTTTACTGTTCCGTACTGTGTGTTACTGGGCGTTGCTATGTATTACTGGGCGTTACTGCGTGTTACTATGAATTACTACGTGTTCCTGAGCTTTACTGTTCCGTACTGTGTGTTACTGGGCGTTGCTATGTATTACTGGGCGTTACTGCGTGTTACTGCGCATTACATCGCAACATCGCTTCTATTAGACGTGTGAACAAATTATTTACATATTATAATTAATTTATTTATTACATGTAATGTAAATGTAATAACAGCGAGATCCCATCAGACCATCACTGGAGTACGGCGACGTGTTGTGGACCGTCCGACCAACACCTGAAGTGATGACCACGACCACACTGTCAAGAGTGATACCGACAAAGAAGAAGAAGTAGAATAACATCACTGCTAGCTAATAACGTAGGCATTGCGAATAAAGCAGCGCTAATAAGAAAAGCTTTGTTTAACCATTCCGTCGGCGCTTCCGGTGGAACCCTGGACACGTGCACCCAGATAAGTTCGGTAGATGGATTGAAACAGTCAAGGGTGCGTGAACCTGCGCGTTGGGATGGCAGAAGCACCGGTCGCGGGGCGTGAGGGTGACGTAACGACACGCGGCGGTACACACCGCCGGGAAAAATTCAGACCGAGATCACATTCAGGAAATGGCTGCTTCAGGTTCAGCGGTTGGCGGGACACCCTGACAGCCGGCTGACATGCGTGATAATACTAACATTCAGTGCGATCATCATCATCAGCCGATAGACGTGCACTGGTAGACACAGGTCTTCCCCAAATATCTCCACATCCAGCGGTTTTCCGGGACCTTTACCCCAGTCAACGTGGCTTTTGGTATTATTGGTGTTGGGAATTTGGGCTATTTCCCACCGCTCTGGCTTGATGCGGGTTGGTGAAAGCCAGGGCCTCGTTTGTTGATTAGCAGGGTGCACCACGGACAGGTAAGGATGGCTTAGGTGCTGTGAGTTGTTGTGCGGGACCCCTTACCTCCCTCTCAGTCAGTATGTGGTCATCTCAGGTACGAGTCAATATTAATAGAGATTTAGTGATATAAAATTTTATACTGATGATAGTTTAATGTGGTTTAATCTGAAGAACTGGTAACTATTGAAATCATTGGAATAAAGAGATTTATCAGCTTGTATCCTAAAGTACAGGATAATGCAGTGTGTATCACTCGAACTAGATCCAATTTGTCAGGCCTATCCCTTAATTTCAGGTGAACGTTTCGCTCCTCCCTACCCTACGTTTTATCGAATTAATACTTAAATTTATGAAATGTAGTAGAAACTCTTATCAACGGATCAAGTACCATTTGGATCTGGTAATTTGTTCAGCAGTGGTTAAGGATGGGATGATGACAGTTGAAATGACCTGATAGTTATTTCGAAGCAGTAACTTGACGGTTGTAAAGTTGCGTTTAATATCCAAATAAGCTGACGTGAGTTCGGTCGCGATGCCGAGGAGCAGTAAAGGCGGAAGTGACACTCGGAGTAGTGTGTGCTCCCTCCGCGCGGGCGGTATGGAGATCACGCGGCGTGATTCCATCCTCCCGCCGAATGGATCCGGACGGATGCTGTGGAACAGGCAGTGTACGTGTGCGCAGCGGCAACAGCTCTCCCGCGTACACTTAACTCGGTCCCGGGTTTGCTTTATGCGGATTAGACGCGTAATCGAATACGTGGTGGAATGTTTATGGGTACTCCGAGGTTGCGCCGCGGCCTCCGACATTTGTTTCCGCTCCTTGTATAGCAGGAACGCACCGATCGCGATGCAGTAAACTCTACATAGCATGGAGTTCCGCTAGAAATATCAGTCATGTCAATAAATACTTAGTTCCGTTCCACCGTGAAGCAGTAATGTTTGCAGACTGCTCGACCACTGAAACACGCGCTGTCGTGGTGTTTATATTGTCTTGAAAGCGTATCCTTTGTACACTGTTTACTCCTGGTAGGTTTCTACTGCTGGAGACCGACTAGGAACCACTGCAGCGCCTATGGCAGCCGATAAACAGCAATGTGCAACTTGTGTTCCGATTGCAAGGACGCTGTAGATAGTAAAATTACTGGGGTAACGACAATCAACATCTTATGTCTAAAGGCGACAAGAGCAACGTGGTGCTGAATACATTTTGAGTAGCGCCACCTTGTTATGAGTATCAGGCGAACGTCCTCTTCATCTCGTTGCTTCATTAAAAAAAAAAAGTTTATTGTATAAATATAACCCTGTGAGTTGGATAGCGAGTTAACTGTCGCCGTAGTTCACAGGATCTCAGCACTACGTCCCCTAGAACCAGTGTGACCAACGAAAAAAAACAAATTGGTTAATTAATTTCATTTCCATATGTTAACGCAATAATATTTTTATTGAACGATACTAAAAAAGTAATAATATCGAATGCAATCGCAAAGTGCAATCGAAAGTCACTTCAGAGCCTTGTAAAATTTTTATAACCGCGTTCCTTTAAAAATATATATATATATATATATATGTATATACACATAAAGATGTTATCTCTGTAAACCAAAATCCTGGTGGGTATTAAGGCGGAGTGTTCGCGAGTCGTTTCACGGGGGGGGATGGGTCGTAAAGGTCGGCTGACAGTGATTCTTGATGGACAATTTGAGAGGCGGCCGGGGGGAACTTACAAGTTTAAAATGCTCACAGTACACCGCTTTACGAGCCGGCAGCGCCCCCCATTTATATTTTACACCACCATTTTATCTCGCGGCGGCTTGTCTACCTCATTGTTCCCGCTTGTCGAATGTCCTCCTCGATCGTTTTATAGGTAGGGACATCTGTGCGGATGGATTTATTTTCCATGTTCATCTACTCCGACTTATCATAGCTTCTTTTAAACAAAACAACGTGGTGTTTTTTTGGAGAGCTGGACATTCAGCTCATGGGAAGTGATACGCTTGCCCGCGCCAACGTGCCGCTAATTAGAGTAATACTGCATTGTATTGTTCTCGTCGTCTTTACACACAAATGTTAAGTCTCGTTACCGCAGTCATTTCACCAGCTGCGGCTGCAATAAGAGCAGCGGTAGTACTTATATGATCTCCGACCACAGAGACGTACCCCTAGTATAAAAGTGTACAGTGATTGGATTGACTACACGATAGGGATGGTCTTAGCTCATTGGTTGGATGCTCTACTCTCCACTGGGTGCCTTATTGATGGTAGGGTGTTATGCACTAAAAATCTTTGCAAGGACTAGAGGTAGTTAACTGTAGAGAGTTCGCACACAGCAGCGCGCGCCGCTGTCGGTAACACGTCACCCTGGTATTTTCATTACGCGTCACAGGTGAGCGGGGCGCGTAAATTACCTGAACGGGCGGGCCTTTTATTGCGCGCCGGCTGCGGAGCTCCGCACGAGGTCGCGCCGGGCTCCGCTCCGTCCACTTAGCGGAGATGGGGGGCGAAAAGGGTACAAGCGAATAAATACATCCAAACACGTTTACTGCTGACGTTTACTCAGACCCCAGGGTACTGACCGACGTGTTTACTTAATAATTAATGGACACTACAAACGAAATCGCTTTTCTAGCTTAATTGGTAATAAACTTTTTAGACTGCTCTATTGTTAGCATCCGGTCTTAATTCGGTTAAACTATTTACTTATTTACAATTAACCGATCACAAACTGGCTCGTGTTAACTGTACGGGAGCCGGAGACCTGGTGGCCTGTAGCACGGGTGCGTTACCAGTCACAGGCACCGGCTATCCACAATCATATTGTTGAATTTTATACGTTAACTTAAGACTGGATTTGTGGTGATCAATAAAAAAAGTGTCCGCATCACTGCTGACGGCTCCGCAGTGCAACATGGCGGCCGTACGCACCAATCGTGACAACAACTGCACTCCTACAAACATTTTAACGACACCAATAATACAACAATACGTGTTACTTCTAAATTTACCAATTTTTTTTTTCGATGACGCGACCACACTATAAAGACCTTCACCTGATGGTCAGTGATATACTTGCCCGTAACAATGTGGCAGTGGTTAGGATAATATACAATGCACCACATAGTGTTAATCGCTGAGAGATAAGACATTAATTCTCGTTATCCCATTACATAGATTCTGATGATGTATGAGCTTGCAAGCCACAGCGACTCTTGCAGCATATCTGATACTGGGCTCGTGGACTCGGATCCACGGCCTGTTACCCCATTATTTCACTAGCTACAGCCCCTTCAAACTGTAACACGGTAATGTTTGCATAGTACTATTTGTCGGCAGCGCCAGTCGCTGCTGTGGTACCTACTTGGACAGTCTCCGACAACAGAGATCTACCACCAGAAAACATCACCAGATTATTTAAATAATGAATTTAAAACATGTTTACTTAAATCCACAGTTCATATCATTCAGTAACAAGTTTTATGATGGTTTACTATGTTAATATCTCCTAACAGGATCGATGTTGATCACATATTTTGAAGGTTCCAGATTGTTCTCAGAACAATCTCTCAAAGGTTTCTTAATCAGTGTAAGAATGATCCTGAAGAGAAGAATCTTGATGATCTCTCGTCCGTAACCAAAATAATGTACCACAAATTACTATCACAGTATCACAGTATCACAGTATCACAGTACACCGGTGGCCTGATTGAAATACAGCACGATTTCATAATTGCACGTACATGCCCCCCATTCGCAATCTATCGTCTACTAATCAGCAGTAATCCCATGTAAGCGCACTAATCTTGATTGTCGCGACTGGCCGGTCGCCCTGCAATCTAGACTTAGGTATAGCTGGACGCCATTGTGCGCTGCGCTCCCCCGGCCGTGATACGCGGGGATACGCGCTGATACGCGCTGATACGTTGTTACACGTAACTAACCTAATGGTTAATTGATACAGTAACACACTCCATTCATTAACTGGGTTTAATGTCAAACAAGCTATTGTTCATTTTCGTAGCTAGTTTCATGGTCATCATTTAAGCCTGTTGCCGTCAGACTTCAGCAAGAATATTTCCAGAATATGTAAACAAATATTCATCCCCCAAAAGTGATTCCATTGAAATCATTACTAGTCATTTTAAACGCCACAGTTGAAAGACACATTGCTCGAAGGACCGACGGCCGATGGGGCAGCAAGGTCGTCGAGTGGCGGTAGACTCAGTGTTGGGAGGCCCCCCACAAGGTGGACCGACAATCTGGTGAGAACCGCGGGAGCCCACTGGATGCGAGCAACGCGGGACCGAACGACGTCGAAATCTTTGGGGGAGGCCTATGTCCAGGAGTGAGCGTCTATCAGCTGATGATGATGTTGATATTTTAAACAGTTTATTAGATAGATATAAGTTAAGTAAGTTAGTGGCTATGTTAGGTTCTATTCATTCGGCGATAAAATTGAATCTCGGATTAAATAAAACGGGTGGAGGACGTTAGGAAATTGTGTCGACTTGTAAACAAGGGAAAAGTTTGAAAAGATTTTACCCCAGTGTCCCCGGGGGTATGAATGAAAAATAAAATTAGAAATTCAAATGCAGCGACTCCTTATCAATTACACGTACTGGAGGCCGACAATAAGAGACGGCTCGTTTCCATTCTTCGTCGAATTTGCATCTTCACACAATGGCAATTAGGGGCGGGCTCATTAATTCGACAGGGTCCCAGCGGTGGTGCGGTTTCAATTTGACGAAGCAGGGATGGAACCCTGTGCGCGCGGCGCGGCCGCCGGCCATTTGCATGAGCGGCGCGCGCCAACCAGCCGTTCACTGCGATATCGGATCTGAATACATCCTCGTCCCTCGCCTCACTCTGCCTTGTTTACAGGAGAGGAAACGGAAACAACCCCCGTGTATATTATCTTTCTAATTCCATTACAAAATAATCTAATTTAGTTTTAAAATGTAGAAAGTACAAACAGCCAATTTTGAACTTCCACCGCTGAGAGAACACGAGAAGTAGCCGACTACTTTCATGCCACGCTGGATAAAGTGTAGACTGACGAAGGTCGTATATATATACTAGTCTTCCTAACGGAAGAAAGAGATCCTAAAGGAAGTTCAATCCTAGTAAATAAACAGCCAGTTAGTATCGGTGAGTTTCGATAGTTAAGTGACGTATTATATCCGCACGTTTATATGTTACACTCAGCCCAACTAATTCTCCCATAAGTGGGATGCGGGACGTTCTACCGAAAGGTGAGAGTTAAGGCCGACTCTCCAGGACGTTGGTGAAATGCAGGTTAGTTGCTTTTCACGTATTACAAATGTTCACTACATTTCAACAGTATCCACAAAGTCAGCCGTTACTTTTACGATCATCGAAAGGACACACGCGTTTTACTGTCCTTGGCGTCCGCCTGTAAAGTCCCTGTGCGTGTTATCGCTGTTTAATTCAAAAACACTTGCACGCCCGTGACAGTTAAATTTTTTTAGTGCAGATAATAAAATCGAGCGTTGTTGTCGGATCGAGTAATCTTGACGCTATTATCGATTCTGATATCACAATCGGCAGTTGTATAAATCGATGTGATTATATCTATATTACACAATAAAATTATGTGCGTTTATTGTATTTATATTAGCTACTTACACGAAATTAGCGTTTCGTGGGGCTGACCTGGCTGAACTGACTTTGATCTGAAATATCTTCCCTTTGGTTAACAATTCCAAATTCAAATTTATAAATTCAATTAGCTGATATATTTGGGTTTTGAAAACAGTCATTCATTTGTTTTTTTCTCATTATTTTCTTGTTTGGCGTCGCTTATTGCCGCACAATGGAAAACATGAAGTATCGGTATATTTACGAGTACGAGCTCTACCGCGGCACCAGCACCAGTGCTGCAGGAACAGCTCGAAGAATTAATGATGTGTACGGCGCTGGTGTCGCAAAAGGAAGCACGGTACGTTTTTGGTTTCAACGTTCTAGTTCTGGAAATTTTGAGCTTTAAAACCAACCCCGTGGACGGCCGGAGACCAAAGTGGAAAATGAAGAATTAAAGGCTACTGTGGAAGCGGATCCATCACAAAGCACTTCAGAGATAGCTGCAGGCTATGGCGCGGGGTAAATGACAAAACTATATTAATCAACTTGAAGCAAATCGGGAAAGTAAAAAACTTGAACGATGGGTACCTCATGAACTGAGTGTACCGAACTTGCGAACACGCGCCGACTGCTGCTGCGGTGTTACTTTGCTCAGCCGACACAATGATGAAGGGATTTTAAATGGAATCATTACTTGTGATGCAAAGTGGATACTGTACGATAACCGGAAGCGCTCCTCGCAATGGCTGAACCCTGGAGACCCAGCCAAATCCTGCGCTAAACGAAAATTACTCAAAAAAAGTTATTTGCGAGCGTTTGGTGGAGTAGCGCCGGTGTCCTTCACTACAGCTTTCTAAAATCTGGCCAAACGATTACGGCAGATATCTATTGCCAGCAACTGCATACCATGAAGGAAGGACTAGCTGCTAAACAACCGAGATTGGTCAATTGCTCTAGGCCCCTGCTGCTTCACGATAACGCAACACCACACACTGCACAACAAACAACCACGGAGTTAGATGAGCTACAATTGGAATGTCTGCGACATCCACCGTACTCCCCGGACCTTGCCCCAACAGATAACCATTTATTCCGGAATTTGGACAACTTGTTATAAGGAAAAAAATTCAACTCCGACGCGGTAGTCCAGACTGCCTTCAAAGAGTTTATTGATTCTCGCCCCCCATGGTATTTTAGTAAAGGGATCAATGAACTACCTATGAGATGACAAGAGTGCATAGATAACAACGCGGTGCATACTTTGATTAATTAAATATATTTTACAAAAAACAAATTCACTTTATATTGCTCCCGTACAAAACGACAGTTTTATACGTAAGGACCTAATATTTGTTGTTTTTATTTGCAACATATAAATACAATAACATAAACACACGTTAATAAACATTCATGTTATTCGACGAATCAAGTAAAACGTTCTCTTAGTATATGAATACGTCCGCTTACAACAACGTGGTGCTAGTTAGAATGATATACACAGCATCACGTGCTCGTTGTCTTGATACATAAGATCTCCAAGCGTCATTACCCCAGTAATTTCACTAGCTACAGCGCCCTTCAAACGGGAACACAGTGTTGTTTACACTGTGCTGTTTGTCGATAGAAAAACTTCAGCGCTACAGACTTAGCCTGCACCATCAGCTATTCACCACAACAATTAATGACAATTAATGCAGTTAAATGCATCTTCTTTTTCTGTTACGACACATTAAACAACATCACAACAAAGGATATCGCAACGGAAGTGTATAATTTACAGGTAACAGCAATTGAGAAAACAATAACACTAAAAGCCGCATTCAGCGTTTAAATAATCTTCTAAACGCTCCAACAAGTCAGAAGCGGTTCCATAAAATATTTACACAAGGCATTTGTCCTAATACGCCATAGAGAGCAATCAACTGGGATCTATACACCTGTTTACACGAGGGGACCGCTCAACCCTTCCGGAGGGTTCCGCCGGCGCCGGGAGCTGCACCTCGCCTTAGTACTATACATCGGCGAGAACGCGCGCGGCGGGTTCCGCGGCGGGTTCCGCGGCGGGTTCCGCGACCGGGAGCGCGCCGCGCAATGGACGGCTTCCGCCGAGGAGCGACCGCGCGGCGTGCTGGTGGACCGTGGTGCGGAGGAGTTAATCTGGAGCGGGGCCCGGCCGATTAGGAATGAATTTTTAATTGGCTAATCGTCTTTGTGCGAGTCGCTTGACCAATTAACTTGTAACGGCAGCGGGAGGGCCCGCACTGAACTTTACGTGACGGCGGCAGTCTATTGTTTTATAGAGAACATTCAAATTAAACAACAGTTCGTTTCCGCTCCCAATGTTCATGATACATAACCTCATAAATGGTGGTTTGGCTCGGGATCATAAAATGTTACCACCATTCTACTGCTACTGACGTGTGACTCCCAACTTCTCCAACTACTTTCCAATAATCAACACATCGATGTCTCGCTTCATTATTATAATCTTTTTTTTATGCACACAGAAACGATACACGAACACATGACGGGCTATATAATACATTAATGGCGTGTAATCGTGTATTAACATTACTTCGCTATCTTATTATATTTCGATTAACTTCTATTATTTTATTTGGATGAAGAAAAAATCTCTTTACACAGCAATATGGCAACCATGATAGTGTTAAAATGTGATGGAGGGCTCCGTAGCTCCTATTTCCGTTGATAAACTGTAATCTATAAACATTACTATAGTCTAGTTTGAAGGGCGCTGTAGCTGGTGAATATACTGAGATAACGAGATTAACATCCTATGTATCAGCGACGTTATATAATAAACAACCCTCTTAATATTCTCATTGTTGAGATTCAAGGTCTCCTTTTACAAGAAGACGGTCATGGTCATTTATTGAGTGGATCACATGCTCAAAAATGCTGTCGGTTTCCTCACGATGTTTAGCTCCACCGGATGCTCAAGCTCATTGGGAATCGAATCCGCTCTTTATACAATGAGCTGTCACGGCTTCCAGGCTGTATGGTGGTATGTATAACATCCTAACTAGCACATCGTAATTGTGATAACAGTTATCATCAGGTGAGCCTCACGCCCGTCGCATCCCTTTAAAAAGGAATTCATATTTTGTCTAATAGCGCGGAAGTTCCGGGTTCGATTCCGAGACCGTAAGAGTTAAAGTTTTAATATATATAATATAATGTTGAAACTATAAATATTATATCCGATAGATTCTTCAACGCGTGGTTACCCTAAGATAACGATACGAGGCAGGCGAGGTGTCTGCGGAGAGTCTGTTGGACCTCTGACCTCTTCACATCCAGCTCCGCGAGGCCGATGGGTGTTAAACGTGGTGTTGCGTTGCGCTTTCGAAACACCCTGTGTAATGGTAATTTAATTTCACCAGATCGCGTGGGAGCGATAAGGATATTGTGTAGATTACATATAAATAAGTAACGGTGTATATGTTTGAGGTATGTCCGTACACGAGCAGGCGAAGTGATTGCTCCCCTGCTTAAGTAACGAGATGAGGAGAACGTTCGTGTAATGGTTAAGATGTAAACACACAACATCACATAACGTTTTAAAGCCAACGTATATGAGCTCACTACTTAAATTCATTAGCTACAATGCTATTGTATTTATGATAGTGTTTGCATACTACAATTCGTGACGAGGAGGGGTACAGTGGGGACAAGTTCTGGGGTCGTATTTAGATGGTATCCGTCATGAGATAACTTTGAAGCGTCTCCTCAAAATGTTAGTAGTGTCTCTCATAAAGGATATTTTCAAACTCGTTGGCGCGGTACTCCGGCTACAGTTAAGTTGGAGGGGCCACTCGGGGGCCCGTCAGCCGCCTCTAGTGCTTATCTAAGTATAAAGTAGCTTAATCACGGAGGTATTCTACTCGATTGTGAAACGCTGCAGCGCCGGCTCGCCGTGGGAACGCGGTTGTCGCCCACAGATAATACATTTCACTTGCGTCTTTACCACAGATAATGTATCCCACCATTTCACTATTCCAAACAAATAAAACGAGTTAGAGTTATAGTTAAGTTTGTGTCAAGGTGGTATGGAGCGTAGTGTGAATATCCTAAGTATTGCTTCATTCTTTCAGAGCAACATTCCCAGCTAAAATTGTGCAATCTGGATTCGTGCGGTTTCGAGTTACTGATGACCAGTAATAATATTACACAGAAATGCTAATGTTATCTCCGTGCCAGTATACCTTACTACTAGATAGTAATATATTGAATATCAGGTGGAATCGCGTTGCAGTTAAATATACACCTCTAACTTAACGTCATGATCAAATCGATTGACATTTCGAATATGTTTAATCGATATCAGTGAATCGATCTAAAGATATTGAATTTACACGCAAGGTGGTTACTGATGATTATAAATAGTGTTGAGGTCCGAATATGGTGTATAGCGGCCCCGGTGTCCATTATCTGTGGGCTTGGGCGCCCACGCGTGCGCATAGGTCGATGTGAGCTGGACATATTTGGGCGGGATAACGTTCCTAATATTTCCGTGTCCAGCCAGTGGATGAGACAGCTAGTGACATTTGCCTTTCTTCCTACCGTTAAATAATGAACGCAATCTTTCTACTATATTCTTCATTTGGCAGCATCAGGGAGAACTTGAAGTAATTATGTGTGTATTTCTAATCTTCTTTTTGTTTCTATTAATGTCTCTAAAGTTATTTATTATGAAATTTCAGCTCTTATGCAGCAGTTTTGTGGTCAGTCTAGTGTCGAAAGTTTATCTCTTAGATACGACAAGAGAACGTTGGGAATATTTAAAAATAAAAAAACAGAATTATTTTTCACTCTTTTTAGAAATTCATAATTTATTTATATTTCTGTTTATTATACATACGCGATATTAGAATTGATGCGCGCCTAGGCCTCGGATGAGCTCATCGACCAGGTCCTATTTTCATTAGGCGCATTAACCGCGGAGCGAGGCGCGTAAAGTGCCGCGCTTTACGGCCGCTCGCCTCCAGATAATCATTGGACACCCATTCCTGGCCATCGGCTCACTCGGGAGGAGGGCAATTGGTTTCTCTCAGATTGCGAAAGTTCGCGACGGGACCGCGTCCGCCAATAACGGCTTATGAACTGACACGCAGCGTGATCGCAGCGGGCTCGCGCATTCAATTGGTCACATTGCTGAGTTTATGTGCTTCTTGTGATGTCAGGAAATGGGTTTATATTAATATTAAGGTTCGTTTTCTAGTTAAATGGTACTGGTATGTTATACCCCGGTTCTCATCAGCAAGTTGTCTCATTTCGTAAATAATGTCTCTAACTATTACTCCTTTAAACATGGACACTGTGTCCTGGCGGCAGAAGCAAATGCCGCCGATAATAATGTTAACAGTGTTCGGTAATAAAGTGAATTGTAATATATGGACAACAAAAAGTACTCACCAATTATTTACTTGTAGTATCGTTAACCCTGTGTCCTGTGCTAATTGCTTTTTCTGGTCCTCCGACGGGTACGGGTGCTGGAACAAGAGGAGTAATCGCATCAGTTACAGATTCAAACATTGGTATTAAACTGGCTCTTAATAATAGAGAAACTTAAATCAAGACTGCAACCTCCTGTGTTTCGGAGAGTCATTTTTGTGATGTCCCAAGCACAGCGAGACACCGGGGGGTGCACGACTCACGTGTACCTAATGTTATTGGTTTTTGGCGTGCTGGCAGCGGGGAGGGTCCCCGCGAGACCTCCTCTATTTCATCTCGCCCTGATGGCCGAGCCGCAGGTAGCGTACGTGCGTGTGAGTGAGTGAAATATTAACTGAGCCGGTTCTGGTCCCGGGTCGATACCTGCTGCCTCCTGCCTGCTGCCTGCTGCCTGCTGCCTGCTGCCGGCTGCCTGCTGCCGGCTGAACGCGCGACGCGACTCGCTAACGCGCACGCTGTTTAATTTATTTCACGCACGCTTCGACTTTAAATAAGCACGAAGTAAACTATCCAACCCGTTACTGCATTAAACATCCACGTACCTTATCGCCACGAGATTCTTAGTCTAGTAGCAAACGTAGCTTATCTCGTTACTTAGTATCACTTGGGAATACTTTTACAATCGGAACATCGGACTAAGTAGTGGAGAGTGGTCCGACGTCATGTCCGCGCACGTTCGCAATACTCGCCTCAAATCATTCGCACCGCCCAAATAACTCGCGTACGTAAACTTTTCACTTCATATATACAATGAAACGGCCAAGCGTGCTCTGTCAAATCAAACGCGACGCTAGTGATCCGGTTTAAAAGCCATAAAGCAATAAACAGTTTATAAAATATTGCGCGGGCGAGCGGTGCGATGCGATGCGATGCGATGCGATGCGATGCGATCAGCCATTTGTCATTTCGTACGTAAACATTTTACGGGCGCTTTTTGAGAAAGATGTGTTTATTTAAAGAGACATGATTTAACATCTCGGAGACGGCGGAGATGGTGGGGACGGCGGAGACGGTGCAGCGCTAAATCACTAAAAAATATCGCCCGAGGCCGGAGCCTGAGCCGGAGTCGGAGCCCTGCCGACGGAAACAAAAGGAGCGGAGGCGCGAGATGACGCGATAAAGGTGGCCACCAGAGAAATTGATATGTCGCCCGGTAGTCGGCGCCGCGGCGCGTAGCGCACCATTGTTCGTGATCACTTGCTCCGCAGTGATTTATGCACCTGCTCACTCGTTCTTCACACAGGAAGAATGCATTCATCTGCTCTATATTCCCGTTTACACCCGACGTCGACGTATGAATCGTCGGCACAAGGAGCCGGATTCATTTTGATGGAGTTGAAGGATCGAGGGAGCCTTAACTGTCATTTAGGATTAAGTTAACTAATTGTCATTAAGTTTATTTACAAACCAATTTGATGATGCAGTTTTATATATTGCATACATTTCTTTACTATTGAAGGGGTCAAGCTAAGCTGGTCAACGGTAGTGCGTCGCAGGCCCCCACAACGCCCCCACATTGCCCCCACGTTGCCCCCGCTTCGCCTCCGCGTTGCTCTATAAACGGATGTAATTTAGTACAAATCAAATATAAAAGAGGTAATGTTCGTCGCGTTAAAAGTCACCTGAAAGCCTTCCCCGCGATCGTTAAACATCGGCACCGTAAATCCGAATGAGCCGATACCCCCGCGCGCCCACCGCCATGCACCCTGCACCCTCCGTCCTCCGCCCTGCGCCCTCCGCCCTCCGCCCTCCGCCCTCCGCCCTCAGCCCTCAGCCCTCCGCCCTCCGGACGACGCCATAAAATCTTCGTAATAAAAATAAAAGCGTATGGCGCATTACACCAATTCCCCGATGCGCTGGAGTGTCTAAATAATGTATTCATAGTGAGAATTACACGGGGCGAGATCTCGGCGGGGGTGCGCTGAGCGGTGCCGCGCGCGGGGCGCGGGGCGCGGGGCGCGGGGTGGAGAGGCGCCGGTGACGTCACCGCGCCACTTGGCGGGGTCCTCGTGAAACAATGATGTTTTCACCATTTTAAAGTATAGCCTCCATAAAATGTTATAATAAACAGTTTGCGGCGCGTTTCGGCGGCCGGGCGCACGCGCCGACGGGTTTAACTCCCGTTAAACGATTATTCAATTAAAATGGCCGCCTGATGGTGGTGTTTATTCTGCCAGTGAGGGCTTTACGGGGCGGCGGTGGTGATTTCATGCTATATTTGAGTGCTGTGTTTAAGAGAGTCTTTATTATCTCTTTGACGAGCGGTAATATTTCCCTATTCAAAGTCTTCCATTTCAATAGCCTGAAGCTGTCACAACTTGGTGTTGTGAAAATGTCCTAACATGACAATTATTAATTGAGTCGGAAAAAAAACTTAAATACATCTATCCCATTGGAAACACACAGTCAAATCGAGATCGAAAGGAAATATTTAATAGAAAAATCATTTACTTCTAAAAGCGAGAACATTATGCAGCAGGAGATGGTGGAATAACAGACGTTGGTGGCCGACGTACAGACGGTCACGTTCTTTACGTGGTGTATGACGAGGTTGTGACCGCTGGAGTAGTAAGAATTGTATATGGTAAACTAACCGTCATAGAAATCATTGCGTATTGGTAAGGGTGACTGCACACGCGCGACTTTAAACGGAATAGTGTAAACTGATTAATTGTTAAAATTTATATGAAGACTCGCCAAAATGATGATGATGATGAAGATATAGAAGACTTTAGCAGAAATAACTTTATTTTGGTTTTTGAATTGCTGGTCTGTAAATTCTGATCTAAGATTAGAACCTAAATTTAAAGTACCCGCATCTTTCTTATTTGTTTTTGATAAATCTAAAAATGTAGTAAGACAAAATAATTTTGGACCTATCTATCTATTTACTGCTACTTTGTCTGCAGTAATATAACTAGAGGTTTGTTGGATCCTGAAGAGATTCGGTAACTGTTGGCAATGTTTGTTATGGAACAGGTTCCATGTACATGAGAATTGGTTACTGTTTACTGTGAACATGTAGATATAACAGATGGCAATATTCGGTAGTTTTTCTGGTGGTAGGTCCATACAGCTGACCGTCCCGGTAGATACTTGCTACTTAATCAAATTTTGGAGTGCAAGGTGTCTCGCACAACATCTCACGGGACCCGAGATAACCTCACCTGCTCGTGGTGCAACCTGCTAATGAACAAACGAGGCTCTTACTCGCGCCAACCAGCATTGGGCCAACGTGGTGAGAAATGGTCCAAATCGTCTCATATAAATTTCTAACGGATCGATGTGGGAATCTTTGAGGGAAGTCTATGTTCATCAGTGAACGCCTATCGGCTGATGATAATGATGATAATAAATCAAATGTTAATGTATATTGCTTGTAATTAAAGGAACTCGTCGCTTAGAATAAAAGCGGAAGTGTAATACTATAAATAATGTAATCAGGATGTAGTATTAAAGAGTTTTAATTAATAAAAACGCGTAGTGTCGTTTGGGCCTAATACTCGGGAATAGTCGCGCGGTGGGTCTGCTCCTCCCTCCCCCTAACCCTCATTCTCCTCCTCCGCTCCGGCTGTTTGTTATTACAATTGGTTGCATCCAATAGCGGCGCGTATGATGCACGCTAATGCACGCGGACGCACTGTTTACCCAAGTCCCCCGGTTCCAGTCTATCATCAGCTGACTTAATGCACAATAGCCGACGATCAATAACGATTAAACGTTAACTGATTTAGACATTTCTTCTACGGAATAGTGTAAACACCTTAACAATAGCCAAAGTATACAACAGAGAAGAACGAGCTTGATCTCCGCAGAGCTTCAGCTCATGATGATGGATTATTTCGCGTGTAAAACCGTGACCTTAATGTGGTGGTATCCAAGGACATGCGATATCCACCAACACATTTGACTAGTTAGATTATAACATTGATTATTTGAGGTATTTTTCCTTGGAAGAGAAGATCTGGACCCTCGTCAATAAGGAACATAAAGTGGGCTGGTTTCTCGTTAAACTGTTTAAGAAAATGCATAATAATTCTATAATGGTACATACTGAGCCTTACTAAGAACTACTTTAGAATGTATCAGCGGCGTCCGGCGGGAAAGACTTTCAGTTATAGCGTGCGCGTACCTATGTGTGTTCTAAGCGAGGTAAAGCTGCAGATGAAGTATGATCCTGAGCGACGAGTGGAGGAGATGTAATCGCCGAGAGCGGCGGCGGACACCGCTCTCAAGCGGACACGACCGGGCCGAGATAAAGCTGCCCGAGCTGGCCGGGGTCCGGCGCGGCACTCGGCGGGTCCGAAATCGAAAAAACATTATCAGAAATTTATGAAGCCCATTACGGTGTACACAAAAACCGGAAAATGATAAACTCGCGGCCGCCTGCGCCCCGGCTAACGGGATTTGTCAAAATTATACCGCGGCCCATCGCTTTTTGCCGGGGCCCACCAATTATTTTTAACTAGCAATCCCGCGACTTGCCGCATTTAAAGAGACACCAAAATTGACCCCGAGCCGAGATGATTTATTAGCGATTGTTTTTTAATTCGCCCGCTCCCCGCGGAGGCACGATCCGGGCCAGCGGACTCCGCGCGGTTTGTACCTTTCTTTTCAAATCCGCTATAAACAATAGCCCGAGAAATAAAACATCGAACGGGAATATGATTGAGGCCTTGGTGCTATGATTTACTGATAAGGTCACTTTGCTGGTGAGAGGGATGCTGCGATTTGCATATTTATTGCTTCTGTATCGTCGGGTAAAGATATTGCGATGACGATGTCCAGCGTGTTTCCATTTAAGACGAGATGATATTAAGTGATCAAAATATAATATTAACTTTTAACAGTTAGTAGACCATTTAAGTAAATACTGTTAATTTAGTAATTTAAATTACTCCATCCCTCGATTCCTCCTACACACAGTTTCAGTTTCTACATAGCTGGGACAAGGGCAAGTGGAAGAAGAAGAATTTATTATTTAAAATGAATGTTTTTAATACTTAAACGTTAACCATTTATATGTTTGATTGATGGTGAGATTGTTTGATGTGTTTATGATGAGTGTTGCGTATCCTTTGGAAACTGCGTCTGTATTTAAGCACTTTCCCTGCATCATGGTTTCAGAAATGTATCGATTGTAGCATAACAAGGTCCTTACAACAAGATTTGACGGCTTCATTCTCGAAGCGATGTCAATTTTGTGTGTAATTTACAAGTAACAGGAGCCGAGCGCGCTAGAGTCGCGAGCGCGGCCCGTAAACACCATTGAGATATCGGATTTCGGAAAGCAATCCCGTCTCGCTCTCATCCGGCAGTAAATCACTAAGGTGCATTAAAATCACGATTATATCGGGCATAAGTTCGCAATAAATCCGCGCCAGCGAAAAAACCCCAGCCGGGGCCCGCGACGCGAACGGGAAACGTTTCGCTATAAATTTCGTGGAGGAGAAACAATCCATTTGTTGGCACCTAAATCTGTGGGGCGCTGGGTGAATATGTAAATGGGATCGGCTGCAGCCGGGCCTGGCGGTGGTGGCGCGGCGCGAGCCGGAGCGGACCTGTAACGTTTCGTTTCAATCCATTGTGTTTTGATGCATCGCCGCTGCTTGTTTTGACGTACGTTAAATAAAGAATCGCCCACCCCTCGCCGCCGACCCCCGCCCGTCGACAGCTTCACACTGTTCACACGGCGGCGCTATAAATACCCTGTGACTCCTCGGACGGTGCACTGCGATAGCTATCATAACTAGAACTAGTATTTCGACAGATCATAGTGCTCGAACTCACCAGTCCTCCAATCTTGCCGTTACCACTAATTGGTAGTTGAAGAGTTTAAATTGAAACATAAGATAGACGATAGATCTCTGTAAATACACAGGAATAATTCCATAATAATAACTTCGAGGTGTTAAGATTTCCCCAGGGACAGCCTCCGCTGACGCTGGCGGCGTGTGTACCGCGGCGGAAACAATGTGCCGCGCTGAAGAATAATCTTGGGAGACGTTGAAAAATTCAGCAGCGAGTTGTGGATCCGAGGAGCCGAAATTCCCTGACGACATGCGCCGGCAAGCGTAATTCAGCGGCGGCGTATGGCGTATATCACAATTTCGCAGCGCGCGCGTCGGCATTACAATAATAATATATTCAGGGGCCCCGGTGATTTCCTCGTGAGCATCAGCGGCGTCTCCGAGGAGCGTCGCGGCGACGATATATCGGCGCTCCGGGCTGCAGCCACTCCCGCGTACACACACACGCACACGCACACGCACACGCACACGCACACGCACACGCACACGCACACGCACACGCACACGCACACGCACACGCACACGCACACGCACACGCACACGCCACGCACACGCACACGCACACGCACACGCACACGCACACGCACACGCACACGCACACGCACACGCACACGCACACGCACACGCACACGCACACGCCACGGCGCTGTCACTTATGACTTACAGATTCCAAGTTGATACTTGTAATTTCTTTCTAATACATTGCTAAGTAGAGGATTCTTCTAAAATGTCGTCATCATCATCAGCTGATAGACAACATACAATGGACACAGACACATCCATACATTTCTTTTAAAACATACAATGGTCTAATACTTTACTGGTGTTAGGTTTTTGCCGGACACCGTCTAGGTAGGTACCACCGCAGCCCCTATTGCAGCCGACAAACACTACTGTGCAAACATTACTATGTTCCGGTTTAAAGTACGCTGTAGCTAATGAAATTACTAGGGTAACGAGACTAATATCTTATAACTTAAGGCGACAAGCGCGATATGCGGCAGTGTATATCATTGTAACTAGCGTCACGTTGTTATGGGGGGAGGCGGGCGGTTCACTTGCCATCAGGTGAACGGCCCACAGGTATCGTCGCTATGTAACATAAAAACATTTTAAACTATGTTAAGTGATATCTGAGGTCGCAAAGAGGAACAGACGTAGACGTAGCATCGAGATAATTTAAAACTTCAACAGCAAGTCATTAATCAGGGTTGCAGCTGGGTAGTAAGATTTGAGATTGCCATCATCTAAACTATGCAGTTCTGGAAGTGAGATCCCGTTAGCGATTATATATATGTATGTATGTTAACATATTTCTAAGCACTATATGTCTTCAAAAATGGAGACGTCCATCTGAATTGTTAAAGCACCCCGCTCGTTCGTCCCCGTGTAAATAAAGGGTTAATATTAAAACAAAGGAACCGCGCCCCGAGTGCAGTGCTTACTTTCCTAACAGCACACGGGCTGCGGCGCGCGAGCTGATGGATTACATTTTTCTCCGCGAAGACATCACGCGGATTGAGTGTTAAATTATGCAAGCCTCGCGCGGTCGTGACGCGGCGCACAACCAGCTCGTCTCCCGGGCGGCTGGCCCACTTGCCAAGCACGAGCCGACACACGTTTGTTGGTGCCTGATGCGTGCCCTCGTTAGCCAGAGTAACACCTGCCGGAGGTGCTCAGGGAACTTATGGAGCCGTACGATCTTTTAGTATTAACACCTATACACAAGGGAACACCAGAACTTCTTATTATCACATAATGATTTCTTATGTTTATGCCAATTTTTATCTTTGAGGGAGGCATATGCCCAGCAGTGCACGTCTATCGGCTAATGATGATGATGATGCCAATTTTTTTTATCGCTTTTATCATTATTTTACTGTCCTGACGTGTCGCCCGTGTCACGATAGTCATGATGCCAGGAGGAGCGACCCGAAAAATATCCTGCATCTCATGCTTATCGCACAGTACCTTCAGCTCTTTAATTATTGTTTACAATTCGATCTACGCAGAATGAGCTAACTGTGACTCCAAGTGTTCTAGTGGTTCGCTTGGTGTTTGATGTCGGTTGGATGATGACGCGAAAGTTTCAATGAACCGCTGCAGCGTTTGGATCTCGTTAAGTCCGACCCTTCGCCGCTAAACGTTTAAAGCGGCGTAAAACTTCTATAAAGCGTTAATTATTGTAATTTTGAATTGCAAATTCAAATCTTATTTGGTAAATAAGCAGCGCGAGGGCCGCGGGGGCCGTTAGGGGCCGGAGGACGACCACAAATAGATGTCAAAAAACTGGGGGTCCCGCGTACGGGGCCTTTATGGGCGGCCGGGGACGCATAAAGGTACGGAGCCGGCCCTAACCCTATCGAAGATGTGAGCGGCTGATGGATGGCTGCGACGTAACCCTTCGCGGCACCAGCCCGCGCTTTGTTTATTCATCCTCACTCTTGTTTATGTGCGAACTCGCGCGCCGACGTACTTTTTATTTGGCTCCGGGAAACTGAATCCGCACCAGCTCTATAACTCAGTTTGCGAGACGCGCCTCCTCCACCGCCACCGCTCCACGCTCGGGGAGTTGATACATTATCTTACACAACAAACTGAGAGGAACCTCTCTATCTATACACTATGTCGATAATGTTACCGGTAACAAGAATTGGTGTCGCCGTTACTCATTAGGAGTGCCCTTTGACGATCTCGCAAATGTAATTCCGGATTAGCAGCACCAGTTTACTCTATCACGTGTAATACCATTTACTGCCAGGATGAGCATGCTCTATCATCTTCACTGTCATAACACGTCAAACTGAGTTCGAGTTTTACTTCATAGTCGTATTAGATATAAAATTAAGGTATTTCTTTAGGGATGAGAATGTGGAGATTCGCAAAAGAATTAAGGTCACCCACATAACCAAAAAAATTGTTAGACTTAAGTGGCAGGGGGTAGGGAACGAAGGACCGATGGCCGATGGTACAGTAAGGCGTAGTGTTGGGAGGCCTGCCACCAGGTGGACCGACGATCTGATGAGAATCGCGGGAATCCACTGGATGCGAGCAGCGCGGGATCGATCGATGTGGAGATCATTGGGGGAGGCCTATGTCCAGCAATCGACGTCTGTCGGCTGATGATGATGACGATTCCTTTAGCTCTGTGAAATGAAATCAGTGGCAACGTATCTAAAAATATTACTCATTTGGAAAAGGATACCGGAAATAGTGGTAGCTAGTAGAGCGAACACATTTGCGACCTTATAAAAAAAGGCTCGGAAGGGTTAATAGAAGGACACCTGTCAATTCCTGTCGACCGTACATTTTTAGCGGGATAAAGTATTCAGCGGGCGGGGTCCAGCCCGACAGCATCTCCCTTTAAATTATGCAGATCTGTAATGGACACAACCGCGCACTGCGACTCCGAATAGTTTTTTGCAACGGACCGACGTCCGGTTTCACTTTGCGCTATATCATTGAGCGGGGGCGGATCTTTTTTGCGTTGTTTGAATAAAAAATGAGAGGAGCTCGTGATTGGCGGCGAGGGGGTTGGAAATGCGCCGATAATTATAGTGGACACTTCAACACGTCCACAAACTAGTCATCGAAACTAGATCAGGGCGGTTATCTAGTAATAAGTTCAACACTTGATAAAGTATTATCGGTGACTAGTAAATCACATTATCTGAGTGAAGTCATGTAAATATTTTCTAGATTTCGACTTGCGAGAATTGTTTTTTTTTTGGGGAAAAGGAAACCTTTAAATTGATATAAAAATAACCTTTTGTATAAAAAAGTGGGATTGATTTAGCACTCATTGATTTATTGAATGTATCCGGCTGTGGAGGTTCTTCATCAGCCAACGTTTGGTTATGTATTGTGGTTGGTATCCCAACGAGGAAGACATGAAATAACGCGAAGTACGCACTCGTTATAACCAGTTTGAGCTGATTAGACAGGAGGAGTGTGGCGCTTTGACTTTTGTATGGTGGAGGCAACAAAGCGGCGGCGCGGCGCGACAATGCCGGTGTGAGACGTTAAATGCCGTCGATACTAATCAACGGAGCCGGAAGCGGCGCGCTGACGGCTTCGGAAGCTGCAACTGGGCTAGGAAATGAGATAGGTCCGCAACTCGGTCCGCGTTCCGTTACCCTGCCGCTTCGCTTGTGACGAGATCGGATTGGACTGAGGCTTGTGACGGCAGCTGACAGAATGGTGACGGTTTTGGAAAGTCCATGTGAGGTGCACCGCCGGATTGGCCGACCAATGTTGCGTCTCTAGGCACCTAGCTCTATAATAGTGTGTCATTACTAGCTTACAGTTCAATAGGTGCTTTAGTGAATGGTGTATCTAGACTCGGACATTCACTGCCTTATTTCTTACTACTATGAGGACTAGGTAGAGATTTTTTTATTTTACTTCATACCTGATAAACATCTTGGATATCTTTGTTCGTTGTATCCAAGAAGAACCTGTAACAAGTGCTGAATTTTTTGCTTATATATAATATCTGATGAATATGTAACGTCTTGTAAAACTTTGCATATCGCAACATCAAAGAGAGCGGTGGCCTGCGCAGGAAAAAACGGTCTCGAGCAGTGCGCCGGCGCAGGCGGACGGACACGCAGACAAACAGGAAACGTACACAAAAAGTTCAACTTGTAAATAACTTAAGTAAAGACGTGGCAATTTCAAAATATCCTGTAACAGATTTGTACAATAAATGCGAGCTAGTTTCTGTTTCCGGAAACTGTCTAGTGCCGCAGCTCAGTAGTGTGCGAACTTTACTATAGTCCCGTTTGAAGGGTGCTGCAGATAGTGAAATTACAGGTGTAGACTTAATATGATACACCTTCAGGAGAGAAGCACAGTCGATGCTGTGCTATCACCCGCCCACCCGCATTGGGCCAGAGTAGTGGGAAATCCCATATGAATCCCGATCGATGTGGGAATCTTTGGGGGAGGCCTATGTCCAGCAATGGACGTCTATACGGCTGATGATGAGGATCGTTGATACTACTCGTTGTCTGAGACGTAAGATGTAGAGTCCCGTTGCCCCAGTAATTACTCTAGGTACAGCACCCTTGAAACCGGAACACAGTAATGTTGGCACAATACTATTTGTCGGCTGCACTAGGCGCTGCAGTGGTACCTACCTAGAGCGTCTCCAGCAACAGAGACACTACCAGCATTAGATCACCCTAACTAGCGCCACGTTATTATGTGCGGTGTATCATTTACCATTAAGTAATCTTCACTTACTTACGACTGTGCTTATTGGAGATGAAATTGAAAAAAAAAACTAACTTGAATCGAGCTGTGAAGTTCTCGTTTGATATATTGAACTGAAACTTCTGAACGTTAGAACGGAAATCAATGCGGAAACTGTTCCGGTGCGCGGGCCGGCGGACTGAATTAAAACGCGTGTCGCGTATTGATTAGCGCCACGGGCGAGTAACTAATGATCCGCGTTCGAACCCGGGGCGCGCGCGACCGGGCGGGGGTGGCGGCGGCTCGCTCGGGGCAGCCGCTTTTATACAATCACACTTTTACACAGTTTATTTAAACACGTATCGCACCAAAAGTCATCACGTTATATGACAGCATGCTTCTCACGTATGAAAATTATACATCATCATCGTCTCAACAAAGGTCCACGTAGTCTGCGCTTATTGGTCTTGGGATACGGGCTGTAAGGGGTCCCGCACAACGATCCACGGAACCAACCCAACCTCATCTGATCGTGGTGCACCCTGTTAATCAACAAACGAGGCCTTAGCTCCCACCAACCCATATTGGGCCAGCGTGGTGAAAAAAGGCCCAAAATTTCCCCCAATATGAATCTCTACAAACGATCACCCCCTGTGCTTGACGGTTTTGCGGGCAGCACAGGATCAATCGACGTGGAGACCTTTGGGAGTGGCCCATGTCCAGCAGTAGACGTCTAGCGGTTGATGATGATGATTCGATGAAGGCTCGTAGTCGGTCGCATTGGTCACCAGGGGGTTGAGGTGAGATGACATCTCGTCAAAGGACTTGGAGCATTCCCTGATGTGCTCCGTTATGGCTTGTCTACTGCCGCCGTCACCTATTTGTTACAAGGTCGCTTCCACCCTGTTTATACATTTCATATTCTTGATGCAGTCTGCTCGATCATTAAACGCTTGAATCGCATCACCGCAGCAGCATAGGTACCAATCCTATTGGAATTGAGAGATAACTGTTTATTTAGATACCAAAATTCAACAATTAACTCGTCATCGTTGACACCTTGCCCGTCTGAGATGATCACAGCCTCCTCAATTGAATATAGGTTTATAATGTACTAGGTCATGATAAAGGGAGTAACTGCTGCACTTTCTTTGGAGTTTCCTCTCACTCGTCTTTAACGAAACTCTAACTAGAATCACCACCATCATCATCATCATCATCGTCAGACTCTAGATGGCCACTGCTGAACATAGGCCTCCTCCAAACATTTCCAAGTGAGTAGGGGATTGGGAGGGCGAGGGGATTTGGGCCATTTCCCACCACGCTGGCTCAATGCAGGGTACTGAGATCTAAGTAGGATGGTATTCGTCAATTCTATACAAAACTGTGTACCCCTTATCGTCATCTTGAAATATACGTTGTCTCGGTTACTCAGTATTTTTTATCATAGTCAGGTTCAGCTTCTTCCGTTTGGACACATGTAGGTCGGAGGGACGTGATCAATTTTGATACTTTACGAGATTGTCAAGTTTAACATCCTCCTTGAATTCTACCCTGAAGGTGGCAAAGAACAAGCTCCCGACTGCCCCGCATCCGAAACATTTCGGTTACACAGGTCGGAGCTGCGCAAAGGCGTCGACGACACGGCGTCTGCCACTCGCCGGGGCCCCGCCAAAGCGGTGTCGCGGGCGCAGCCCGAGGACAGGGGCGGAGCGCCCGCCCCCGCACGCGACCCGCGCCTCCGGTCACGAGTTTATTGAGGACATTCGGAAAATTGCTTGCCAGGGATCTATTACGCCCTACACAACTAATGAGCAGGACAATAATTCAAAGTTCGTAGAATTATTTATCCTCTCATTAAAGCGTTTGTTAATATTGGAACAAAATATTGTTGAGATGAGATTGACTTGAGATGCACTTCTTGCTGCACGGCAAGGAGGAGATGATCGAAGTAATGACAGATGTTAAAATACACACCTTTCAAGCGAGGAAACGAGTTAATATAATTATACTCGGTCCGAACAATATTTGATGGGTTCGTGTACACGGGGCTCGTTTAATGGAAGTAGTCAGTGTTTGCCGTCGCATGCCTTCGCTCATAGCTGGGAGTGAAAAAACTTGACAACGTTCTATTCTGAGGCAGGCGTGTAGCTCGCGGACATGTGCTCGAGCCGCCGTCAATCACCAGCCGCGACCCCTGATCCGGAGCGTATCCGAACCGACCGACCGTCCGACCGACCGACCGTCCGATCGTCCGACACCCGATAAATCAGGCCGGCCCCGTTGTCCGACGGAGCGCCGCAACGCACCGCGTTTTAGGAAATGAATAATGAATCCGCCCCAGCACTCGCCGCTGATATCTACAGATCGTCTCTGGATTCTTCCACTGTTACATTCGTGCTGATGTGAAAGCTTTTGAATGTTAAATAAGATATCGGCGGAGGCATAGATAATCAACTTACTTCTTTTTGGGTAAACGGTTAAACATTTCGAATGAATAAAGGACCAGGATACGGAAAACGGAGGAATGACGATGATATTGGTAAAATTGGATGAATTATGAAATCCAAACGATCACGATAAAACAGCTAGAGAAGATTTATATTTTCTCGAGAGAAGTGTAACCTAAACTGTAAAATAACCTATATGTTACACTGACTTATAAGTAGTATGCAAACGTTACCATGTTTCATTTTTTTTTCTTTCCTCTGCGTGTTTATTCCCCTTTATTTGTCCTACATTTACCATCAGTCTCTTTTTGTTTTTCCATTTTCAACTCATACTCATCATTCTTTCCATCTTATCTATCATATTCAGTTCTGCTTTTACACTTCTCTACTTCTATTCCTACGTCTTAATTCCTTCCTCCACACCTCTCACAAGTGAAGACTGCCGCCTCATACTTATTTATATTTCCGTCTCCTGAAAAGTTCAGGGACGCTATAGCTAGTGGTAGTACTAAAGTAACAAATAGTAACCCCTTGTCTCTCAAGTCGTCGAGCACAATGTCATGGACGGGCAGACAGTTCACAATCAGATGTTCCGCTCGGCGCTTCCTCGAACAAAAACTACGTGTTGATTTAAGAGCACTGCGAAACGGATCATAATTAAAGCTTTACTCTCAAGGCAAGAAATATAAACAATGATTTAGCATAAAAACAATCATAACGAACGGGTTGTGCGCAAACTGAGGAACAAAAGAAACGTACGTTTATTTATTTGCAGGCTCCAAATTGCTATAATCAAATCGGAACCGTGAATGGCCGTCGCTGCACCCCAATTACAGAGCACGAGCCGTTCCGGGGCAAGTTTTTTCTAAGCTCTTCCCACGCGCGATTTGCGCCTAATTATACGTTCAAGTTGATAATAAACGGATCGCAACTAAATTGTATATCATTCGGCCGTTTGGCCGCGTGCTCGCTCCTTTCGGCGATCGGAGCGGCCATCTTGTGGGCGGGCGGACCCTGGCCGGCCCTGGTGCCGAGCCCGGCGGCGCCCCGACGCGTGCTTTCCGAATTCGGGACGTCCTCGTGCCGGTGCTCCTCGGCGGGAAAAGTGGCGCTGTCAGCACTGACGCGTCACTCCTGACAGCGCTGATTGACGTCCGCAAATACCGCAAGTGAAGTACTCGCTCGTTGTGCCCCGCGCGGTAAGGAAACGTTTCTATTCCGATGGAGTGCCGTCGACGTGGGCGCTCCTCTTACGAGGATCTCGCTCCAACAGCGAAAGAGTTTAGGTGGTTTTTCGTTTGCGAAATTTCATTGCCTAATATTAATTAAGCCGCCGCCTCCGCTCGCTTTCAGATGAGTGCATATTGAAACGTCAAAAATCAACGTTTCTTTTGCTTCTCATTTTCGGCCGGTTTCAATATCCTCCCCGTCAAGGGTGAGACGGACAGCTCCGGCGCGCGGCCCGCTGCCGGTTTATTTTTCGGTTGAAATAGAAAATCGGCTGTTTTGCAGTGAAATAGACGGGGAGGCGAAATGTCCAGTTTTATTTGGAGCCCGCTTGCTTGTAATTCAAAAATTGAAACAAAACCTCCACGTGTTGCCGAACAGAAACCTAGACCAAAGTAACGTGACGGTGGGCTGTACTCGTATGTAACGGCCCTGCTTACATATTCAGCGGTGTAGTAGTAGTTAGTGTTTATGAAGTAACAGTAGAACAGTCCTAGCTACAACATTCCACATGAAACGTTAAAATGTGCGCACCGGAGGTCACATGCAAAAGCAAAGCGCAACCAAGACTCGAAACCAAGAAACGAACGGGGAATCATTCATTCATATTCAATAGTGCCGGTGCGGGAGAAGGCTTTCACGAAAATGGCTAGGAGTACGGATGAGGTGCATGAATATTAACGCGGGACGTAGCAGGCGGCCATAACTATATTAGAGACGGCGCGGGGCCCGCGCACGGCTCTACTTGCGCTGAGCGTTCAGAAATTTGACGTTTTGACAGCACTCCGCCTGGCAACGTCTGGCGGCCCGCGCCCACCCGCTCGCACCCGCTCGCACCCGCGCGCACCCGCTCGCACCCGCTCGCACCAGCTCCCACCCGCTCCCACGCGCTCCCACCCGCGTGCCGTCTCCCTCTCGCCTCACCACACTCGAGACTCCCGCTTCTGCTACGTCTGACTTCTGATGTGAATTGTTAATGCATCGGTAATTGATATTATAATTTTGATAGTCCGTTTTGTTGTAACGGCGTCGGCTTTTAGGGTAAGTGCCTCGACGTAAAGATAAACACATTATTACCATATTCATCTTGATTCGTCAAATTGTTCAGCTCGTGCATGTTGTGAGGAAAACTAGACAGGAACACTGAGTGTTTTTATAGAACTGAATGCAGTTCAAGCCTTCAACAATGTGAAAGGAATCAAAAACAAAAACAAGACACTGTACTATCGATAATATTTCATCTGCTAGTATGAAAGCACAGATAAAAAAATAATACATCAAAGCATAAAACAAAAACAAGATGAAATTCTAACAAAGAATCTAAATCCATGGCGCAGTACACGCGGGCAATCTAGCCAAATCCTAGTGCTCAAAATGCGACAAAATGCGACTTTAAAAGTATAGCGAGCGCTTGACAGCGTCACTCGTGTAACATTCAGTAAAAAGAGCTTTTAAAAAGCGCATTAAAAGCTTAAAGCGACGTCACTCAAACCGCAAACCGTTTCCTGTAAGCTATCCCAATTCACACTATTCGGGGAAACTGAGCGGGGACGGAAATTTGAAAAAGGCTGGAGAGGAAACGCCGACGCCGCAACGGGGGAATGTATATTTATATAGAGCAGGGATGACACGAGCTGGACTTCATCTAACAGTGACACGAACAACGACAATGTGGCGGTGCTGAGGATATGATGAGTCACTTTCACCTAAGCCTTACTTCAATAACAAGCTCATTTTATTATCGACGTAATTAGACGTCTTGCAAATTGACAGGTAGAAGTTTTGCTCATCTGTTTAAGAGCAGGTAAAGACAAAAATTTTGTAGGGCAGAAATTCTTCGGAGTACACTCAAGTTATGGTAAGAGCTCTCCGCCGAGAGCTTTCCTGCAGAGTTACAGTAAGAGGTTTTTAAGTAAGGTTCTTTATTAGCAATTTAACAAACAAGTGACAGACAGTGTGATTATTGCGTGATATCTTTCAGCTTATTCAATATCTAGAAGGAGTGTCGAGGTTCCTGCTCAGACGGGAAACTCTGCAGAGGATATTTCTGCATTAGAACAACAGCAGATAGTAATAAATTTACTTCTGGGTTAATGAATAACTGAGGATAATTAAAGATACTCCTATGTCACTGATCAATGAACACAGTGCAAAATGTATACACTTACCGGAAGATTACCATAGGATTTTGTCAACAGTGGTGCATCAAAAGGATATTGCAGTTGAACACTTAAGATGAGTCAACGACTGTAATATTTTTAGTTTTGTGTTATATAAATAATTACTAATTTATTAATTTTCAGAACAGAGTTATAAGGAATAGAAGAAACTGGACGAGAAACATGAAACAATGGTGACTTTAAAGGGAACAGTTTCCAGCTTTTTCTGAGTGCTGTGATTCCAAATGGTCCATGCTAAGAGGACGCACTTATCAAAGGGTTAATGTGGTCTGATGATATTCCAAGAATCCATCGCGCAGTTAATGTGAAATAATATCGATGAAGCCATACGGAAATTCATTTGCGCCGGAACCGAAACATTTTAATACGCGGGCTCCATCCGGCGGCGGCGTAAATATCAAATTTTATTGACACCCGCGTCGCGTTCGGGGATGTTTTTTTTTCATACTCCGAGTATTTTGCGAGGCCTTTTTCCCCACTATTTTTGTTTTGAAGCCGCATCGGACGCGCTTTTTAATTTGGACGTAGAGCTCCGCCAAATGCAAATCGAGCGGCAATGTGAGAGCAGATCATTTTATCTAACATCAATTGGTTGTTGTTTTTTTTTTTTATATTTAAATTTGAAACTGATTTCAAGTATTAAAATAACTCAGTGTGATATCAGAGGAAATTAAAGTCGTAGTTTGAGAAACCCTGAACACTTAAGCACTAAACATTACACATAAACAAGTGTTTACATAGAATAAAAATTTTCTATCTAAAAAATGTCTAACTGGAATCAAAGAAGATTTCGTAATCAATTTAATTAAATGAACAACTAAATCTGAAGGAAGAAATATAAGAATGTTATAACTCTCGGGAAAGAAATACAACTCAAGGGACCCAAGCCAACCTCACTTGCTCATTGTGCATCCTGCTAATCAACCAACGAGGCTCTGGCTCCCTCCAACCCGCATTTGGCCAACGTGGAGGGAAATGGCGCAAATCCTTCCATATGAATCCCAACCCGATCGACGTGGGAATCTTTGAGGGAGATTTATGACCAGCAGTGGACGTCTATCGGCTGATCACAAATGTGGCAACAATATAATGCTGGACAGAGCATAAGAGCGACGCATCTTAACATAACTTAATATCAAAATGCACTTTTCAATCGTCTGTCTGCGTAGGAATGTTGAGATCTTGGACCACATTCACAGAAATAACGACAATTACTTGGAGAATCTTGTAGTTACTGGCAAGATTGATAGTAAAAGGCCACGTGAATGAAGCTAAAAGTTTGGACTGATCATGTGAAGGAGTCCATTGATACCCCAGTATAAATAAAGCGTCTAGCAGAGATAACTGGGGTAACATCGTGAATAATTGGTTACCCATAAGGAGACCCACGTCACTGAGAGAGATAGAGAGAGCGAGAGAGAGAGAGAGATTGCAAATAGCCAAAAATCTAATTTGATTTAGTATTTTGTTTTCAATGGTGAAGTAAAGGTGAAGTGTTCGCATGGAAATAGCTACATCTATCACTTGTACCGTTTGGCTGACGTCAAAACAGAGTGGTCTTTGTCGTCAGATTGTTTAGAATCGACAAGCGGGCTGGATGTAGCGGTATCAAAGCGGCGGAGCCGTCGGCGCACAAAACCCGGCCCAACAAAGTGGGCCCCCGGGCGGGCGTGTGCAAGAACGCGCCTAATCAAACGTACACAACCGTTTTCACTTTGTAGTTTCTTTGATCTCCCACTCCTTGATATGATCCCGGGCACCCGCGACGGCACGCCAGCCTGCCGCTCTCACTTCTCCAAACTTGTTTATTCCAACTTTCCATTCGAACAACCTGCCTTTCCAACATTTAACGTGACAGTTGACGTTAACGTCGCTTGGACTCAGCTAAATACACACTAAGCGCACGCTCATAGTCACTGTTTGTGTTTGTTAACACAAGCATTTTATTGCGGCTGAATCATTGGAGTCATCATCAGCCGTCAGATGTCCACTGATGGACATAGGCCTCGCTCAACGATCTCCACATCGAACGATCCTGCGCTACCCGCATCCAGTTGCTTCCCACAACGTTCACCAGATCTTCGGACCGACAAGTAAGGGCCTGCCAATGTTGCGTCTTCCGATACGCGTTCGCCATTTGAGGACCTTGGCGCCCTGTCGGCTTTATCATTGACAGAAAATATCAAGTAGCAATATATCCTTTGTAAAATGGCTATGGATCGGTTTGTCTAAACAATTCCATTAAAGATAGGAAGGTTGTCGTCATCATTAGGTAGATTCAATGGAATCATATTATAGGATAAAGGATGACGTGTAGTGGATAGCTTTATTGGTAATAAAGCAGCTGAAATTAGCAATAAACCCGGCTGAAACGCAAATGGGACGAGATAAACCCAATCAGAAGACAATGCGCGAGGAGGCGGCCGCTCCGGACCTGGTGGAGGCGCTCGCAATACAACGTATCGCTTTGCGGTACAAGTTCACGAGCGGAGCGTTAACGTTCAAATTAATTACTTACAGTTCGCAGATTTCCATTTTAAACAAATCTACCAACTATCAGAATTTAGGAAGACTTATTGCCGAGCTGCAGCGTGCAAACATCACTACGGTTTAGGTGATCTGATCGAGTGGAAAGGTTGGTATAAAGAGGATTACACTCTTTGTCTAAAGGCAAAAGTAACCATCTCATTGTTCGTCTGGTGGTGAATTACTAGATTATAGCAGACTGCTAATTACTAAATCAAGGATATTTCCTTGTCCTTGTCCAAGATCCAGTTGTGGGAATTCTTTTTTACATATAACAGCTATGGCTGAATGTCGCACAGGCCAGCACATCATGATGCACGATTCCAAAGTGGTATACAGCGAAGTCAATCTTTGTCAAGTATATAGACAGATATTAGGTACGTGGTGTTCAGGGGCTAATACTAAGATAGACTAACATTTAAAAGGGTGATCATCCGACTGTGATGGTGCTATTCGTGTGCCGGTGGGCACGAGGCCGCTGCCGGCTGTGACGGGGGCGGGTCGCAGTGGTCGGTGCGATAACCCTGTCAGCGGTGTGACGGAGTGGCGCAGTTATCAGCGGCATTGTCCGCGCCCATTGTTGCATCCCCCTAGCCCCGCTCCGCCAGCACACCCCGCAACCACCCGGCACTTCCCGACGTCTTCATACGACGCCGCAACGGTGTGAAATGTTTATGATACGGATGCAGCGTGTGAATTTGAAGCATTCCATTGAACGGAAGGTTCTGTGCGAATATTTATTTACTTATTTATTGAATATCTTAATAATCACTTCGATAACTGTCTTAGTTACTGGTAACAAGGACATTCTATTTGGTTTAATTTAAATAGTGAGTACGAATAGTCTAACACCCTAAATCACAGACGAGAAGGACATCTCGCTTTAAAGTAATCGTAGCTCCATTTAAGTACAAGGTATTAAAGCATTTCCGCCTAAATGTAAAGACGAGGCATTCTGATGATGTCTAATAACGGATATGCTTGTAACGTAATGGTTCTGAGTCAATTCTACTAAATTGAAGTAGCAGAGACATCTTACTAGCTGATGCATCGCTCGCACAGCGATGGCGGCGGCAGGCCTTATTTATTGTCCAGACAAATAGCAAGCTGACTAAATTAAACAGAGATAAGGACCTGAAACAATGACCCGTGCGCGCGCACGTGTGCGTGTGCGAGTGTGTGTGTGTGTCGTACATAAATAATCGTAGACTGAAAGCCTTGGCTGACTTAGTGCTGATTGGTCGGACGCGTGCAGACGTCTAGCTTTTTATTGGTCCGTCATACGGTAGGTAGTCTAGGGCGTTAGTGTAAGCGCTATTTTTAACGAGCTGCGCCTCTAGAATGGCTATTTGGCAGAACTGTTACACAATGAACACTGTACTACACTAACTGCATTAATACAATGCCAAAGCGATGTCATAATGTCAATTTGCCTTAACCATTGTTGGGGTTAATCTTACAGAAACAAATTGCTTTTGGAGTAGAAGCGTCCTTCTTCTTCAGTACACTTCTGTACTTAAAGTTCATGTTTTTTTAAGAATTAGATAATTACGACGGTAATATATATTCTCATTACCACCTCAAAGTAGGCTAGAGTAATTACGTTTATTGCTTACCTGAGCTTGTCTCTACTTTGTATAATGAACGTAGTCTTGTTAGTTTAATTGTCATTTGTGTATATTATTATTTAGATGAAAAAACATAAATTTTGCATGTTTATATTGTTTAAATTGTTTATTTTGTTGTTTGTTAGTGCATTTACCTGATAGAATTATAAAACAACGCGTAACGAGTTTCGAGTCATAACACAGAGTACAGCAACAGTTACAAAGCTAACGTTGGTTAATGTTTAAAATTCGCAAACAATTATAAAGCCAGCGTACACTTTGGGTTAATGTAAACAACGTTTAAGACTCGGCTGTCGGATTTAGCTCGACACAAAAACCGACGGATTTATACGGTCGCTTTGAACCGATTCATTTCGCTGCCGGAGTTATTTCCACTGTCGCGCGTAATCCGCCCAGCACCGTACAGCGGACCCACTCGCGGCGATACACTTCTTTATATACAAATAAAACATAATTTGAAGAAAACACTTTACTGAATGTACGCTACGATAGCTAAGTTCATCCCGTTAACTTCCGGTTCCGGCTTAATGGGCGCAACTGGCGGAAATACTGATCACAAGGCGACGAGCGCTATTTTGTACTGTGCAAACATTCTAACTAGAACCTTGTCTGTTATAGGCCTGACTAATTACTTAGATCCTACAAAACCTAGGAGTAGGTTTAAATTAAAAAAGCTTTCGATATACCTTATATGTTCAGGTATCTGCCAGTGAAAGTCCTGCCAATATCGATCCGGCCGTATCCGGATATTATTCTAAACAGAGGCACGAACCAAAACGTTTGAAATAGTTTATTTGATATAACATGCAGACAAAAAAATGTATCTATTAGTTAAATAACTTAATGAAAAGGCAAGTTCTCAGCACCAAGTTGCGAGGTGATTCCGAAGGAGGTCCCTCGCAGCTCTAGCGCAGCTAAATAACGTGCCGAGGCTGTAATTTAGTGCTAAGGAGCAAGTCCAGCGCTTAAACTGCACTCGCGTCTGAATTTTAAGAGTCTACCGTATGAATAATGCGCCGGAAATGGGAGGGAGGCTGCATTAGTGGAACTTATTTCGGGCACTAATATTTTGTGCTTCTCACCTTCTAAGAGCCTGACGGGTTTTAAAAAGATTTGCGAATGTTTCACCGTGGCGATAGGGTTGTGGATAGAAGGTAGTGTCCGAGTATAGGTAGGTAAGGTCTTTAATGAGACGCTTCTGGATCGCTACTATTGTGTTATTGTAAAACTGCTTCTATAACAGCATCACTGTTTTTCTGCTGTTAGCAGGAGCATTTTAGGCAACCATGCTTCAGCATCTTCGGTGTCATTAGTGCTAACACATTGTGGATAGAAATTATGAGCTGGTGCAGCCGCTAGGCATCCTAAGCCTTATAAATTTAATAGTAGTATCCAATATAATCCATCTTTATACGCTTGGTGTTAAAACTTTGTAAATAATATGTGTGATATTTCATCTTAGACATCCTTGTGATTTCAAACTGGTACAGCTCTAAAGCTTAAACTTAAAAAGCTTATTTTTTCGATTACTTAAAACCGGTAGAGTTGAAACGGAACTCATCCTAACTCCGTCCACATTTTACTCCTCGCTGTCTAACCGGTAATTATTTAGAGTGTGAAGTTTTCCACTGGAACAACTGAAGCGACGGTGCATTATGAAAATGGCTCTAGACCTGCCCACCACTCCCCTCTGCAGCCCCCTACTCACTTTCAGTCTAAGTAATTGTTCTGTATAAGCCATCTCTTGAACTAATGTTGTAGCAATAGAGACATATAGACGAGTCCTTATATCTGAGTAGCACTGTGATGTGAGGGATTCCTGGAGACATACCCATGTCTATCACAGAACTGTTCTGGACTGATGATGATGATAATGACGAAACATTTCAAGTGCTAACTTGTCGCTCCCTTTGCGTCATTAGAATGACAATCAGGGTTCAAGTGATTAATTAATGATTGATGATTGATGCCAAATTTTGTACAATGAAATAAATCAGCATCAATCTTTGTTCATCATTCACATCACCCGTTTTATTTTTCTTCGTGAATAATATAACAACAAAAATACATTCATTAGCATTAAAGTGTTTTAAGTTCTTTAAATATAACCTTTAATGCTTACAGGTAACTTTGTTCTGGAGATGAAAAATAATACTGTTATTAATAAACTTGAATCCTGAAGATGGTAAAGTTTGAAATTTTGTATTTGTTAGTATGTGTAGTATTGGATTGTTTTAATTTTGTCTAAAGTTCTACTTTGATATCCCTAAATCTTACTTTAGATAAAAGATGCTGATACATATTCAAGAGATTTAAATTTTTCCTCTATATGGACATGTTCTTAAAAGGCAAATTCGTTATTTAAAAAAAAAGGATTGTATCGGCTGAAATACTTAAATGAGTGTTAATTTAAATTGGGCCTATAAAATAAGTAGATGAGCGGTCCCCGCCCAGATTTCAATTTACTTAGCGGTGCTTACTGCTCGGTGCAGGAGGAAGCGGCCGCCGACGTCGCTCCAGTCCTGCTAATGGAGGCTTTAACTTTCCTTACTCCATCGCGACTCAGGGCTTTAAAAACGTAATTTCAACGTCATAAGGCTTTCACGGCGATTCCGGCGGCCTGACACCGTCGCGTGAACTCCGCCGAGATTATATTTAAACTTAGCCACCGGTTTTTAAGTGGAATTTAAAAAAAAATTAAGCTATTGCATGTGTGTTTATCATGAAAATTATTTCATAACAAGTATAAAATATATATACTTGATATTTAAGAGCTATATTACTTAGCTATGTATATTATAAAATTAGTTATACAGCTTAACAGCTCTGTAGTCTTGGACGAGTACGAATAGGATTAAGGTAAGTCCTGCCTGTCGTAGAAGCAGGCTAAAAGGGTTTAGGAGTTTCGCGGGTCCTGACGCTGGGGGCCGTTATCGCTCAACAAGCGAACCTGCATGGGACAGCGTATGGCTCAGCGATGGTGCCTAGGAGGGTTAGGCTCCTCCTCAGAGACGTATAACACAAAGTGTAGAGAGGCACCGGTCCGTTCTGTATTAGATCCCGGGACCTCTCCGAATGCACTGGTGCAGACTACCGAAGGGGTTTTAGTAAGTAAGAATCTCACATAACCCTGACTTCCCCCCAGGAGCAGGGTATCTTTCGAAGATTTCCCCTTCCGAAACAAAACAAAAAAGTTATACAGTTTAAATTTATCTCGGGTAACGTTTAGAGTGCTATTGATTACTGCGAACACAAATAAATATATCTCATATATATAAATAGAGAGAGAGAGAGAGAGAGAGAGAGAGAGCATATTGATGTGAATTACATGTAACTGTATTCATTATTTTGTAGTGCAGTATCTTCAATAGTTAGTTAAGTTAGCAATATCCTGCGTGATTGAACAAATACATGTTAATTTGACGCGGGAACCGATTGACCGTGCCGGTTAAGACGGATTATAAAGTTATTCAGGTCGTGGGGCAGCCGTGGGGCTGCCGTGGGGTTGCCGTGGGGTTGCCGTGGGGCTGTGCCGGCGCGTCGGGTGGTGGTCAGTGTGCACTCGCGCGCGCGTTATCTGCCCGGGCCGGGTTAATTGTCCGGCGGGCTGCGATTAGCTAAGCCGCCGGCGCCCCCTGCTGCCGGCTGCCCAGCGTCGGGGTAACCGGATAGTACCGCAAAAACGACGCCGACCGGTCTTGCTCGGGCACAATATTACCTAAACGAAGTAAACCGGAAGTATAGCTCTCTTGTGGGAGGCTTCATGGAGCGCCACTCAGACACTAAACCAATTAAATGAAACCTGGCAATAGTCCTGATACACTAAACATATAAACTTAGAATAAATCTGGACTAAATATTATAATGCTGTTTGGCGGACGGGAGACGCAATTTGGAGCAATTAACTTAATGGATGTCAAAAATAAAGCCATTTCAAAATGGCGGCGCGGCGGCGCGCCCCCGCCCTCGATGGTTTATTTATTTAATTTTAATAAACAAGGCATCGGGCGGCTGCTGCGAGATGATAATGCGGCCATTTGCATAGCCGCGGTGAGTTATCGCACCCCCGCGCACCCGCGCACCGCACCCGGCGACGAGCAGGCTGCACCCCCGCCCGACCCTCGCCGGCCACACGGGCGAGCAGGCGGCGAACAGCTTCCACATCGCTCGATGTCCAAGAGTTCAACTGAACAATCACAAATCTAAAACTTCATCTCTATCGTTTTTTACAAGTCATTCCTAGCATATACTTATATAATCATGACAAGCTGCCTTCTTCGCACTGAAGTCTAGCAGTCATTATCATCATCTCAACCGATGGACGTCCACTGCTGGATCTCCACATCTTACTCTGTAACTTTTATCAATAAAATCGCTCACTGACCCGCGTGCTAGTCGCCCTGAGTTCGGCAATTACCCACTATTTGGGAGGCACACTTTCAGGAGTGGGCAACGGTGACGATCACTGCTGAAGTACTTATTTATGCTGCATCACCCAAGACCACACTTTAAGTGATTTAGGCAGGAATGAAGTTCGTTACAACAACATCTTACACAGAGTTCGTTGCACTGCTCCGTTTCAAGAAATGCGGAAAGGAAAAGATCCAGGAGTTTGGAAAAGGTCGCGCGGTGTGGAGGGTGGATATACGGGCTGGTTAAGATGTGCATCTAAATAGCCCGCCCCGACACCAAGTTTAGATTACTTGCACCAACTTTACCGCGCTCCCGGAGAACGGCGGCCCAGGGAAAAATTCAGGCGCGGAGGGGCCGCTGCGCCGGATGCGAATTTACTGCCCAAGTTGCTTGCACGTTGGGAATTACACTGCAATCATGCAGAATACACTAGCGCGCTAACCGAGATGGGAAGTTGGGATTGCCTTTGGGTTAGTTCCAGCCAGTACACGAGTTTAAATTATGATCGAGCAGCCAGCGGGGGTGGGAAGGTAGAACTTACTGGATTAAGGATGTTTACTCAAGGGGACGAGCGAAATGTGCTGCTGTGTGGACATCTTATCTGGCGCCTGATTGTTATGGGCATGAATGTCAAATCATTTACAAAACCATCTAAAGATCATTGACCAGGTCGTTAGACTACGGTTAAGTTTACCGAGACAATGCAATCGCTAGTGAGTGGTTGAATGGACAGGAAGTAAAGAAGTCGACCCTCGTTCAAAGAAGCGGTGGACGGCCGCTGCTAAACTGAAGGGTTCATTTCCTCGTTATGTATTCATCGAGGGAATCGTTGGGAGTGACCGCCGCGACCGTCGCGACCGTCGCGCCCTCCCGGCGGACGGCCGATGGTCGTCGTACATTTTTAAAGACCCTTTCAGGTTGTAACTTCGCGAAATTATACTTCCGGCTCCGATGCGGTGACCCATTCTTAAATGTATAGTATCTAACCGACACAAAACAGTGTAAGGAGATCGGCACAGCGGATTCCATAATGTAGTCAATCCTCGACAAATATCAGTACCGCCTGAACATCGAACCTAGAACACGAGGAGTTGCGGGAGATAACGTGTCAGCCAGATACGGAACTGACAAAGACAGGTTGGTGTTATAAATAAGCACAATATAGATATTGTGAATTATTGTCGATATCGTGTAATAATGCGATATCGTGACTGCATGGTTAAAACGAGTCTGATGATGTCCATCGCAAGTGGTTTTAAGAATTATCATTTGGATGTACGGAAATAGATCTTTATAAGCGATGGAAAAAGTTAAAAGTAACTTCATTGAATTCGATTTACAACGCGGTGTAGTTAATCATGTACGTAAGTGTACAGTTCCGGAGTGCTTATCATTATTACTGTATCACTTAGATACGTCTTAGATTGATTACTTAAAGAGAGAAGCGGTGTGACCAACGGTTTAAGTGCCTAGGCATATTTATGTATTGGTTTTCTTTATTTATTCTACGAAGCGACAAGAGGAGCAGGACGCTCACCTGATCTTAAGTGATATGCCTGTTTGTTTGTACCGGAAACGTTAAGCAATTTACAGTACATCGACTTGAGATATTAAAAAAAAAGTATTCATCGATACGACAAGACGCCTGAACATAACGTGGTGCTAGTTAGATGCCATACACTGGAGTACGTTGTAGTCATCATCTTGAGATATAAGATGTTGAATCTCGTTACCCCAGTAATTATACTAACTATAGCGCCCATCAAACCGGAACAGAGTAATTGTTCCACAGTTGTTTACATAAGCGCTGCGATAATACCTTTTTTTTTTTCTCTGGTCTGATCCTGCATTGGATACCCTTCCGCTGTCGGGGCAACAGAAGAGTTATGCCGGACTCTTACCGGCTAAAACCCCACGGTTTCTCACTCATCGCATTTGGCCGGAACCACGGGAACGCTTTCGCACACTACCGTGGTTCCGGCAGCAAGAGACCTTGATATGACCACATTTTGGGGTGGAGCTATTGTTCTCCACCCCACCCCCCTATATAGGTATTAGGCGGAAGTACCGCACGCACCACCTTGAGGCCTTTCATGTTTGGTGAAAGATTACCCCCGAATCCGCCACCATGGCCTCTGTTATGGGGGTTGGAAGGCATAAAATATCCTCTTTCGATGACCCGGTCTCTGCCTGTGGATTCAGAGATAGGTGTTTATTTCTCGCTGCCTCTCAGCAGCTTCTTTCTGCAGCATTACCTCCTCACAGAAAGCCATCCCAGCATTCCACGACCTCTCACTACTAGCCATGGCTTCTATAAAGCGAAAAAGTGAGAGGTCATCCCCTACAACAACGACGGGGTCTTGGCGCTGACTGACCTGCCCTAGCGGGGGCAAGGACAAGTTATGTCGAACTTGCACCAACTAAAACCCCCATTGTGTTCCACCTCGTCTCTTTATGGCAGAGTCACGGAAACACTTTTGCTCACCTCCGCGACCCTGCCAGCGCCGGATGCACCATGCAATCTCACCTCGGGAGGGAAGGAAGAACTCCCCCTTTCCTCCTCAATAAGGGCACGCCAGAACACATAGCGCGCCCTTCTCTCGGCCTCTTACAGCCACCCGGGCAACGGATATCATCGAATCCGTCACTCAGAGATCATGGGAGCCAAGAGAGAAAATTCTACCAACTCCTCGCGGCGGATCCGATCTTGGGTCCCGGACTCGGACAGTACTGGACGTCTATTAACATCTTCGATCAGGAAATTTCTGTCTCATTCACATATGGCATATATAACATAAGATATACAACTACTTCGACAACAATTTAAAGCCAAAATGTGTGCTGAAGTATATTTTACATTAAAATGTTTAACGTGCAAATAAAAATCTCATTTTAGAACAACCCCCACACCACCAGACCCGTTTGGATGCAAGTGGAACCTCAAGAGAGGCAGTGTCGTCTCGGCGCCCGGCGCCCGGCGCCCGGCGACCGGCGCCCGGTGCCTGTCGGCCGGTCACCTTATCACTTAACATTCGGTCGGTTACTTTATCACTTAACTTTTCGCCGGTGCCGTTATCTCCGCGGCGGCGTTGTTGCAGCGGGTCGATACAGCTTAATGCGCCGGCGCCGGCCCGCATAAACATCTAGTTGTTACCTCTACTCGTACACTTTAAATGAATACGATATTGTTAATGCACTCCCGCCGCCGTGATCAGTAAATACCGCTCTCCGCCAACTGTTCCGGTACCTCTATTGGAAGGATCGCAGCTGAAACGTCGCGTGAGGTTACTATTTAATTGATATCGCCGTACTATAGCGATATCAATTTCACGTGAAGTTGAGTGGCGTTAGGGACGGTGAAGCGTGCTCTATCAATAGACTGTAGCTCATACGTCGTCACACGAAACACTGGCCTTAAAACTTATGTAACCAATCCAAGAAAATGATGATTACTGGTTCGGCTAACCCACTCCATCATACTTAACATCAGTATCGAAATGAGGTCCTCCTCTTGAAGACAAGTTATGCTTAAACACACTTGCTATTCAAGAATGCCTCTTCGAAAGTTAGTCATTTCGTTTCAGAAGATGTTCATAATCCGGTACAATAGAAGAGTAGTGCGTCCAGCGAGGGTCAGTACCAGATATGATGTACTATTTTATTTGTAAGGGTTATTCATATCGGAATGGTCCTAAGTTTAAGGCATCTGGATAACGTAGTTTTACTTTGTAAATGCTATGATACGTGTGTGTTAGGAGACAGGGGGTGGTGTATGTCAGGTGTAGGTTCCCTCCGCGAGGCGCCGCCGCCCTTTTAATATACCTTAGACCTGCAATAAGAGGTCCGGAGCGCGGGGCCGCCAGTCGAACGGAATAAGGGATGTCTCCGCAATATAAGTGCGGAGGAATACATTAATCAAAGCGTTAGGTGCCGGCTTGCGAAGGATTTTTCGGTGCTCGGATATTACGTGTCGCTAACTTATGGTGCTAACGCTGGTGCTCCGGGAGGACGCTTAGATTACGTTTCCTTTCCGCCTGTCTACTACCGGCTTTATTTATGGCGTCCATAGGTAATCCGCCAGCGCCGGAGTACGCCCATCATATTTGTTTTTTTACGTTTACAAAATTTTTAACGCACCGCCGAGAACACCGGAAGAAACTTATTATCTACAATGGGCTTGTACTTAACCTCAGTTTCACTTGAGCACAGCATATACCGGATCTCATTGTTGACAGCCAGATTGCGGAGTAGCGGTTAAAAGATTCATAACATATAAGTCCCTGGTTCTATTCCGTATCCAAGTAAGTGTACTATTCTGTAAGTTGTATAGTTTGATTGATGATTATTTTTTGATTAGGATAGTTCCCACCCTTAATTGTCAGCATCACTGTATTTTGACTGTCAGCGTATGACAAGAGAAGTATTCTAAGCTTCGCCATTCATAGTCTAATTGTTACTTAACACTTTACAAAATGCCGTATAATGTAAGTGATTAACTTATCAATGAACACACCGAACAGAGGATCAGGCCCTCGCAAGCCACGCGTAAGTGGACACCGCCGATGACCGCAGCGCACTCGAAATAACTTAGCGCGCAACTTGAGTATTCCCTTTTTCTATATAAAAGCGGTTATTTTTCGCGAGCAACCCCTTAAGGGTCCCGCGGGACCGCCCCGCCGGACCCCACATCCCGAAACCCGAGACGCCGGTGTCCACTGCGAGATAACCTTATCTTAACTGCCCTCCCCGCCCGCGGGCCCCACCGCATCCGAACTGACCCCCACGAATCGCAGATATGGAACGGGCGACGTACGTGTATTCCTAGCGAGAGTTTGTTGTTAGCCGCAAGTAATTGTTGTTGGAGGCAACTGACAACAATTATATGTATACCGGTCGTAACTTGATTTGGAACTTGTGTAAGGGACAATCCCACCCTTGGACGAAGGTTTCCGTATGTACTTGCTTGAAACGTGGTCGGGCTGATCGCGCTTTGTTGCCCACGTTTACTAGAGGTCTGATCGGTTGCCATCGTTCCGTGCCGCGAGCACACCAGCCGTGGGTGTCGGCGTGGCCGCCGAGGACGGCTCCCCGTGTAACACTATCTCCGCCCCGCAAATAGATTAGCCGGGAGAGGGCGAGTCAATGTTTAACCAAACATAACCCCTTTAATATCTCGCGCCAACACGGCCGTCCTAACCAAACGCAAGGTATACGATAGCCGAGATAATCCGCAACGGGAAGCGAACCCGCGACCCTCGCAAACAGCGACCCCCCGAGCGCACCCCGAGCGCACCCCGCGCGCACCCTGCGCGCACCCCGCGCGCCCTATCCGGTGACAACTATTAATTAACTAAGCTAATGTAAATAACTTCTGTTTTAAATCGATTTTGTATAGAACTGTGCCGAAGCGAGATGGCTCTTCAAGCGTAGTTATGGAAGCCGTTGTAGCCAATGTAAATATGAACGCTCGTTTCTCCGCAAGTGTAGTCATTAAGGACGCTGTAGCTAATGTAAAGGTCACGTGTGCTCGTTTCTAGGCCTGTGTGTAGTTATGAAGGACACTGTAAGGTAAATAATTATTTGATAAGTATCTCAGGGTGTAAGGGGTCTCGCACAACAATTCTCAGGACCCAAGCCAACCTCCTGCTCGTGGTGGACCCTGCTAATCAACGAACAAAGCTCTGACTTCCGCCAATACACATTCAGCCAGCATGGTAGGGAATGGGCCCAAATCCTCCCATATGAGCCTCTACATACGACAGCCCCTAGTGCCCAGCGATACCGAAGGCCATGCTGACTGTATGTGGAGATCTTTAGGGGAGGCCTATGTCCAGCAGTGGACATCTATAGACTGATGATGATGATGAAGTATCTCTAAGATTATTGAGGTTTTCCTAAATTAATGCAAAATTTCAAGTAATTAAATATTGTTTAGCGGAAACTAAGCCCTCGGTGTATTTCCGGTGAGTGGGGACATTATTTAGCTGTTCATGACGTCTCGGTCACATAAAAATGTATTGACAACATCGACGGACTACTTCCACCACTTTCAGATGCACGGTGCAGCGTCTTCTCTCTCATCTGCGCACTCTATTTCCGGCGAATCGGAACTTCCGGCCGGCGGTGGGAGCGGGCATTAAATGTCGCCGACTTAAAAAGTGGGGGGCGGTCCCCCCGACCGCTACGCTATACGGCACTCGCCGGAAATGAGTCTCGTCTCCTGCGGTACGGCTGCTGTACTAAATCTGAGCCAAAACTAACATTAGTAGTGTTAGCCTAAACTTTAAATAATATGGTCTAAGAAATTTCAAAGGGGACCTCCATTTTGAAATTGTACCAACAAAAATTAAAATGTGGGTGACAGCAGCTCAGGATATGTCTGCCGTAGCTGCTGAAATTACTTAGGTAACGAGACGAGACAACCTCTATCCCCCGACGTGCAAAATGTGTGTGCAGTGTAAGTCATCCTATCCTGAGCTATGTTTTTATGGACAGGTATGTCACTCATCATCACGTGAACATTCTGCTCATCACGTCGTTTCGTTGAATAAGAAAAAAACATACAGACGTAAGCACCAACGTGCAAAGCTGTTCTTTTCATTAGATGATATGCATCCTCACCTCTGGAGATGGATAATGAACCTCGTTACCGGAACCAGTACCAACAATGCTGTTATCGGCTGCGTACTGAATGTACACTGCTAAGTTACCGCAGCTCCTCAAGTACGACTAGACGGAGACTGAAGGGTGTTCAGGTCGGGAGGTCGGATGGGATGTGTCACGTGCCCACCGGCGGGCCCAACGTTCCCCAAACCAGTATTTATATAACGGCTGCAAATAAAAAACCCTCCAGCGCTTAATTCGCTGGAGCTTCCGTTTGCCCGCGTCGCCTTCCAATATTAATAAATTCTCATTTCCAGGATTCGTATGCAATTTGGGATGGGGGGGCGCGGCGGAACTTACGACTCGCCCTTACCTAAATAAAGGGAAGGGAAAGAAGAGTTTTTCCCAGCGTTTTAATGCTGCGAAAACACCGAGAATTGAGTAATATTTCGCGGGGAGGCCCAGTTATTAGATTAATGGTGGGCAAAGTGGGGAAATAAGACGGCGGGGCGAGTCGGGCGAGCGACATTAAAAACGTCCGCGCACTTCCGGAATGCGGCCGAACTGTAACCGGGACCTTATTGTTACACCGCCGGCAACTTCCTAATGGAGTTTCCAATGTAATTATTGTGCGCACGAGCCGACAACTTCGCCCAATTTGTGTATCCAGCGCCGTGCCTCCTAATCGCACACACCCTGCCCAACTTACATTTGTTTTTAACAACAAAAACACCAAAACAAGGGATGATAATTATTCGTTTAACGAGTCATATTGTGGAACAACGCCGGACCGATCGATGTGGCTATCGTTGAGCCTATCTATGTCCAGCAGTGGATTGTTTGTCGACTGACGATGATGATGATGATGATGATGATGATGAAAAGAATTATTTCGTTTTCCTACATTCCTTACCTGGTAACTCAATCTGCAGTCGGATGTTGTTAAATCGTCATCTTCATTATTTCAGCTTATTATCTACAACGATTTCTGCATGATGGCTTTAGAGTTTTCTCTATACAAACTTTAAACTGCTCCAGAGCCGGCTCGCACTTGACTGGTGCCCGCGGTATGCTTAACTGGCATACAATTTTTACCTTCCGCGCAGTATAAGATAACGGGGCCATTAAGTTGTAAGTTATTTCCAAATATAATCTGCATTTGAAATAAGTTACAAGAGAAGCGGTTCGGAATTCATATTCAAGAGTTTATTTTAAATTCAATAAACTTTGATAAGCGGAGATTGATGCTAATTGGATGGGAACACACACGCAGACGCACGCGCACGCGCACACACGGCCGGCTGATGGTTCATAGCAGCAGACGGTTGTAAGGTACCGGACGAGTATGACGCGGGGTGGTGGTGGTGTCGCCCAGTAAATAAGGCATAAATCGTTTCGGTGCGATTATTCCGCGATGCATCGATTCCGCTGCGGCGCTCCTCAAAGCGAACCCGACACCCGCGTAACTCGACACTGCGCGCCTAGGAATGCCGCAGCGCGCACACCCGCGCGCACCATGCCGACCTGGTGCCGGCCTGGTGCCGCTTCTATCATAGCTGCGTCGGTGCTGTCTCTCGGCATTATCCTCGTGGCTCTCGAGAGGCAATTAGCGAGCGACGGCGCGTGACCCACCGCGTGGCCCGCACGATCGCAACCATTTTATTCACTTAGTCTGTGGAGTTAAAGATTCTCTCCTTGCCAGGGTTGGTCTCATCGAAAAAACTAAATTGTGACTCTAGGGCTATTGCACGATAAGTAAATATCAAGTAAATTTATCTTCTTCTTTACAAATGATAGATCACACTTTCTGTATGTTAATTATGTTGCAACTTATTGTTTGTCTATAAGGAAGAAGTTCCTAGAAAGACGGGAAAACCGTAACAGGAAGGTAAAGCTGAGGACTGGAATGTAATCAATCATAGGTCTGTTCATTAGGCATAACGCTGGGTGAGAGCTGGTCCCCCGTTTGTATAAAAATGACGCGAGATAGATGCGTCGACATCGACGTGGTATGGTTATTTACGAGGCGCGTCGCCGCGCCGCCCGACACGTGTGGCGCGCCCTGAGACGGCGCGCTCGGGGCGCGCTCGGGGCGCGCTCGGGGCGGGGGTGGCGGGGGTGGCGTGCTGCGGGCTGCGGCGCGGGATTACGCAAGCCTTATAATTATTTTTAGCCCCTGGAATGGGCTTAAAGTCGCAAGGTGGGATTTGTTGTTCGGAGACGTTATTCAATATTATTTCTCTGCGCGCCGGAGGGCGGAGGGCGCAGGGTGCAGGGCGCAGGGCGCAGGGCGCGGGGCGAAGGGACTCGCGGCGCGACATGCCCGCCGATTTATTAATCATTAACGAGATTATACGTGACGGAGAGTGACAATCTGCGTGTGACACACGAGCTTCCAATGTGGAGCTTCGAGTAATGGTTTCCCTAAGTTATATCTTCTATAATTGATTCTCTCTTACACGTGATCAGTCTATCCTGCCATTAACTATTTTACATCGCACCTGGTGAACATCTTTTATGGGATCATATTATTATTAAATAAAATAGGATCTAGCTTAGGCATAGAGAGATGTACAGCTCAATGTTCAGCTCCATCACCGGGCTAACCTTAAAGCTCGATTCTTTGAAAACGTTGTTTTTAACTAAAATTAGGAGACCACGTGGAACATTGAATGGGTTTCGTTTACTGCGCGTCCCCGTCGCACGCTGTGTGCGGCGGAGTTAACCGACGCGACACTGCAACGGGATCGCGCTCAGTGTTGCTGAGTTGCCAGTTTTAAGAAAAAAAAATCCCGACACACGCGTGAGTGCTCGCTGACAGTTGGATCCGGTTCAACACGTGAAGGTTATATTATGAAGTTAATCTGCTCCTAAATTTGATTATAACTGTTTTAAGTACTTTGGTCAAAGTTGGAAGCAGACAGTCAACTAGCGCGATATCTATAAAGATTAAATAGAAAGTTACTCTATCAAAATATTTTGTTACATGTACCATTTGTATTTAGGGAAACTATTAAGGGTGTTTGGATTGATGCGGCCATAAAGCCGGCAGCCGCGGCCGGCGGTAGGGCCTGTTCTGGTGCAGCCGGCGGCACGGCCGGCGCAGGGTCGCGGGACACGGGATCATTTGTTTCAAATTGAAACGCATCGCAATCAGCGGCCGCGTGTCACACCGTCACCGGACCCCGGCCGCGCTAATCGAATGAATATTGCAAGCGGCGCTCGAATGATGCCGGAATTGAATCTCAATTCCTGCCGGGCGAGGCGGGACCCGAGTGTGACGCGGGACCCGGAGCCGGTAATGAAAGCACTTAGCGCTAAGCGAAGCAATTATAAGTGCGGAGCGTAATGGGCGCGGACGGCGCCGCGTAAAAATGCGTAACGGTACCCGCTAAAAGCCTCCTAATTCGATTGTCGAGGAGCGCCGGCGGCTGGGTGGCGCTGCCCGCTGCCCACCGTTGGTAACACGCAAAAACTCATCGCGCCCACCGCGCCCGTGTAGTCGAGCAGAAATAGCGCGCACGGTGCCCCACGCCACCTGAACCGTACGCCGGGAGCTCCTTCTTCGGCTCTGGTGATTTATGAGCCTGGATCCGGACCGGTAATGAAATTGCGAGCCCTCCCTCCGCCCGGCGCCCCCGTCCGCCCCCGTCCGCCCCCGTCCGCCGCGCGCTGGCCGAGCCATTCCAGACCCGGGCGCGCAACACGGAGCCGTGCACTCGTCTTATGCTAATGTTTACTTTTTAAACCATCAATCACAATGATACGGGCGCACGCGGCCGCCGGACCGGTTTTATTCTAGTAAGCTTCCGCGGAACTAGGTCTTTGTGGACGCAATGAACAATTTATGGCTCTGTCGGGCGATTTTAATTGAAAAGCCGGCGCGCGGCCGCCCGCCGATTGTCCTAAACTGCGCCGCGCCTGCGCCCGCGCCGCCGCCCGCACTGCTCGCCTCACGCTGGCTCCAGCCGCATGGCGTCCCAATCAAAATTACGTTCTGTTCATTAACGATGTACGCACCGAATTTTTTTATGTATAATCTCTCTTAACCTTATTAACAACTGTTACAGATTCGTCAGACTCGGGACTCGCGAAGAAGTTACACCCACCCCGTGAGGCTACCCCAACAAGTTTAAATTTATCGGCATTTGAAACTACATCAATCTATCGATTTGCTGTCGAAAGGTAGACGATATTACTTTGATAACTACCAGCTTACAACTCCTCAAACCTTAATCTTCACTTGGTTATTTTAAGAAAGGACTACAAGTCAACAGCATCATGAAAACGAAGTTCAGGAAAAAGTGGTATCGTTAGACATATATATGTAACTAGACTTACAGTACTCACCGTTAAGTGCTGAAAGAGCCACGCGCGCAGGATGTTCGTTGCCACCTTGGGGAAGATGCCGCGCTTCTTCTGATTCTTCTTGCCGTTCGTGTCGTCGTCCTCCTCGCCAGTGCCTTCCCCGGAGCCGATACTGGCGTTACTCGCGTCGCCTGCGCATCGGGAGCAAACAGCTTTGTTAAAACATAAAGAACAAGAAATATGTAGTAAAAGGCGAATCAATCAATTGTAAGAGAATGTACCGGTTACACATCAGCAGTGACGACCAAATCCCAAGAACCAAAGTTGGAGAATATGTGAATATTGTCAAATTCCTGCATAACATATCTTTATTACGTTTTAGTTTGAATATATGGGATTGGGCAGTGCTCAAACATCGTGTTAAATAGAACTGCTCACGTCGTGGACGATGAGAAGGATCCACAATCCTGGCATCAGTGATCGAACTACATTTGTATGTAAATATCGACTTTGGCATTCTAATTATTAATTTATAATCCATAAAACATCGATAACAAGACGTTATTGGGTGTAAACGTCACACACATCTAGACCTTATCTATGTCATACACAGCCACTCTACAGTTTACATAATCAACGAAAATTGTAAAGAATTTTCTTATGAGTAACGTCATTGTAATACGATCGTCTTCTACTCGAACAATAATAATTCAATAGGCATCGTGTTATAACAAACACCAAGTGGTGCTTCACTATTTTTCAAGTGATTACAAAATTAAGCAAACTTCCCGTAACACGAGCCGAACGAGACGTTCCAAGAAATCCCGAATGTATCTAAAAACAAGATGTATCGAGTAACTGGAAATAGAGTGAGAACAAACGGCGCAGCATCTGTCGTGTATCAGGCGACGGCGGCCGCTTTTACACCGCACATGACTTTAATTAAGAGCCCACCTTCCCGTCCAGCGGGCCAGATGGAGCGGTTCCCGGTCGGAGACGCCGTAACCCTGGACGCGTTGGACAAAGTTTGGCGCGACGAGTCGCAACGCAACGACGTGCTAATGCGAGCTGCGGCTGCGGGACGCGGTGTTATGTTAATTAGAAACGCCAACTAGTGCTTGTTTAATCAGCTGCCACGGCGCTGATTCCTATCTTGAGTACATACGCTTAATTAATTCAAGTTGCGTCGCGGGGCGGCGGCGGGGCGGCGGCGGGGCGGCGGCGGGGCGGCGGCGGATACGCCGCGATTAGCTCTTCATAAACATCATTTATTGAATATCCGCACTCCGGTTGTAACGGGACTTTAGATTAGATTTTGGGAAGAGGTAATAGCTACACGTAAGACATCCACACAGCATCACAATCCCCTTAATGTATACCATATTTTATTCAAAAGTTTCTGTGGTAGAAACGAAAAATAAAGAAACATCGAAATAATGAGACAAAAGCGCAAATTGCTCGGTGTCGTTGTCGTTGTCGTTGTCGTCGTTGTTGTTTTTTTCGTTTGTCTGAATAATTAATGCGAGTTTCATTGGGAAAAATGTTATCCTCGTGTACGGCAGGGCAGGGCAGGGCAGGGCAGGGCAGGGCAGGGCAGGGCAGAACAGAGCTGAGCAGAGCACGATAAACAAATTAGTGCGCACTGAGCCGTATCAAATATTCATCGCAACAGGAACAAATCGAATCAGCGCGCGGCGGGCGGCGGGCGGCGGCGGCGGCGGCGGCTCCTTACCTACCCTCCAACCCCGTTCATAAATAACGGAAACACAATCCAATCGACCAATATCCTATTTTACCGACCATCATCATTTCCACTTTATACCTCACTGGTGGTATGTCCCTGTTGCATAACACCATCTAGGTACCGCAGCGCCTATTCCACCCGACAAACACTACTCTGTAAACATTACTGTGCTCCAGTCTGAAAACCGCCATACCTTACTACCTCACACTATTTTCACTAAATTACTGACGTATTAAATTAGACGATGTTTTTCTTCAGAACCTACATCCAGTAATGGATGACCTTCGGTTGAGATGACGAGCACTATGACGTGTATATCATCTAACTTCTTAAGGCGCCTCTCCGACTAGCGCAGGTTGGCGGTCAGCTGACCATATCTCGTCTGGCCTCTTGCGAGGTGGAACTGACGAGTGACTCCCGCGATCCCGTCGCACCCCCTCATGTTACACAACCACGTTTTCTTCCTGGGACCAACACTCCATCATCTAACCAACGACACATTATTACAGGCATACGTATTGCTTTACTCGATGAATGTCCTTTGCTGTGATCACTGATACTGCCATCATTATTATTATCAGCCGGCAGACGTCCACTGCTGGACATCGGCTTCCCCCAAACATCTCCACATCGATCGATCATGCGCTGCTCGCATCCAGCTGCTTCCTGTAACCTTCACCAGATCGTCGGACCAGCTGGTGCAGGGCCTGCTATCACTACGTCTTCCAGTACGCGGTCGCCACTCGAGGACCTTGATGCTCCATCGGCTGTCAGTCGTTCAAGTGATGTTGCACTTGTGTAATAGTCACTTGAGGCTAGCAATCTTTTGGGCTATGTCGGTAACCTTACTTCTCCAGCGGATCTCCTCATTTCTGATACGACTACATATCTCTGCTGTACAGTGTGTCAAAGTACTCAACGCCCTTACGTAAGGAAACTTTTCATGTTTTTTAATATGTGTGTGTGTGTGTGTGTTTTATATTTTATGTATAATAAACGATTTATCTATTTATTTGTCTATATATTTTGGTTCCGTACAAAACAATAATATATACTTTAGTTTCAAAAGTATATGAACGTAAAGCGTGACCTTGCGTCCGTGCGACCGTGCGACCGTGCGACCGTGCGACCGTGCGACCGTGCGACCGTGCGACCGTGCAACCGTGTGGCCGTGTGTGACGCAATAGTGCCGCGCTGCGTGGGCGCACATCGATAAAATAATCGATATCGACGACGCATCGGGTATCCGAGTATCGTATTTGGCCGGTGGCACGCACATTGTGATGGTAATAGGGGCAAAGTAATAAAATTACTCTTAGGCCATTACCCGCTGCCCCTGCGATGCGCCCCGTGCTATACAGGGTGTGCGAGCTCACATTTTCATAATAATTACAAAAAATTCAATATTATTTTCCGTTAATAGCACAAATTTTTAGTGGTGCTAGGATTCTATAGGTAAGTACCACCGCAGCGCCTATTGCAGCTGACAAACAATACTGTGCATATACTATTGGACTCCGGTTTGAAAGGCGCTGTGGCTAGTGATATTACTGAAGTATCGAGACTCAAGATCTTGTCTCATAGCGACGATCCCAATGTTATGGCAAGCGTGTCACTTACGTCAGGAGAACGTCTCGGTCTTCTGATAGCTTAATAGTATAAAAAAAACTGAAGTGTTATTGTAATACGTCAAGAATGTTTTTAAGTGTTTACTTAATTTTACTTAAGTTTATTTGTTGGTGTTATATATCCGCCGCGGGACATGATGTAGATGTACGGGCGTTGAAAATCAGAGTGCAGTTGCATGCTGCAGTGGCAATAATCTCCTAATTCATCTGAGCGGCACGCACACACGCGCGGCGCACCCCAACGCCGGTGCAACCCCAAATGGGTGGTGTACAAACACGAAGTGGGACGCGTGCGAAAAGTCAAGAGAACGATTAAATTAACTTAATGCAATCGCTGCCTCGGGCGGCGCTGGTGTGCGCACCCTGCGCGGAGGAGGAACCTTTCACTGCACCAAGTCGCGTACTTCCAACAATTAAAAAAAAATATGTGTTTGTTTATACAACACAGCAGTAACACACACCAACAAAGCGTGACCCATTGACACAGGATGTTGGGTCTCGTTACTCCTTTATTTACACCAGCGACAGCGTCCTTCAAACTGGACACCCCTAATGCTTGCACACTACTGTTTGGCGGCAGGAATAGCAGTTGCGATGGTACCTCGACGGTCACCGGCGACAGAGACCAGCAGTTAATTCATGAATTAGGTTTACTGATGGTAGGTCTCTGTTATTGCACAGTACTGTGCAAACATTACTCTGCTCCGGTTTAAGGGATCCCGCAAAACAACTCATGGGACCCGAGCCAACCTCACCTGCCCGTGATGCACCTTGCTAAACAACAAACGAGGCTCTGGGTCCCACCAACCCACAATGGGCCAGGATAGTGCGAAGTGGCCCAAATCCCCCCTATACACGGCGGCTCCTGGTGCCCTGTGATGCGGGCGGCAGAGGACCGATGAATATGGGGATCTTTGGGGGAGGCCTATGTCTAGCAGTGGACGTCTATTGGCTGATGGTGGTGGTGGTTTAAAGGGCGCTGTAGCTTATGAAATTACAGGAGTAATGATACTTAATATCTTATGTCTCAAGGCCACGGGCGCAATGTGGTGCAGTGTATATCATCCTAATTAGCGCCACGACGTTGTCGGCTATGCCTATGTAATGTACGTTGTCAAATAACTGATTATTGATTTTGACTTTGTCATTTCGGTTAGCAGCGTCTTGTTGTTGTTGTTGTTGTTGTTGTTTCATTTATTATTTTTTAGAAAATCTCGACTTTTAAGAACAGGGTCATCCTCATTGCGGTTTCAGTGACGGCATCACGACGCAACGCCGTACTCCTCATTAATGCTAATCCATCACAGGCGTGGTGTTCACTCCCGCGGCGTTCGGTAAGCGGATTGCAGCAACCCGACACCGAACCCGCGACCGCTCTGCGACCGCACTGCGACTGCACTGCGACCGCACTGCGACCGCACTGCGACTGCACTGCGACCGCACTGCGACCGCACTGCGACTGCACTGCGACCGCACTGCGACCGCACTGCGACCGCACTGCGACCGCACTGCGACCGCACTGCGACCGCACTGCGACCGCACTGCGACTACACCGCGACCGCACCGCGACCGCACTGCGACCGCACTGCGACCGCTCTGCGACCGCACGCACTCCCAAGTGACACGATGCTGTGTTACCATTTTGGTGACCCCTGAACTAACGTTACGCCGAACATATATGTACATATATATTTACATATGTGTGTGTGTGTGTAAATGTACATATATATATATATATATATATATATATATATATATATATATTACTGGTGAAAGGACTTCCCTGCAAGAGGCCCTTAAGGTACCACACCAGCTTTTATGTTCGTCGCAAAACAGTACTGTACAAACATTACTAAGTCCCGGTTCGAAGGGCGCTGTAGCTAGTGAAATTACTGGGGTAGTGAGACTTAACATCTATCTCGCCCCGTCACCGTGTAAACCGTTTCCAATGTCTGTGCATGACCAGGAACTTTAAGTTGCACTGACGTAAGCAAGCCCGGTATCAACTTAACAGATGCTTAACAAGGCGCAAAGCTAACAATGGGTGGGCGCCGCGAATTTTAAGAAGTTGTATTTGGGCTGCCATTGACACCACACCCCCGCTCGCCGCGCTGGTGCAGCGCGCGCCGTATCCAGTTACGCCAATCAGCTGCAGCACGCGCCGCTAGTGACGCGCCGCGGTGGGAACCATCGACAACCACTATACACATATTCTGCAAAGCAACGAGATGACCAGAACTTGCTAATAAATAATTCTTCTTCTTCTCTTTCGCACCCTTCATTACCGAAGGTCATGCCTCTCCCCAAAATCTTTTCACTGACGCGACAACCAGTAACCTCCGCACCATTCTATCCTCAACAAGTCCTGAATGTTGGGTCCTAATATTACTCGTAACCGGTTAAACCAACAGGTAGATATTCAACTTTAACCTCGATTTTTCCCAATACAGTAATTTTATCCGGATTTTTTATCATACTCGTCTCCGGGCAATGTGGCCGAACTTAGACCTCATCTGTAGCAGATGATAAATAATATGACAGCTTAATACAATGTCACGCTGATTAGGGTGATATATACTGCATCAGGACACACTCGGCGCGTTCAGATTTCACCACTTGTTACCTTAGTAATAGTAACTGCAAACTATCAATAAAATGGTAATAAGAGGTGCATGGTACATTCCTGTTGAATATCCTTTCGCATTATGTTGTTATCGTTGAACCCGATCATGCTCCTTTTTCGTTTCCAAGTAATTCCTTCCCTCGACCCTGGTGAGGCGCTCGTCACCACTTTTCGTACGTAATCTCCCAATTTATCGATAAATTACATCGGCAACGTGACCAATCCCTAAAGAGCGACAAGCGTGGTGTCGTAATGCGTTCACCGATTTGATGGATTGGCTTCTTTGCAGTCCCTCCTATTTGCAAACACCCTTATCTGGGCGCCGGGGGGAGTGGGGGACGGCGGCCAGGGGCGACGGGAGGGGCTAATTAAAATTGGCACCCGAAACGGAGAGCCATCGCAAATGTATTAGATCAGATGTCACGGACCTTGCGAGGGTGCACACAGGGGTCATATTGCTGCGCTGCCGCTGACGGAAGAGTCGGCTGCAGCGGGCTTTTGTGAGATTATTGGTCGGTGACGTAATGGCGTTCGCCGGGCCGCTCGCCGCCGCATTAGCTGATGAATGGTGGTCGCCGTCGCACCCAATGACGGCATCGCACGCGCACTCCGCGTCAATGTCAAATGCGATTTCACTCAGCATCGAACCGAGTCTTTTTGGACTGGGAAAACTAGAGCATTTCTCTTCTGTGACCATCACCATTTAAATATTGTTTGAATATAAGTTTTATATCGACAGAACTGTTCACATTGTGATCGTCGGCATCACCATGAGAAGCGGAAACACAGGCAGTTCCAAAGCAATACACATTTCACTAGGTAGGTATTAGGTGTATAGGCACGGCAGCGGTAATTATAAGGGTAACACTAAAGTACCACCAGTAGCATGGCGGCGACGGGGTGAGCTTGTCAGCGACAGCCTCCGCTAGCGATTAAGCTGAATCGGCGAGCGAGGGGCGCGAGGGGCGCGAGGAACTGAAAGCTTGAAACTTTTCAACTCCATTACCTTTGCGATAGGTATCACGTAACACCCGGAAGGCTGTTAATAATATGAAAATAATGCTGGTAACTGGGTCAGGAGACAAGATGTAAGACAAAGAATGCAGCGCGGTGTAATTGATGCTGCGAAGGTTACACCCGCTACGATATAAATGTGGTGATGCGAGGAATATTTTATCTGATGCAGTGTACCTAATAATTGCAACATTGAGAATGATGAAACTTCTTCTTGGGAAGAGTTCACCATGAGATTTTTAATCTAGAAATCTTTATGGAGGCTGCATTTGTTACAAAGCTCTCTGAAAAGTTAATGTTGTTATCTAAGTACAGGAATGGCCCCCGCTTGGTGTGGAGACGGTGATAGACAATCGCTGGGAGCCACTGGACTTGAATATGACAAGACCGCGTTATACTGAATATATTTGGAGGGAGCTATGTCCAGCAGTGGGAGTCAATCAATCGATGATAACGATTATTTAATTATGTAAACTAGTGTTGTGTAGGTGATAACAACAGTATCAAGATGAAGTGTTGCGAAGCATGAGTGGAGGCGAGCGGAGGCTCGGAGGCCCGCGGTGTACCCCTTCCGGTGGCGGGCACGTCGCTCCGATTACGCAGCATTGAAAATTAGTTTAATATCTGGAATTGAGGATTCCGCCGGCGACGGCCAATTAAGAGGGAATAACACTCGGAGCGATCCAGCAGATAGCGGAGTTATGGGGGGCCTTTATGGACCATTAGGTGCGCCGCGACGCCCCCTCGTGCGGCGCTTCCTTCAGACCTCCATTGTTCACGATGTTTCACTTAGTTCACACAACTTTACGATTTTATTTATTTTACATAAAAATTCAATTGTCCATCAAATTCCCAATAACGGTTCAATACTACTCATCAGTTAGATAATTATATCTGTTCGAAGGAAGAATCTCTCCTCTCACGAAGATTTCTATACTTATAAGTAGATTCTAATCAAATCTGTTAGTTTTATAAGCAAAAGGTCAAAAAAAAATTATTAAACCTTTTATAGTGTTACACGTTAAGTTTAAGCCAGTCAAGAGTCAGTCAGTTAAGTCCTTGTACCACTGAGCATCTTTTCTATATTGTATCCATAAACGTTTCAAAATCATTGTACTTCAGGGTCAGCACGCAAACCTTGGAAGGTTGCTAATCGCATCCGGCGCGCCCCTTCCGCTTCACGCATTGGTTTCAATTTGAATCTTAATTTCGTAATATTATACAAAATTACATTGCTTAATATTCACCCCGGGCGTTGATTTTTGCATATTTTTAGCCGCACCCCGACCGACCGAGGGATGAGAGGGGTAGGGGGGAGGGGAGGTTGATAAAAATCGCATATATTAACCCGTGAGGGCCCGATTTTGCGAGATTCGGGCGGTTTTCATTAAACCCGATACGACTGAGGTATGTGACGTACTTTATGGAGGTCCGCGTCCGGGTGCGGGTCCGGATCCGGCTCCGAGTGCGCCGCCGCCGCTTTCAGGCGACATCTTAAAATTTTAAATACGCAAATCTAATCGTTTAGGAGATTACATTAATGTTTATGGCAACGTTTTTACGATCCGCGTCGCCATGGTCACCGGAAACTTGCTTTAGGAATGCGTCTTAAATATTTCACTTAATGATATTCCACTTTGTAAATATACGATAAGTGCACTACATGTCATGAAACACGAATTTTGATTTAACAACCCCTATCCTATTTAAATCGAATGGAACTATAATAAAAAGTAGACGATAATAAGTTTTTTTTTATAAATATAGTATAGTTAGAAACGTATATTGATCTAGTTGCTGACCCCCCTCTTCCCTCCCCGCTCTGCCCCTCCTAAATTCGTTACTCCAGCGGTGCGTTACATAAAGTCGAAACCCGTTAACAAAGCTCCACTAAACGTATGGGAACTAAATAAACACAGAGCAGTCGCAGTGCACTCGCGCGAACGTATATTAATCAAAATGGCTGACGGCTAAATATGCATTGGCTTTAGCCGGTGGATGCGTCCATTTAAATGGGGTTAAACTGTCAGCGGGGGTTGGAGCTGGTGCTCGCGGCTGGTGATGGAGCTGCGCCGACTGCAACCCGCCCGCTGCTTTAAATGCAAATAAGAATCTGTAACATTACTTCCGGCGGGCTCCAGTTAGATTGAGATTTAATTTGCTGCTGCCCACTTGTGGGCAGGCGGGACATTTGCTGGAATTATGTTAATCCTACTAGCAGATATAATTGACTATTTATATATAATAGGTTTCTATATTAATACTGCTCGACTTTAACCATGTTTCGTACAAGAACAATCGGCTGGTGTCCTTATTTTGTCACTTTGATACTTTTCAAAAGGTATGTCGGCCGACGAGAGTTGGAGCGTAATACCGATAACCAGTAAATCTTCGAATCCCGACGGGTGAGATTAGGGAGGGTGGGCTACGGCGCGGCGGTCACAAGACGAGCAATGTATAGATATGTATTAATTTTTACCAGACGTTGAACGCGAGCCGCCTACGCGTCCGGTAGCCGACCGGTCGGCACCAGCGCCGGCACGCGGTGGCGCTGGTGGGGCTGGTGGGGCTGGTGGGGCTGGTGGGGCTGGTGGGGCTGGTGGGGCCGGTGGGGCCGGTGGGGCCGGTGGGGCTGGTGGGGCCGGTGGGGCCGGTGGGGCCGGTGGGGCTGGCGGCGCGCCGTGTGCGGCCGCTCATATCGCGTATTTATGAACACCGCCCGGCCCGCTGCACGCCGTAACATTACACCGTCCCGTCGGGTGATTAATTCGCGGTTTTGTCCGTTTGTACGCGTCACGCGGACCTCCTTTATACATCTCCTGGATGTATAGGTTACTGGCCTCTCGATTACATTGTACCCGCAGACATTACACAACAAATAATGCAACAAGCTCCACACAAGACACATACACATGCGTAGGGCTCATTCAACAACAGTTTCAATAATAATAAAATTATTATACAAACTAAATTACGATCAAAAAGAATAGTCATCATTAATATCATCAGCCCTCGGCAGCCTTTTGTTGGGTCATGGAACGCTAACAAAAAGAATATTTAATCAAAATATTTCTCTTTAGATGAATACCCTGCTACCCACAAATCATTCACGTGCAGCACTCGGCCACGAGCGGACGTGTGCTACGCGCGTGCGCTGTTGATATCACTCGCTAAGATTTGAGCAAAGAATTCCGATGCGACAAATGCGTTTCCCACAAAGTGCGTCTCATCACACGATGTGCCCCCTCCTCCCGAACGAGCCTACGCCTACACGCAAGGTCCGTGCGCCGCTGCGGGTATCCGTGGCCCGTAACGCAGCACACGCGGCGCCGCGCCGTGTCCGTCCCGTATCGCGAGGTGAAAATTAATACTCGAGACAAAAAGTCGTCCGTCGGTTCGTTATCGTGAGAGCGTCCGATGTCATCGTCCTATATAGGTGCACCGATCGGCGGATACCGCGGCCGGCGCTCGCCGTCGATACCATCGCATTCCGCGCCGCCCCGCCACCGCCGCCGCGAACGTGGCCCCTATCCACGAGGCCGTAAGGGCCGTGTACATGTATCCACTGAAATCGAACCGTTCCTCTATAGAGATGCACGCTTTAATTAAGCCCCAGCGACTCCACCAATCAGTCAAGATACGATACCCGGCATGTTTTGAGTGGTGGTCGGACGGCGGCGACGGTGCCGCGCACAAAACGACCAAACTGCTGGGCGCGGTTCGTTAATGTTGCCCATCTACCATTTAACGGGCTGGAGTGGAGTTTTTTGTTCGATCTCGTATTCGTTGGGGCCGAGGTCCCGCGTGCCGACGGCGTACATCTTATCTGCACACGAAATCCGCTTGAGCGACATAAATCTCCGCGTACGGTGTCCGCGCCGACTGATTAACATTCCTAGCGCGACGGCCGGTGGTACAGCAGGTCTTCAAATAGTTTACCACCTTCCTAGCTTCGATTTTATTCAATGAACGTACCGAGCGGGCGGATAACGGCCCGATCAAAATAACAATAACGAATAGAATAATGGAGTGCGCGCGGTGACCCGGGCGGTGGCGGGCTGGCGGCGGGCTAGCGGCGGGCTAGCGGCGGGCTGGCGGCGGGCTGGCGGCGGGCTAGCGGCGGGCTGGCGGCGGGCTGGCGGCGGGCTGGCGGCCGGTTCCTGCTGCCGCGCCGGAGACACCGCGCGACGCCCGCCGCGTCCAGCCCCGTAACTAATTGTTATTTGAATTGGACGTGCGAAGAATTTCATCCGGGCGACGCGCACCGCGAATATTAAGCTTATTATATCACAGTAATGGCGCAGTAAAGTTTTACGATCGCTTAATTATCCGCTCGGAGTCAGCGCAGGGCCTGTTAAAGAGCAATATACACTTTATTGACGCAACGCCGAGCGGCAAATTATTATAAATAAAACAGATTGTCCTGCTTATCTGTCGAGGAGTTGATCACTTGGAGAACATGTATAAATAAGCGACACTCCGCTTGCAAGAAACTCGCGAATTAATTCGTCGCACTGGGCTTCAAGCCGAAATTAATTCTCGACATTAAAGAGAATTCGGCTCCGGAACGGATGAGGGAAACACAAAGACACAAGGAAACAGGCGCGACTGCTTGCCAAGTGCCGCAGAGTGGTGCATCCATCGGCGTCAGGGGAACTGGCCGCGATCGTTTAACGTGCAATTATTTCCAAGTTTACAAATAAACACTTTGCAAGAAGTCAAAGTATATACAGAACTTAGCAGAGGCTGGACCAGGTACGGGCTCCCACGATATTGGACCCATATAGCGTGAGAGGTAATGAGGTCACGAGTGAGGGCAAAATAACATCATACAAATTCCTGCTATGAAACAAGGATATATATTAATCTGCGATAGGAAAAAAACAAGGTGGAATATAAATTTTTGTCTTCAGTCACTTGCCAAATTTAATCGGGGAGCCGTCTGATGCGTCCTAATGATTACGGCCGGTCACCACGAATTGTCCTAGAACTAGGATTAATTGAAATGTATAATGATCACGCAAGCGCTCGTTGAACACATACGGAATTCAGCACGAGAGCTGATTGAGCCGGCGGTCGTTACACGAACACTCGTAAAATGTGTGTTTTACGACAAACGCACCAATGGATCGCAATGCGAATGGTTGCCGAATAAATCGGCTGCAATGTAGATATCCAGTACACCGATACTGGTGCACTGATAGATGATGGAAGACGTAGATTTATAAGATACAACTTTTTATTACAGAGAAAAATTCTAACAGCATCACCATGCAGTTCGAGATGACAGCAATCACCAAAGGATTGAATTCTTAGATCATAATTAGTCCAAAATTCTGTGACATCATGTAAGAAATAAAACATTAAAGTTAATTTCATCTAGACGAGTAAATACTGATTATCACAATACCACCTGATAGTAAGAGGCAATGTTTACTACATGGTGTTTGACCAGCCCGTCTCTGGTATCTGGGATAAATCATTGATAAATAGTACATTATTCTAATTCGAAGGACGGTAAGGACGCTTTATACTAAGTATAAACCAAAAAGGGACGAATTTTACTGGTGGTAGGCGACTATTGCCGAAGACCTTCTAGGCACCACCACTGTTCCTATTTCTGCCGTTAAGCAGATTGAATGCCGTTGTAGGTTATAAAATATCTATGGTAACAAGTCCTTGTGTATGCGACAAGTGCATATCATCTCAACCAGCATCGAGTTTCACTCGTATCTTCGTAACACAGTGTAAGCAATAAGATAAAGAAAATTTGATCACCGAGCTAAGTTTTTGATCAAGATATAGTAATACTTTGCAGGCGCATAAGTTTAGCAGATCGTAATAAAGAGAGCGGCCGGCCCGCCCGTCAGGTGCGCGCTCTTTCCGAATCCCTTGAGCTGCTAAAGTCGGAGCCGAGAGCGGGTTTGGCAGCTCCAAGGAAGGTATTCGCCGTTCGACCGAAATAGCGTCGGGCCGTCGCCAAATGCAGTCCCTTTCATTTCGCGAATAATCCCGGGATTAGCGGGTTTTTGGTGCGCGCTGCGCTCGCGCATAAATATCGTCCGACCGGTGACAGCCGCGCGGTCACACGGACACACGGACACACCGACACACCGACACACCGACACACCGACACACCGACACACCGACACACCGACACACCGTCACACAGTCGCACAGCCGCACACTCGAACGGACGGACACTCACCTCGTGACAGTAATACTCTCCTTTATTGGAGGGTTTATCGTTCCTTATTAAGGAACTCCTTATTAATATCCGCACAAAGTGCTGCCACGTTTTCAATCTATAACCAGATTAAACAATCAGGTTTAAGTTTTTAGATTTCGTTAAGGATAACGCAGGAAATATATTTCCTTTGATATATATATACATATTCTTATGTAGAATTGACAACTGCTTTGCAAACATTGGCCGTGTTGTGGAAATGGCGATTAAATTACTTGGCCAGGTATTAAGCACAGGTTGTTACCAGGGCGCCATGTAATGTTACAGAGTTTAAGTGAATATTGCAAGTGCGACACGGACACTGTGCCTGCTCGGCGGTGGGGGTAGGGGTCGCGGATCGGATCAAGAAGGCACTTTAGGTGCATTACGGGCCCGTGGGCGGGTAATGTGAGCGATACAAAGCGATATGCCCACCTACGTCTACGCAACGCTGACAAATAATGCGAATTATTTTCAATACAGAAACAAAATAGCGGGGGTGTAGGAAAAAAAGGCTATCTCGAGACGTAATTTATATTGCAAATTATCCCCTTTGACAACGTCGTTGGAATGTTTTCGCTACAACGGAACGTAATTTCTCCTGATGTTATCACCTCCGCGTACATCACGAGTCGTAAACACTGAGGAGTTATTGGAGTGTTGTGCGTCCCCGGTAACGCTACACTGGCACGATCAGAACAAACCACCACGACTGGAACCACTTGCACTGATGAAATACAGTAGGAAATGGAAGCAACCGTTACCAATAAACTCGTCATCTTTGTTTGATGGAGGGAAAATTATAACGGCTGTACATCGCGAGCCTCGCTTCACACAACTGTACTGTTTGCAAGTTACCATCGGATAATACCGTCCAGTGGATGAAGGTTCTAGAAAAGTATAAGTTTACCTCAAAATATGATTTGTAACGTTTGTATGCCGTATAATTGTGTAGTTAAGAAGTCAACTTCGAAGCAATTGTTGCGACACTTCAGGACTCGCACCTACCCTCCATTACTCTAGCCTATCGGACCAAGCCCCCATTGCACAAATATCCATTTGTTCCTCTTTAAACGATTCAAAATTGCATTCCTCTTGTATTAGACGTATGAAGTATGTATATGGTAATGATGATCAGGAATATGATGTATTTTCTCTTTGATTACTTCACCAGGTTGTGGATCATAACTAAAATATTTTATCACAGACGACCAACGAGCAAACTCAATGCTACTGCTGTGATGTCCGCCATTTTAAAGAATTTTCAATTAATTTAATCGTTTTAAAAGCGGACTTCGAGGAAGAGCTGAACGAGGAAGTTGTAAGTAATAGAATAACAACTGCATCACCCTAACTCCAGAAATTGCGTTTAATTGTCGGCAATCTGGCATCAGCGGCCGACTCCTTGTACTCCGCCGCCATCACGTCTCCAGCCAGTTAGCGGCACAGCGCTGGTTCCCAGGGGTGCAGGGTGCAGCGGTGACTCACCGACCGACCTGACGGCTTCTACAAACTACTGCAAATAATATTTACAGCTACCGTTATCATTTACTAAGAACTGTACATTCTGGTGACAGTGTGACAATGTGACAGACAGTTTGTGATTTGCTGTAATTGTCTCCGCCGTCATTGTCATGGCATCCGCAAACACTTGTAATAGGTGTCCATTGCGACAGGTTCCAGACACTACCTACTTCTGCTATGAACATTTCAACTGTGTTTCTAGGTCTCATCGTAGATGTCTATTATTAGGCACCACGGCCACAACGTTTACCAATCAAATGCAATGAACAATCAAGGTTCACAGTTAACCATGCCAACCGACGCGCTGGTTTCTAATCCAGATGTATTGCTTCAGTCAATCGTCAGATCGGTAAACTGAAAAATAAGATCTCAGTTTTACAGACTATGACGTCCAATGTACTGGGTACCGGAGATAAATATCTAAATTTACAGCGATCCTAATCTGGCCGTGTAAATATCCTTGAAGGTTATCAAAGAACGTTTGAGTGTTCACAAAAGGACTTGATAAATATGTTTTCCATTCGTTGATAACACGCATACCTCGCCTTTACTAACTTTGCTTTTTATGGTTAAGGTTATCATCCGGAATCATCAAATATATTATCGATCATGGTATTAGTTACCACCAGGTGACTGTCCCGCTTGTCGCTAGTGGTAAGAACCAGTTATTAAAAACCAAAGCCAAATAATGTAATGATAGGGTTTCGTTCGTGAGGTGCGCGTTGCTGCCGATGCTGCACCACGGCGTCCGCGGATAGGAGACCACCTTTTGTTCTAATTTTATGGAGAGCTAAGAACTGTCACTCGACTGTCGCGTTAACTTGCGAATTTATGCGAAATCTTCGCGATTTATGCGACGTGTAACGACAGGCGCCGGGCGGCGCGCCCGCGGCGACGTACATACTGCATGTGTTTACAGAACTTTTACTCAGCTTCAGCCAAATGCATATATATATACATATATACTAAACTTGAGCATTGCAACTATACATAACGATATATACACGTGAAAAAAAAATTTTTTTTCTATAATGTAAATATATCGCAATTTGATAACGCCGTTCGTTTTGAACTCCGAGTTCGTAAGAACTAACTTCTCAAGCACATAATTAAAAGTTGGAATTAATGAGGTAAAGGCACTTTCTTTCGTAGTTTCTAATTTCCAACAGAAACAAGAAAATTGGACGTTTAGTACTTGTGTCTATTATCTATGTTTATGTACGTATTCCCCCTTTTTTAATCATGGTTCCATGAAGCATTAGTAGCTACTTCACTGTTGGAGATAACGTCTAGGTAGGTAACATCAAAGCTCTTATTTCTGTCACCAAGCTTACTCCGCCGTCGCAACAACCCAAAGTGAGCTGGACGGTAGTATGCAAACATTACTATGTTCTGGAATGAAAGGCGTAGCTAGTATAATTACTGGGGTAACGAGACTTAACATCCTTTGTCGTAGGCGATGACCGCAACGTTGTGATGTGTATAACATGTTAAATAGCGCCACCTTGTTATAAGCAGGCATATCACTTAAAATTAGGTGAACGTCCTGCTCGTCTCGTCACGTCGTTAAATAAAAAAATGCTATTAAATAGTCATACCATTGATTTGAATTGAAGATATTTATTTGAATACTGAGCAGCGATTAATTTGCTGCCGTTTAATGAATTATTCATAGGCCGTATGCAGTGTTTACGTCTGTTTCGTAACAAGTTCGCACCTTATTGCTGTGCCTGGTGCAGGTGCGGGGAAACATGGAAAAGAATGAACAGACAGCGTGAGTAGAAAGGAAGCGCCTCCCCGCCGCGCCCCGCCGCGCCCCGCCGCGCCCCACCGCGCCCCACCGGCCGCTATAAATATTAAAGAGACGGAGTCGCGCGACACGCATTTGCATGTGATGTTCAATTACGGGTCCCGAATGTGGAGCGCGTTATAACCGACCATCTGTATTGTTGTGTTGCAACCCCCTCCGCACACACACCCCTGCCGTACGCCGTACGCCGTACGCCGTACACCGTACACCGTACACCGTACGACGTACCCCGCAGCCCGCGCCGCGTTATGTTTCTCGTTATTTTTTGTTAACACAAAACTTTCAAGTTCGCAATAATTTTGTACAAGTAAACATTACTTTATATACATGTGAAACTTTAACCTAAAATGAAAGTGACTTTACAAAAGAATTCTTAATTTTATAGGAATCACGAAAATCAAAATCATTACCACCCTGTGGTTAACCAGGCGTGGTAATATGAACGCGACGAACTGATAACCTCCGCCGTTTGAATTAGAAACTACTTGAAGGTGTAATTTATTCATGTAGAAACAACGCCATCTCTCATCGGATAGCGGAAATATCTTGACAAAATCGATAAATTCATCCAATTGTCTGATGCTGCCCCCGCTCCGAGCGGCTTTGTGATTTGAATAAATCTCCGGCGAGTGCGGAGCCGGGCCTGGTCTCCTCCAGGCGGTGGACGCTCACGGCCATTGTCCAACCGCAGCGTTAACCGACGCATCGCCTCTCTAGCTCTTTACCGTCTGTTTTATTTAAGATCCGCTCGTCGTTTTCATTTCTATCCTTTTATTTCCGCCGAGCCGTTTAAAAAGCGCACCGCAAATTGTCAGCTCTCGAGCTGATCGTATTTCATACGTTAGTTATTGCAGACGAGTTAATGCTGCTCAACTTCGTACACTATAATGGACGGTACCACCACCGGTCATGTTACATACAGTCTGATTTTTTATCTACGCGCTAACTGTCAAACTTATAACCACACGCCGTTAAGTAAAATTAAACCGATGATGGTAAACTGCACCAAATACTTTATCTCTCTGATCCTGACAACCGTACACGGCAATGTATCCCCAACTATAAATCAGATATCCATCATGTTGGAAATTTTTCAGGAGAGTCGTGATAAGGTCTCTCTGGAGTCAGCAATGCGCATGCGACACAAAAGCGAGAGGTTACTTACAGCGGGTCACAGCTCGGCCGGCTCTGCCTCGCAACAAATTGATAATGATGGAGCGATTGCGCGCGGGCTAATGCCTCAGTACATATTAATTAAATGGCAACACATCCGCTTGCCCGTAATCTGTTCGTGATTATTTCAAATCACCGACACATAACATTAGAGGTAATCTCCGGTAATGGCGGCCGTGATAGCCTCCGCGATGCGTGTTGCCAGCTTACGCGCCCGGCGTGCCCCCCGTGCCCGCCGTGCCGCCCGTGCCCCCCGTGCGGGAGAATTTGAATGTTATTATAACCATATTCGAACAGAACGCGGTGCTACGCGAATACACGTATCGCCGACACTTAGAATAATCGTCACAGATACGTTTCTAAAGCGATCGGGTGGCGGCGGTGCCTCGTATGGGAGGCTGTGTAGTGTTGGCCGTGCAGACTTCACTACAGTAGAGAGTCTTCAATTGGCCCTGGCTGACATCTATTCATTACAAAAATATAATATTTTTGATAAACTAAAGTGCATTCAATGTCACGGTAAACTATTATCGCATCCGAAGGTGAGGTCGCGTCGGTCGGGCTACGTTCGTTGTCGCGTGACAACACCGGGCACAACGACCCGCCAGGTGCATTGCGCGAAACGCGTAAACAAACAATGCAATCCTGGGCAATAAGTGATAACCGAGGTTTCTCATTAATCACGCCGCGCCCTCCGCTCGCTCATTTGTTTAAAACTACATGTAAACAATATTGCCGAGGCGAGCGCGTCGCCCCCGCAGCCTCTATTGACATCTCGCTGCCCGGTCGGCCATGACACTTTTTTCCCGCGTCGCCGCGTGACGTCAGAGCGCGCTTTGCGCTGCCTTCGGTGATACATTGGTCACGCACACGCACACGCGCATGCGCACGCACGCACGAACATAACTTATGCTTTCTGATTAAATAATTAAGATTGTTACAATAACATTTTAAATCGTGTACAAAAAGTATATTTTTTTAAAACGATACTGGAGCGACGTCATAAGATTAACTTTTATCTAATTTTGAATGGAGATTTTATAATGACGGCATTACTTGTTACATTATCATGGGTTCGCATGAAGCGAGCGCCACGCCCTCTGCCGAGGACACCAGGGCTGCGACCGGGCGGGGCGGCGCGCTGAGAGGTCCGGCAAATTTAGATTACATTTTAAATTAGGGAACAATGATACATTTACAACAACAAATAAATTTGTCCGCTAACCCAACAACCGTCACCGGCCGCTGACGTCACACCAATCGAGGCTTGAAGCGGCGGCGCGCGGGGGCCGGGGCCGCGTGCAGGGTGCAGGGTGCAGGGTGCAGGGTGCAGGGTGCAGGATGCAGGGTGCAGGGTGCAGGGTGCGGGCGCACGGTCAATACGTAATAGAATTAAACTTAGTCGAATTTGAATTCGTCGATCTTTGAGTGGATTTATGCAGCGCGCGGAGCGGATTAAGTTACAACAAGAGAGCGTGCAACGTGCAACGTGCAGGGTGCAACGTGCAACGTGCAGGGTGCAGCGTGCAGCGTCCAGCGGACCCGCGGCGCGGCGGCAATGAGGCGGGCGAGCGGGTGAGTGGGCGGGGGCGGGGCGGTCGACGGGAATAACTTTGAATTACAATTTTAATGTTGTCAAATCCGAGTTTTTATTGTGGGCGAGCGGCGCGGACATAATTTTCGATTTCAGCTTATATTATAAGCGGCGGGCGGCGGGCGGCGGGCGGCGGGCGGCGGGCGGCGGGCGGAGGCTGCGGGCCGAGGCCGCGTATAAATTCGCCATCTTTACAACTGGCTCATTATTGTATCCGCTCGAAATGGACGCTTATGAATAAAATGTCGTCTTTATTGCGATGCAAAAATATTGCCCACAAAAAGGCCGCGGCGGAGCTGGTCCGGTCCGGTCCGGACCGCCGCGCGCGCAATCCTCTTAAAACTACAACAAATAACATATTTATATGGCGAATGTCACTTCCAGCGAGATAAGCGTGATCGTGCTAATTTCTCGCGAGAGTTGTACTAAAAGCAAATTATTAAGAGCGAATGGCCAGCTGGCACCGCAACAGCATCGTCGTTTCATCCATCAGCATATCGGAGCTGGAGTATTCCAAGTTTTTATTACTAAGCTCTTAGTCTTTTCGTTAATACGATTAGTGTGCATTATATAGATCCTGCAGCCGTCAACGTGTCTCCAGTGGGACTGCACAATGGGTGCTGCTACATTCCGCGCATACCACCACCTCCTGCACCCATCATCCGGACGTTGCGTTCTAAGTAGATGGGGTATTACATCAAATTACTATAATTTGGGTGGGGGCGAAACTACGAGCTGTCAGTCCGGACGTCGGTAAATCATCCGGTATACCTTTCTCCTTTTTTCCCTCTCGTATTTTAATAATTTCGTTAAGGGCTTTTTAAACGGGGCGCGTGTCCGAAATACCTGCCGCACGTTATGCTCCGAATCGATTTTAAAGGAATTCCAATGTGATTACAGATACGATTCCGATGGACTCGCATTTATTACTTTATCGATATTACTGTATTTATTATTATGATTTATCCACTGCTGATTCACACTTAACCTTAAGACTTCCCCTTGAGACGCCTTCACGCAACAATGTTGTTTTGGCGACTGAGTTACAATATGAAGGTGGTAGATATTCAAGCGTTAGTTGGTAGATACTCTGCCACCAAACAAACTCCACAACCTGAAGCCCTGGAATCGTACCAAGTGCTTTCGTGCTATAAGACGGAAGATTAGCTGTTGCGTAACAGAAGATTGACAGTTAGTTATCTTCGGAAGTTCTTCCCGTACTAAAAGCTGTATTCCTAAGGTAGGCTCCGTCGGATGTCTGCGCGTGTGGTGATGAGGAGGTACCGTCTGATTCGCTCCTGTATTGTGTCCTGTATTGTTGTAAACAATCGACAATAGCAAAACAAACAGACGCGTCGGATGGAAATAAAACGGAAACTATAAAACTAACGTCGGGTGCCGTCGGGTGCCGTCGGGTGCCGTCGGGTGCCGTCGGGTGCCGTCGGGCGGCCGATAGACGGCGAGATTTATGATTGCTCCTCATTATTCATATCTCAACAAAGAGGGGCATAAATTACGCGGCCCGAAAATATCTAAATCCTAATACAATTCGGGCCGCCTGTCCCCGGCCGGCGCGGGGCCCATTCTAAAATATTTATGAAAAGGCATCGACGGACGGGGAAAAAAACGCGGCCGGTACAAGTCCGGGGACAGAATTAAAAAAGGAGCACTCGCTCCGGGAAAAAGGTCGAAACGATCGTAGACGCTCCGCGTGTGCTTTGTTTCTCCTTTTTTTACTCTCATTCCTGCAGCGTCCCGTATCCCGGTTTCATTAGATTCATTTCAATTGTGGCCGGGGATTAGTCCGGGCGAAGCGACGCGCGTTGATTTATTGGTATCCCGCTCTCCAAGATCTGGAGGTAATGGACACCCCGCCGGCGGCTCTTTACAGGTGCATGGGATCGGTGGTGGGCCAACGGCCTGCGCTGCAATTTGGATTATATTATCATCAAAATTATTATCCCCTATAGAAGAACACTAAGTTGAACTTTGGGACCTTCGACCGAAATAAATAATTCTATGTCCAACAGCATCCAGGAAATATTGAAAGTCATCAGTCTATTCCTTGTGTCGCAAAACGAACATGTCACAATTCCTAATTAACCCCGCGGTGGCTTAGCGCTTGCCTTGTAACACGGAGGTTCCTTGTTCAATTCCGGTGCTCCACGCCTGGCTGGCAGCCACTTAAACTCGGCTGATAACGTATGGGAGTAGGAGTGTTCCGGACGAGCACGCTCCACTATTTCATCACGGGGACTTAATATCAAGTGTTTATTACATTATGGATAAATAAATAATATATATAAACACTAACATACAACATTTCAGGATAATGGTAGGTAGCGGGGTGCTTTGGGCAGCATCATTATTTTGTACACCTACATACGAGTATACGTAAATACTACCCCCACATAAAATACTAAACAAGTATTTCTTAGACTTCATCATATTCGATTACAGCCTGAGCTGTAATCAGGACACGGTAGACGCAGCTGTTAGTCTACGCTAAATGTCAATATTTGAAAAAGAGCCAGGTCCTCGTTTCGATTAGCGAGTCCCCGGGGCGACCGTGGCCTGCCATCAATGCGGACCCCCGGAGCCGCGTGCGTCACCTCTGCTGGTGACAGCTCCGCGGCACGTGCCCGTAATAGCCGGGGCCCGTTCTGCCCCGGTTCCGTCCGCTTGTTTACAACAGTTGGTGGCTATCGATCCGCTCGCGGCCGACTGAACGGTGCGAATGCCTCCGCTCCTCTTTCTGATGCGAATACCCAGCAAGTTAGCTTTTGAATTTTGCAACCACATCATCCCTTCTCTACTCACCTTCCTTAAATATATATTATGGAGTAGATGATTAGTTATTAAATACTAAATCAGACCGAATCAGAAATACTAGACTAAAAGTATTACACTTGACTATTGATCAATGTATCACAACTGTAGAATTCACATGGTGGTAAGTATTTCATTTATTACCATCATATGTAAATTTAGCTCATGAAGCACCGCTTGGATTTTAAGTGCTGAATTTATGTCAGTTTAAGTACCGACCTGACATACGAGCACCATTAAAAATAAGGAATCTCCTGCATGTGTTCTACTACTCTAGCTTGTACATCAGCAGTCATAATCATCAATAGTCACCCACACCGCGTCAATGAAGATAACTATACCGACCGCGGTAATGCCTGTTCATCAAACATGGTCACGGTGGTGGCGGTGGTCGCGGTGGTCGCGATCAGCGTAAAGGTTGTTAGTGAAGACTATTTGGTTTCATTTTAACTATACATAAATGTCACATCAGATTTCAAACATCCCTGGGTAGTTTAACGGGCTACAGTCACTCAAAATATCAAGAGTGGTCCATCCACACATACTTACTGTACATCAATTGATATTAAGTGATGGTGTACGAGTATACACGCAGTATAAATAGTCTGAATCGTAAGTGTGATATACATTGTAGTTAGGAGGTATCCAGAGCGTCATTGACTCATCGCGAGATCTCCGAACCTATCGACGTAAACACTCAAAATTTAGTAGAGGTACTGCTTCTGACGTCAAGAGGTCAGCTTATAATGGATTTTACAAACATGACTTGAAAATTGTTATTAATAAAGGCAAAGGTTTTTGTATTGGATGAAATCCTGAAAGCAGTTCAGCTCCGTTATATATCATGACCGTTAGAAGAGAGGAATGTAGTACCAGACGCAGATAGATGCAGAAAGCATATAACCGCTCTCTCATCTCGGAAATGTTTACCGATTGTAGCTACGGTTGTATCTGACGCTTCATTCTCCCGACGTTTCATCTGGGTATATAGTGTAGTCGCGTGATGTGCAGCGCCCACAGCCTCCGGCCTACATACGTGCACGCGACTCCGCGTCTCGGGGCGCACTGCCCGGCCGGCGGCGCCGCCACGCGCCCTGATTGGGCCATCCATCAACCGCACCCCGCGCGACCCTCTCACCTCGCCATCACGAGCCCTCCTCCGTCCCGGTACCGCGCCGCGCACCCTTCGGCAACAGAACCTTATACAAACTAAATTACACTCTAAAACGAGACGAGTTTAGTTGTAAGCCGGCAAATGATGAGAGATGGTGGGAGATGGCGGGAGATGGCGGGAGATAGCGACCAAGTTTGTTTCCACTAGCGCTAACAGGTCGGCGGCGCGGAACACTGGCGGAACTGGTGCTGCTGGGCGCGGGTCGCCGCTCCGCAGGCTATTACGCAGCCGGTGATCTTTGATTGGGCTCGCGTTTTATTTGGTCGACGGCTTTGGGTTCCGCGCGACTCGCCGCTCCTAACGAGATCCTCCGATAAGCGGCGACGTGGGTGACACTGTCCCCACCACCACCATCACACCGCTGCACCGCTGCACCGTTGCACCGCTGCACCGCTTCCCACACTCGCGACAAACGCATCCCACAGCTGGAGTACAACTTACTAAACGCCACAAGATTTAAAAGAACAGGTCACAGCCTGAAGGATAAGCTTTAGTCTTCGCATAACATAACTGTATGATCATATACCTACTGCTGCCCATCTGCGAGATGATCAGATATATGTATGAACGTTGAATAACCAAGTTGCGTTTTTAGTTTTCCGATGTAACCACTTATTGTTTACGTAACAACCGGGTCCTGGTCCATCCTCCAGCCTTCAGTCCAGTTCGCATTATACCAAAGCGCGCATCATGAAACCGAAGATTTAGTGCTTACCTAGAAACGACAAAATAAAGTACCATTATACACAATATCCGGCGGACGCATATCTACCTTTTTTTTATGGTATATCCACAACTAGCTGGCTGCGGGTACCGCTACCGGTGGATGCGCCACCACCTCGACAGGACTTGTCCGACAATAAAAGTAAAACCGTTATCCCGTACAATTACTCTGTGTTTGACACGTTACGAACAACCGCGGATGTCTAGTTAGTCGACTTTTTCATACTTGATACCGAACCGATCTCTTTAATTGCAAATATACTCCAGTCCAGCGCCGCCATCCAGCTACTCTGCTGTGTATTGTGTCGTAGATCACCTTGCACGACAAAACCACCTCAGCGCCTATTGCAGCCGACAAACATTATTGTGCTCCGGTTTGAAGGGCGCTGTAACTAGTGTAATCACTGAGATAACGAGACCTAACATTTTATGTGTCAGGCGGTGAGCGCAATGTGGTGCAGTGCATACCATCTTAACCAGCGCCACGTTGTTATGGGCGGGCGCATCACTTAGCTTGAGGTGAACGTCCAGTTCGTTTCGTCGCTTAATTAAAAAAAAAGAAACACTAAATAGACAGCACCGGTTTCTTCTACCATATTAAAATATCTATACATTCATAATGAAAACGAGTTTCCCTTTGTTCGCTAATCACGTGAAAACAAGTGAATGTATCGACACGGGAACATGAGCGTTCGACGCGGAATCATCTGTAGATCGTTATAGGATATTTATTTTATGAATTTCATCGATCCTTCGTCATTGTAATTTTACTTGGTATTATTTATGCGGTTGCTATGGTAACGGTTGGTATATAAAGTCTTTGCGGTTGCGGTTGATCTCAAGGAATATTTGAGACAAATTTCAATTCTACATCTACATTACGGCCAGCGACACGGGCGGGGAACAATTCATATATATATAATTTTGATCAAAGTGATATGACGAGATGAAGATGGACGTAGTCCTAGACAGGAGACAACACACAACAAAGGAGCTGTATGTTATAATATTTTTTCAATTCGGCTTCCTTTTGCTCATCAAAAGGATGAAGAAACTGACAGTCTACATAATTATTTGAACGGAAGTGTCATATGTGATTGAATTAAATTATAATTACGCCAATGAATTCCTGTTTGGAGTAGTAAAGATGTCCTTAAGGAACAATATCGAAGGTATATTTCAGCAGGATCCTTTAGTAGCAGCAGTAGAGTGTTAATATATAAACAAGGACTCTTGACGATGGTACTGGTGCGATGCACCGCTCCGTACGTCCGTGTAATGAAAGCGTGGGAATCGAATCGGACCTTATTCGTAATCTGATGCAGTTTCCGTCGAGGCGAGATTGTTCGTTGTTATTAGCATATAATCGGAGGGCCGGGAGGGCCGCGTGCTCGCGAGGTGAAGGGTCAGGGCACCACGGAGCCGGGCTGGACAAATTGCAAGTTGTAACGGACCACCGGAGTTTGTAAATGCTGAAGCGGTGAACAATTGTACTGTTCTTTGTAGCACCAGGGTATTCCTATACGGGTTGTTTTTTTTTATTAACCAAAGTGGTAAACATGCTAACGTGCATCAGCTAGGTGATGATAACTTCTAAATGATTTCCAATGATATTGCACCTGTAGTGTATCTTAATTAATTTATTGAATTTCTCATACTTGGGCAGGCTTGTCAAAGCTCTAAGGATAGATTGAAGTTGTTCGTACTTTTTTTTATATTGTTTCATGATGCACCCGGCCGTGAGGGTGCAGTAAGGAGCGCCGGCTCTATAAGCGTGCAGTCAAGTGCCGCTGGAATGTTGCAACAGTAAAAAGCGCCGTACACCGGCGATATCAATAATAGCCGCTCCACGCTCACCAGCTGAAATGGATCGCGCGATGGGAAACCAGTCGCAGGACATAAAGTGAGCGCGGTGTGATTAATGTCCACTAACCCCGGAACAAACGGAGGGGTGTCGCAAGTTTAGCGCTGCTGTCTAACAGGGCTGTTGTAGTTCCATTCTGAACGGATTGTTTCTATCTTTTTTTTTAATCATTTCTTATTACACTAGAATCATCATCATCATCATCATCAAATGATTGTGCTGATTTCTTTTTGATTGTTAGTTCAATAACTGAAATATATCTATGATTATCACCTACTTTCCAATCTAGCTTCTAAGATTATTATAAAAGATAACAACGTCTCTTAGAAGAATACCCGGTGCAGCACATAATGATGATCACTAACAGTAAACGAACCGGTAGCCGGCGCGATGGGACGGTACCCCGTCGGGTTTCTGCATTTGTCTCGTCCAGCAGCTGTATTGGCGGCCGAGTGGGACGCCTGATGCTCCGTGTTTAGCGGAATAAAACATCGATAACGGAGCTCGGAGATGCGCTCCAGATTCACCCGGTATCACAGTATTCCATAAGCACGGTATTCGTCTATCAGGCCAGCTCTGCTCTATGTCATACCACGGTGGCACCAAAAATAATTAAGTGTTTCTACTACTATTGTAAGTTATCACCACAGGTTACCTTTGGATCGACAATAGAGTGGATACAAATTTCATCACTGTGTTTCTCAGAAGCACTCATTTCTCATAAGTGTTTATGTTGCAGAATACATGCTGTGTTGTTTTCATCTGCATCAAAGTTTAAAATTTGAAAGATTTTGATTTCCATCAGTAATATAACACAAAAGAGTTCGAGTATCGTTATATGGTTCGTATGTCAGGCGGGTCACCGCTCACACGCAGCCGTTACGGCGCTATCTGCACGAATTGAAGCAAGTAAATGCACGGTCATTGCGAAAGCGCATAACCTCCAACGATCGTCTGGAGAGAATCTTCAGGATCTTTAAAAGGTACCAGCGGAATGAGCGTTGCGAGACCGCCGGTGATAGCGCGCCGCGCCGCGCCGCTCTGTGCGGTGCACAAAGGTTGCTTGCGGTGAGCCGACGCAAGCGACTGTCGACTCACTGCCGTCGCGCGAGCATCCGGTTCCGAGTGCGCCGCGGCGGTCATTGCAGCCTTCGGCGGCGGAGCGCCCGCTAACGAACAACGATTCCCGCTCTAATTTGCGGACATGGCGAGCGATCGATCTCATTGGATTTTTGAAAAAGGAACCCGAAGGCTCCTCATGAGCCGAGGCACAAATTGAGCAATTGGCCGCTCTCCCGCTCGCACCCGCGCGCCGCCCGCTCGCTCTCTCCGTCGCACCTCTAATTTCGAATCTCGAGCGTAAATTCGAAAAGAGAATATTAAAAACGAGCCCGCGCTCCGCCGCGAAGGCGAGCCGTCGTAATTACGTGGGCGATACGAGCGCGCAGCCGCGACACGCACCGCGCGCGCCGGCCGCACCGCGCGCACCCAGCGCACCGAGCGCACCGCGCGCACCCAGCGCACCGAGCGCACCGAGCGCACCGAGCGCACCCAGCGCACCCAGCGCACCCAGCGCACCCAGCGCAGCCGCAACGACAGCCCGACCGCCCGCCCGGCGACATCTCTACGGCGCAGAATGCACGTTTACAATCTCTCAAAAGGTTAATTAAAAGAATAATCTTGCACAGATATCAATTAACTGGTTAATAAGGAAACAAACAGTATTAAAGTTTATTATCTAATCACATCTCAATAGAATGTTTCCTGGTGCCGTAACGTTGCCAACGGCGCGGCTCCGATATTACATATTAAAACAAACATTATCGTTATTAGCAATTAAATTAATGGTGAAGATCGAACGCGGCGGGCCCGCGCCGCGGCCGCTGCGTGCGCCGCCCGCCTAAGCATTCCAACGCGCGTAACCATGGCGACCGGCGGTGCACGTCCATCCGCTCGAGCGGCGCGCGACTGGCGGCCTTATTCGTAGCGCGCTAGGGACGCGATCCGCGCGCCGCCCGCCGCGGCTACATCGTTCCGGCGCCGCGCGCGTCGCCCCGCGGCCGCGCCGCTGCAACTGCGACCCTACCCCACGGCGATAGAGCGCCGTTTCGGATGCGCGGATCACTTAAGAACAGCGACATAAGGAATTGTTTTATCTCCTTCGCACGTCGTAAACAGAGGATCGCGCTCGCTCTTTCGCATCGGTGCGATCCTCTCTTGCTGAGGACGGAATCGATTTCCTCACAGCGTCCCTCTCTGAGTTTTTGTCGGCACTCTGTCCACTGCAATCCGTCTTCGGCGGCATTCATTCGGGACGTTAGATAAAAATCGGAATTGTAACGAAGCTCCGAATAAATTGACTTCGCATTCGCCGATTCCATTTCTCATTTAACTACTCTATTATTACATTCACGGGTCACCGCCGTGAATACTGAGGACCTAATGGCGGGAACAGCGCCAGCGAGTGGTGGAAACGGGAGCTCCGCGAGGGAGTGTCGGCCGCTAATTGATTTAGTGCAATGGAAACAGTCACCGATGCTGATCAATCTGGTTAAGAATATTCATATATAATACAACTGAACTTTGCCTCCGTCGAGATTTTTTGCATTAAGACTGTAACAGGTACGCGTGAAGCTTGCAGCAGGCCGATGGCCATGTTCGTGTTCGTGTTCATGTTCGTGTTCGTGTTCGTGTGCAGCGAGAGCGGGGCCGCGGTCGGCTCGCTAGATGGCGCTGTCGCGTTGTTCTCGCAATTGCACTAACTAAAGCTCGCATTAGAATCGTACGAAGGGTTTTCTTAATTGGTGCGCGGGGCGCACGGGGAGATAGGGTGGGAAGAGACGTGTACGATCGCCCGGTAGATAATCGCGGAAGATTAACGAGATGGATTATATATTTTTGGTAGTCGGTCAGCATTCTGTAATTTGAAAAGATGTGTTTAAGAGCGTGATTAATGATAACGAGCTAGTTTAATTTACTGATAATCGATATGGTGAAGAAGAAAAAAAAGCCATGTGAAATGGTGCGCGTCGTTTTCGTAATGGCGACGGAGCGGCCGCGAGCGGCGCCGCGCCCGCCGCGCCCGCCGCGCCCGCCGCGCCCGCCGCGCCCGTCGCCGCGCCCGCCGGACGGGTCCGCTGCTTACTAATCGAGCGGTAATGGAGCCTCAATTGTGCTCCGAGTGCAGCTAGCCTCATGTATATAAATAAAAACGCACGAGCTTCAAAAACGGACATCGCGGCGGAGCCACCTTTAACCCACGGCACTCGCGAGGATCTCAACTCGACTCTCACACGACGTATATTTTTTTTTATACAACTAAGGAACGAGGCAAGTGGGATATTCACCTGACAGTGAGTGATACGCCTGCCTATAACAACGTGGCGCTATTTAGAACGGTATACGTAGCACCGCATTGCGCTTGTCGCCTAGACACGGGATTTTAAGTCTCGTTACCCCAGTAATCTATCTCACTGGCTACACAGCACCGTTTGACTGTCTCGGGCAACAGAGACCAAACACTATAGAATTTTCTGATGATCACGAAAGACTTTTAAGGAGTAATGACGCTTTAACAAATCACCTTTTTCTTAACAAGGAATATAAAACCTACAGTCAGTGCTTAAACGAGAAACTATTCATTTAAACGGAAACGGAAGGAATCAAGCAGAACGTTTACAAGCGATCAGTGTTTTAGAAACAGACTAAAGCTTTAGGGGTTAAATAAGAAATTAACGAATACTTGATCGTCAACTTGCAGTGCTTTACCGGATGCTATCAATAGTTTTTATATGTGGATAGAGGTATCCGACTGATATATAGTAGTAGACAATGTGGCGCGAAATTAAGTCGACTGTGTCTCATAATCAAACTTGCTTCAGTAATAACGATTTTAAACTGACAACTAGTATTTAAATATTACTTATTTATTGCTTAGGTCTAGAGTCAATCACACACTAAAGTATTTAAACGAAAAATCTTACTACATGATCGTTAAGAAGTAGACGTAGCATCCACTAATTATACTCACTGTTCATCAGATAAGACTGACATTTACCTTAACTCTAACATAATACCAACCATTCATTTCAACACAATAAACATGGCAGGACGTGAACGGGGTTCGGTGATGAAGAGGACCTCTGAGCACTTTGCCAAGTAGAAGCACCACACAGCCCAGACAAGGCGAGGTCTTATCGAAGATACCAGCTCAACACTAAATATTAACAATATCTTACGTTAGTAATTCAGGGAAGGTTGTGATATTTACCTGGGTACTCACCGGGGCTGCCCAGGAACACCGAGGAGTACACCCGCCGCGCCACGTCCGGCGGCGAGGACCACTCGCGGCGCGACGGACACCACTTGCCTGCAACAGGACGATGCTCAATGAGTTCTTTATAACTAACAGCAAAAAGGGATGCTGCAAGTGTAATATATGCATTTGGAAACGTTAATGGTGATAAAACAATGAAGAAGATATATTTTTGTCATTCATATCATATTTAACCATGCATTCAAATTGAAGATTATTACAAGTTAACACTTGCTTCTATATACCTTTAGTATTTATGTATATATATATAAATATATATATATATATATATATATATATATACACACATAAAGATTGTTCTACGTATGTAGAGACTCATCACGGTATATCTGAAACCGTCAGGCGTGGAGATATGAAATTTGGAAGGAATATACCTTTTGCCAAGTGTAGCTCAGCTGAAAAGAGATTTTACAAAATTCGCTCCCTAAAGGGTGTTGCGGGGGTGTTATAGCCAGTAAGCCGGTGGGGAACAGCTAGTACTTATATGTAACCGGCGGTGACTGGAACGTCAGACGTCAAGTTATACACGCTACCTGTTGTGTCCACAGCAGTCCACTTAACTTCATTCGCGTTGCCATTTGCGTATAATGGCACATGCCATTTGCCAGCTAATTTTGGTAACAGTACATACAGGACAGTTCAAGCAGCAAGTTTACTGTTGACTACCAGCTGATAGAATACAGTGGTGGTACATATTCTTTTAAAACCAAACGTTATGGTGTATCGGTGCTGTTATAACTAACTCGAACTGAATATTCTCCACCACCACAACCACCCGGCGCCGGTTCAACCGAGTCGCTCGTAGCCAACACGGCACCACCGAAATGTTTTATCTAATTAAACGTTCAAGTGCATAGTTAATATGTCGTTTAAGTTATCGTACCTCATCACTCAATTAATTAGACGATATTAGTTTAACACATCAATTATTCCGTTTTACTGCTTCAATTAGAATAAAGTTAAGTGTTTACTTAATTATTATTGCGCTATACAAACACCATTACTTAATACTGATAATAAAAACATACATAAATGTTGATACAGATCGACACGCCGAGCTGAACTGTTGCCACAACACAACAGCTTTGATGGATCTGCGTACAAACTGACAGGTCATCGTCAGCCGATAGACGTCCACTGCTGGACATAGGCCTCCCCAAAGATATCAACGTTTGTAGCGGTATTTGGGCTATTTCCCACCGCGCTGCCCCAATCTCAACACGTTGGTGGGAGCCGGAGCCGCGTCTGTTGAGTAGCCTGGTACACAAGCACTAGGTGAGGATCCCGTGAGCTATTGTGCGGGACCCCCTACACCCCTGACACGTATATCTGTTATTTCACAGAAAAACTAATTAAACTGTAGCGTTAGTTTTTCATTAGTTAAAGTCCTAGACTTTATAATCTGTACGTAATTCGATCGGTATAATTTAGCAGCTGGTACCGTTCCAACGTATATCCCAAGTTTTTACTTACGAAACGCTGATGATGATGAATATACTGATAATAGCAAGTTTACTACTTTTTATAAAAAAAGCCGATTACAGAGCATTACATTTGGTGGGAAGTGTTTTTGTTCAGTTCAGGCTTACGAAGAGTTTGTGATGAAAACAAAAAGAGAACATTTCCTAACCTTTTGTGCCGGGTATACCCACCCACACACCCTGTGCTGTGTATCGTATAATAAGTAATAAGATTAAAAAACAAGAGAGCAGTCGAGCCGCGATGGTAATTGGGATTCTTTCGTTTCCGCGGTAATTTTTCATTTATGATTACCATATCTGAATAGTTGGTGTCGGAGGGCGGGAGGGTGAGCGAGCGGGGGTCGCGCGGCGGGGCGACCCTCCCATGCCGTACACCTACAGAAATAAAAAGCCATTACGAATGCTACTAATGTGCTCCTCGGCGACACATGCGACGTTTTTTCTCCCGATCCCGATTGGGAAAAGAGAAGTACAAAAAAAAACTCCCGCATTAAGCTCTACCCGCCTATCTAATGGATTCGTCCAACTCTCCCAGGACCTCGGCGTCATTACGCAAAAAACACCCGTCGAAAAATACAAGAAATGCTCCACTTGGAAAAAAAAACTCTCCGGAGAGCGAAGGTGTTGCCACCCCTAGTCTTTTCTTACCCCAAAACACGAGGGGAGGCAATATCATACACCATTAGCAATTTTCTTTACTTTTTTAACGGTGTCACACTCTATAAATGTATTATTCGGGCAGTCGGCGCAGCGCGGGCTGCCGCGAGCACCGGGAGCTCCGGGAGCACCGGGAGCTCCGGGAGCACCGGGAGCTCCGGGAGCACCGGGAGAACCGGTACCACCGGGAGCACCGGCACCACCGGGAGCACCGGCACCACCGGGAGCACCGGGAGCACCGGGAGCACCGGGAGTACCGGCACCACCGGGAGCACCAGTGCTCCCGACTGGGAACACCCGGAACAAACTTACATAGATAAAATATGTTTTTTTTTTTACCATAGCAACATTCATTCACTTAACAAACTATTTGAATTACAAAAGAAATGCTTCGTACCTGAGACCTTTTGTTATAAGTCCAACAGACCTTACATCGTGAGTAACGTACAGCTTGGCTATGGACGGGTTTCCATGTCCTCGCAAAATCATCATTGAGGTGCTCATGAGCGCCACGGTATGTACGCTTTGCTAATTAAGACGTTTTTTACTTGATTTCCAAATTAACACAGAGCCCGCCTAGTGCAAACAGCACTCGTAGTTAACATATTTCATTGCAGCGACTTGTACTCGTTCCCCATTGTAATGTGAGCAAATGGTGGGGATGATGTATTTATGTACTCAATATCTACATATTTGTTCGGACAGTGTAACGTTTCCATTTTGCAGGTGCTGTTTTTTTTTTAATAGCAGCCGAAGCGCGCGCGCATCGCTGACGCGACCTTACCGCGAAACGAAGGGCCCTTGACCCCGCAGCCCGCACGAGTAGTGGCCGCGTTATCTGTTATCGTAGGGGTCGGGGGTGGCCAATTTGCGCGGGTCGCGTCGCGCGGTTAAATGACGTCGTTGAAAAAAGCGAGAATTACCCCATTGCCGCCTTCAGCCCCCGTAAACAAATACTAACCGTCTTGTAACCGAAACAAGCCGCGGTGGCGGTGGTGGCGGTGGCGGCGGTGGCGGCGGCGCGAGGCGCTCTAAATATGAATTAAAGTAAAATTGTTGAGGTGTGACTCCCCCGGCCGCGACGCGGGGAGTTGTAATAACCTGGCGGGCGGCGGCGGGGTCGGGGCAGGGAGCGGGCGCGGGGGAGAGGTGCCCAGGTTATTTATAAGAGGGCGAGGCCCTCGCGGGGAATTCGCCAAGAAAATTGTCTAAACATGGCGCTAGCACGGCGCGCAGCACGCCAAGCGTGACGCCGCATCACGCCGCATCACGCCGCATCACGCAGCATCACGCAGCATCACGCCGCATCACGCTGCCGCCGCCCGCACGCCGGCGCCAATTGTATAATAACACTTGCACGCGCTAACCCGCCGCTAATAAATTACTTAAACGCGCAACTACATACAGTGGTCGCTTTCACACAACAACAACAACAACAACACCACGCTAACGACACACGCCCGCAGGTCTCTGTCGCTGGAGGCCGTCTCAGTAAACAGCAGTACGCGAACATTACTGTGTTCCAGTTTGAACGGCGCTCTTGCTAGTGAAATTACTTGGATAACGAGACAACATCGTACGGATAAGACGACGAGCGCAATGTGGTGGTGGGTACACCATCCTAACTAGCTCCACGGTGTTATGGACGTACGTATCACTTACTGTCAGTTGAAGGTCCCGCTCGTCTCGTCGGTTCGAGTACTGGAGTTATATTGGTCGCTATCGAGCTGGATAAAGTCAAGACGCGGTAATTAAGTAGAACAGGCTGCGCAACAACGCAACAACGCAACAACGCAACAACGCAACGGCACCTCCGCGGGTCCGTCATTACGAAGATATAATTATTTTTGTTTCCGGTTCCCAAATCGAAAGAATCGTTGTATCAGAAGGTGACTCCGACAGCCACCAGCCGGCTGCAGCGGTAATCGCGGCGCGCCCCCCTCGGGGAGCGTTATTTAAACAACAACCGACAATTATATTTTACTCAATAAAGGCTATTAATTACTATTTTAAGTTACCCTCCGCCCTCCGCCCTCCGCCGTCCGCCCTCCGCCCTCCGCCCTCCGCCCTGAGCCGAGCTGCTCCATTGTGGTTGCGGGGCGCGAGTGCGTTTACATTGTTTCCGTGCTGCCGATTAGTGTTGTGATGGTAGCGGCACGGCATTGTTTACATGCTAATGAGTCGGCGTCAGGTCGCGGACCAGCGCGCCGACTGTTCCTGCCGCCGGCGGCCGACCCACGAGCACAAGCGGCAGTTCAGTTCGGGGCGGGCGTGCCCGTGGAAGGGAAGGAGACCACCTCACCTGCGAGCGCGGCGCGGCGCTGGGCGAGCTAACCTCTGCACTCGACGTTGTGAAAACACAACCAGTACAATAATTACTATGTTTATTACCAAACAGATAAATAGACAAGGATGTGTGCGTGTGTGTGTTAGTAACAGGAAATGGTTACCGCAGCTCACATTTACCACATTACCATTCGTGTAATCACGCGCGCTGATGTCGTGTTGTAACACCAACTAGATATCCGTTTCTAGATTCTACGGCACGTTCACCTGATGGTAAATGATACGTACGCCCATAACTACGTAGAGCTGGTTAAGATGGAATGCACAGCAAGCACCACATTGCGCTCATCGCCTGAGATAAAATGTTGAGTCTCGTTACCCCAGTAATAACACTAGCACAGCGTCCATCAAACCGGAACACAGTACTGTTTGGCGACAGATATACGCGCTGCGGTGGTACTCATCTAGATGATCTCCGGCAACAGAGTCCTAACACCAGTAAATATTGTATATAAAAATAATCACTTCCTGTTTCTTATTCATACTTTGATTTTCATCATAAGTATCCTATGACCTCGATGGGGCAAAAAGCGTCCACAGTGATCTCATTCCAGGGGTGGGAAATAGAGGCATGGTCTTAGTGGGGAGCGTTGAGGACTTCAAAGTTAGCAGAACCCAGGCTAGTCTGCGTTATGTACGTCTTAACCGTCTACTCACACCTAGAGCTGCAGTTGAGCGATTACAGAAACCGTAGTTTGTTACCGCTGTTAACCATTTCACAAACGATGGTTACGAGGTGTAAGATCCACCACTTCCTGTTTTCTCACGTCCAAAGGTCAAATGTTCGACAAATTTTAACGGTATCTATTTATAAATGAGGTATTAATCCAGAACATGACCTCTCAATGAATACTTGTAACTCGTTCTTTGGTGTCTACCTACGTTGGTCATGCGCATCACGATGCAAACAAAACTGCCGGCAGACAGTTTTATACAACAACAGATATAATTTATTATATATAATATGTATGTATAAAAACACAAAAGCGGGCAGAGCCGGCGGGAGGAGCCGGCCGCGGCGCAGCACCTGCCGGGTACCTGCCGCTGCAGCCGACACGTAACGGAACGCCCGGAGATGTCCCTCTTCTCACGATAAATCAGCCGCCGCGCTCCGGAGGGACACCGCGTGTTTTATGTTGCCCTGGTGAGCTGGAGCTGGAGCTGTCGTGAGCTTTTTTCTTACAAATTTTATTGTTATCCACCAGCCCGCCTGTCTGAAGCCGTACGTACGTACGTATGCGTCCGTGCGTGCGTGCGTGCGTGCGTGCGTGCGTGCGATAATCACTTATAACATAAGTTAACATTTTCCTAATTTATAATAGTTTTCATGAAATAAGCGAAACGATGAGATGGACACATGTTGGTCATTCGGTGGAAAGTGATAACAACTGGACACTGGTTAGTATGCTTACACTGCACCGCATCGCTACGCGTACGTACTGCACAGTACGTAATAAATCTAGTAATATCATTTGAACATCGGCACCGATAGATTATGTGGAGATGAAATGCAAAAGGAGAGGGGGAGGAGAAAGGGGTTTACTTAAACAATATTTGTGATCTTCTTACATGGATTTAGAGATAAGCTATCTCAAAAACAATTGTACATAAAATATGAGCCCGGCGTAGCTTTCTTTGGCTTGAATAAAGTTTTCGGATTTGTCTGTTTCTAGCTCTTATTTGTTTTATTCCGGACCCTAGGAACGCTGATATAGTGCCTCCCTTTTAATTCCAACAAGTTGCCTATGACTTAAACCGAGGCCCCTGTGTTCAAGCGCCGCGAAGTCGCATGCTAAACACAACAAGTGTTAATCAGACGCATTCACCACAAATTGAGTGTTGATACGGAGAACCGGAAATATTAGATATTGCAAATTCAGACATTAATTGTGTGTCGCGTATTAGTAGGTTCTAGACAAAAATTAGTCAACGCCAGGCGGGGACAGGCGAGCAGTTAACTAACAACTGCTCGTATCGCTCGAGACGGTGACAAATCATCGACAAAATGGCGCGTCAAATTGATTTTAACATTTAAACATCACTATCGGGACGTCACTATGGAAATGGCACTAATCAATTTAAACTTAAACGAGATACATAAATTAGAGTCGCTCTGCCACGTTCACTATATACATACATACATATATACATATGTGTATGATGAAGTATTAATTTTACTTGTACATAAATACGATGAGGAGCAGCACACAGCAGCAGCGCGACACAAGTCGAAGTAAAGGTAAGATCAGGAAAGAAGAGAACAATGAAAGAGGCCTACGTGGAATAGAGATGAATATATATATGAAATAAACTAGTAAATAAATTTACGCAAATATTAATTTTTTTTTGTTTTTCTAAGAAGAGACGACACGAGCGAAACGGTCGCCTGATACAACGCGGCGCTTGTTAGGGTGTTATACACAGCACAAACTGTGCTCGTCGCCTTGAGGTCATCATCGTCATCAGCCGATAGACATGGACAAAGACCTCCCTCAAAGTACTCCACCTACATTCAGCATGGCCTCTGATACCGCTGGGCACTAGAGGCTGTCGTGTGTTGGGGTTCACATGGGAGGGTTTAGGCCATTTCCTACCACACTGGCCCAATACGGGTTGGCGGAAGCCAGAGCCTCGTTTGTCGTGATTAGCAGAGTGCACCACGAGCAGGTGAGGTTGGCGTGGGTACGGTGAGTTATTGTGCGGGACCCCTTACACCCCTCCGCCTTGAGGTAGAAGGTGTTAAGTTTCGTTACCCCAGTAATTTCATTAGCTACTACACCCTTCAATTCTCACAGTAATGTTCGCACAGTACTGTTTGTCTACTGCAAAAGGAGCTGCGGTTGTACCCTCCTACACGGTCTACGGCAACAGATCTCCACCATCAGTTAATTACTCCCTACTAAATTTCTTCCTCCCACAAAGTGGACCGACGATCTGGTAAGAATGACGGCAACCCACCGATCGATGTGGAAATCTTTGAGGGAGACCAATGTTCAGTAGTGGTCGTCTATCGGCTGATGATGATGATGAAGGTGAAATTTCTTCTATTCACATAACAGGTATATCAACACTTTATTTTCAAAGCGTTTAGTCTCTGTTTGATGCAAGTTTGTGGGGGTGTGTACCCTAACACCTCTACGTCCACTTGTCCCTATGTACATATCGCTCGTCTCCACTGTTTAAGTAAAAAAAGAGCAGACACATTGTGATAATGTTTGGGAGGTTTTATTATTGTTTAATGTTCGTGTAAATGAGGAGTGATACATCAGTAACAAGGTTGCGGTGCACCGTGCGAGGGAGAGGGGAGATCGCGCGCGGGCTCGCGGGGGAGGTGTGTAGGTGTGTAGGTGTGACGGAAAGCAATTTGGTTAATAGCGTACAGATCGGCCGCCGGACCTGATCCCCATCGATCGGAGACGTCCGCAGCGGTACGTTGCAGGGGTAAGAGAAACAGCAACGCTCGAAGAAGTACACGAGTCTCGACTATTGAACCCATTCTCGGTAAAGGAAGGTCCACATCTAATGTTCCCGATCAGTTATAATCTCGTCGTACTAACTAAAAATCGCGCACCAGCTGACTCTTCCTCCACTTGCTTTAACTTTAACGAACAACCGATACTAGTTCCGTGGGGGGCGGAAATTACAGAAAAGAGGCGCACTCGTCGTTTCCGCATCGCCGTGAAGCTTGCCGAGCGCGCGGCTCCCCGCGAGTTAATTCCTTTCCTAACTTCAATTATAGCCGACCATAAAAATTGGAGCAATAAAAAATGCATTTTTAAACGCGCCTGCCGAGGAGCCCGTGCTAATTGCGCCCGCCCACGCCCACGCCGGGGCGAAGGCTGCCCGCCCCACGGCGCGGCGCGGTGCCGCCTCGTGCCGCCGCCGGCGCGTCGCTTGCGCCCTTTCGCAGCCCCGGCTTCGATTCGGCAGACTTGGAATCGTCATAAGAAAATCGCCGTCCGTCAAAGGAAAAGCTGTCGTGTTCTGTGCAGGATAGAGCGGCGGGTCGCGCGGGACGGCGGGCGGGGAGGGGAGCGAGACGCCCGGGGCAGTGGGAAACGCTGCCTCGCCGGGGGGAGGTTACCTAGGTACATCACTCGTAGGTACGAGCTGCGGGATCGATAATGTGTACCTAATGAACGCGCGGCCCTGCTGCCGGCACAGGCCGCGCCCGCTGCTCCACTTCATCATCTATTCACATATATTCAACATCCGCTACCTGTCGAAACCCTAGCAGCTTCTTACTATCCGTTATATATCTCCTTACGTTTAATGAATTATTATTTAAAAAAGGACCTAAACTATGTATACACGTACAAGTACTAACCAAATATTTGCATTGCATCGACTAAAGTACTAACTGCCTGCCATTCAGTTCCACGATCAGAAATTACTTCGCAAATTAAAGCACCTGCAATGTAAACAAATGAACGCCGCGATACTTTATCTCGAGATCTGTTATCTCAATTAGTACACAATGTGGACGGAGTGCGTGATCGTTGCGCGGCAGTAAACTTAAAAATCGGAAAGTTTACTCCAACTGCTCCATCGCTGATAAAATAAAGATAACAAACATCCGCACGACATTTAACGGAAGAGTCCAAAAAATACGATATTGTAAATAACTTGAAAAAATAAGATGGATTTGTACGGAGGGTGTGGTACACACAGCGGCCGGCGGACGTACTATGACGCAGCAGACAAATGTTGGACGAGTGTCGGTGCCGAGGAGGTGGAGGCTCCGGCAGCCGCGGCGTCAGGTTCCGGATGCCTATCCATTACGCGGTGACAGCGCGCGTTTTTCAGCGCCCTGCTCTGACAGTTGCCTGGCCGGCGTGACAGCTGTCAAAGGCGACCTTGACACTGCCGAAGCGGCGGCGCGCCATCGATCATATGGCCTGTGAGGCCACACACCGCCATTGAGGTCCGACGACCTGCCGCCACTTCGTATACATGATGTTATTTTTGAAATTCAACCTCCGCGCTGCCAGCAGTTGAAATTACAATTTTGTAAGCACCATGCGCCCTGATCACAAGGACGTCTGGTTCAAGTCCAGCACCTTATGTCGTGGGGTTTGATTATTCTAAATTATGACTAGGTATTTAATACTCTGCGTGCGCAGGCTCTATCATTTTCGGTCGAGGCAAATCGAGATCAAGAACTAACCCGTAAACGACAGAAGGTCTTAGCAATGTGATTTCCAGGACCTACATCACACGGGTCACCTTGGATATCTCAATAGCTACAGCGAACATCCAGTATATTTTCTCAATAAAAAAAAGACGTGCCGCGAGAAATATCTGACAGAAGAGGTCTACCACCAGTAACCTATCCTCACGAACATCCATTGATTGGCCTTCAGTAATAGCAATAAAACGCACTAGTTTCCACGCTTTACTTTCCGGTACAGTTGCCAGTTCCCGTGATAATCCAGCAGTAGTTTAAGGTGTTGAAATGCGTGAAGAGGGTCACACTGCCACACGATGAATATGAAACTGTCGTTGTGTATTTTAGTGATAATTGTTACCGAGTTCACGTTTCCATCAAACCACAAAATACTGTTGCTTTGTATGAGCTAGTTAGTTGTTACCTTAACTGGGGCTAGCTCGCACTTCCTCTTTTAAAAGCATTATCAAATACGTGGAGAACTAACCAATCCACTGAAGTTCAATTAATGATTCTGCCGTGAAGCTGTCAGGAGGTGCTACAGACAAGATGGTGTGTAAGCATCCCGACTGTGCCTTATAATAATGCACAAGCGTGTCACTTACCGCCATTTTACTATTTTCTTCTTCTCATTACTTCCTTTAACATTTTTTTTTTTCGTCAAATATAAAAAAATATGCAAACGCAACAACAGATTTTCATTTCGCTTACATAAAAAAAAACGTAAAGTACACATAAATTCAAATGCCTATCCCAACATTATCACGGAACGCAATAAAAACGGCAGAAATATACCCAACCCGGGACCTCAATTGTGCCAGTCACCGGGCCTGGACCGGCGCGGTACCACTCATACCCAGCGCGGCGCGCCCGCGAGCGACCTGCGGCCTTGTACCGGTAGCCACAAGGTTCGCTTCCGGGCGGCGGGCGGCGGGCGGCGGGCGGCGGGCGGCGGGCGGCCGGTGGCACGTTGCGGCGCCGCGATCGAGGGTTCGAATAAACGCGGAAGGTTTAAGGAAATATGATTACTCATGCCGACGGCGGGGAAAAAATCACAAGCCGGTATGACACGATGTGTTCCTTTCGGATCCTCCCATGTCGTTACCCGCCAGGTCGTTGCTCCTCGTTAAACGATCCTTTACAACATATAGCTAGCACACAACCAGCGCAGCGGCAGCCGCATCATGTGCAACTACTTACTGCAGACGCCGCAATTTGAATTCATAAATTCCCGTATCAAGTCTGCGGAGCGGTGACAGCTCATATCCCCAGGCACTCGCAGCGCCCAGTGTACCAGGGCTTACGCAGGAAACCGATATCACATTCGCACTGGTGAAGGGTCCCAGCAGTGGAGACAGCTGTTTTACATTCATTTATATAAACCAACCGAAATAAAGTTAATTGAAGATATCATTAGCAATATGAATGAATAGAGGAAACCAACTCGTTCATTGACTCGCTCTCCTTTGTCCTGGTTGTTGTGTATGATGGATGTATGTGGTGTGTGGTGTGTGGCGTGTGGCGTGTGGTGTGTCGTGTGTGGTGTGTGGTGTGTGGCGTGTGGCGTGTGGTGTGTGGTGTGTGGTGTGTGGTGTGTGGCGTGTGGCGTGTGGTGTGTGGTGTGTGGTGTGTGGTGTGTCGTGTGTGGTGTGTGGTGTGTGGCGTGTGGCGTGTGGTGTGTGGTGTGTGGTGTGTCGTGTGTGGTGTGTGGTGTGTGGCGTGTGGCGTGTGGTGTGTGGTGTGTGGTGTGTGGTGTGTCGTGTGTGGTGTGTGGCGTGTGTACCGGATACAGAGGGTACTCGCAACGGGCAAATTAGCAGGCTCGCATAGACTCTAGACACGTTACGATATGAAAGCAATTAGCGCGCGGCCCGCCGAGACACGGCGTCTGCAGCCGCGGGCGCGGGCGCGGGCGCGGGCGCGGGCGCGGGCGCGGGCGCGGGCGCGGGCCGCGGCGAGCCTCCTCCGCGCGCCTGCTGCCCTGGTACTTAGCAATCGATACGATACCAAAAGCCCATTATACGAAAACTGAGTGGAGAGGAAGGACGACGATTAGCTAAGCTAGGTGTAGTAGCTAGCTAGCTGCACGCCGAACGATCATCCCCCCATTTGATTAATTTAACACACGCGTTAAGGGTTTAATTATTAAACTATACTTGAAATGTGACGACAGTTAGAGATGCTGTACGGGTAATCTCTTAGTAAATTAGACACTGGCACAAACTTGTGCTGGTGTAAATGTAACTAACTAGAAAATTTAATACTTTATAAAAATACTTCCTTCCACTAGCGATTGTTTGGATGTTTGCTTTAGTCGTATAAATCTATTACTTCCGGACAAATCTGACTGGATAATTAAAAAATAAAACAGAGTATAAGATTTCTCCATAAGCAAACACTTTTTAAGGTATTACTGTTAAGTCCGTCCACATTTCGCCAATTACTGCCGAGCTGACGACAACAGGTCCAATGCAATGTACTTGTTGTAGGTCCGTACTGCTGGAGACCAGGCACCACCGCACTGTAACAGCTTGTAAGTATTGACGTTATAGTAACAAACCAGTTGTCTCGTGTGTGTGTGTGTGTGTGTGTGTGTGTGTGTGGGTGTGGGTGTGTGTGTGTGGGTGTGTGTGTGGGGGTGTGTGTGACGAAGAGCTGAACGTGTTGGGGAGTAATTATTGCCGGGGTCACACTGACGTGGACATGGCCAGCCGCACAACTTGACATCGGCCACGCTGACTCGTTGCGCGCGATGAACGCTATGTTTGGGAATGTGCATCGGTCATAAAGTCTAACTTTATTGGTGGCAGTGATGTGGGCCACAGACGCAGTCTACGAGGATTGTGAGCGATAAGTAACGCGTTCCCGGCTACGGCACCAGGGTGCTGACTGACTGCAGCATGACGTCACCGTGTTTATCTACGTAACGGCAACGTGAGCAGGCGTGCTTGTTTCCGTCGGAGTAACTTAAGCCGCGGGGTTGCAGAGCGGCCGCGCCTTATTTAGCTGTTGCTCGAAAACTTGGCGCGCTCGACGGGGCCGGGGCAGGGCCGGGGCGAGCGCGGGGCGTGCGGCGGCGTGCCGGGCGGGCGGGCGGTCGGGCGGAGGGGAACCCTCGGTAACTAAATTTTGAACTGTCACGTAGATTAATGATGGTAGGCCCGTGCGATACGCGCTAATGCCTGTCGATTAGTGTGGATACGACAACTGATGAAATTGCACCATTGTATTATTATGTTTTTTTCAAAGATACCGAATTAATAAATAACCTGACTCGAGTTTCGATTGTTGCTAGTTCTGTACAGAAACATTTTTTTTTGTTTTATATGTTAATACAATTATGTACATTCTAAAAATTACGACCACAAAATCATCATCATCAGTCTATAGACGTCCACTGCTGGACATAGGCCTCCTCCAAAGATCTCCACATACAGTCAACATGGCCTCCTGTATCGCTGGGCACTACTGCTGGTCGTATGTAGGGGTTCACATGGGGAGAGTTGGGCCATTTCCCACCACGGTAGTCAATGCGGTTTGACGGAAACCGGAGCCTCGTTTATTGATTAGCAGGCTGCACCACGAGCAGGTGAGATTGGGTTCCGTGAGTTGTTTTGCGTAAAATAGAAATAAAAAACTGTTTTTAATAACGTCATATTAAATAACATTATATATGTATGACACGTGATTATGTTATAACGTGACACCAGCATGCGATATGTAAATAGTTGTGCTGGACGTGTCCGCGCTACGCTAGCGTCGCAGCGTCGCGGCGTCGCGGCGTCGATGCGAGGGTACAGAATGGATTTCGGAAATCGATTGCCTCCAAAAATATTTACAGGGCCCACGTGCGGGCGCGGCGCTCACCGCCCTCGTCACCACCACCACCACCACCACCGCCGCCCGCACTACCGCACCGCCGTACCGCCGCACCGCCGCCGCCGCCGCACCACTACACCACTGTTACGCCGCCGTACTAGTTTTAACCACCCTCAATGCGACGCTTCACGTGTTATCAGTTGGTAATCGACCCGTACGTTCGTCAATTGAACTAAACCGACTGCCAGCAGCTACCCTGCAACCGCCGCTATTACCCCTAGTCGGGGTGAAGAAGTAAACGAAACGAAAGAAAAGCACTTAGTATATTAGGTCCTTACATATGAAGCTGTCTTTTTGTACGGGAGGAATATAAAGTGCATTTTGATTTTGTAAAATATATTTAATTAATCAAAGTATGCACCGCGTTGTTATCTATGCACTCTTGTCATCTCATAGGTAGTTCATTGATCCCTTTACTAAAATACCAAGGGGGGCGAGAATCAATAAACTCTTAACTTAGTGGTTGTTTGTTGTGCAGTGTGTGGTGGTGGTGGTGGTGTTGCGTTGTCGTGAAGCAGCAGTGACCTAGAGCGATTGACCAATCTCGGTTGTTTAGCAGCTAATTCTTCCTTCATGGTCTGCAGTTGCTGACAATAGATATCTGCCGTAATCATTTGGCCAGATTTTAGAAATCTGCAGTGAACGACACCGGCGCTACTCCACCAAACACTCACTAGTAACTTTTTCTAAGTAAATTTTCGTTTAGCGCAGGATTTGGCTGGGTCTCCAGGGTTCAGCCATTGCGACGAAGCTTCCGATTATCGTACAGTATCCACTTTTCATCACAAGTAATGATTCCATTTAAACTCCCTTCATCATTGTGTCGGTGGAGCAAAGTAACACAGCAGCAGCAGTTGACGCGTATCTGCGAGTTCCATTCACTCAATGCATGAGGTACCCATCGTTCAAGTTTTTTTACTTTCCCGATTTGCTTCAAGGGGATTAATATAGTTTTGTCACCTGCTCCGAAGCCTGCAGCTAACTCTGAAGTGCTTTCTTTTGCGACACCAGCGCCGTACACATCATTAATCCTTCGAGCTGTTCCTGCAGCACTGGTGCTGGTGCCGCGGTAGAGCTCGTACTCCTAAATATACCGATACTTCATGTTTTCCATTGTGCGGCAATAAGCGACGCCAAACAAAAAAATAATGCGGAAAAAACAAATGAATAGCTGTTTACAAAACCCAAATGTAGCAGCTAATTGAATTTGTAAATTTGAATTTGGAATTGTTAACTAAAGAGGAGATATTTCAGATCAAAGTCAGTTCAGGTCAGTGCGACAAAACGCTAATTTCATATGTATGGAGCTAATAATTTCTGTTGCTAAATTACAAAGTTGTGTAATAGAGAACGAAAGTTTATATGAGGATCTATCACCATCACATTCGCACCAACAGCACAAGTTAAGAACGCTCATGATCGAAGCAAACGAGGAGGTGAGGAGTCAAAAAGCCACAAGTGGGCGGAGGTCACCGTTACTTGAATATTTCCAAACGTAAATATTTGAGCTGAGAAATGCAACTTTCCAATTAATCATATTATATAGACAGTGACAGAAGAACTGATCCGACACACCGACCGCCGTAATTGGATCGTCTTCAATTGAATTATACAAGCAAAGTCATGTGCACAGCAGATGCTGTGTGGAATCATCAGAAAACAGCTGAGGCTGAGGCTGAGGCTGAGGCTGAGGCGGGGAGGCGGTCCGCAGATGGCGGCGCACTTAGCAAACAATGCGGACTTTTTGCTCGTTTCGCGGTGAACTTAAATATGCCAAGTGGACTTAATAATGCGCCCAAGGAAATCCACTCGCGTACATGTGAGACATTTGAAATGTTAATAACTCCCGCGCCTGCGCAGGCAGCGCGCATGCGCCGCGCGGACCATAGCGAGAGTGGACTCGCATTAACATCACTTTCGTGAGACAAAGCTTACGCTTTGAGATTGTTTTGTATTAAGTTAGCATTAGATTAAGTCAAGCGGGCGCCGCTACCAAAAACATCCAGCCAGCTCCATAAACAAATCCCGACCTCGGCCAACTCAAATAAAAACAGAACCACTGCAATATATAAATTATGAAATGAAATACACTACATTACACTCGGCCGGGCTGTAAACGTCACCGCGATCAGCTGATCAAATATATCGCCACTATAAAAAGTGAAAGCGCGGCCGCGCGCCGCCCCACCGCACCCCCACCGCACCCCCACCGCGCGCCTCACGTATTCACGTCAGCTGCGTTTAGGACCTCGTGGGTCCGCAGCATAATAGATGGTCGCAGATAAATTACTCCGCGAGTGCATTCCTGTATGAATGCGGCCGGGCGGCGAGCTCGGCCGCGACTCGACCCGGAAGTAGTACCGCTTGCAACATCTTCAATTTCGCGCGCTAATTTTTAGTCTGCACCCCACTTCCGTATCCATCCAAATAACACACATAGAGTCTGCCGTCGTTAATATGAAGAAGTTCAGTAGTAAAATAAATCTTTCAGGAAGTTTATTTTTAATCTGTCTCCATTCGATATCCAATGAACATTGGCTAGTTATTAAAGAATATGTGTGCGGCCCAACAACACAGCACAACAACACAACAACACAACAACACAACAACACAACAACAACAACAACAGTACGCGACTTGTTGTTGCAGAGCGACGATAGACAGACAGGATCACTTCACTGACAACCGCCAGCGCCATGAAGACATTAGCGTCGTTTAGTGGACAACTGCGGGCGCTGGCAACCCGCCGCCGGTCCGCCCACTCCAGGCGCGCCACGTGATAACTCTGCATCACACCACATCACGTCCGCAGCGCACATTACCAGCCGCTGGATGATACCCATCAAGACGCGTTGTAAACATGTTCACACTGCATCACAATCACACTTTACGATCACAATTATTTTATTCAGCGTTAAACAATTTCATACACAAATCTTGCGCAGCGCTCGCGAACGTCCAGCTTCATTATATTTACTCAAACAGATAGGAAAAAATATATTCAAATTTGTTACTGTGTACAGTTCACACACATTATTCGTATATTTTACTGCGAATCTTCGCCAGAGGAAGCCACGGAGGAATACTTTGTTTTAGCCCAGTATTGATTATAAATTTCAATGACTTCGTTCATCTTATTTTACCATTAATATAACTAAAACTTACCAAATCTATTTTGTTTACATAAACATCAAATTACCTTTCTCGCATTACATATTATATATACTAATAACGTTCACTCAATAACTCGTGATTAGAATGTACAACAATCACTTGTATCTTAAATGTATTTACTGCCAGACTTGGATTGTATCATGTAATTAACAATTATGCGCAGGTATGTGTGTTCCTATTGCGGTCGGTTCAGTATTCGGATATTAATTATGTTTAGGGTTCCGCGGGCCGTCACTCAAATCCGACATTAATAATCGCAATGTAACGTTGGACCTGTAGATTATCCTGAAACCAATTTGTTACATAAACACCAGTGTTAACAGTAACGACACTAACCACACTGCATATTTGTTTTTGTTTTTGTATTCAATTAAGCGACCACACGAGTAGGACGTTCACCTAATGATAAGTGATGCGCCTGCCCGTAACAACTTCGTTCGATTTAGCATGATATGCACTGTACTGTGCTCATCGCCTGCAGACGTAAGATGTTGAGTTTCATTACCCCAGTAATTACACTAGCTACAGCGCCCTTCAAACTGGAGCACAGTACTTGTTGGCGCTGGGATGGTGACTACCTGTACGGTGTCCGGCGACAGAGACCTACCACCAGTACGTTTATGATATCGTACGAGTGATATATTATATATCACGATATACATGTTCGTGTTACGATTTAGAGTTAGAAATGGAAGTAAGTGTTCACGTTCCCGTAGCTCTGGACACTTTAAATGGTCTCCAATGATTTAAATGGTGGACCATTGGGATCATCATTGATATACTTCCGGAAGTTATGAACTTTAATTTAAAGCAGATCGCCGCGTACGTCATTATACTGTCACATTTATGCAAATGTCGTGTTTTATTTGTAATTCGCTCGCTTTATATTTGACGTGTTTTTAATTAATGTAATTAATGTTAATTTATAAGTGATAATTCAAATTAGAGATTAATTGCTAGAAGCTGGACGTCGGAGCGTTGATATATTGGAACGGCTCAGAGCGCGATGCTATCTCCCGTATCGACGGAACGAGATAAGGCCACTGATTATTCCGAGCCACCTACGCAACCGATACAATAATTTACTGCATTTCCACTAATGTATTATACAATGTTTCTATGCAAAGTGGAGCGAACGGCGGTGCGGAACCCTGTCATCTCATTACCAGTTCTGCTCCTAAAGCATTCAACGTGAAAGAAACAAAGCTCATTATAGATGTAATTAATATTACACGCCCGGCGGCCGTGGGGCGGCGGTGGGGCGGCGGTGGAGCGGCGGTGGGGCGGCGGCGAGGTAGCGGGGGGAGGGGGGGGAGGGGAGGGGAAGCGACAGGGAGACGAGGTATATAGCTCGATAACGTTATTTGAAATTAAAAAAATTTAATTTTCTCGAAGCTCTATCAGCACCAGCTTATCTTCCTCAGTACCGCGTCTCCTGATCACGCTGGTCAGAATTACTCGCTTATAAATCGTGCGCGCCGTGACCTATCGCTGGATTTCCGGACAATCACTCCGCCGGACCCATTACTAAAACGTTAATTATTGGTTTTCGATTATCGACACATTATGTTAATTCCGGGTTACTGGCTCTACACATGATCTCGGGTTAAAACCGACCCCCGCCGACAACGTACACAACCCCGTGGACAATCTCAGCCACATGTCAGTTTCAACATTGCAGATGTAACCCCGAGGCCGGCGTGTGATCTGTGTGAACAGACGGGGCACTAATATCGACCGTCAATGAAATGATAAAGTCCAGACGGGGTCAAAGTAAGAAGGACAATTTATTATAATTTATATATCATAATTGTTTTTATAAGCACTTATCGCCGACGACGGCTTTTACGCGCCCACTTAGTATACATTAACCTGAGAATATTTTAAGAGAGCCGATAATGCGTGTGACGCGACCACCGACTGTTTCCGCGATGTTTACGCGGCGGCGCGCGAGTCGATGTCGCGAATCGATTATATCGCTGCCGCTCAATGCGTCGGCGCACCGGCGCGCGGCGGACAATGGCGCCCGCACCGCTTCCCGCCAAATTTTGACATTGAAATGAACGCGCCATTTTGTTTGCGCGAACGAATATTGCAACATTACGAATTCCTGTTCGTGCAGCGACGGCTTGCACCGTCCGCGCGCCGCGGCAGGCCAATGCGTCGCTGCAGCATGCATAAGATTTAACTTCCATGCGAGAGCTTCGCGAGTGCGTCCACACGCTTTAACATTTCAAATGCTCTCTTAGTTTTACATTTATAATGAGTGTGATTTATTAGTGTTTTAATAAGTTATCTGACGCCTAATTTAAATTGAAAATTACCGAAGACATTGTTGTTATCTCAAAATTGAATAATGTTAATAAAATAAAATTTGAATCTCCAAGCGGCCGTAAGCTAAAAAAAGCATCTCGCTCCGTGAACTCTGAAATTTTACACCGCGATGTTAATTACACTAAAGGTGATTTTCGATTACACGGCGCGGCTGCCCTCGAGAAAGGTCCTCAGCACCGGAGCAGGGCGCCTGAATACCAGCTGTATAGCTGTAGCGTTAACGACTACATTGCCTCTCCGTTAAGTAGAGTAAGCCGAGAGCTAATAAATTAACATGCTTTAATGACCTAATCAAAGTTTACGACCCGAGTCGAATCCCGGACTCCTAGTGTTTGACGATTGACTCATTTTGCGTCGAGAGAAGAGAAAAAAAAACGACCGAGAAAAAAGGAGCAACGGGAGACCATAATTATTTTTTGGAGTTTTATGAAGATTGGAATTTTTGTTAACACGAGAGTTTTACGCGCGCTTTGATTTACGAGCCAGCCCATTCCGAGAGATTCGTAAAAACATAGAAGTAAAGCGGAACAGCGCAGCATTGAAGAGAAGCAGAGAGTAAACAGACGGATACCTGGTGCGTACTCATCACTTGCTGCAAATAACTATCGCAGAGGATAACTGAAACATTCTACAGATTGGGTCCTCGCTGCGAAGAGACAATGAAGCAAGGTATCGCATGAGTCTGAATGCAGGGGGACAGGGAATTGAGTACTCTAAATTGGAGAAGATGGAAAGCAGATGGTAATGGTGACTAGCTTATCAACACTCGTACACGCGCTCTACGTGATAGATAAGGATAGATAAAAAAATCAAACTAAGTCCAAATGCTGCTGGACTTAAATCTTATCTGTTCATTATCAGGTTAAGATCTGACCATCCTTGATCTCCTGCAACTCACCCATCGCATCTGAAACAAAGAAAAGTTGTTATTAGTTACAAATTATATACGGTGGCAGGTATTTGTTGCCGGAAACAAACAGTACTGTGCAAACATTTGTCGATCATTTCCAAATGAATTTTGTTAATAGTAATTCTCCGGTTTAAAGGGCGCAGTAGCTGGTGAAATTTATGGAGTAATAAGACACTTCGAGAGATCTTGTCTCGATACGACGAGCACAATGTGATGCAACGTACATCATCCTAACTAGTGTACTAGCTGCTGTTAGCAGGCGTGCTACTTATTGCCTGGTGAATTTCTCGCAAGTGTCATCGATACTGCGAATTAAAAAATGTGAGCTATCTTATTTCCGCTCACAGTCAGAAGGATCGTATTACCGCGGTAATTAGCAATCGGTTTATAAAAACAGTGAGGGAGTGAGACAGAACACACATTACGCAGCTTATATGAGGTAATTATGGCAAAAGTAGACGGCTGAATGTGGACTTATACACAACAAGAATAATATTGAATCTAAGTAATCGTTTCGTCACATCAACAACGAAAATAAGTTCAGAGCACGTCGTCCGTCACCTGTCAAACTGTCAAGTGTCAGCTGTCAAAGTGTCAAATTCGTTCGTGATAGTGCGATCCGATACGCGCTGCTGGACGGTGATAAGGAGTGATAACGCGGAGGAGTCGAGAGCTGTCTTAATGGTTGTTTACATTAAATTCACTACAACGAATACTACACATCGGAACATCGACTACATCAACACTAATGAACGATCAAATTTACCAATCATCCATTCTGGGCTAGTGCTCGCAGCGAGCAGTTACAGCAGTTACAGCAGTGACAGCAATTATGGTGAAGAGCTTAGACGGTGGTGGATGACTTACATCATAATTCTTTTTCTTTACTAACAATACCAGCGTATGTATGAAGTAATATTTACTTGTCCTTATTTCTATTGTTAACTATTCTACAGGTTTTAGGCAATATTGAATAACCTAGAATTGTCTAGATTTTGTTTTATAGATGTTTCTAAATAAATCTAGTACGGATTTCCGATTGTAGAAACGTTACTTTCCAATTTCTGTTCGAGCTCAATTTTTATCTTGAACGGGCTTACACTTGACTTTGAGGTATCGTTAAGTGACAAAGGGATTGATGGTGGTGAAGGGCTCCTTTAGTATCCTCCGGCCCTGTCTCAACGCGGCGATATAGTTATGGGGATGTTGTAATAAGTAAATAAAGGATCTTTCATTTTTACATTCCAGTTGTGTGAGCGGAAGTCGCGCACCGCGGTTAGTGCTATATATATAACTAAACTAAGTTCCCCCGCACACGGCTGCTGCCCAGTTTCATGCTGCTTACATTCCACGGGCACCACGTGCCATCGCTGCCCACCAATCCACAGTCAGCTCAGTCGACACAACTTCACGCGAAAGCTATAACCAGTATACTGTCAATATTCCAAATGTCTTTACTCAACAGCGCAGTTAAATGTAAACCGTTTTAATAGTTAAAATAACATATCCCCGTTAAAGTTAATCATTTAATCTTTATATCCTGTTAACTCGTTGTAGTTTCCACACAGTTAATCTATGTACAATTTTGTAATAACGTATGATTGATAATTAGCAGTTGAATTATCTGCGGATGGTAAAATTAACTAAATCACAAGAAAAGGTTAACGATTAGGAGCAACAACGTTAAGTTTAATGTTGATTGTAAGCTAAAAGTACTAATACTTAGTAAGATTTACTGGTGGACTTGCACGGATTCCGATCACATTTTCTGGTTGCAACAATGGTCATATCAAACTAGTAGAAATGTAGTAGTAAACTGATTCCGGTTTGTTTTGAGTGCTTCGTACATTAGGTAGCACGCGTGCGGCTGTCTGTCTGTCTGTCTGATAGTTAAGTATTACTGTGGTCTGGTCGTTGTGTTACGTCGTGTAGTCGTGCGCTGGTTGTGGCTGCACGTATGTGGCGGGGCGTGTGACGTCGCTGGTGCCGGGAGATCAGCTGCGGCGCGCTCGCCGGCCGTACTTGGAAATGTACGTACGATTCCACTTACTGTGTAGCGGCGGGCTCACATGCAGCGCGCCACCTCCACCTCCACCTCCACCTCCACCTCTACCTGCCTTTTATTTAACGTCGCCTCACTTTACCATCACTCGAAGTTTAGCAGTGTACTTTCACTGCTGGTTAAGCTTTTACTTATCACCATCACTCTACTATAGTAATAAATTTGCTCTGTCTTCGTAAACAATTATAACAAATCAACATCATAACGTGCTTTTTTCCATCTAAAGTTTGAGGGTTTTATTCATAAAACTAAAGCAGTATTCATTTATTCTTTTTACCGATAATAAACCCAGCCCACTCCTCTTTTTCTCATTTCTTCCGCTGTCTACCAGAGATAAGTTTATCGGGAATTTTGACTGCCAGATCAGCTTAGGAAACTCGTAATGGGATCCTCTTTACAGGTGTCGGAAAAATGTAACATTACTTTTCATGATGCTTATCATCAGCCTACAATTGCAGTTAACTCTTTCAGGAACTTATGCATTGGAAAGAAACTGCTTCCACGTGGTCTTAATCATACTACAGAATCCCTACAGCCAATAAACACATAACTCCCACACGTACAACAAAGCTGCAATACAAAAATGGATATTGTAAGCAGGCACCCAGCAGCTCCAGCTCGTCTGCAGCACCGAGTGCGTTCTTATTGTTCGAACGCCAGTTTGTATAATTATAACATTATAACGGTCACGCAGCAAGTTTATTGATTGGGAGTGTAATGAATATGTATCCCAATAACAAACCCCGTTATCCGAGCCGGTGTCAGTAACTATGTAAATATTTATACACAGAGTGCTCCGGTAACAGTCCGACTGCTCTAAATCGTTTCCGTAATGGTTATCGTATTTCTAACAAAAACTACTTAATATGATAACGTCTACTCAGCGGTACACTGCCCGCCCAACTACTCTGCCCGTATATCTGTTTAACGTACATAGTAAACACGCGCCTAACGGTTTTCCGTAACACCGAATTACTTGCCCCGTGTTGGTATGTGCTAGTCTAAGAAGACCAACAGTTCTATATGGCTCTAAGCAGGCTCTACTCCGCAAAACCTTCAGCCAACCCCCAGTCATGGAGGGACACTTCTTCTGAAAATGTTTCCATATCTGTAGAGTGTATAAGTAGTTTATGTTTGATTAATTATATTTGGCAATATTTTTTGTCACTTCACAAAGCGAACGATGAGACGGGGAGGATGTACCGGAAGCTAAGTCGCCAGTGAGCTTTCAAAAGTAATGTGTTAATTTTAGCAACATGAGCGATTAGTGTCAGTTATAATTGTGTACTATAATTAGATTTAGAAAAATACTTGTAGAACTTGTGTTGTGATGTTGAGACGGTCTCAGGCAACTATATCTTCATTTCTCAAGCGGTATCTCACTTAAGGCATTTTGGAATTAAAAGAAAAATACATAAGTAAGTGTACATATGAATCGCCCGCAGCTACTTGCACCTGTTTTTCTCAGGTCCCAAGCATCTCTATTGCGAGTGTCAGGTATACTTTGACCTTCAATAAGTGACAAATGTTCCTCTATGTTCAATAATAAATTTTGAAGTTTATTTTGAACTTGAACTGAGTAATGAATTTGTTTGTGGTAGTATAAATTGGCGATGGTTTGGTGGTGTGAGCGGTGCGGCATGTGAGTCCGCTGCTAGCTGGTTGCGTGCCGGCGCGCCGAGCGGGACTCGCTCTTAATAAGCGGCTTACGTACAATAATAGCGGAGCGGAGCCGGCGGCGCTGGTGGTGGCGGCTATTTATACACCACGGGACCCCAGCACGCCGCTCACCACTGCCAAACGCACCAGTCTCTCCAACTTAGAAAAACCTCTTTTATCCCCTCACAAAAACGTAAAACCCCATCGTTGTAATCAATTACAATCCGCTGTCAACGCCGCCAGCTCTATCAGAACTTCTCATCGCCGACTGAATAGTACTCTGACTAAATGAAAAGAATCAACAGAAGGTGAGCAGGTTGTGAATAGTTTATTTGCAGTTTTTGTTTTGAAACATTGTTGCAGCTATAGCTGAGCTCACAGCGCTTTGTACTATTTTTACCTTCGACCTGAGCAACTTGCAGGGTTGGCTTCATCAACTATCGTCCCCCGTCTATCACTCGTGGAAGTGAATTATCTTTAGAATGAGCTGCAGAATAAATGTAATGTTTTACTTGTAAATTATTCACGAACAGTAAGCGCAAGCGCCCATCAAATGGTGCTCGGAGGTAGTTCGGTTAATGAAGAACAAATTAATCAATCAAAATTAGTCGACGGGAGCGATAATGAAATAGTTGTTTTTTTTTTAATTTAATGCCGCTCTCGATAGCCGACCAGCTGAACCGTTAGCTGGAACTAGTTTATTGCGTTATTAGTCATTTGAACATATACTGCTGACCGCTGAAAGTAATAACTGGTTTCATTTACACATTTACATAATGGAGCGGAGTTAGCTGGTGCCGCCGTTAGACGAGAGGAGCCGTGCACATGTTGCGGTGCAACCTGTCGCGATACAGTTTATTGCGAAACCGACGGAGGCTCTCGTATTACATTTAAGTGTTCCCTCCTGCTGCAGACCGGCACACAGAGGCATCACGGCGGCTTCCGCCGCAATCGCACCTCACAACAATATAAACATTAATATATTTCTAATCGGAGTGGGGGTGGAAGGCGTTATTTGCAGAATATTCACACCAGTGCTCTGTACACAGCGTGTCGTTAAAGGCGACTAAGAGGGAACAACACCAGGAATAAAACAACAGATATCTCTTTAGAAATGGAAAATGATAATGATAATGTTTTGTATGTTATATTGACTAATAATGAGATAAGCGCAATGTCTAGTAATAGCGTGGCTCTGCTGTTGCAACAGACGTTCGTCTCATCACCCGATGAAGATTATTAGAGGTCTGTTAGGATTGTCTATGTAATAGGCGACGATGCATCTGTAACTTACTACACAACTATACAGTTAAATCGTAGGTGAATTCACCGAGTGACCAGGGCGGGCACCGCGCTGGAGACGCGCTATAAATTACGGGCCCGGCGACAGCGCTAATGCGGCGGGCGACGCGGAGCGATAGCGCAGCGCGGCACTGCACCGCACTGCACCGCACGAGGGTAAGTAAGATCACTTGTCGCACTGATACCGGCTGCGCCAGCTCGCCCTGCTCCAAGCATCACACATCGCACCGCGCCGCGCCGCGCGCTCAGCTTGTTCGTTATTTTTTCGTCCTTTAGGGATTCGACGCCGCGATCCCCCGCTGGATTCCCGTCTATTTTCGATACCCCTTCTTGTTATTTACGCCTCGTATAAGTCGGCCGTAAATTTAACGCTGACAGCGTTTTATCCGCGCACGAGAGCACGAGAGCACGAGAGCACCAGAACACGGAAACGTCGCCAGCGCGCGACGTCCTCAACGTAAACATATTTGTTCGCCAGCGACACACTTTTGTAAATTCCATTAATTTCATTTAAATATTTATGGCAGCAGTGTAAATGGTTTACTATTCATTTTAAACAAACTTTTGAACGTTTCACAGATATATATAAACAAGTCAATTTACACGTTTCCGGTTTGAGCGTGCATTGACAGGTGGCGAGCGGGTTCCGTTAACCGTATTCATCGCAATAAAAATTGTTACGGAGCGGGCCCCCGCGCGAATCACCATACAAAAACACCAAACATGGCTCGTCATTAAAAATAAATAATTTATAAAAAGTTTATAGAGGTGCCTGCGCAGCCGCGCCGGCCACCCCGCGCCACCCCACGGCTCCGCGCGGCGCGGGGGCTGCGTGTTATCATTAAGCACCGGGCGGGAAGCGCAGCGCACATATCTTTTATCATTTCCACTAGTACCCGATCCCGGAGCAAATCCCTATATCCGGGGATCAGGGACTGGATCCGGTAATCCCGGTTAATAACGCCCGTGCGATCCGGGCGCTACCCGGGCGCTACCCGGGCGCCGCAGACGGCTGATAACGGCGGAGTTAGGTAGAGTTATAATTGCTCAATCGCTGCTGTTTATGTGCGGCCATTGTTCGAGACGGCTGATGGAGCAGGGGAATATTGCAAGTAGAAAGAAGACGCCGACTTTATGAGAGGCTGGGTCGCATGAAGTAATGTAGAAGTTAGATTTGTCGCTGGTGTCATTACAAAATAGGCGAAAAGGAAAATCCAAACAAAAATTTAGCTACGGCCCCGCCGGCGGCAGCGCTCGCGGAGATACGAGGGATTTCGCGGGTAATGATCGGGAGCCGGCGTCGCGGCCCGGGCAAATCCCACCAATATGGAGTGCGGGAATACCTGGCAAATGGGATAGTGATCCGCCATCCATGCGCGCGCTAAGCGGGACACGCGGCGCGCAGCGCGGGGCCGCCGCACCGAGCCGTTACTCGTGAATCGCATTAACGTTGTTCCTTTTTATCACCAGCGCGCGGTGCTTTGATGTCGCTCCATCTGTTCGCGTTTCGCCGTAAGGGCTGACCACACACGATCGTTTACGATTCCCAACAGTTTTACAGCCCGACAAACAAACAAGCGGTTCCTAGCAGCGCGCGCGCGTATCAAAGGCCTCGCCGAAATCCACGATTCCTGGTAAGCAGCGACCGGGCCCGGCACCAGCCCCGCCGCTGCTGCGACTTGCTACAGCATGACAACGCTGTCATAACAAACGTTGCGCTGCGTTTTCGCTTCTTTGATTTATATTGCGTGGACGGGCGCGGGTACAGCCTGCAGCCTGCATCAGTCAAATGTTACAAAAGATAACGTCTCTATGTGGAAATGATGAGGAGGAAATAAAAACTTACAACAATTTATGAGTTCGGGTGAGCTCAAGAACTATAACTTGAGTAGATCTTTGTTTCATTAAAATTGTATCCAGACGCGTGATCGTGTTGAAAAGGAAACGGTTATAATATTATAAATAAATTAGTTGGATAGATTAGAGATATAAGAATAAATATAAGAACATTGAGAGACTTTCTAGTCTTAACAAATTCAGACCCTAGATCTAAATAGCCAGATTGTCGTTTAGAGTATATTTACAAAAAACAAAACAACTTGGCCGATTTACATGACAGTTATTCAGGAGGAAAGCGGCGTATAAACAAGCATGTATGTGACTGATGAAAGTAATTGTATTAATTGTAGAAAGCTTGAGGGGGAAATGTCGATTACTGTTCAGTAACTCGGGTACAAGAGCGAGCGGAGGTGGTGTTGCAAATATGATCATCACACCAAGAATAATGAGATGATGTGTGTAATGTTAAATAACCTTATCATAGACAATCGATGGCGGCTAATGTGCGATAATTCAAAGAACAGTAATTTCCTGATCGATCTCCGGACAATAAAACGGTTGCGAGTGGTCGCGGGATGCTGCGGACATGAAACTTTCGTCAGGGTATCTCCCGCCGCCGCGTCTCCGCACAAAGCCGGTGATTTACATTAAACTGTCGCGCAATAAAACCCGGGCAGCGCGGCTCCGGTCGACGCGCGAACATGAAATTTTCTATTCCGTCGGACAAAGGGCACAATTAACGCTCCCATTGTTGGGCCGCCGCTCGTGGGACCCGATTACTTCATTATTATATCATTTCATTTGACGGAGCTGAGGAGTTATGCCCTCGCTCGCAGCGCCGTGGACCGCGTTCCTTCGCACTTTAATAACCAATAAATCAGCCGCGGCCGTCGCCGCTGCCCTGGCCATTCTCCCAACACTTCATTTCAGGTACATCTTTAAATTTCACGTGTTAATAGTCTGACCCAATGAACGAACTGTTCTGACTATCGGAAATTCTTTATTAACCTGTAAACCCCGGCACCGCAACTCCTATTGTAACATTAACAATAGTTAATATCTCACCTAAATCCTCACTTAAATCTGCCGAGTGCTCCAGCAACATTAAACTGTCATATATTAACTGTTATACATCTAAGGTAGATTATACAAAACATGCGTTTATATCTTTATATATCCAATTCAAATTTTAGGAACGTGGACGCGTCCAGGCCGTGTGAGCGGTCTACATCGAGGTATGCACAAGTTCTGCACGAAGCGCGAACGCCGACGCCTCGCGCGCGGCTATTCTTAGTGGAGCTTTCGGAGGAGGGAAGGTAACACAAACAGCGGCATCGAGCGCGCCCGCAGACAAAGGGTGGGAGCAGGTTCGGTTCCCAGAAGCGGCGCTCGCATCGCCTTTGATATCAGCCTCCAATAACAAACACGCGGCTGCGAACGGTTCCGCTGCAGCGGCCGGCCCGGAGCGCTGCACCACCCGCTACACGCGTCGCTTTGGTCACGGATGTTGCGCTCATCTGATTGGAGTTAAAACTTCCGTCTCTCCGCTTACAAAGTGACCGTGCTCGAGCTGTAATTTAGAGGACTGGGTTCAACCAAACCCGCGCGGGAGCGGCCGCGAGCCGCGCGCCAACAAATATTTGCTGCGCCGTCAAACAAACGGGCGCTGTATCTCCCGTTGAACGGATTTCGTATTTAACTCCGGTTTCCAGTAGCCTAGTGATGTGCGCCGGCTCTGTTTGCGCAGTCTCGTTGCCCAACCGTGGCAGCGGAGCGCGCTGTTTGCCCAGCGTATTATCAGGGAGATTAGCCGCGCCGTTCCGATGCTGTAAAGATAACCCCGGCCGCGGCCTCCCGTCTTCGCTCCGTAAATGTTTGATGTGCGGCAGCCGGCTGATAAGAGGACATCTTCTTCAAGCTCGTCCGCGCCGCCACCTCCTCACCGAATATATTCTTGTAACCGCGCCACAGCTCGTTTACTTTTTCGCAGTCGGAACCCAGGCAACTGAACTGTGTAGCGTTAAAGTTACTTTTTAACTGGCTGAGAGTGATCAGGTTTTGGAGTTGATAAAAATCTCAAAATTCGTGACAAATTTACGCTTTTATTGTTTACTAGTCTACTGTTGTACATCTTAAAGTTACTAATGAAAAAGAAGTATTACATCTTCCTTCTTCCTATCAATAAGCAATTGTGAAATCCACGAGAATATGGAAATAGTAAAAGAGAACAACATCGAGGCTAGAGAAGAGAAGTAGTTTAGATGCAACTTTGTAACGAATGATTTATGGATGCGAGCAACGCGGCACTGGGCGATGTGGAGGTCTTTGGGGGAGGCCTATGTCCAGTAGTGGACGTCTATCGGCAGATGATGACGATGATATTTCTTCTACAATACAATCTGACTTTATACTTTAGTTGAATAAAATGAGGACTATGAAATAAATTTTTCAACAAAATCTACTAACAGACGGAAAGTTTCTTATTTTTACCTTACAGGTTGAACTTTTAAATAATCCTGTAGTTCAATTTAAACTTCTTTGTAAATGTCATTTGAACTGTTCGCAGACTCCCGTACAATCTTCCAATAATCTTCATCTTATCTGGGCATTGTGTCGTATAGATCTTGATAACACGTTACAGCGTTGATAACAGCAGTTCGCGTAAACCACGGAGCGGTTTAAATAAAGTGATAAAGCTGTTAAACCTTCGTGATGTTGCTACTTGTCCTGCCTGGTGCGTGCCGGGTGCGGGTTGAGAAATAATAGTGCGATGGAGCGAGGAGCGGGCTCTTCCAGCACTTTGATCTCCAGGCTAATTATTACATCAGCGCTGCTCCACTCCGCCGACGCCCTGGTATTCGCTGCTGCATGTCGCTCTTTGATATTTTCGGCGGGAGCTGCTCCGCACGCTGACTCCATTAAAATTGGCCGCGGCCGTGGTGCAGGCGACACTTAGATGTTTTTTAACACAGTTAAGTAGGTCATACTCCAGTTATTTTTACACCGGCAGTAGACCACAAAGCACTGGGGTTCATTTCTGTCTGTCTATCTACGAAGCTTTTACTAAAGAGTTATTACGATGTAGTGTTTAAGGTTTCGTAATTACCGGTATAGATTAATAATTGACTAAAGAAATGATCGCAGGTGGGAATAGGATTAAATAGTTCTAGACTGTTGTTCGGTCTTGGCTTACAGTCAAGTGGGACGGGGAGGTGGAGGAAGGGAGTGCCGGTGAGTCCGGCTAGGTGCAGTGCTAATAAAGACAGCGGCGTTGCATGCGCGGCTAAAACGCGGGGCGTCCCCGGAACGCCCCGTCGGCGCCCGGCCGAGCTCACTTTACTGCTTTACCGTTTTACGAGCCTCTCCGGCGTATTGTTGCTCCGGATGAGCCCCGCCGGGCAGCCGGCCCGCTGCCGACCCTCTCCGTATAACACTCGTTAAAATAACTAAAATTTCTTCCACTGCTCACCACGACACCGTACACACAGCAGCTCACAAAAGCTGTATAAATGTGGAGCCTCTACACATCAACACCCGTACTAAATAGCGCTCTGCTCATGTCCAGCTGCAACTGCTAGATGTTACATTTAAAAAGAGCAGTTCCAAAGATCTCATACACTCGTGTTCTTATTGCAATGGCTGTACTCCATCCGAAGGACCGGCCCAAGGAGACGCGTGGGACCGCAGCCGGCAGTGCAGAGTGTGGAGTTAATAAGAGAATAATGAAACAATTATCGTAGATGATTGCGTGCGACCACCCCACGGGGCGGGGGTGTGCAGGGAAAAAAAACTCACTCCCTATACGAAAATAATTGTGATAGACAGTTCGCGTGCGCGCAGCAATTACTTCACGCTGCAGACACTGCGTAATTCCAATTTGGCACATTACACGCGCCCACCAGTGCCCCGCGAGCGCCCCACGAGCGCCCCACCAGCGCCGCCAGAGATAGTCGGTTCGATTCCTTCGGACCTTCCCGCGCTGTTGTTTTAATCGCGTTAAATGTTACCGCGCCACGCGCTCACGAGCTGGTTGTTGTGTTTACTATTAACCTTTACACGTGTGCACGTGTGCACGTGTGCACGTGTGTACGTGTGTGCGTGTAACGAGCGGGTAACACTTGTACAAATATTAAATCACCAGTAAATACAAATACTTTGGCTACCGATGACTGGTTGGAGATACCCCACTGAAGAATATCAGGGTAGGTAGACAGCGATGTGTTTATTACCACTGTCGATGTAATATTTTGCAAATATGTTAGAACACTAGAATTTGGTAGAAAACATGATTTCTGGACGGTTGGATGTATGGCGTCACTCTGTTACGCTCAGAATATATATATTGAGCAGCTGTACAGGCTCTAGCAGAGAACGTCAAGCAGTAGAAATGATAATAATAATATTCTCCCTTATCTTTCAAAAGATTTCTTTATTTAGATAGTAATAAAACTTTTTCTTCTAGAAATAACTAGCGTGTAGCATCCTCTGTATCACTCCTACCGTTGGTAGTCGTGGCACGTTGGAAATTGCCTTTGTTTGTCAGACGGTAGCCCTGAACAAACTCAGCGAGTTTGAAAAACATCCGCTCTTATCTAATCTACGGTCAGTGTTTGCGGAGGCTGCGCCCCGGCCTGCGCCCCAGCTTGCGCCCCCCGATACGCACGGCGGAGTAGGACGTCACGACACGTCCACATCAAACAACTGTGTAAATTTAGAAGCAATCATTGCAAGAGGTTTGTTTTAAATGTTTTTCATTTGAGACATAAAATGACCAGTTTAAGATGAGGAGACCTGAAACTTGCACTGGAACGAGTGCGTGTGGTTGTGTGCTGCGTGCTGCGTGCTGCGCGCTTGTCCGACGGGCCGGACACGGCACATCACTACGCGCGTCCCCGCGGCCGACCTAGTGACGTGCCGCTACGTCACGGCGCGTAATCGATTCAATCGATACCGGGCGTCAATGTTTACGCTCTCGAGTGTTGTCACGGAGCATTACTGCGCTTGCGTGTTTGCGGCGCCTATTGACTCCACGAGTGGTTTTAAACAAGGATCGAGAGCGGGCCGGCCCGCCTCGCTCTCTAAATAACAACCGCTGGTGTTTATTTAGAAAAGTTTAATCCGGAGACGAGAGCTATATCGCAGCATCCGGCGCTACGCGGCGAATTAAACATTCGTGTGTCGACGGTCGCCTGTTTGCGTTTCCCACGGCGGCGCGCGTACCGCTGGCGAATCCGTGTCTACGTGTCTACGTGGTCACGTGATCACTCGTTACCGCGGGACCTCTCTGACGTGGACGCCGCAGGTTCTGAAGCGGCAGCGTGTATACTCGTAATGAAACGAGAGACGTCCGTTTGCGCGCCGCCTGCTCGGAGCTGTAACGAGCGCGTCGGATCGCCCCGGGAACATTAATTAGTAAGTGACGTATTCACACGACAGCCATATTGTGCGGGCCCATCCCATTACTCATACGTTTCTATTTCCAATGCGTTTTGAGTTTTTCAGCGCGCGCGCACGTCGCTCGCTGACTGATCATTAATTTGGCGCGAGGAGCGGAGCCCGCAGGCGGCGCGGCCAGGTCGGAACTGCCCCGGTTTAATTATGCTCGAGTCACCTATGTTTCATCGTGGTTTAAGGCTCAATAAACGAGAAGATGCCCACTTTACTGTTGCCGGAGCACACCGCGGTCTCACGAAGGCAGATATAAAACTTGATTTAGGTATCGCCGCGAGCGATAAACTATATGTGAATTAGAGTAGAACGTTAAAGTAGAAACTATGTCAAAGCACTAAATAAATCTAGACTGAGGACGTCAATTTAAGAGATACTCTCAAGTCGAGTTGGAGAGAATTAAGTCAAAGGAACTCGCATTTCGGTATTCGGTTAAAAACTTATATAATGATTTCATTTACTTTATGAAGTACGTCGTACGAAGGCTTCCGTGATAGCACCTGGTGAATATAACGCCAGATCTGAAGAGTGATTTTAACTGGTAATAGTTATGCTAAGTATCTCAACAATCTTTGTTTTATAAAAACCCTTCTAAACCGGTGCAGCAGCTCTGGGCGCTCACGTCTCTCATGTCGCCCGCGTTGCCGTCCTCCGCCGTCCACCGTCCGCGGCGCGGCGCGGCCCAAATTAAATCAGCAGCATTGCTGCATAAATAAAACATGAATAAAACACAGATACAATTTGCTAAACTAGCCTCCGCCAGCGGGCCCGCTCGCCACAATATATTCAAATTGAATCGTCGCCCGTCATCCGGATACGAAACGGCTGGGGGCGGCCGTGCGCGCCCCGGCTCCTACATAATCTGACTGCAACACTGTGCGATGACTGGAACAGAACCTGAACAACCAGAAGCCAGCGACACAGGTCAAAGTCCAGATCAGGCTCCAGCAAAATACAACGGTTAAAGGCAATCCAGAGTTTAGATATAAATAAAGCTCCCCTTGTACCTCACGATAACAGAATGAATGGAAAATAACTTCAGCTTTGTTATTTGCCCAGCTGTAGCTACGACACCAGGTGAAGGGTCAGAAAAATACAACCATGAAATTAATAGGTATTTTTTAGTGATTTCTGAAGGGTTCTGATGAATGTATCAGAAGTAGCGCCGGGAGGCGGCGGCGGCGGGAGAGGGGCCGGCGGCCGCCATTGATAGCGGCGTGAACACAAGCGTAGTTCACTTGCGCTGCGTACGCGCACGGTCGGGGCAACGAGTGTGTTGTGTCGCTACGTGTTATATAGTGATGTATGATCCCTATTGCTGGAGACTATCTAGGTACCACAGCCGCGCCTATTTCTGCCGCCAAACCATAGTGTAGAACGGAACTGTTACTAGTAAAATTACTCAGGTAGGTTACCTAGTAAACTAGTACTACGTTATTACAGGCGGTGCAGTCGCAACGTCGATTAAAAAAAATTCTTAAAAAAGTAATCGTTGACAATTTCTAACTAATCTAGGTTACAGGTCTACATTGTTGGAGACAGTACGTGTCCCTGTTTAAAGTGCACTGTAGCTAATAAAACTAAAATTTGTTGCAGTGTAAACATATTAATCATTTTTATCCGGCCGACGTCCAGCTCAGTGGTCATTATCATTAACGAAGGTTTCACGGCCGGAGACAGTTTTAACAAGACATTACGGTCTTCATTCAGATAGATGATTTACAAGTAACAGGTTCACATCGCACGTTTAATATTTGATCAGACACGTAGTGTGTGTGACTTTGAGAACGTGTAACGATAATTTAATAATAACCTGAGAATCGCCAACCGGCCTGGCCTGCCCGTCTGCACCAGTCAACGGAATCGGCCAACGAACTCCTCATTCCTATGTTAATTGGATACGCGATCAAATAGATATTTTATTAATGTACCGCGTATAAAAACACCACTCCCACTCTACTCATTTTACCCCGTGAAGATATTGACCTGGCAGCGATTAGAACTGATAACCGCTCCACGGGTTGGGACACAGTAATATATACACACTAGCACTAGATATTAACACTGCAATTGTTAAGAGTATTACAAACATAATAAGTAAATGTCAATAACATGATGACTTGCGAGAACAGTTCAATGATTAACAACACGAAGGCAATAGGCTTCTTGAGGAGGTCTTCGTCAGCCGTAGACATGAAGTGAAACGTAATCGCACCATGAATTCTAATAGAGGTTATTTTGAGGAACAGGAACTTCTAGGTCATAATGAACCTATTTTTAAAACTGCTGTAATCAAATAATTCTAGATGCTCTTTATTGGTTAAATTTAAAGGCTAGTCTCAAATGTCAGTTGTTAATACAAGTGGAGCTGGTCTCCGCGGGCCCCTGCCGGCTGCCGCAAAAATCAGCTAACAATGTAACACTCGTGAGCAACGCCAAGTGGCGGTCTCGGATTCGATTAGCGGGTAGTGCCGGGGGCTCTAAATAACTTAACTCGCTTAGCCGGAGTGCTCGATTATTCGATTTGGGCCCGATTACAATGCGTAAGTGTTGTCGAGTTTGTCGATGCGGTTTCGAGGACCTTTTTTTGTCGCTGTCGAAATCTGTTGAGGTGGATCTCATTACGCCGCACGATCCGTTCGTGCTCGCGTCACTTCGTTACACGTGATGTCATGTGTGAATGCTAAGCAACGAGATCAATCAGGGTTTTATTATTGACGGCACACCGCTATCTAGGTAGCTGTAGTTTAATAATAATAAATTGACATTGAAAAGTCTTCGACGAATTGACAGTCAAACAGCAAACAGCAAACCAATCCCGCATGGAGATTATTGTCACCGATACTGGCAATAGAACAAGGCATATCCACATGTAATCAGGCCACCCTCGCGGCGTAAGTTCATACAAACGAGGAGGTGAAATTTTCGCCGTCACGGCGCGTAGCCTCCTCAATCTGGGGGAAATGGGCGCGGGAGTGCCGCCGCCATCTGATACGCGTCGTGAGGGCTCAAAGGGCCATGAACGGATCTCGTCAGACGCCGTATGAAATCAGTATGGAGGGCGTTAAATAAAGCTCGGAGTAGTCGTAAAGCAGCCGCCCGCCCTCCGCGGCCGGGGCGTGAGCTGCGGCTGCATGGCGGCACCGGCGACACAGGCGACACCGGCGACACCGGCGACACTCTCCTATACACTTCTTAAATCATTTTTAACTTGTTTAGTTATACGGCTTTTAAGAGAACCTTGGGAAATAGTGGCAACATTATTACAATGATCATGATATTGTGGCTTCCATGTATGAAGAAAAATAAGGATCGATAAAAAATTGAATCACCCAAAAGGCAGGTTCCAGCCGAGCCGTCCGTAAGGGTATCTAATACACATTTTACTTAAAATAATGAAAACCTAAATCGCGGAGTGGGGAGTGCACAGAGCCGGGCCGGGTCATTATTAATAAATCGGGAGTGATTCGCGCGCCGACAAGTCCGAACACGGCACTGAATCCGCAACAAGTCGCCGCAGTTCCCCGGCGCGCCTTACAAATCCCCGAACAATGGCGGCCTTCCGGGCGGCTCTTGTCTCTGCAATCATCGCACAATCGACGCGCCGGACGGATTCGCACGCCCTACACATCTTAAACGCGCAGTTAAGCGCTACCCTTGCTTCACCCTCCGACGCCTCCGTTCTTTTTATATCGCAACTTTATTAACGCATAAAGGTCTTCTGATGGCCCTTTAAGAGTTAGAGCGGTCCCGGGGCTGCGGGGCAGCGGAGCCCGACGAATGGACCTGGGACGGGCCGGCCCTTCTCTGCACAATTAACGCAAACTTTATCGAGCACTTGCTAATTCGAATCGAGGAAATCGACCTCCATTCCATCCTTCCGGTATCCATCTACATACAACGTATACGAATGTTGCGTATTTGTTACTGATTTGTTTTTCTAGTACATTCAATAATTTTTCATTGCCATATCCAAAACCAGATTATTTTTATTGATACTTCTTGTTTTTATAATTCCTCGTTACTATTACTTCCTAACAATATGTCTGCTGCTCGTTCGACGTCGCATCCCGATTGCCTGGTGGTACACCACCGTCAGCGGAATGCGTCCGGTTCGGTGGTGGTGCGGTTCCACCACACGGTGGCAGCGCCGTCGACACACAATTCAAATAAAAACCTAAATCGGAGATAATTCCATTAGGAATGTATTAGATGGTGTAACGGCTGCGGAGCCCCGCCCGCGCGGCCGGATTTACATGCCCGCCGCCCCCGCACCGCACACCGCCACTAAAACGGAATCATGAATGGAGCGCAGTATAGGAAACCCTCAACATTATCCTTATGCTCCCATTTTACGACCTTTACCCCATCCAGTGCAAAGGGTCACATCGCGACACGCCGTAAAGTGTGCCCGTCCCGCTCGCGCGCGCCGGCGCAGCGTAAACCCGAGCGAGAGATAATCACGAAGATGAGTCGAAAATTATTTTTTTTATTATCACCATCGGCGGCGCTCTTTTATTTCCTTTTTACGGTCCGAGTACCTCATAAAAAGACAATAAACTTACTATTTACAGACCATCAGGAAATTGTTAGCCGAAGAGGTCTCTTTACGACACATGCTCGCGCGGAGGCGGCGCGGGCCCGCGCGCGTGCTCCCACTGCTCACTCCCTCTCCCACGGCCGGAGGGATGGACTGATGGACGGATGGTCGCATGGACGGATGGATGGAGGTGGTACATCTTATCTTGCAGCGCACATTCTAACATCCGCGCGTGCGGCCCCCCCTCATCGCACCGACCGCCCGCCAGCCCTCCACCCCCTCCCGCGGCGTATCTACTGCTCCACCACGCCGAGTGACGTTTACAGCTCGGCCAATCTGCCGCGAACGATACCTTTACGGACCGTTAAAAGTTAAGCACGTCAATATTCCCGCCGCATTGTTTTTGACTCCACGTGCTCGTCCCACGCCCACACTACTTACGAAGTTGAATCTTCGGGACCATTACATTTCAATAAAGTATTTCCGGCGAAAGAAAACATCGCGAGGAAATGTTTTCCAAGAAGCACAACTGTCGCGGACATGGCACATCCACGGGCTTGGCCAAGGTGGTGGACAACAACCAGTCTCACCGAAAGGAATACTGAGACGTATACTATAATTATTTTGCAGTGCATTAAATTTTAGGATGTTTGCGTGAATCGGGAACAGGTAATACGTCGGTCGCATAAATCACTCGTTTATACGTGTGTTAATAAATACAAATTAAACAAAAATGCGTCCGTTGCGGCGCGCAGTGGACCGTTTTAATAAGAACTATAAACAGCGGGTCCGGCGGCGGTCGGCGGCGGTCGGCGGGGGTTGGCGGTGGTCGGCGGCGGTCGGCGAGGGTTGGCGGGCGTGGTGGTGCAGCGGCTCATCGCATAAAATTCATAATTTATGACGACAATGTCGAAACGACACTCGCGCTGTTGTTGCAACCGTGTGGGCGAAGATTTTCAACATTTTACCGCTTCGCAGTAAAATCGATGACGGTTGTAAAATTTTATCTTTATTTTTTTCCTTTATACTTTTGTAAAAATGACAATACCTGCGCCTGGATAAGGAGCGAATAAATAACAACCCTGCAGGATCCGACAGTGATGGCAATAAAAAAAACAATCGGATGGGCCATTTACCTGGTACCGCGAGCGGTGGTGATGAGAGTCGCGGACGCAAAGAAACAGAAGCCGATTAAAAAAATAAACCTTTTAAATGGTTGCAAGTGCTAGAGAACATAAAACGAGAAGCAATCACCGGAAGCCCATAACCGGTGAGCACTTGCTTTGTGGAGGAATTTGGTGAAGAGACTTAATAATAGTTATTAAACGGTTGCGGCGGCGGTGATGCGCGCGCGCGTTAACCGATTTTTTTTTAATGATTTACCGGCGGCGGCGGCGGAGGGGGCGGCGGCGGCGGCGGCGGCAGCGGCGGCAGCGGCGGCGATCGTAAATCACCGGCCGGATTACGCGGCAAATTGTTTTACGATATATTTTCATTATTAGCCAGAGTGCGTTTAGGAGCAGTGTGACGTCACAACGCACCGCCCCCTCCCCCACAGCCACCACCGACACCACCACCACGCGCCACTCACACTCATGTGTCCAATTCAAATCTTACCATCTTTTTTTATACTACGGAGCGACTAGACAAACGGGATGGTACACCTGATAGTAAGTGATGCGCCCGCCCATAACGTGACGCTAGTTAAGATGATATACACGGCACGACATTGCGCTCGTCGCCTGCGACATAAGATATTGAGTCTCGTTACCCCAGTAATTACACTAGCCACAGCGCCCTTCGAACTGGACAACAGTAATGTTTGCACAGCACTATTTATACGGCAGTACCTACCTAGACGGTCTCCGGCAAGAGAGACCGATCACCTGTTAAACAAACCCTTCCAGATAAAATGTTCAAGTATGAAAGTTTTGAAATAACGACTTAATGCGTGTCTTAGTCCACTTTACCACAAGGATATTCTTGATTATAGAGTTGAGGTTAACACTAGGTTAATTTTTACAGACGAAGAAGTTTCGCAGAACGTCGGGGCGGGGGCGGCGCCCGCACCGACCCTTGCGTAACGTTGAACAATTCAGCCCCATGTTAGTTCGCAATAACGTTTTAAGCTTTGGTAATACCTCGTAGCCGCGCGCCGGAGGAAGGATTCAATATTGTGAATTCCAAGGATGCCTCGGTGTAATGAATTTCGGGTGTGTCTTGCGGTCACCGCGCCCGCCGCCCGCCGCCAGCCACCGGCCACCGGCCACCGGCTACCGACCACCGGCCACCGGCCACCGACCACCAGCCTCCTCCGGGGAAAGTAATTTGTGGAAAAATTGGTTCGGCAGCCGTGAGCGCGCCGGGCCCGGCGCCGCATGGCACCGCGACGAAGGACCACACGGCAACGAGCCCTCGTATTATTTCACTCCGCCATTTCCATGATAAAACGGAGGCGACGCTTGCTGCCGCCGATTCCTATGCTGATTTCCCTCTTGTTTCGGAGCTTAGCTCTAACCGGGGATGACGTAGGGCCCGTGTTTTTCCCTCGAAATATTTTTTACAAGATAATATCGGGGCTGAAAATATATTCGAGATATCGGGGGACAAGGGTTGTGTGGATGACCAGACATAACATACCAAACTTAGTTGCGAACTATACACGCATGCGATATGTTACCTTTACGGGAGACGGGAGACGCTAAAATGTATTTTTGTTTAGTGTTCGTAATTCATATATTGTGACGTTCACTGCGCGTCTCTAACGTCAGCGTCAATGGGCACATTGTCTCCGAAGGAGCTGCTGGTACAAAAAGGTGTGCGCGCAGCAGTAGCAACACGCGGTGCAGCAGCAGCAGCAGCAGCAGCAGCAACGTGGCGGATATGTTTGTTGCGATGCGAAAAAGGCGCGGTCGCGCGTTCAACTTGCACCCCGGCGGGGGTGCGCTCGGAGCCCACCGTCGCACTTTTAATACCCGACTGAATTCGTTCCTTAAGAACAGAATGATTATAGAACTTAATTACGAAAGCGAACGCGCACCGCTCCCCGCTCCGGACGATCTGAACCTGCAGCCAACCGAGCGACAGGCGAGACGTTTGTTTCATAGAAACACGAAAACTAAATTGTTAATCGAAAAAATGTTTTCTATTTCCACAGGGCGATTGTTTACCAGGAGCGCATAGAGGCGCACAGGTGTACCGGCCGCCATTTGCATACGTAATGGCGGGGACAAAAGGCGCGCTCGGTGCGGCGCAGGCGCACGCGGCGCACAGCCGCGCAGCGGCGCTTCTGCTGCTCGCCGAGCATTCTGACAAATGCTAATGTGCTTTGGAATGATTTTAAAACCAGAACGGTACTCCTGCGCAATCTGTTGTTGTTTTTTGGTGGTGGTGGCGGCTGGTGTATGCATAATCAAATGGCGTCGTATTTGTTTCACGGATCGATGAACTGATAAAGGCACGGTGACCATTTTATATCACGCACTTTGCATCGCCGCCAAGCGATTTGGAAAACATTCAGAAATTATTGACATATAAATAAATCTATTAACAAACGATTGATATAAATAATATTTAGTGGTGTGTTAGCCGGCCCAATATTTACAGCATCCACTTCTCTTAAGCATGTAGGTGACGTGGTTACAGCTAAACGGGTTAATGAACGCGCTATAAATAGTCTTCCTTTTGAGACAAATCTGTTTTGTCCTGTTCATCTGTTCTCAAACGAGTTACTTTAAGTATTTGACTGGTTTTCTATTTTCTGTTATGCACAACGATCTAATTTATATGAAACCTTTATGGTTGACATTATCCATATTCTTATTCTGGTGAAACCAGGTCATTCGCTGCAACTAGTTTTTCACGTTTCGACCGCGCTCACTGCTTGCAAGCAAATGATTTAATGTTTCATTCAACTTTATATAAGTTCGTATGTGACAAGCGATTCCCAAGTAACAGGGTCTATTTGGTACCAGGCACACCTTGTGCCCTGAACGGGGCTGCCAAGTAAAGCTGAAGAATTAATTGCGGGATTGATTCCATGCTTGGAAGCTGTGTTGATTTTGTGTTCTTTGATGCTTGGAAGTTGTGTTGAAATTATAATGGTCAAGTAATAAATTGTGATGCTCGATTTAAACTGGCCCAAAGCAGTAAGCATACCGTTTTTTTATTCCGATTACAAGGGTGAAATGTAAACTGGACTCCTGTTGTCGTGATTAGAATGAAGTTGCGCCGCCGCCGCTCGCGTCCACAAACGGCTGTGGATCCTACAGTTGCAGCTTCAAATACGATAGCGGTGGAATCAGATAATGTGTAACAAAATTTATATGTAACGATGATTCCCACTTACTCGTATTTACCGCAGCGTATAAGGAGCAGCTTCTCATATAGCTTGTTACATTTAAGTCTCAGTGCGGACGCTGTTACAGGAGCTGATGTAATTTTACTGCGCCGCCAAATGTTTGTGTGCGTCATTACGAATATAATTATCGGTGTCGAACAAAACACAGGTGATATGTATCTGTACAGTCCAATTGTAATGAGACTGACAATGGGCCGCGTGACACCTGGCGGCCCGGAGACCTGGCGGCCAGGCGACCTGGCGACGCGCACTAAACTGCACGCATTAGACGATTATAAAAAAGCGCGGGAAACTATGCGGAATGACCACGCGGCCGGCCCGGCCCGGCCCCGGCCCTCCCCGGCTCGGCCCCGCGCGCTCCAGCACAGCTGGCGCTTGCTCGCGGAGTAATTTAGTAAAGAAGTATAGCTTAATAATTATCTAAGGGCTATAATTAAAAGAATACTTTTTTACGGAGGCAGAAAAATTATTCCTTTGCCTTTGAAAAAGTAATGAGTCACAATGTTATATGATAGGAACCTTTTTTTGAATTTCGAATTAAAGTCCACATTTGCTTTTAAACTGTTATATTGTTAAAGGGAACATTTAATGAAATAAATAAATAACCGGCCTCCGTAATGTTGGCTGCGTCCCTGGGTACGGACCGGAGGCCAACTTATCCCGCACGCTGGCTAAGTACGAATAGGTGGGTGTCACGTGTTGTCGGTGGTAGGTCTCTGTTGCCGGAAACCGTCTAGGTGGGTACCAACTCACCGTCTATTTCAGCCGCCAAACAATAGTGTGTAAACATTACTGTGTTCCGGATCGAAGGACGCTGTAGTTAGTGTAATTACTGGGGTAACGAGACTCAACATCTTATGTCTCAGGCGACGAGGGTAATGTGTAGTGCATACCACCTTAACTAGCGCCACGTTGTTATGAGCATGCGTATCACTTACCATCAAGTGAACGCCCCGCTCGTCTCATCGCTTAATTACATAAAACAAAAACGTAACGTGTCTGCGAAAGCTGTCGTTCTTGGAAACCGTCGGTGTCCACTCGATTCTCTCTTCCGCCGGAATAATTCGAATGATCAAGGCTCCAACATTTGAGTCGGAACGAAGCAAAAATAAATTTAATTATCAGCGAAGGTAGATGGTAATAGCCGCTCGGCGGTGCGGAGTGGTGCGGAGTGGTGCGGAGTGGTGCGGAGCGGTAAGCAGGCGGCCTCCTCGCGACTCCGCAGCCACCTTGCGATGCTTTTAAAGTAATCGGCTTTAACTGTTCCCGGGACTTAGCCGCGCCCCGCCCGGGACGCGGGCACGTCGCTCCGGTTCACCAACGAGCTGGCTAAATTTAACCAGCCCGCGCCGCGCTCCCCGGCTTACTGACCGATTATGAACCAACTTAGTTCTTAGTCTTATTAACCGTCACGCGGAGTATCTTCATGATGTTCTAAAGTAACGGGGAGTGCTCCACGACTCCCGTCAAGACCGCACTGACTCGTGGGGACTTTGTAATCTCCAGAGTTGCGGAGTGTTGATGTGTTCGAGTATATTATTGCTTTGCCTCTACTTGCTCCTGAACTCAGCGTGTTTGAGGAGTGTGCTGTAACAATACAATCACCTCCTACTCCGCCGTGCAGCCTCTTTCCGGCTCCGAATAAATGAAGAATTTTAAACGGTTCACTATCTCCCACTAAAATCGCATTGTGCTAATGTCCCTATTTCTTTTCTTTACTCCGAGTGTAGAGCAAGACGCCCCGTCGGCGTCGGCGATGGGGGGATGGGGGGATGGGACGCTGTTGCCGCGGGGGAAGCATTGTTTTAAAGACAGTTTTAATTTCCCGAAGGTGATTTATCACCACCAGTTATTCCTGCGCGCCGCGTCAATATGTTTCAATCGCAATGGGTTCTGAAGCGAGTCTTTTTAGGGCGGCCACGTTTGCTTCCACTTCACGGACAAAATCATAACAAACTATTTAAAGAGCATTAAGGTTTAGATATAAAAGCTCACTTTTACTATAGTTAGGTTAGGTTTCGGTAGTTCCTAGTTAGTGCTATAAGATCAGTCAGTAGTTCCGTTGTCAAAGTGCGACGGCGATGTGCCTGCTGCACACAACGTCACTTGCGGCTAACACACGTCGTGTAGTAGAGGCGTGTGTGGTACCTACGTAAGGGTCATTGGACTCTTATTTCCCATCAGGTTAACGTTCAGCTCTCAATAATAAGATGGATGATACGTAACGAGGCTTGGTCGCCCTCCGTCGCAGAGGACCCGTCCGGCGCGCCCCCGTCGGCGTGGTCGCCGGCGCGAGGGCGCGTCCCCCGCGGGGCGAGTATATTTAGCCCGGCCCTCGAGCACCGTGAAGTAGAAAATAATATTTTGAATACCTTCGCGGGTGACGTGACTGCGATTATTTTGAACTTTTTGTGCCGCTGCACAAGCACAAACGGAGCGTTTACAATTTGTATAACTCATTCAGCTTTACAAGCTTTATTATAGTCATTTAATAAATACCTATAACGAGCTTTGGAGATTTGGAGATTGGGATGTCAAATCCAAAAATAGTTATCCAATTTGGACAAGCGGTGTTACGGAATAACGACAACACACAGAGGAACCTGCTCTCATGTTATTGTATTGTTTTAAAATACATAAAGTGAGAAGATGAACATAACATCCGGACCTGTCGCTGCGCTTTACAATATACCCATCACTATTCATTTACCATTGATTAATTATCAGACGAAATACGCCGTTTTTTGGAAACAGGCTATCACTGCTCAGAACTTAAAAATTATTCTGCCTCAACAATTTTGGAAAACAAAATGCAATTGCGACAAACTTTGAGATTATGTTACGGTCTGACCATTAACCCACTTGTCATGACGAGCACATTGTGGTCGAGGTTTTAAAAATATGAAAATACCATCGGGAGAACTGCATACTCGAATAAAATAAGTACATCTCATTGTATGTACCAATATTTTTAAATATTTTGAAACTTGGGCTCGGTCATCGGAAGGGTGGTACAATTGGGATTTTCTTATTGTCAATACGGTGTACCATGTAAACAGTGCGACCGAAGTGTTGTGTATGAATTTAAGTGCAATTGTAATTACTAGTTGTACTTATTGATCTTCCTGCTCGAGTAGATCACTTCGGGCCGCGGGTGCGACACCGAGTGCAGTACGTGGGTAGTGGGTTCGAATGCCGTTGGATCAACATACAATCGTCACCGCATCACTGTTTGCAAATCAAGGCGGGAAACGCCGCCATCTTGATTAGCATGTTTTTGTAATCGGCTTCTAAATTTAAATTGACGCCTCGGGCGCCGGAGTCGACCGCCATCGCCGCGCCATCGCCGCGCCCTCACACACGCACACACGCACACACACACACGCACACACGCACACACACACACGCACACACGCACACACACACACACACGCACACACGCACACACACACACGCACTCTTTATAACTTATTGCTTCTAATATATGAGAAATTAACTAAATTTGCGTATATGTTAACAGCGCGTCAACGTTTACATATAATTAATATGTAAACGTTATAAACATATTTAAACTCACTACTGCCGGTAAACAGGAACAGCTGATATTGTTGAGGTCCGCCTAAAGCATTCCCTGATACGTATACGTTACTATTGGTCGCACTGTACACACAAATAATATTTGTTGTTTTATATGAAAATGTAATAAAACCGGTGCAACCCATTGAACAGTATCGCCGGACGGATCTGGCGCGCGCGCACTGTAAAATGGCTAATTAAGATTTATACTTGTTGAATAGTTGCCATAAAGTTCGTTCAAGTTATTGAATATGTCGGAACCGGATTCCCTCTTAATTGAGAGAAAATTATCGACCACTTGTATGTGGGCAGCACGGAGATAATAAACAACATAATGAGGAACAACTTAAAGCTGAAATCGTATTGTTTAACTTGGATTCTTGGTGTTAAGTTTACATATATAATGTACACCATGTACGGCTCCCACCAACCCGCATTGGACCAGCGTAGTGGGAAATGGCCCAAATATCCTCTTATGAACCCCTACGAACGTGCAGACCTTTGAGGGAGGCTTATGCCCAGCAGTGGACGTCTATAGTCTGATGATGATTATGATAATGTATGATATGTCAAGAAATTTAAGAGTTATAATTATCTCATTGTAAATCGTTACTGGTGTTAGATCTCTGTTGCTGGAGACCGTGTGGGTAGTTACCACCGGAACGCCTATTGAAACCGACAAACAATACTGTACAAACATTATTATTTTCCGGTTTGAAGGGCGCTGTAGCTAGTGTAATGACTGGAGTAATGAGAGTCTACGTCTTATGTCTCTGGTGACTAACGCAATGTAGTGCAGTATATAACATCTTGTTATGGACGGGCGTATCAATTACTATCAGGTGTACGTCTCGTTCATCTCGTTGCTTAATTGTATAAAAAAAGGAACTTCATTGCCCTCCCCCGATGCCCCCATAAAATTTAAACGATGTCACCATTGGCGTTGCCGCAGCGATAGTGTATTGCACATATCTAAGTGGTGGAGTCCTGTATAGCTGAGGAACTGGCCACGTGAGCCAGGACTGTGCCTTTGTGATCATTGAACCCAACGGGACCGAATGCGCACCAATGTTATATGCTTTCTGAGACAAAGCAGAAAAAATGTAACTTAATTACATTTTCTGGCTTTCACAAAAAGCGGGAGATAAGGAAATGGTTCCTATTCGAGTCGTCGTTATCAGCGGCTCCGTCTCCTGCCACCCTAGACCTTGCACCCTTCATTTGGATGTTGTTTTTTTTTACTTCGGAAACCCCTCCAGAATACCTATCGGGTGTTCACGAGATAACTAATGCGCCGAGTCATTAAGGAACCGCTCCGAGCGGTGATGCAGCCGACTGCATTAATAAAACTTTTAATTTTACATTTTGTTTTGTTTTTTGTTTTTTTTCGTTTCGATGAAATCGGTACAATATATTAACGGCGGGACGTTAAAGTGCATTCGGGACTACTCTCGTCGGACTTATCGTTAAGTTCAAAACAAAGTTATCTTTCGATAAGCAAATGGTATCGGCCACGGCGACAAGTTGTCGGTGCAATGGCTGCGTACCGGAGTCTGTCAGCGGGATGGAAACACCGCCGCTTCCGGTTCCGCGAGTGCGAAGCGTTGTCATGGTGTGGTAGTTCGGTCGCCTGGTAAGTCGGGAGCGAAGGGTGCCGACTATTACCGCAGCCTCTATCAAGTCGCGTCGCGTTGTAAAGAAATGTAAAATTTTTATAGCGCAGTAAAATCTGAGAATCAAAAGGCACAGCATGCATTAAGCAGCGCGTCTAATTGACCCGCCGCTGCTGACCTGCACGTTTAACGATTCCAAAGAGTTGTAAAGAAATAGTTTCAATTAAAAAAAAACGTGTTACGGCGTTGGCGAGAGTGTGTTTATGTTGGTTTTGTTATAAATAAACCAAAAATATGGAATAATGTAACGGCAGTAAAATACTATCGGACGTTTACGACAAATTCACACGGGCTTACTTAATAAATCTGACAAAATGTTAAAATTTATGCGAGGGGCCGGAGGAGCAGCGGGAGGGACTTTACGAGCCTCTAAAGCCGCTCGCAACGCGTCGCCTGGACGGAGCACGGTTCGAGAAAAATCTTAAGTTTAATTAACTTGTTATCACGCATCCAGGCGCTGAGAAATCGCGTTGAAGTGCTGAAAACTAAAATAATATTATTTCAGCTGATAGTAAGCGGAAGCGGAAGTAAGTAGCCAGTAGTACTTTATAAGTTTATCATTAAATTTGTGTAAATAATTATACAAATCTGTGGTAACTGCGACGCGTACTGTGAGACTATTGAGACCGCCTACGTAGCTACCAGCCCAGCTCCCCTCTCTCTAGCTCCCTCCTCTGCTAGTGAAATTACTGGGCTACCCAGACTTAATATCTCGTGTCTCAAGGCGATGAGCGCAATTTGAGGCTGTCTAATTAGCGCTACATTGTTATAGACAGGATCGTGGCCTGCACTTGCAGGAAGGAGCGTACGTCCCGATAATGTGACTCATCACAAAATAATACCAACCCCATTTAAATACAAGTGACTATTTTTAAGCCCTTTACTCCCTTACTTTGTTGACGACAGGGTTTTGATATGTTTTAAACAAACATGGACTATAAAAAGTTTTGAAGTGTGAGTAGTCCAATTGCTGGTCACGCGCAGGTCTCTATTGATATAAGTGGGTTGTCTGGTAGAAATTGATTCTGTGCAATAAGATCAGCCTTAGCAAATTGTTGGTTAAATAATGTATTATTTATTTATGTAATTGGTGTATAATAAAGAATATTTATGTTATCTTATCTTTTAGAGATTACAACTTTAAATTCTTTCACACTTTCTATCCTGTAACGTTGATGAAGATACATCACAGTTTCAACGTGAATCTTGTTGGAAGTTTTAATTGGACTCCTGTAGGATAGTGGAGACAGCGTATAGGCATTATGGAGCTGGTAATAGATTGGTGACTTGGTTGAGGTCGCAGGGAGGCGCAGAGGCGATATCGGGCCATAAATGAGACGATTGGGAGGATGTCAGCATGTACCAGTTGTTATAAGGTACATTGGCGATAAGTGAGCGCCGGCAGAAAGTAATTGCCAATTCCTGCCACGTTGCGCCCGCGAGCAGTGAGGAGCGAGAGCATTATATTACAAGGAGCAATTTGAGGACATTACATTGCATTGCATTACAGTGCATTGGCATGCGCGCGGCGGCGGAAGTGTTGCCGCTTGTTTTCATTATTATTTTTCCTCGTCCGCGCTTACGAAATATTGTAACGGCGCCCTGGGAATGTTAAAAAGTGGTCTTGATTAAATAAAACGTCGCCGTGTCCCCGAGTAGGCGAGGGGCGAGGGGGGCCACGGGCCACGGTCCACGGGGGCGGGGGCACGTGACGGGAATTCGGTTCTAAGGCCCCCATAAACTGTTTAACAGTTAATACCCGCGCTATAAACTTACTGATTCACCGCCGGCAGTGCGACGTTGCGACTCGAACACGGACGGACGGACACTTATCCAGTTCAAATAACGATTATGATATAAATAACAATACACTATTACCCAGACCTGTCCATCTGTACTCGGCTAACTTGACCTCCATTTCACGTGGTGTTAAGTGAGAATGAGGCAGCATACTCCGCCTGTCACGTGATGACAGATTTAAACCTCAATAGCTATAGGCGGAAATTGGAATTGGACCTCCGACGTTTGAAACACTTAAGCGTATCCTCAAATTAGTAAGCTAACTTTCATCATCATATCATCAGCCCATAAACGTCCACTACTGGACATAGGTCTCCACCAAAAATCTCTACACAGTCAACATGGCCTCCGGTACCGTCGGTCACTAGGGGCTTTTGTAGGGATTCATGTGAAGGGATTTGGGCCATTTCCCTCCACGCTGGCCCAACGCGGGTTGGTGGCAATTGATCCTTACTTCCCATGATTCTACTCACAACAACTTAAATTGATACTTATGACAGTTGAATGGAATAAGAGCCAGTGTTGAATAAATTAATTTTAGCTTACCATCACTTAGTTCTTCTTTAAGAATAAACTTCGTGCTTACCTGGAATAGAAAAAAAAATTGGATAAAAATATATTACTTTATAAATCAATGTATTTGTTCAGGACAATATGACAAGAGGACATGCACAAAATAGCCGATGGATGGGAGAGCATGCATGCATATATACATTCCAAACCTCAAAAATTGTATACAATGTCCTCGTCGTCCAATAAATCTAGCATAATGAAAAGACGAGCGTACGTTTGTGTACGCGATGTATGTAAAAATACAATAGGCGTGGTGGGGGGAGGGTTCCGCGGGACCTCCACCCTCGGACACTTACTCCCCGGCGCCCCGAGCCGGCTGACCGCGGCCGTCGCCTGGATAAATATTCGCTGACCTCCACGCAACCAACAAAATGGCCAGATGAAAGTTTTTCCTGAGCGTCTTCGACGGGTCCCATTTGAATGGGCGTCATTAAGTTCTGCAATGGACCAGTGTAACCTGTAACGTGTGTTGCGAATTGCTGGAAATTTACATGATGGCCGCATTCAAGTGAAGCTGAATCCAAGGCAATCGAATGGAGGAGACTCCGCACCAACTAGCCGAGTTACAAACTAATCAAATAACCGGAAAGCCTTAGTCAGAAAATCACCATTTTATGGAAACCTTCATTCGGTATTTGTTACAAGCTTGCAAACTATGAAGGTTACTGGGAACGGGTGCAGAGCAGCAGTTGCAGCCACCAGCAACAACGTAAAGAAACTATTCGACCTCACTGCATTTATGCTAATTAATGGGTGTTGCCTTACGAGATAAGATTGTGTATAGTTTAATTGTTTTTTGTGGTAAGCTGATGTATGGAGACAATAGTCTAAAGATGAAAATGGAGTATAAAGTATCTTCGGACACAATTTAGTATCCTGGACACGGATAAGGTGATTTTCGCATGATATATAAAGCGAATACAATAAATGGTGTTTCAAAAATCCCACAGTGATTTGCTGCTGCTCTACAGCATTAGGTACCCCGCCAATCCATCGGTCAGATCTCGCTTACCCCCGCATCCCCCGGCTGTACGGCGCTTTATTATGTATGTTCCCGGGGGAAAAATGCCAATAGATTCCACGGCCGAGGGAGGTTCTCGTTACCACCAGACCGCTATGTGATAGACGTCAGTTATAATGTATTTCGGATTTTACCTGGTACTCGACTCCAATGACTTGACTACGGACTCCAGAAATATATTATCAGTGCGCGGTGTTCTGGGAGTAATCAGAAGTAATTTTAGGGTATCAAACGTATGCTGTGTAAATATTCTGAGTAACAATTGCTATGGGCAGTACATATTACTTTTTGTTAGCAAAAAAAATGTTAATAATATTTTGTGCGTTATCGAAGGGCAATGTTGCCGCCGGAGCGAGGGTCACCAGCGCCTCATCACAAATGCGACGGGACGGCAGCACGCCGCGGGACGCGCGCACGTCGCCTGCAATTACTGGCGCCGTCACTTTACTTTCCAATGCAATGATTGTCGCGGGAGCGTCCGCCATCTTTATACGAAATTTATTTTCAAATAAAACTAAACCTAACACTAGATCACGACAGTTTAACGTCAATTGAAAAAAAATAACTATAGTACAGTTATTTTAAATTGGTACACAGTTAACTATTGACACGGAGCCTGCTGCTTGCCACTGACCGGCGCTCTCAGCTAAAACTGTTGATGCTTTGAAGGTTCAAAATGTGCGGAAAAGCGGTCGCGGCAGGAGTGGTGACCATTTGTTACAATAAACACCTCTACATGTGAACACGCTGCACGCTGCACGCTGCACGCGGGACCCACATCTGTCCGTCTCGCCTCCGTATCGTTTACCGGGGGTTCCGGTGACCCCATATTTTTTGCTGGTAGAATAAATTTTTAATCAAAATATTTTCGCCTCCCCTCTAGGAGGATGTTAATTCTGCCATTGTGGATGATTGACACGAGTTAACTGCAGACGGGCGCGGCCGGCGGCGGCGCTGCAGCGAATATCATTTGTTAATTACATTAACATATTAGCAGGTTACTGCATCGCCCTAACCGCGGGGAGGAGCCACCCGCCGCTCAACTGCTGGTTAACATTTAACTGCGTGGAGGAGCAAAGGTTGACGACGTCTGCGTGTAAATGAATTGGTCTATGTGCGCATGCGCTTAACTTCCTGAATACTTACAATTGTACTAACGTAAGAATATCACAAGTAGTATCCGGCTTTTGGTAATGTAAACGAGGCCATAATTTGTCTGTAATCAAATAATGTATGGACTGAATACTAAGGTCTAAAATAAGTAAGCAGCAGTGAGCAGCAGCGAGCAGCCACAGCGCTCGGTGTGCGCAGCATCAGCTTGTAGGTTGCGACCGCATTGTTCTCGAGTACGCAAACGAACGCACCAGCGGACGGATCATTACAACTCACAGCTCCAGTTTCGGAGAATAATCTAAAGTCGGCCAGCGCCTGAATTATCCTCGACGGAACAAACGGAGCATTTTTGTAAAGGCCGCTAAAAGAGCAGCGAAACAATGGCGCGCAATTAATTCCGGATCCGGCACAAAGCCGCGAGATGAATGCAGCCGCCACAAAGGTTGCCAATGTGAATGATAGACAGCTCCAACCGTGAAAATTATGTACATACAAGTAGCCTGATATTTCTAACGGCCATAGTCAAACACAAGCGGTAATTGGGGGCGATTGGTCACGGCCTCACACCGCCTCACACCGCCTCGCACTCCTCCCCACCCCCCACCCCCGCGCGCGCACCACTCGCACCACTCGCGCCACCCGCGCCACCCGGCGGAGACGAAGGCCTCCAGGGTTGTGCGCAAGCCGCGTGTTAACGCCGCGCGTAGACGCGTACCGCTGCTGAAGGCGCTTCCTAAGTGACTCTCTATCACTTAACATTGACAAACTCGTCAACAGCTCTACACACAAACTATACTTGCACAAAGCGTGGTCATACTGGAACAGCAGATCGGGCTCGAGGTGTGCAAGCACATAAAGAACCTTAAACTCTGTACGCATTAGCCTGGCGGAGACAACGATCGCGCTGGCTTAACATCGCCTATTCTGCACCACTAAATATCTAGAACAGCAATTAGGGAATTTCTTTAAGGCTCTGCAGTAATGAACCTACGGCAAGGAATCTAATTTGCAAGAGCTCGCGGCCGGCGGGGGCTTCAGGCTGCAGTGTTGCAGCATGGCAGCCTGCAGCACCGCGGCCGAGGTGTTGGCGTTATGAGTAACGTTACATCATAACTTTAATTTAACTTAATTTATGAAATATTTAGTTAGACTTGATTGAGGCATCAGAAAATCGGTCCAACCGTTTACAATTTACTAGTGCTTCTCTAATTTAACTTCTTAAATATTTTTAGTTCTGGACTGTTTAAAAGTGTTATATAAACGTCCTCTGCTGGACTTAGCGTCCCCACCCCCCCAAAGATCTCCACATCGATCGGCCCTACGTTGCTCACATCTAGAACTTTGAGAACATCGTACGTGAATTAGTAGCCTGTTTAACCATGTCTTAAAGTATTGGGATTTTGGTGGTTGGTAACTCCAGTGATGTACTTTACCAGAATCATTTGGAGGACAACATTGGACCAGTTTTAAAAAAGGTTCACGTGCTAGGCAATACCTCATCGCGAGGCAAAGACTTTATAAAATAGAGACATGTCTGCCCAAAATCCGTTGTTGCCAGGAACCATGGGGCTGTTGAATGGACTACACAGCCACGTTCACCAGCCGGTTACACCACGGGATACAGATATTCAGTAATGAGTTAAAATTTATTCAGCTTTAGTTTACCGAGGTCTTAGGAGGCCGATGCGAGAGTTCACGCTTGTCCGCTGCCGTCTCTCGTAAACAAATACCTGGTGTATATTGTGATGCAAGTGTATCCTAATGATTGATTGGCCACGTCCGCGGCGCTTTGGACAAACGGACAAACAATCACAAATAGGCAGGCTACTTAAATAAATATTTCAAACGTAAAAAATGCTAATGTCGGCCGGCGGAGCGCCGGACCCGTCGCTTAACAGCCTCTTTACAATAACAGTACCAGGAAGTGGTGAACAGTGGACGGTGAGGGGCCAGGGTCGACTGGACGCCGGGGAGAATGGTCCGATCCACGGCCGTGGTACGGTAGCCCGCGTTAACGACACGAATGCTAAGTTGCGGTTGTAATTCTGTTCGTCAGCGCGTGCGGGGAACAGTACTCGCACTGCCGGTCACAATGAGCCCTAATCAGTTTCACAGGGCTCTTGGTACACGTTAAATAATACTGCCGTGCAGTAACATTACACTATACTTGTTCAACTAATTACCATTTACAAGAACATCTACCGCAGATTAGCTAATCCTTCAGTCTACATTTTTGTCTTGAAATAGATTAATACATTTAGACCGGAACAGAGCATAGCTGGACTCATCATTCGATATTTGTTATAAAAATGTAATAAGCTGTTTGAAATGCAACCCACCTGCCTCCGTACCCTCCCCCGACCACCGACCGCTCGGGGGATACTTTTAACTGGAGTTGCAACAACAAATAACAATTTGATTCTCTGTATTGAATTGTTTAGCATACATGTTATTCGATGCTTTTGAAATGAGATTAAAGAAATATACATACATTAAAAAGGACAGGGGATGCCAAACTTGCGCTCGCGCAGCCCTCCAATTGTGAACCTCTCTCTGGCGGGCTAGCTGCGTCCCGCTCGCGCGCGCAGCTGTCACTCGTATGACGAATCACTTTGTCATTCCGACAGCTTTTTGTACGTCAATTGTAATTCTCACCCTTTTGATGGAATATGAATGAAAAAAAAAATGGAAGCGCATGCGGCGTGGAATTGTGCATTTGTATAAACGGCGGGCCCGGAGGAGAGCGGCGCCGGTTTTTGTAGCTTGTTAAATGAATATATACGATTTTAGGAATTGAGGCTGTTTGTCAAACATCCGCCAATGATATCGGCTTTTTGCTAATTCGTTGGCCTGTCCGATGCAGTAGCTGACCAGGACCACTGGTACTCCACGATGAGGCGATGCAGCCGGCGGACATCAATTTAATATATTTTTATCTTTTGCGACTCGTGCACAATAACTTATCAATCGTGTTAAGGTTTCGTTTTGTCCTCCACACAAGAAATATCTAGTATGAGTATAACACAAATAGTTGCACAGATTCAAATGTTGGTGCTCATTCAATTGAAACTTTTTAATCTGTCGATAAATAATTCATATCGACGCAGGGAAGTGTCTCGGCTGATGTTTCACAAAACGCAGCGGCCCGTCCGCGGCCCGTCCGCGGCCCGTCCGCGGCACGTCCCCGAACAAACACACAATCCCACTGTTATCCTGACAATTACTATGGCAGAAAAACCCAAAAGGGTTGAACAATACCGCCAGCCCCGAGCCGTAATTTCTTTGTACTCGCACGGGGTGGGGGGTGGGGGCTAATACTTTTATTTATATCTATAACAGCGCGGCTTACACCGGGAACTTTAAATCTATTGTTGCTCTGACGCGATTTTTATTTATGACGTCTTTTGCCAAGTTACACACCATTTAACTTGATGGTGCTTCAGAGGTACCAATTTGTAAGTTCGCGTAACTGATTGTGGATTAGCACTCGGTGACGATCCCAGGTTACACTTTGAACACTGTACACATAAAACTTACAAATACGTGATAGGGTAGATTGATCGCGAACTAATTATTGCTTATGAGAATTTATTGGCTCGTATGTAACTGTCATCTCCCAGCGGCATTGACAGCTCAAGTGTCAATATGTTAATTAAGTTATTGGAAAAGAAAAAGGATAACATCAAGTAGGAGATTGTTCGCTAGGGGGGGAGGGTATGGGAGGGGGAGAGCCGGTATATTAGTGAAATGTGAAAATGACGTTGAGACCGTGAACTGTGTTGCAGTGGGTACGGCCACGGCAGCGTCCGCGGCGGTACGCTCGTGCGACTCGCGGGCGGTTCGCGAACGAGTCGCTTGCCACTGACGACCAATCATATTCCGGGGAACGCGCGAAGGTGACGGGGATCCATCGCGGGCACCACGCCCCGGGCGCGCGCCCTCCGCTAATCTAATACTAAATACGTGCCGATATTAAATACAAAGTGAGCATTCGCTGAATTTAATAATCCCACTCCCACAGCCGGTCCCACGGCCGCTCCCAGCGGCGGTCGGGCGGCCGGCCGGGCGGCGTCACGCTCGCCCTGAATTATTAACAACAGTTTTATGATTAGAAGCGATCGGCGCAAGCGGCGGCGCTACGTGACCCGCACGCCGAGCGCACCGAGCGCGCCGAGCGCAGGGAGCGCAGGGAGCGCAGGGAGCGCAGGGAGCGCGCCGCACCGGAACCGGCGCGGAATCGCTGCGGTTAATATTTTATCGGTTCCGATACGTACACGTTACGCGGCGCCGGGCAATTTTCAATTTTGCGCCTGAAATATTGATAAGGTGGACCCCCGGGGGCCGCGCCGGACCTCCAACCCTTACATTAAGTGATGAATCGCGGCGGAGTACCAGCACTGAGGGGCGAGGCGTGGCGGTGCGCGCTTCCTACAGTACGGGCAGCGCTCCACGCTGGAGCTGAACACTAGCCACTCTACTACTAATAGATACAGCGAGCAGACGAATGGTATAATTTAAACATAATAATATTTAGTTAAGTAACACTACACGTGTATCTAAGTGATACATAAGTAATGCGAGAATAATTCAGTCGCACGTGTCCAGTGCGGCCCGCTCCAGCGAACCCGAGCGGCGAGCAGCCAGCACCGAGCAGCGAATACAACAATAAACTTAATTAAACGATTTAGTGTAAAAATACGGTAAATGAAATAACGCAGCGAGCGGACTAGAAGACAGGCAGACAGGCACACAGGCAGACAGGCGGACAAGCGTGTAGGAGGTAATCAATCCGTGCCGTTTGGTTCCGTCGCGCGGCCACTGGTGGTGTGACGTCACGATGGCCACCACCACCCCACCGTTCAATAAAAGCTGGCGCTGATTGCGAGCCCAGCAGCAGTCGACCAGGTGATGCGCACTAGTCCAGAAGCAGCTTCTCCACTACCATTTAGATATACTAACAAACATATTTCACTTGCATATCATCAAACACTTATTTTTTTCTATTCGAACAAACAATGGCACGGGAGTTCATGTGATGGTAACTGGCACCGGCAGTGCGCTGGTAACGGACAACCGGACAACCAAATCTAGCTGGAGGTTTTATCACAACCCGGATAGAGTACCGGTGAGGATATTCAAACCCGTCTCACGCGAGGAGATTTATACTTAGTGATCTATATATAATGATGTAGTTTGGTTTAAACTCTTCGAAGTATAATGCACGATATGATCACACCTGATACGCGGGGGTGGGGCCGAGTGTCCGCGCTGGAGGTCACATGGAGCTGTGCCGCGCTGACGAGACCTGCGATAGGAAACGTGCCGTGACTCACCCCGCGTCTCCGAATATCAATCTATTACACAAAAAACAATAGAAAACGAGTGGTCGGGCGCGGAGGTCACCGTCAGCGTGAATCATCACCACTTCCCAAAACCACTTTGCGTGTAGAGCTGAAGATTAATTATGTAATGATAACATAAATCAGCAAAGGAATTGAGTAAACAACTAAACTCCTTTGTGGTTATTGAAAGTATCTTCAATAGTTTCTGTATCCAAGGCCAGTTCTCCACGAGCCAACAGCATTACCTAAACACGATTCTGTAAGGGAGCGCAGCCTGCAGCCTGTCACTGGACTTGAACCGCTCATCTTGACTGAACGTGGACAGAGATATACACGAATTGTTTGAATTGTAACCACTCCTTATATAAACGTAGTCAATGTGTTTCTATCGGTTGTAGAATGTGGCTTTGTTTGCAGCGTGCACCAGTTTTTGTCCATTGTCCTCGATTCTAGATCCGAAGAGATCTAGATTAGATTTGTCCGGAGTGCGACCCGGATGGACGGAGTTAGACAGTTAAATAGAATTCAAGGCACATTCGCGGAGAGCCGGCGGTCAGCGTGACCGTGAGCTGAATCCGCAACGAGCTGCTCCTCCTCGGAGGGGAATTATGACGAAAATTGATCCGAACGGACTCGGGGGCGATAATTTTATTTAGAACCCGCCGGACGCATCCCCCTAAGCTCGGCTCCGGACACAATCACCGTTACTCCGCGTACCACCGATTGGAGTACCCACACTGCCGCGCTAGGAGTAGATCAGGAAATTAAATTAAACATCCTTGTGTGGACACTTCCCAAAGAGAATGGCGGAAGAATCAGCTGATTCTCTTACATTACGTCTTAGTACATAAAAATAAAGTAAAGAAGTAATTCCGATATTTAATTAAAATAACAAGAGACGTGTGCGAGGGTGCGAGAGTGTGCTGGAGAGACGGCGGTGTGGCGGTGGCCGCTCCCGGGGGTGTCGGGGCGGTGTCGGGGCGGTGTCGGGGCGCGCGATCAACAATTAGCGGAATCATCTCGCCTCATCCGAATTACATCGCATAATTGTCAGTTATAATTGAAAAACGCAATTACGCGAGCGAGCGTGCCGGTTAATTAATATTAAATTCGCAAATAATCGGCGGCGGCCCTCCCGCACCCCGGCGGCACCCCCGACCCTCCCCGGGGAGGGGCGGGCGGCCCTGATTGAATTATAGGGAAGTTTTGAATTTTGAATAATTCACGGGCTCGAGTTAGCCCTTTACGGCGCTTTGTCTAAGCGGTCGCGGCGGGATTTCATTTCGCTTGCTAATTTATTTATTGCCTGTTCCAGTGACACTCGGTACTGCGTGAGATCTACGCACGAGCCATCCCAACGCACTCACGCAGCGCGCCCGGCTGAGGACAACAATGCGCAATAATACATACACACCTGCATTTATAATTGTTTTTAAATGATAAACTTAAATGTACGGTTGCTACGGCAACGATACCTTCTTTAAACATTTACCGAGCTTTACTGTTCGGTGAGAAAGGTCGCAAACAAGAAGACATCAGTTGTGAAAATGTTACTGCTTATTTATAGCAGCTGCAGCATGTTGCAGTTAACTAAAGCAATTTAAATTTTAACAGTCATTTAGAAGTGCGCTGCACCGTAGGCGACCAGCAGGCGCACTTGGTCGTTACACCCTGCGGAGGTAAGGACACTGGGATGGTGGTGAACCCGTGGCTGTGGTCCTGCTGCTACAGAGAACGCGAGCCGGTCAGATCACGGCGAGCGGTGCAGATGTAAAAGCGTACGCGCTTGCATAAATATCACATTAAACGAAAAGGGTCGCGATATCAAGTTTCAGGGAATTAAATTTATTTTTAAAAACTATGCAAAAACGATCGAAATTGTTTCTGTATTGAATAAAAAAGTATCGGTAATAATTACAAACCGTTTAACTTTATGCGGAGAAAAAAACAACCGTTTTGGAATTATCTGCAATGTCGCATCTGCGGGCCGCCGCCGCGCCGCCGCGAAAATATGTCGTTTACATTGCAAATAGATAACGAGCCGAGCCGAGCCGAGCCGAGCCGAGCCGACAATATCGTATTACCGTTTTAATTATAATTAAACGAAAATATTTCACATCGCCACACGCAACTCCTCACCGCACGTATCCCGCTCCCACCCGCACCCCACCGCACCGGGCGCGCGCGCGAACACTCTATTGTAGTGTAAGTTTATGTTGGAAAAATAATGAATTTTCACTAAAAGCTCTTTGAACTAACAACGATGCACGGTGCACGTTGCACGGTGCACGGCCCACGGCGCACGGCGCACGGCGTACGGCGCACGGGTCGCGGCGATTAAAGTGGTACATGTAAGCACGTGCAAATGGTGTAAGCGGGCGCGCCGAAATTCAATTCGGTTGATGTGACGGCGCGGCCGTGCGACAAACCAAACAATTACGCGGACCTGTTCCGGAAGTATAATTTTTTCCGCGAAAACCGCGCGGAAACGCGGGAAAAGTGGCAGCACCGGGCGCTGGTGCTTTGTTAGTTTCCGCGCCAACGCGCTGCCCACTTTTGACAGCTGTCAAAAGCCGCGCCGGCGTGATTGCGTCGTTTGTGAAATCACACCTTTATTCGTTTGATGATTTTTTTTTTTTCATAAAACTGTTAACATTCAGCATGAGTGTCGCTGTCACACCGATGCGGCCGCGAGCCGGAGGTGAATAAGATTGCGGAGTACGTGAAACGTGATAGCTGTGCTTACATAGGAATTAAGTCCGTGCTTAGCAAGAGGGCATAGAAATATAACCGGGGGGATAAAGCAGCAGCGCGCCAAGGAACGGCTGAGTGGGGAACACGACAGAAGCAACACATGACGTCATAGTAAACGAATGGAGGATATCTTTTTGTCAAATGCCAAATGAACTAATTAGTTTGGGAAAACAGATCTGATTGAATTGGCCGTTAAATGAAGCAACTCGTGACAGCACCAGGGAGCACCAGAACTGCGTGGAAGGTTTGGCGGTACCGCGCAACGGCGGAGCGCGTGCGCGAGAGAGCGATTTGAATAATACACAATGTAATCCCACACAAATCAGCAGGCTCATGGGTTGGAGACGATAGCGACGATGCGACGTCGATACGGGCCGTGCTCCGGCTCCTTTCAATAGCCATTGTGCGGACCCCCCGCGCCGGAGTGCCCGGCGGCCCTCTCAATGAACACCCATCCGTCAGCGGCGCGCGGGCGGCGGGCGGCGGGCGGCGGGGGAGCGCCAGGTCACAAGTGGCGCGGCGAGTGATCCTGACGAGCGGCGCGACATATCGCTTCGTATGTTTCGGTTTTTTTCTCGTCTCTGAAGAAAGGTGAGACCCGATTGTGACTCGACGATGTATTGCTGTCAGCTTTGAATTGGCTCTTGAAGGGTGACGACGCGTCGCGTCGGATCTAGATCGGAGTGTGGACATGTTAATTGGCTGACGCGGGACGGAGCGGGACGGCGCGTGGGAGTCGCCCGCGCAGCCAGCGCGCCTCCAACAACGCGCCCTTATAATTACTAGAATGTCTTAGCTCGGCACGTCTCACCCTTCTTATAGACCAGAGGCCGTCGGACGGGGGTGGCGGTGGCAACACTAATGTACTTCTAGATTTAATATAATGAGATGAGCTATTCAAACCTCTTCGAGTCACTGGGACGACGCGGCCTCGCATTAATTATCCAAAAAACATAACATCTGTCATTTCCGACGCTGGTACACGTCTGAATGCAAAACGACATCCTGAAGCAAGCAGCCTTGCATCCAAATATTGATAACGCATTGAATAATAAAGATCAAAGCCAGCTACCTGGCTGATCTGGTGCGATTAACCGATAAATTGTTCTGTTGTATTATACTCGTACATACGTAAGTAAAAAAATTGTAATAGTTCTTTACACGGAGGGGAGATGTAATGAGTTTACTGGCTCGCAGTTAGCTCGCCACCTGTCAGCTTGCAGAGGTATAGGTAAAAAGTTGTAGGAACTGCTTTGGATAATTGCAAGTACGGGTATGACTGCGCTACTAAATATTTAACGGTCTTCGCAGACTGCTTTGTTGGGAGAACAGAAACGGATTTACCTGGATCTGTGGCGTCGAGGGTCTGCTGCGGGGGCTGGCTGAGGGGTCCGGGGGTGCCGCCGGAGCCCGGCGAGCGGACGTCGTCGTTCACCGCGCCGCCGTACGACAAGGAGGATGACGGCGGCCTCTGTTGACGACAAAATACAATGGAGATGGGGCTCAGGCCGCGACCGGGTGCATCGGCGGATATCAGTTTATTTATGATGATGATGGATATATGACCTTGCACAACGCAGCCTTTGATAGAAACAAGAGGGAAATGTTCTATTAATCTAGCATATGCACTGATGCAGGCCGCTGTAAGTATCTTTGGGGACACGTGCTGCGATGCCAGCGGTGAGTGTGTTTGCGTGTGATCTCTAATGCGCGACAGACTCAATGTCAATAATTTTTAAGTGTTCATCATCAGCATAGATGTTTAAATTTACCACGAGCGTTCCAGATCTAAAGAATGAGTATTTATCATTTACATTCCACGAATCCTCTACTTATCTCGGTATCTACGTCTGTTTATCTTGTCGTCGTGTTTTGAGTGGTTCTGATAACTTTAATTTTTTTTCACCACTATATATCCGTTAAGTATGTGACAGAACACATTTCGCCAAGTTATTCCCACCGACAGTAACCTACTTAGCATAGTCACGTTTTAATATATATCTGTGTAGATAATATCGATACGTGTATCATTGTACATTATTGTAATGGTCTCGCCGGGCAGTGCGTCACACCGGTTCCAGCTACACCAGCGTCTTCCGCGCTACGGGATTTTGGACCTTATTTTAATTTTATGTATCATTTAACTTGAACATATAACTAACTCTACAGTTATATTACTTAAGTACCACTACAACTGCGACGTTGCGGTGCAGTTTCATAGTGCATAAGTCTTTTAACCTGATCTGACACATAGCGTCCGATGCATCTTGTTTCCATCAGGGCCGTTGCCACATTCCCAGGATGTCGTTCCGAGCGCTGTAAACATTCCGACGCGACTCCGTAAGTATCGTGGCCGGGTAACGGTCCGCCGGTCTCCCGGCACCGGCCACGCAACATTATGAATGGACGAAAGTGGATTCGAGTTTGAATTTCACACACGGATCGTAGAGCTCGCGAGCCGCGACTAATGGGCTGCAGCACACGCCAAGCCGCCATTACTGCGCCCGCGCACCGCTCACCACCAGGGTTACCAGCAATACAAAATTGCCCGAACAATTTTAAGGACAAATGGCTTGAACGAAAAACAAATAACACTAAACGTTATTATTAATGGAATTTTGAAATATATACCCTTAAGTTTGTTTAATTGAGGGTTTAGTTAAAAAAAAAATTAAGATCTATCTCTGACGACGTCGGTGGATTGAAACAGGTTATCATTCAGTAATCACTGCGGCCCTTCGCTGGTAGCGGGCCAAGTGAAATCGGGAACTCGCTCCGTATCGACGATCGCTCGAGGAAGTCTTTATCCAGCTCGTGAAAGCGCATAGACTTGATCAGACGGCCGCGTCGCAGCCGCAGCCCTGCAGCCCGGCAGCGCGCCGGTCGCTCGCTGCGAGGTGCTGACGCCGCGCACAGCTGCCGGTGCTGCGGCGCGCTCACGCTGGACTGCGACTTTATTGGCATGCCATTGGCCGCACCAATTACTTACATATTATGGAAACGTAGTAGTTGTGAAGCTGTCAGCGCCGTGTGAATTCAAATGTTTATATTAGCGTCCATTTTATGTTTCATTGTAGTCGCGTTGGTGCGATAAACGAATCTTAATTCGATGATTTTAATCTACTGTTCGGTCAACGACCTAACCAGACCGCTCCGTAATTTGGAGTCGTTCATACTGCTTCAATATCGAGACGGCAGCAGAAATGTTTGCGGACGTACCACCAGTTGACGACGCTCGGTTCACACGGGCAGGTTGGGAACGGGCTCGTCGGCGTCCATCAGCTGAAATTGAAGCAACCTGCCGCTGCAGCATCGCCTAACGATCGTTAGTGCCCACAATCAATTTCACGATGCGTGAGCAGCAATTAAAGCGCTGTTTTTTCGGTAATTACAGCGCCGTTCGCGCTGCGGGCGCGCGGATCAATCAACTTGTACGGTTCACGTTGCACTCCCTCATCGCCCCACCATCCCACCAGCCCACACCACCTCGCCACCCTCATTGTCCTCAGGGTGATTCCTCACAGCACGCTTAACATCCTGCTTATGCACTTCTGTGGAATCGTCACTGTGTGTTCACTTAGCTGATTACGGCGAGTGTGCTGCATCGACACCTTCACACTGTTCTCATTTGTAATTATTGCAATCTCTTCATAAAGGTGTAAACGTGGTTGGACAATATTGAATATGGATGTTGCCATGTATAGAACCTCATTCGTAGGTGCCTGTATAACTCTCTCAAATCGTTTGCATTTTAAATATGAACAAGAAAGCGGGCAGGGAGCGGAAATAAATTAGTAGTTGTATTGCGTTGTAATTGAGTGGGCGCGGGCGTTGACTTTATGCATGAGGCAAATGTCAAGCAGCCGGCCCCGGCGCATGCGCCGCCGCCGCCGAGTGTACAAACGATTTTTGTATGATCTAATCCCAACTGTCCACACACTGTTGCACTGCCGAGAGCAGCTCGCTGTCCAAATGATGTGAACGAGCTGCAGCACATTATTCAGATCAATGAGTGAACCGGGAGCCGGTGAGCCGGTGAAGCGGTGAGGCGGTGCAGCCGCGCTCCCCGCGCGACTGAGTTGTAACGATGCAAAATGGCTGAGAGACGAGCCGCTCGGAAATAGACCGCGCGCCCTGACTGCCAATTCCAATAATCATTAAAGAAAAGGAGCGGGGGCGAACGTATCTGGAGCAGATGTCCGACACCGCCGACACCGCCGATACCGCCGACACCGACACTGGCGACCGCCGACACTTTCAATTACACCGCGCGCGACACGACGCGACGCGACGCTCCGGCTCTGCGCATCTCTATTTGAATACCGGTCGCTGACTCCGTCTGCCGCGCCATCGATCACATCTGCTGTGGACACACTATTTCACGTGGTCGGTACAATTGCGCAATAAAGTGAATACGGTTGCAGTGTGCGCAACAGTTTCAAAACAAATTAAATGTAGCTCCCCGCGCCGGAACCGTTTCACAGTTCGTTTCGGTTTTTTTTTAAAGGAACCAGCGCGCGGCGCGACCGGAAGTGCGGCCGCTAATGCGCTCCGTTCACACCATGTGCGAGAAACAAAAATGACTTACTCGTGGGGCTCATCATTACGGCAGCACAGCCCCAGCCCCCCCCCCCCCCATTATTGTTATAATTTTGTTTACACACCTCACTGGGGCCGGTAATTCGGCGTCGTTAGCGAAAACGGCAGCATTTGGTTAATGGTAACGAGTAACGGGTAACTAGTAACGAGTAACAAATAGTGAAACACCTTTCGGTGAAATTATTTATCAATAAGTATGGTTCCGGCGGCTGCAGCGGCGGCGACACGCGATTCCCCGTGTTGTAACCGTCCATTGAATAGTTTCGCGCGGCGTGATTAACACTGGGCGAACCACTTCACAACTGTTCCGCAGTAACAATAGCGATACACTTTAAAAGAATTAATTAATTATCAGCAAGTTATTTAACTTAACGCGAACACGAAACTTATAATAATAATAACACGAACGAGATAACAATTATACCCGTACTTAGTTCCAACAACATGTTTTGTTGTTGTTTGTTGTACAGCTTTGGAGCGCGTCGACAAAGTTGAAATTTAATCAAAGGACTATAGCAGAATAAAGGACTAAAGCCAGTTATTGGTTTCTTTAACCTTCGAGTAACAGTATAACAGAGGCAAGTTGGTGTCGCACGCGGAAGTACCGCGGCGCGGCGTCGCGGCCATATTGTCGGGTAGCGGGTTCGGTTCCCGGAAGGGGGGGGAGTGGCACCGCCTGTGATTCGGGTGAAAGTTTTTTGCGGTTGAGCGAAAACGAGTTCGAACCCGGGACACTACGCGGCCGACAAACGCTAAGGGCGCGAGATATTATTACAGTAAACACGAAAGCGCATGCGGGTCGATTTCAATAAAAATATGTTATTTTCAATGACGATGGAGAACGAGACATTCACGCGATATTAGGTGCCACGTGTGTGATGGGATGGACACGGCACGGAGCCCTGGATAGAATGGAAATGTAGTTTTGAATTTAGAACTTGAGAATTTCAGAACTCTAATATAATGTACAAGGCGGTCGCTTGACATGGCGCGATCAGCGCATTTGTCCGCCGATGCATTTTGGGATGTTTACACTGCAACAGATACCTATCAAGTTTCCATTGATGCACTAGACTGCAGTTCACTGCACGCTGTCTCCTACTCCTTCTCCCAACCGCGGTAAGTCAGGCTTTTAGTGTTTTGTTGGACAGACGATACGGTTTGACTTAGAACTCGATCCGTATCTAAGTTAACGTTAATTAACCCTTTTAATATTACAGTATTTAATTGTTCATGCATGTCTGTGGATACGTGCGTACAGGCTGTGCGGTGTGCGCGTGTGTGTGTGTGGACACACGGTTCCTTCGGGCGAGTCAACAGAGCAATAAGAGATTCGCATTTAAGATAGTGGCTTTATCGCAGATGCGGTCCAGAGCGTCCCCCGGCGGAGTGACCAGCCCCCGGGGCGGAGTGCGGGCCGCGGCGTGGTGCGGGGCCGGGCCGGTGGCGGGGCGAGGGCGAGCAACCCGACTTTTCCATTACCATTAATTCTCCAAATGAGAGTTTACTTTCGTGTCATCTTGAGAGGTCATATGTCTTAATGTAGCGCCGCTTTTGTTTTTCCGCTCCGAGATACTTTCAGAGATCCGATGGTTCTCGTCTTCTGATGACTTTCTATTCCACCGCTAACGCAACGACCTCTCTCTACCCTCCTCGTTGATAGAAATAAATTTGAAAATAAACAGTCCAGCCTCTCCTACATGGACTACTGAAGCAGCAGACACAATTAGTAACCTAAGAGTTCTGTCGCAGTTCAGAACATTTCAACTATTGTTCACCGCGACCGGTTTATTAACTTTCACATAAGTTACTTTTTATCTACTTTATCGTATACGAGGCACATGCGACGCCATTTTTTATTTATAACGCCTACCCTTACACGCGGCCTAATGAAAGGGAAAATGTATTACTTGTTACGGTGTGAAGATGAAAAAGGAATTTAACACGAGGCTAACTAACTTGAACATATCATTTCAGACTGTAGGGGGATGAACTTAGTAACATAAATAACAAAATGAATCATGTATTACAGACCTGCAGCAGACAAACAGCAGTATGCAAACATTACTGTGTTCCGGTTTGAAAGGCGCTGAAGCTAATGAAATTGCTGGGATAACATGATGTGTCTCAGGCAACGAGCGGAATGTGGCGCAGTAGAAGTCATACTAACTAGCATCACGTTGTTATGGGCAGGCGTATCACTTACCATCAGGTGAACGTCCCGTTCGTCTCGTCGCATGATTTAATAAAAAAATTACTTTAACTAACGCCGTACTGTTGTGTGCAGTTGCATAATTCAGCAGGCACCTGTTGCAATTATTAGTTAATCAGGTTTTTCTAATTTCTCATCAGCCGTGGTCGTTCACTACTCTTTATCTTGTAACATTGCTGCTAATGTCATATAGTACGCTCGCTGCACCATCAACGGTCCCGTTGTCACTTAGCATCTTGTCGAATGAATCTTGAGTGTTTCCATCCAGCAGCTCCGGTCGTCACTTATCGATAGCACAGCGAACCTTGAACCGCAAAGCAATCCCTTCAGCCTGGATCCGTGCCCGCATTAGCGTGACACCATCACATTGACTGGTTTCCAAGTAATCAATGTTTAAACAAAACGCGGCCGTGGTAACAGTGGGCGCCCCTTGTTAGCCGCCAACGAATCGCTCCAACATGCGCGTGCGCGTGCGCCGCGCCCGCGGGTACCTCACTTCTAAAGTAATCATTGTCCTATTCACTAATCGTTTCTCTGTACCCGCGTGTGCTTTATATAAACAAAGCGATGACGCGTGCGCGTGCTCGTGCTGCGCGCGCTGCCACTGCTGCGACACTTCCGGAAACACGTTTCTTTATTTACTTTCCATTCTAAGACGACAGAGTGAAGTTCCAAAAGCTCAACACTCATTTGTTGACCGATGCTCCCCTAGCGGATCCATTGCAACGGATGTTATTTTTGTTGTGCTCGGAAGTTTACTCTTTTTACTTTGTTTTTTTTAATTGGATGTCTCCGCTTTTCCATTTTCATATTTGTATTAAAATTACTAGGAATAATCAAGTGAACTGGCATCAGTTAAACTGACCGAAAATATTTATTTTATTCGTGTAGTTCTTCGAGATGTTCACAATCAACCGATGCTGTGGTTACATGCAACACGTTCAATACACAACATGAACATGTTTCTGAACGCTCTCGTTTATGACATTATTGTTATATACATACTGAGTGAGAGACGACAGTTGAAGAATAGATCAATGATTATGTTCAAGTAAAAATTTACTTAGTAAACTAACGCTTAGTTCCCTTGACCATACTTTATTTAGGCAATAAGTGGTGTACGGAGAGGCAGCGAGACCGGATTTATTATATACATTGATATAAACAACGCGCGGGCAATCAGCTGGTCCAACACGCGCTCGTCAGCTTGCCACCAACACACAGTCATACAGCAGCAGCGAAGTCGCGGTCTCGTTGTCACTCAACACCGTGTGAAATCCAAGTCAAGAGTTAGCTTGTTGTAAACAAAAAAGTGTCAGTCGATTTCTCTTTCATCGCGATGTAGTGGTTCCAAGTGCTCCCCTGATCGGTATGTACAAACAATTGGTTTATTCCTGTTCACGTCGGAGACACATAGTCAAGGTCGAATTCTACTGTCCCTTAACCTACACATATATTATGGCCGCGATTTTATGGTGGACCGTGATCATAATTACAAAGAGGTCCAAGGCGGGCGAGTCGACGACCTCCATGGGAAAGTCGCCGTCTCACCAATTGGTACGCGGGGTCCCGGTTTCGAACCCCGGCACCTCTATTGCCGCGCCGTAGGGGCCACAGCCGCGTGCGCCGCCCGGTTATCTATCGAGTGTTTTCGCGTATCGGGAACTGAAGTGTTTGTTATATTTATTTACTTCTTCCGTCGCGGCCGCGTGTGGGTGCGACTCGCTGCCGGCCGTCCCGGACTCCGCCGCACCGGCCTCGCCCGGACGCCCGATGATCAGATCACGCCGAAGCGGTTTCGCCAATTTTAATGGCGTGGTGTTCACGGAACCAGCGCTAGACATCTTCTCGGAACACGTAAAGCGTTTTAACGTCCCCGGCGCGATGGCGGCGAGTGCTTTGTTGCTTAACAAATTATATGCGTCTATATCATTCACGACGCGGTACCGGAGCTGGTGACGGTGCCGGAGCCGGTGACGGAGCCGGGGCCGGTGACGGAGCCGGAACCGTCGCACTTCACACTAATATAAATTCACTTAAATTATATCAACTGTATAAATTGTCATAAATTTCCTGAGATAAAATGTTTGGTGTAAACATTATGATAGTATATAGTTAGGTTGCCACTACTCCGTCCCGTCAATTTGAGACATGAGGTGGTGAAAACGTCTCATCATCATCATCAGCCGATAGACGTCCCTGCTGGACATAGGCATTACAAACGTGTCATCAGACGACTATTTGTAATACACGCTAACGTGCAGCGGTGCGGCGACAGGACAAGGCCGGGGTGAAAGCGCCTCTCCTATCAGTCGCCTGTTTGCATGAGACAGAGAATCTATAAACCCAAATACTGTAAAAACTTTATCCGAGTGTAAAGGCAAAAGAAATGTAAGATTTATCCGGATGAAACGATGGTGAAGATAATCGTAAGGATAAGCAGCGGGAGCGGGCCGGAGCGGCGGCGCGGCGGCGGAGCGGCGGCGACGCGGCGAGATCGCGACGATAACCAGATTAAAGGACACCTTGATTGAACGCAGCGGACAGCGCAGATAAGGCTACACTATTTGCATATTAAACGAGGCGGTATTAATTTTGCCGACGGTGCCCGGGCCCGCGCTGACCGGTTACATGTAAATAAGACTTCAATCCCGCTAGAAGATATAAAATTGGCGACAATTTACACAAAAACGAAGGGGATATAGGTAAGTAACTCTTATTGCGCTGACACGATGGACAATGAAACTTGATAAAAAATGTAAAGTATCAGAAAGCTAGGAAGCTAAATTGTAATCTAATTAAAATGCGGTAGATCCGCCTGTCCACACAACATCACTTGAAATTTGAGTTGCAGCAAACATTCTTTTTCTTTAAGCTCTCCTATATTCCTAATAATATAATAAATTCAGAAAGTCTGATTAGCACTTGTCTATGAATATTAGATCTCTAACAAATAAAGCAAATTGAATATAAAACTCTTATAAACATACTGTCGATGGTTAAAAAGGCTTTAATTAAATCACGTCGTACTAAACTTTAGCTTTATATGAATAAGACAACGAAAGATGTTATCGAGTCGGAAGATGTGATGCACGCCGTCATCCAACATAAGTGGGAGAACCATCGACACGAGAACACGAGAACACGAGAACACGAGAACACAATGCAACAATGTGAGACTAAGCAGCGACCAGAGAGAAAAAAATTAGGACAAACATTCAATAGCTAATCAAGAGTAATTGTGTTGTAATAACAGCGGCGGAGGGTCGCGGGTTCGTTTCCCATTGTCTGGCTGTAACCGGAGCCGGTGCACGCTCCAACCCTTCGGGCGGCTGCTGCGCCGTCAGGGGAGGAACGTGTGAAAGAAAACATATTGGGTCTGCTTTTGACGGCTCCGCGTGCATTGTTCTTTGCACTCCGTCATGAATATGTACACCAATTGATTTTTATTCGTCAGGGTTAATCAAAAATTGTGCTGCGGCTTTGGGGTCACAAGTTCTCTAATTGGATTTACGTAAAGCCTTTGATACTTATGTGGAAGGTATAAATAGCCAATTATAGGACAGTTTGTTAAAAACTAGTAAATTTGTTGCACACACCGCATGTCAGGAGGCAGCGTGGAACGGAACCAGTACTGCATGGCAGTAGTCGCTAACGAAACGGCTGGCCCGCGGCCTGGTGTCCCGCAGGGCTCAGTTTTCGTGTTCATTTTGTTTATTATACATAAACGATTGCACTTTTCCTGCCGTTAATAGATTTGTGATGCCCCCCGTTGTTTTATTATTCTATAGTTAAATTATCAAATAGAACGATGGAGTGCACGTCGTGAGGTGGACTACGTCCGGATGTGCAAATGTTAAATGAATTAGCAGCAGTTGTCTGGTGGATGGACGCAGACGCGGCGCAGACCGCGGCGCAGACCGCGGCGGGCGGCGGGCGGCGGGCGGCGGGCGGCGGGCGGCGGGCGGCGGGCGGCGGGCGGCGGGCGGCCATTAATATTAACTAAAAGTAAATATGCACACGCGTACCAGCAGTGGGCAGCGCACCTCATTAGTTATTCAATGTAACGGAACGGGAGGGCATAAATAATTCAGGAACCGTGGTGTACGTCCAGGCAACTCTGCAGCTCCTGCCCGCTTCCTACGAGCCTTCCGGCGTCCACTAATTGAATCTTTAATACGATTTTTATTGTCGTGTTATTTAAATGAGATCTCGTCTCCGGATTGCGGACTCCTCATTAGCGAATGGGACTCTTAATTACCGCGATTCCGGTTAGATTTTCTCGCTTCCGGCGTTAATGGCTGCGATGCCGTTGTGTTTAATATTGTATTATTTGAGCAAAACGTTTTGTGGTTTCTTTACTTTTAACTAAGTTACACATTTTACTGTAGCTCAAAGTAAACCGGAAAGTCATAAAACATTATTTACAGAAGAAAAAGGTTTATCAATCCTTATATGTTGGGGTGTTTTATTGAAAATAAAAAAATATAAGAATCTTATATATTTAGACAACCCTTTTAGGGTTTGTCTTATTGCTTCGTTATGAGGTCTAATCATCATCGTACTCGTCCATCTGCAACATCATTGAGCCAATTAAAACAAAAGGGACCCCCGTTGTAAAAATATTCATTGCATAATAACAAAAACAATGCAGAGGTCGACTCCCGTCCAGCGGCCGCCTAGCCCCCACAGCATTAAGCGGGGGCAATAGCGGAAACCGCCGCTGCCGCGACCCGCTCCGAATCCTATTTACAGAATCAAAGAACAAAACGACCCGCGTACATATTAAAAGCAGTCGCGTCCGTCAATGGAGCCGGCTCGCGGCCCTCAATAGGCTTTTTACGGAGCTCTCATTGTGGGCGGCTTAAAGGGTTTCGCGACAATGCGGCCTGGGCTTAATTAACCGGAGCTTAAAGCTTAATTGTAAGTGCAGTTAAGCCGGGGAACACGTGTCGCAGTCGCCCAGGGCACGCCGCCGGGCCCGCCGCCGCACAATTGATATTGAAATTTTCAACATCTTTGATTCTGGCTCATTGTGAGGCCGAGCAGGCGCGGGCCCGCACCGGGCCCGGCTCCTAATGCCAACGGATTTCTGAACGCGAGATCAGATCGTCGTACGCCTTACCGAACGTGGGAGGGATTTTGTCATTAACAATCTCCAAGCTAGTGATTACATTATCAATGCGTATAATTTTTTGTTGAAGAGCTCTCAGCTGTGTAGATAGTAAAAATTATAATTAAACAATCTTGTATCTATGAAACACGTCTATAGAGTCCTTATTTTATGTATTAAAGCAAAGTAGTCAAGTGATACGTCTGCCTGTGACAACTTGGCGCTGGACCGGAAGTATGCGCGCCGCCCCGGGGCACGCCGTGCGCTCTTCTCGTTTAGTGCAATTAACGGACTATCAGTGACATGCATTATTTTGCTATATCAAAGATATTTGAAATTTAGGAGGACACAAGAAAAACATTAATAGTTATGAATAACAATTTCAACATTACTTATCACGTTACGTTAAGTAGAATTTTAAATATTGTTGGCGCGCCATTACCCGCTTGCTCACACATATCACACTACTCTGTGCCGTGCACCTTGGGAATATTGAATATTTAATTAAAAACAAATAAATGTCAAATGCAGAGTTGGATGAAACGCGTTGGTGGTATCCACCGTGGACCTGGGAAGCAGCAGTGGAGCGGGTGGGAACTTTATCTGACCGCCGCAGACGCCGCAGACGCCGCCCCGCCGAAGGCTAAACCTTCTTTATTTAAGGCTTATTTACAACCGCGAGCAATTTACAGGAAAACCAAACAACAATTACTGCACAAAAACAAATAAGAGGAAAAATGATTAGGGGAGCGCGCCGAGGGGATGATTACAAAGGAAAACACGGCGCAGCGCTGGAGTGGCGCAGTCATTATGTGCCGATTGTCGGCCGGCCGCGGGCCCGGGGGTAGCGGGTTCGACAATGGCGCGGGTGAGATTACTTCTGTCGCCTGTCAGGCTGACGAGACGCTTGGGGTTACGAGCGTTATAGGGTTCACGTTGTTTGGATAACCGCACGATAACCAACGCGGGCTGCGATTTGCCACCGGAGGCGCGCCACTCACATCTAGTGCAATCATGTTACCAATGTAATATGCTTAATGATAAGCTTAGGGAAGCTTAATCATCACACTTCCAAAGGGAGTTTCTTCCTCAGTCTTTTCTAGCTTCAAACGCATTTTACTCTATTACAAGCGATTAGGATAAACTTCTTGTCACATAGCACTAAACGTTTGGATTTGGCCATGGCCGTCTGACCATCAGATTGCGTATACTAGTAGAAGTTTATGAACCAACCAGATGATGCAATTACCAAAGCCATCACGATGGTCGCTCAGACCGTGCCTATACGGGCGTTAGGGCACGGTCTACTGCCTGATCTATGTCATAGTTAAAAAGGTTGTGAGCGTTTCATTGGGCAATAGGATGGCTGTTCACCGTAACCGTTAAATGTCACTGTGTTTGCAGTGCGGCGACAATTTGCTGCAATCACTGGACGGCTCGTGGCAATCGCAAGCTATTACCTAAACAGCTCGCCTGACTATTTTTCTATGCCCGATGTGGTGCGGTCACCGCCACACCCGCAACCTGCAGCCGCTGCCAACACCAGGGTACCGCTCGTGCGCTGCTGACCATGAATAAAATTTTTCCACGCCTCTAATGAACGAATTTTGTATTTTTCAGGGGCTTGCTGATGTTGAGCGGCTTCCGGAGACCGTCTGTTGTGACCGTTAGTATCCCAAGCAGCAAGCTGCTAATATTATTTATTGTGTTCCGTTTCAGAGGAAACCGAAAAAGAGATTTTTAGTATGTTGGCTAAAAGACTGTATCATTTTCCATCAAGTGGAGTGTTAGTAAATAATCAAGCATGTAAAATATGTTAGTAATTAAATTTAGTTTTTCGTGTAAACGAGACGATTAGATATTCTGGCCGGTAGGGCAGATTTGCCCCAGCCTGCAGCAGGCGGGGTAGCCCGCGCTCTCCAAACATTATCGCATTCATTCGTATTCAATATCGCGCTCGTATGCGCTGCGCATGCAATCTGACACCTCCGATAGATTTCGCCTTTTGTCTCGCCCTCGGCCCTCCGCCCTCCGCACTCCGCACTCCGTACTCTATACACGTACCTCCCGGCTTAACGGTAAAGAGTGAGCCCATTATGCGGCGAGCGCGTTTCTCTTCAACCTCTCCTTTATTTCGCAGTTTTAAATTACTATTTACCGTTGAACGCGATCAATTGTAATTATACACACTGCGCACTTGGCACCGGACAAGTAAAAACAATACACCGTACGAACGACAATGAACGGTACGTATCGCTGAAACAATGTGAACGAATATAAGTTACGATAAGAAATACAAAGAGGCTGTCGCGTGAAAGCAAAGTAAAGTAAAACGAATAAAAAGCAAACTTTGTACAATATCGGGAACAAGTTGGCAAAGAGATGATTGAAACAAACCCGGCGGAAGTTCGGGGACACGTCCCTTCCTAAGTGTATTAAACCGGCGGAACTTCCTGAAAAGTGAAAGCGGACAAACTGAAATAATATAAATACTTTCAATAATAAAAAGTTCATAACGGCCCGAGGTTTTGTTTCGCGTGTGACCCGAGTGAAAGGTGGAAGCGGATCGTCCACCGCCTTTGCATAAAACGCAGTAGTCGCTCCACTTTTAATTGTGAATGCTAAAGCTAATAATAATAACACAACTGAGACATTAATGAGCAATGCTTCAGTTAGCTGATCACGTAGAGATATTAAATGCCGGGAGGAGGGACATGGAAACCATGTAACCTCCTGGGAATAGTATTTAAAGATATATCAACTGTTGTGTTTAAATGCCAACAGGAGCTGCGTTGTTATGGACACGGCAACTACAGACGTTAGTCCGTCCAGCTCGTGTTATCGCTGCCGTTAGAATAGCTCATTGCCCTACAGCCATTGTCCATCATGAGTTTGAATAGATTTACTACGAGTATGAAACTGTAGATCCGTAACTGGAGCAAGCCGCCCGCGAGCCAGCCGCGCGGCGGCCGGAAGCTGCGGAATACGAAATGGTAAATTTTAGAACGCGTCACGATAAACATGAAGTTGGACGAGGAGACGGCAGACTCGAATGGTAATGGAGCGAGAGCGGAGCTGGAGAGGAAGTACACAAAGTTTGCTGTTTACGATATAGCTGCACATGTGAGGAGAAAGGCTTTTCATTATCCATCCGACGCGTTATGTATTTTGCGTTTTGCCAAGCAGTAATGTATAACTCTGTATTGGAAGTATTCTCAATGAAACAACGCAATGAAATGCAGAAGTAATTAGTGGTACTGTAAATGTGGTACCAACCACCGTCTCCTTGTTATGGGCAGGCGTAGCAGCAGCGGTTCAACGAGCCGCATGTATCGTACTGCACTCACAATCATTATTATGTCAATGCCAAGTGATTATATGTTAAGTATTTAGAATATTACAATAAAACAGCATTTTTAAGAAGATTGAGGACAGCACAGATAAAATAGATGATAAGCTAACAAAAAAGATAAAACCTCTGAAGTAACACACGGCGAGCGTGCATATGGCCTGAGGCCCTAATGTTACCTGAATTATCTTCCTAAAATGTACATTTAATTTGCTTTATGGTCACCAGCGTGGACGCTGCCCACGCCGCTGCCGTCCGGTACATTGGACGTATCCAGAGTATTTATATAAAGAAAATGGCGGCCCAAACAAACTTGTTTAAGCGGACAGGTTCCAACAGAGATCAGCCCGGCGGTGCCGTGTCAGTGCAGCGGCGGCGCATCGTTTTCTTAGCTACAATTCTTCTGCAGCTATCTCCTCTACTTAATTAATATCTGTCACCAAGCTGTGAGTCGCACGTTTATTGACATGAACAGCTGATGGGATCTTACAGTGATGTTAGAACAGATGGTGTAAAAATGAAAACATAACCATTGTTAGAATAAAAGTTCGTGTAGTTAGCAATGTTTGAGTCGAGAGCATCAACATTTTAATGAACAGATCGAACGCTGCACTGCACCTCCTCAGCAGAACGAGGGTCCCGTTCATGCAGTAAGCGGGTGTGAGTACAGTTTGTTTGTACGCGAGGATGTTACCGGCGCCGCGTGTTCAATGGGCCCGTTATCGGTCACACGACTTTTAATAAGATCGCTTATCTGCCAGCACATCAGTCACACGGGTATCAGTATCAGCGCGGCCGGCGACGCGCACTCTACTCTGCTCTACTGCACTCCACTCGGCCGGGCAGCCTTCAGTTAAACGACGGCGCGTTCCATAAGCATAAAAATATAAAAGGTCGTCTGAACGTTCCCACAGCTGGGACTCGGTACTACACACTAATAACTATTATATCTACTGTATCAATAGATATTGATTTCACAGATCCACAAAAGCTCCTGATTGTCGGATATCACAGTTTCCTGAAAATATTTCTCTTCACCGGAACATTTGTGCAAATTTGAAGATAACAATTAGTTTAAGACGTATAACATAATTTTATTTTATTTATATGAAGAATATAGTAAATAGGCATAAAATAGCTGAAGCTTTCGCCCCAAGAAATCCCTCCGTTGAAAGGGAACACGAGAACGATGGAATTAATGAACGCGAAGTATTTCCGCCGAAGCTAACATTGGTACTCGCTAATGCCGAGAGCCACCCTTTAAGAATTCCGACTAATAGAATGCGGATAGAAAGACAGACAATCCATCACGTTCCCCCTACCCTACCAATGTATTATTTATGGGGACATCCTGCACCAACCCACGGCTAATCTTTCAATATCTTGAGAATTTCGGTAGCAGCGGGCGTGGGGCTGAGGCTGGGACTGGGGCTGGGGCTGGGGCTGAGGCGCGGGCGCGGGCGCACTAAATCTCAAAGCATAAAGTTGGATTTCGCGAATGCGGAGGTATTCATCAAAGGTTCAGCCCGCGCGGCGATACGGAGACACGGGTGGGCTGGTGCAGTGGACGCGGCCGGTGCGCCCCCGCGATAAGGGCGACATTCGACCACTCCCGGGCGACAAGAGGCCCCGTTCAGCTCGTGTAATTGCAGGATTTGTTTGTTTTGCTACGGAATGAGAGAACTGGCATTATGTTTGATGAGGAATAAAATTAATGGTGCTTCCTTAATGAATTTTGGTTAAGATACCGGCCGCGTGCAATGCGCCCATTACCGGAGTGAAACGCTCCCGTACCATCCTCACCAAAACCAATCATTCCGGATATTTTTGAATTATTTTTCGTTAGCATCAATAGATATTTTCTAGAAGGGATTCCATCGTGATCAGGAACTGTGCAACTGTGAACTACTCGGGGTAATATAAGCGTCTTGAGGAGAAATCAAGTAATTTATATTTAAAATAATGACGCAACTAATAGGAGGCAGGAGGCAGGCGGCAGGAGGCAGGAGGCAGGAGGCAGGAGGCAGGCGGCAGGAGGCAGGAGGCAGGAGGCAGGCGGCAGGCGGCAGGAGGCAGGCAGCGGCCGGCCGCCTCTATAAATACATCACGTGCAGGCGGGAGACGGAAAAAATATTTTCAAGTTCCGCCGCGAGAGGGTAGCCAGAATAGATCCCTCGGGGACTCTTTACTCTGCAACCGGAGTTGGTTAGTTTCACATACTCGTGTTCCTTGCGGGCCCGCTGCGAGCTTTACTTTTTTATTTGTAAAGTATTACATTTCAGTGCTATTTTTGAACTCACAAACAGAATCAGCGTCACTTCTTATTCTGAGGTTCGGGGAACGAACCCGGGGTCGAACGTTCAGGACTAATAGCGTGCATCGTGTCTACGTAACGATATGCACGTGAAAGTACAATATCATTGGGACAATGTCAAATCAGCAGGACTGAGGAAACGGCCCCGGAGCGCGGGGGGAGGCAACGGTGCCGGCGCGCGCGACGCTCCTGGCAATACTTTAATTAGAAAAAGGAGTGACGGGAGGCGAGTTCCCTCCGCACAAATCACTGTGGAATTCTTTAATTTAAAAATGGCGGCGCACGAGCACGGCGCGCGCGCAGCTCATTACCCAGCTCGTAACGAGGTCTTAAATCAAGCGCGCCCGCCGGCCATTGTCTCGCCGGCTCAGCCGTCGGCTATGCCATTCTAATATCGATTCTTCTCAATAATGAAAACCGATTATCTCCGGCGATGGAATTAAATTTCTAGATGCTAATGTATACAGCTCGCTTCGCGCGCTTACGAAACGATCTTAACAACCGAACAAGAAATCTGACGCGCGCGCGCACACACACGCACACACGCGCGCACACATACACACACACACACACACACGCGCGCGCGCGCGCATTAACTTACGGTAATAAGTTAATGCTGACGTTCGGCCGTGACTCCGACTTGATACTCCACTCTAACGTAAATAATAAATGAAAATGGGTGAAGGAGATGCCGCGTTACTGTACTTGAACGAGCACTACCTAACCCACGCAGCGGTCGCAGTGAATCGTCGCGGATCGTCCACAGATTGGATGCATCGCGAATCGCTGAGGATCCAGGATCCAGGATCCACGAAAACAACGAGCTCATAACAAAAATACACGCACCTCAAAACTTGTTTACCAACACGATTCCAATATTCAGTTGAGCGGCTAAACGCATAGTGGACCTTAATCGGACAATGGGAGGACTGACATTGCATCCGGCGGCGCGCGCGCTCTTGAATCTGGTGACCCAGAATGCGGGGTGCCGCTGCCAAGTGGCTGACGCGGCGCATCCACGCGGCGAGCGCTGCCAGAGGATATTTCGCAATTAGCCGAGCTAATGACGGCGGCATCAGACCCGCCGACCTCCGACACCGGCGCGCACCAACAACAGCAACAAAAGTACAGCCGCCACGGGACTGGACGACCAGCACGGCCAGAGCGGCCACAGCGGCCAGCGCGGCCGGTTCGCCGTTTACTGCACACGCTGTGACTGCGGGGCGCTGCAGTGTGGCGATGCACGCGGCGACGTTGACGTCACTCGAGTGGAACTCAATACTTTCGTGCGATAATTAAGGGACATTAACTGCGCACTGCGCACACTGCGCACACTGCGCACTGCGCACACTGCGCACTGCGCACACTGCGCACACTGCGCACACACTGCGCACTGTGTACACCGTGTATTTACAATAACAACACATTCGAAATAACAAACGGGTAAGGAGAAATATCTATCGGCTGATGATGATGATGATGAAGGGCAAATATTGCACGTGAGTGTGCGTGTGTGCGCGTGTGTGTGCGCGTGTGTGTGCGCGTGTGTGTGCGCGCGTGTGTGCACGTGAGTATGCGTGTGTGCGCGTGTGTGTGCGCGTGTGTGTGCGCGTGTGTGTGCGCGCGTGTGTGCACGTGAGTGTGCGTGTGTGCGCGTGTGTGTGCGCGTGTGTGTGCGCGTGTGTGTGCGCGTGTGTGTGCGCGTGTGTGCGCGCGTGTGTGTGCGCGTGTGCGCGTGCGTGTTGTTTGAGCTCAGAATGATTAGCTGTTTTTGTGTGATTGGCTGGCTCTTGCCGAGGTTGCTGAACAATGCAAGTGACATGGAGCTGATGGACAAATGAATCCTCGCATTAACCAATAGAGCTGAGAGAGCATCGGCGTCCGTTTAAGAAAACAATTGCGCGGCCTGGCCGGTCTGGCGGACCCAGGCAGCTCGTTGGCATGAGGCCTAACCGGCTGGTGTCGGTGTCGCTCGGATATATCTCAAGCGCCGTCATCGGGGCCCATTCTTCGGCCGCCGGAGCGCCCGCTGACTGACAGGGTGGTGGCGCAGCTCTCCGCCTGACAAATTGGCGCTTCTCACACACACCCCTTCTCCCCCTACCTCCACAGTTCTACCTGCGCCGCTCACTCGCCGCTGGTCCTATTGCTCGTGACGCGACTCCTGTTACCCTGACTGTACTGATGCTTTAGAAACTGCGACTTTTACGCGCGTTCATAAAAGACCAGTACATCCAATAAGCTCTTTAAAAAAGACCAGAGCTTCGCGAATACCACGCTCTAACATTCTTAACGTTCTCACTCAAAAATAATGTTTAATGAAAGGGGGCCGGTGCAGGTCGCCCAGCCGCCACGTGACGCACTCCAGACTCCAGACCTGCTCACTTGCTACTTAAACACTGTATTCACACATTTTAAGTTAATTTTTCTAACACTTATGACATAATAAAGGTGCGATAGTTTTATACACATACGTCGATATCTCCAATTACGTGAAAACAGATGATGCGCAAGTAGCAGGAGACAATGGTGGGGAGGCTGCGGGCGGTGGCGGTGGCGATGCCGGTGCCGGTGGCGGTGGCGGTGGCGGTGGCGGTGTAGCTAACGAGTGGTAACGCGACGCGGTAACCGATCCGTTCATTAGGCCGCGCGGCCGCCGCCGGGGATTGTCTTACATCTACCAGCGATAATAAATTTCGGCTACATTCAAGTTATACTCGCTTCGAACATAACGAGAGCGCGCGTCCGCGCCCCTACACGCCCCCACGCGCCCCCGCACGCCCCCGCACCAACTCTACACTAATTAGCTGGTCATTTTTAATTTCATGTTCATGTATCAGTTGAGAGGTTGATCGGCATCACTGTTATATTATATATTCATCAGAGAGTCATTCGAACCCCCCGCATCCGCGCCAACTCTTTATCCACCGATTGTATTGTTTTGTTTGAAACTGGTCCTCGGGAGACCAAAGCCTGACCTGTTTTTAGACAATTTTGAGGCAAAGCGTATATATTAAATAGATACAAATAGATTAAATTGACCCTAGATTTAGTGCAATTTCTGATTACGTACTAACCATGTGTCCGTGCCAACTGGGTTTACGTTTAAGCATCAGATCAGTTTCGTTCACTCTCATTCGCGTGGATGTGAGCTGAGCTTATGTAACAGTACTTAGGTGAAGTACTCGACCTTCCGTTCTTTTTGACACGCAAGGTAAGTGAAGGCAGCTCATTATGAGCGGCGCTGGTGTACGGGCCCCCCGCTGTTAATTAGCAGGCGCAATCATTAAAAGCGGACTATGGACGCGGCGCGACAAAAAGCTATCTGGCTTACAGATTTCGCTGCTCGTATTTTCAAAATCGTCGCGCGGTCATCTTCAAGCTCGGATTCCTTTACCGGATACGACAAAAAGGAAACAACGATTCCGCAGCCAGCGCTGCGCTCCAAACGGAACTCTGCACGCGGACGTTTAGGGACGCGATTGCGACGGGCGCTCGCGCTGCGCCCGCGCCGCGACCGTCGGCGTGGGTGCGCGCGGGCGCGGGCGCGGCGCGAGCGCAGCGCAGCGCAGCCCGGCACAAGTGAATTATTTGCGAGATAGTTCGGAAGATATCGCGCCTAGCTCCAAACAAAACTATTGCGAACCGAGCAAATTGAGCTTTCGAGTGGATTTGAATCTCGTCCTTTGCGTGTACGCGGCGCCGCTGACAAACCCGCCGCGCCCTATCCCACCCCACCACACCCCAACGCACCGCACTTAATGTAAAAGGCCAATTGCGGACTGTCTACAAGCATTTTTTTGTTTCTGTAACGCGCGTCGCGAGGCCGCGCTCTACTCGCACTAATCTTAAAGACAACAACGAGAACCTTCGATTTACTTTTCTTGCCGTAAGCTTATTATTATAAGCTGTAAATGAAGTTCAGTCAAAAGTTCCGTTCTCAGCCGCAGAATTTATCAGTCCAATATTAGTTTAATATCGAACGACTCAACGACCGCATTCCATAACCCACTTGCCTCAAACAGTGCAGTTGGTGCAGTGGGAGCACGCTGCCGGGTACGACCCGACACGAGTCCACGGCAATATGTAATGTAAATTAAAATTCTCTCCGAAGGAACAAAGCGCTGTATCATTGGTCGGTTCATAAAAACTGCGCGTGAGTCAGCGGTCCATCCCAAGTTAAGCCGGCAGACAGATAAATCATTCTTTTATGATGTAGGTTAAAAATAACTGAAGACGGATGCGGAGTGTCGCGGTGCGCCTGGTGTCCGCGCCCGCTCCTCCTTGCGCAGCGCCGCCACACGTTAGCGGATAACGAACAATCCCAATTTGCATCCAATCCAATCCAATCCACTCGATGGGCGCACCATAGATCCAGATCATTCAATGACGGATCTTATGCTGCGGCAATTAGTTAACAGCTGTTTATTTGTAAGAGAATTTTTGTTATTGACTTATAAGAGGATATGAATAAGATCAGCATCAGCGTTCATTGTACGAGCACTCGCCGACAAACAATTAACAAATAATCGGTGTCAATGCAATATAGTAATTAATCTTGAACCTTCTGTGGTATGCTATCGTCTGCATGAAATACCTACCGCCCAAGGGTTGGGAGCATGTGACCTATCATACGCGGCCCAGCAAAAAGTTCGGCATCCAGACGGACGAATTTATTTCTCCATCCAGTGAGCAGGCTAGGTGTTCCGCCGCAAAAACGCGGTCCGGTTTGCGCCGGCGCACCGCCGCGACACGCCGCTAATTACTCATCAATTTATTGTTCAATTATTGCGGCACTTCCTCAGCGGCATGGCGCTGCAAGGTGCTGATGCTGGTTGCCGGGGCCGATGCAACGAGTCTTTTGTTGTTTAACAAATAAAACGCAAAATTTGTAGAGATTTTCACGCAACAATGAGAAGTATTAAACGCTTCTATCTAACTATCATAAAAAAAGAAGCGCGAAGGAGAAAGGAGACGAATGTTATCTTTAATTACAAAAGAGACTTTGATTTCATCTTAGCAACACATGCGTTACCATTAACATTGCCATTTCATAATAATTATCGTGAGCCAGAAAACGTCCCCCGCCAGCCCCAGGTGTCGTCCAATCATCTTCACATCCAACCGGCTCCACGCTACCGACGCACAGGGTCGAATGGTCCGTCATCTTTCTAAAATAGTCAATTACGCAAGGTAAACAATTATCTTTATCGTAAGGAACCGCCGCTTGACATAGGTCTCTCCTGGAGATCACCATGTCGATCGTTCCTGCGCCGGCCGCATCCAACTGTTTCCCGCGACCTTCACTAGATCGGGGAGACAATGACACATGCGAAATCAAGAGTGGGAACGGGAACCGAGTCCGGATTTGAAATTGTAATGCCGGCGGGCGCCGCGGCATTTGAAATTTAATACGAGCGCGCCCGCCGCTTATACTTTCTGATTTTATATCTGGATTGACCCTCGATACAATGATCCAATGAATACATCGGCTTTTTCCCGGGTCGCCGTTGCGCCCAGTTAATAATTTTTTTGTCCGCTAGCACTGTTCGAGGCGCGGGCGCGAGCGCGGGCGCGGGCGCGGGCGCGGTCGCATTCTCCTTTCACAAGTTAAAATTAAGAAGGTACGTACACATCGCACCGTAAACAAAAAGCTCCAAGCAATACTTTAAGTAGACTATTCGTGTTGGCGAGTGCTAAGTGAGCACACGTGCAGCGGTCCCGGGTTCGTTCCCGGGTAAATTTAGAGCGCGTCGGGCGGCACGGGGTGTCGCTAACGAAGCGCCTTTTTATAGAAGCGAGCGTCGCGGGAAGGCGGTGCTCCCGTATGCGCGCGCGCGCAGCGCAACCGGGGACGCTCCGCGCTAACGAGGGCCCGCGCCCGCCCGCTACCCACCACCCGCGTGTCTCGCAGGCCAAAGCGCGCGGCAACACCAGCACAACTTGAAACTAGAGGAAATGCTACAATTGTTACACAGAGGGCACTAAAGCGAATATATTCTCCTTATGCGCAATGTCCCCGTATTCTGTACATCCTTCCGCAATGTGCTGATGAACGACGATCCTAAAAGTGTATGAAAATTACAATAGCGTTTGATAAGTTGGTTACGATAATAAAGTGGACTCGACATACCCCGTGCAATAATACTAACAACTGATTAGCGCCGGCAGCTAATAATTCCTGTGACAAAATTATGGACATAAGTTTGTGTGCCGGCGCGGCGCGGGAGCACTAACAAGTTCCAGCTCATTAAAAATGAGAAGTGACGCGGCGGACGTTCTCGATGTGAAGCACCCCACACGATTGTCACGTGGGGACGTAACAAATAGCCCCTAAAATTTTATTCGGACGCACCTTCTACTCGTTCGCGCTTGAACACACAATAGCAGAGAAAAGGAGAGCACACATCAGTCAGTTAGTATCATCATCATCATTAAGTTGTGTCAATACTATAGCATATAAAGACTGCAACCGATGCGGACACGGCGGTGCGCCGGCGCAGGGATGCAGCGCTGCCCCGCTGGGTTTGCGGCCCGAGGTGAGGGCGAGGGGAGAGGGCGCGGGAGGCGCGTTCGTACGCAAATATATAAATTTACATGGGTCAGAGAAAATTACAACCATGGGAACCGCCAATAAGGAGTGCGCGTGCGGAATAAAAATTGTCGATTTTTACATGATTCCCCAGTAAAGTGGCAGGCGGGGGCGTGGGTGGTGGGGCGCGGGCTGCAGCGCCGCCGGCTGAATACTAAGCGTATTTATTATAAGTGCACAATATTTGCATTTTGAATTACGCGCTCGCGGCTGCGCGGGCGCCGAGTGGACCCTGCCGGACCGCGCCGGACAGCGGACAGCGGACAGTGGATAGCGAGACCAGCTAAAAATAGTTAACAGTCTAAAGTCACCAAATGAACAGCTCACTGATCGTGAGCGACTTTGACAATGTGGCAGATGAATATGGATCAAACGTATCAGCGATCACCTGATCGCGTGGCACTCGTTGAATAGAGAATAAGGACACGGAAGCTTCAAGTTTGTGGCCGGAGCCGTGCAGACGAAGGAGAGCATCTATAATGACGGACGGACGTCCAGGGGCCGATGCGTGCGTGCTGCGAGCGGTCGCGGAGCCGGCGCGGGCGCGGGTACGCGGCGGCATGCATTATGTATTTGGATTGGCGCGGCGCGGCGCGGACGCGGCCCTGACGTGAATCAACGCCGCACCGCCGGCCGCACTGCACGGCACCGCTGCACGAGCTCGCCATCTCCCGGTTTCAAATATTTATGAGATTGCAGCTAATCGCTGTTGCCGGTAATATCCTCTCACTATCGACCAACCAGCGGAATGTTTATTTAATTATATGTCAACCGGAGCTGATATGTCAATACAAATCTACCAAGATTTTATTATTATTCGTAGTGAACCTTATTTTCTTTATATAATGAAATTAGTCAGCAAGCAGCACCTATGCATCATGAGATCTACATGTAGCAGAGCAAGCGGCCGGCCGCGCGGTGATAACGTTTAGGGTGAATGTAATACGTAACGGAGTCTGCGTCTGCAATCGCAAGTTTATTCGTGTTAATGAAATAACTTTTAATAACATCAGATGACAAACGGTGCACGATGAGCAACGACAATTTGGAGTCGCGGAGTTAAAGTAACAAATCGCATTCTTTACGTACACGGAATATATTTATTTAATCCCTCCACCCATAAAATTCAAGACGGTAGCATTAAAATTTTAAATGTGCGGTACGACTCAATAAAGAATTCTCAATACATATGAGAAACCGTCCCGGTCATCAGCAGCAATACAAAGTTGGGCAACCGAATTGGGAGAGACAATAGTCAAGGCTTTGCTTTTTGCACAAATAAAATTAGCAATAAGCGCGTACTGCGACACGAGCAAGAAACCCCGCACCGTGTTCCTCTCGGAGCAAACCGACGACTAAGGGAACAACCACTCTACAGCCCGCCTACCTCCCACTTCATCCGCCGCGAGTTCGTCGTAGTTTTTGTTATAGTTCCAATATGAATACTTATGAGCATCGACGTCGGAACCATCCGGAATCGCCGGGGGAGTTCGCAGTCAAATAAAAATTTAACAACAAAAAAAAAGCAATTACAGATGTTAAAGACGTCGCCGGTGGAGAGGCGAGAGGGAGCTGCGGCTGTGGCACTCGGCGAATACGTGAACCATTTACGAGATCTGTGAATAACAGCCAGCAGTTGAGCGGAGCCGGCGGCCGCGTGTCAATTATTCCGCAGGCGACGCGAACGCCCGCTAACCGCGCGCCCGCACTGCGCCCGCGCCGCGCCCGCGCCCCGCCTGCGCCGCGCCCGCTGCACGAGTTTAAATGGCAACGAGGACGCGGCCGGTATGCCGCCATCGCCACCGCCGCCGCCTACATCACCGACCGAACAACCCAGCGCCGTAACCGCTAGGTATTGGGAGTGACACATCGGGGCGGCGATCTCACTCATTCCCAAATTTCCAAATGATGCGAGATGACGACGCCAACACTCGTTCAGTGCAGTGCAGTGCACGCGGCTGCGCTCGGGGCCGGGAGCTCCTGATCCAAGCGATACGTCGAGCTATAATGTAATGGAAGCGCGGCCATAAACTTGATTTAATATAAAACTTCCTACTGGACATGCGACGTGATCTGCTGAGTGTACAATGTGCACTGCAAAATGAGACTGCAATCTTTAGCCGCAGCATCCGCGATGCCAGTAACGAGCACGCTTCTATAAAAGCATCATTGTATCAATAGTTCAATGTTCAACGAGTCTGGTGGCAGTTCCTTCCGACTTTGAACTTTTGAATTTGTTTAATCGTGAAATATTATGTGAGGTTTCCTCGCGCGCCTGCGCAACGCAACGAGGCGGGCTGTCGCGAGGTCTAAGCGGCGTACTTAGCGCGGAGATGTATCAGCGGCGGCTCGCGGCGGCACATTACGCACGATTGACACTGAAGCTGAGCAATAAAACAGACATCTAATTAGATTAGTTTTCCCCGCGCCGGGATTCCAGGCGACTGCGAATGCGCCAGCGCCTCGTGCCCATTCGTCACCCGCCGCGCTCCACCTCGCGGCACCACCCGGCCGCTCAGCGCGCTACCGCATCCCGCGCTGCTAATTATAGCCTCAGTGCTAATTAATTAGGAGTAGCTTTCTTCCCTACTCACTTTTTTAGTTCGCAGTCGTCGGCCGCTCTCGCGCAGGCCACAGGACCCACCACCGACTGGGATATTGCCCTGCTGTTGTTGCTTAGTCGAATCAGATATTAATTATCTGCAGTAAGTTGTCAACTTTTATATTGTCATAACTTACAGCTACTCAAATAGACCGCTTACTTTACTCTGAATTCATTTACTGCACTCGTTTCATTGCCCGTAACAACGCACTGGGTTTTACGTGTCATGAAACGGTTTATTGTCGTTAAAATGCGATCTCGTTAGGTCATTTTCCTACCTATAAGTGACAATAACGGTAAACTGTTACGACCAATTGGACTTTACTGCACACTTAAGGAAGTTCCACCGATGGCTCTTTGTCGACGGCCAGGGTTAGGTGAATTGGGCACAGGATCACCGTAAACACTGAACCGAACCATTAGGTGTCAGCTTTGAATCGACTGCGGCGACCAATAAATAATGATTCCATTTTAATCGTAGAAAGGAACAGTCAAGTAATTTTCACCTTGAACCGCCGCGTCCCGACACCTTTTGTTAAGTGATGATAATTTTATTGCACTGCGGACCTTAACGGGGGTAATTTAGGTTCGCGTATCAGAATACATTTGGCCGCCCGAACGCATCTGCCGCGCTAACTGCTCATCTATAATTGAAGAGGGAGCGCACTTGCAGCTCGATGCAAAGGCCTTCGCACTCGCAAAGTCGCGCAGGCGCAGGCGCAGGCGCACGCAGCGAGCGGTTACGTATGGCCGACGAGCCGCCTGCCCGTAGAGATATTTACGCTGTGGGGATAGAATATTTTACGTCTAACACGATACAAATATCACGAGTTGTTTTAAAAAAACTAGAAATATTGTCCAATGTAACCATCACCAGGAGATGACGAGGGACATAAAAAACTATACGAATGATCAAACAAACGTAATGTTTTCACATAAAATTAAAATACAAGCGCCAACTTTTAATAACAAAGCCACGGGCGGGTGGGTGCACTGACCTCGGCTCTTTAGGCTGTTTAAAATCTTTTAATATGCAATGCAGACGTCACGATTAGGAGCGGCCGGTGACGGGGCGCGGGCGGGCGCACGGGCGCGGGCGGGCGCGGGCGGGCGCACGGGCGCGGGCGGGCGCGGGCGGGCGCGTAAAAACCGCGGCCGTTGATTAGATAATTTATTTGTTACACATTTGTCGTTGCGTGAAGATCGGGAGATACACGAGCTTTTTGTGGAAGACTAGTGGGTAATACGCATCAGATGTGATTTGAGAAATAATTTATGGTGTTTGCGCAGCGGACGGCTCCAGCGCTTACTTTACAATTAATGGACGAGTGAGCGGCGATGAGCGACATGACACGCGGCGGCGCGCGGTGCAGCGGCGCGCGGTGCAGCGGCGCGCGGTGCAGCGGCGCGCGGTGCAGTGCTGCGCCGGTGCAAACGAAAGTGCATTGCTACACGCCACCGGGACCGTTGTAACGCGGAACGCGTCCGACGAGCTTGCTAATTACCCGCGTTAAGATTTTTCATAGCGCCGCGCTGATTGCAATTGTCGCGTATTCATTGCGCTTTAACTGTGCACAAGTCATCTGGTTTCAATAGCGCTGTGGTGCGGCGTGGCGTGGCGTGGTGGGGTGTGGCATGGCGTGGCGTGCCTTGGTGTGGTGTGCCGTGGTGTGGTGGGGTCGGGGGTCGGGGGGCGCGCAGGAATCAATCACTCCGGTATCGGGCGAGGTTTCGCGCGCCAACTCGCTGTCGGCGGCGACGCGTCGGCCATATTTCAAATGCATTTGAGATATAGACCGCGTTTTGTCAATGCACCACGCCGCTGATTTTGATGATTTATATGTAATTATCATTGCTCTTGTTAATGTCTGCTTCACGGCACATTCCCGGACGTCGCCGAGCCGATTTCCTTTTTAATTTATCTCTTCATATTAGCGCTCACAGCATGAACGGGACGCGCGACTGTGAGCGCTCTTGCACTATGTCGTTGGACAACTGGGAACTGTTTTGTAATTGCCGAGAGATTATTAGTAGCTAGGCAACGTACGTTTCTAGACTCCCTTTATGTGATCCCTTCTATAAGAGGGTCAGTTTGCACCTCATTACCGAGTACAATTAATTTAAACCGAATAACTATTCATCTAACCTAAGACTGTTGCATTTCGGCCGCGATCCGAAACACAAAAAAGAGACGATACAACGCTGCAGTCAAAATACCACATAAACTCCTAAACTGTGAGTTGAACGTCCTGCAGATCCGATTCTGACAGTTTACGCTTCGAGCCCAAGTTGGGATAAAATATGGCTTGAGCTCAGACGGATACCGTAGTGAGGGGCCGGCGCGGCGGGAGAGCGCGAGGGCGCGAGGGCGCGAGGGCGGCAGGGCTGCGGGCAGAAGACGTCCGCAAATAGCGAGCATCCCGAGCGAGCAAAACAATACCAGCATGATATTATGGTTGCAGGGCGGAGAGCTGGACGAGCGCACGGAAATTTGAATTATATTTTGAACGCTCCGATGCTGCGTTGTAATATCTGCCAGCCCGGGAGCGGCGCGCGACTGCTTGTTGTTGTGTTCGTACTGAGATAAAGATGGCGGCTCCGCAGCGACGGACGTCGCATCCTCGTCACCAGCACCTGCCACTGTGAGGATCACAACAATTCGTATTTAATAATCACGTTGTGTCGAGTATTCGATCAATTTTTGCACAAACAACTCTGTTACTCCAGATTGTTCTCGAAATAGCGATATTTAGAGAAACCAATTGAAGCGGTCATTTGATGCGAGTCCAACTTTTAATTAGGTAATTGGCTGAACGAGATCGTTGTTAGCGGCGGATGAACCGGAATTGAAAAGCTGTTGACAAGAGGCCAGGGCCGTGAGCGGCGGCGGCGCGCGCGATGCGAGACTAGCAATACCACCAGCGTACCGCACTACGTACATTCACTTACCATTTGACACAACTGACTGTTTAACAAGTGCCTCTGGTGGTGGTGCTTGTTTGTGCTGCGCCTTAGCTGCATAGTCAATACGTATTGCATAGATTGATAATTGCAGAACCGTCACATTTACATGCAAAATATGAATCATCTTGTGATATATTGAATTAGAGATGCGTGTGTGCGTAGTGGCTGGTCGTGATAGTAAACAGTAAATTGGTTCCACGGTGTGGGACTGGGCCCGCGCCCGCGTCCGCGCCCGCGCCCCTTATCGTACAGAAAGGCGACGCGGGGACAAAGAAGCGCCGGTTCGTTATATCGGGCACTCCGACAAAGCAAGTGGTAGTGTCGAGCGTCGGACAGCGGGCGTCGGACGTCGGACGGACGAGCGACAGCCGTGGACGGCTATAAATAAATAATGCGCCAACATTTTATTATTATCATAGCGGCGGCAGCGGCGGCGGCGGCGGTGGCGGCGCGCGCGCATTCCGCGCGGTAAACTGGCAGCCGCGAACATTCCGAAATAAACTGCACGCTGCGGGGTGCACTGGAGCGCCCACGCCCACACCTGCGCCCTCGCCCACTAATTATATTGGGGAAAATTAATCACCCACTCTATTCCTCTTAAGTTATTAATTAACTTCTAGATTTCACCCGTCCACAATATAAATGGAAGTCAAAGCAGTGTAATAATTTCATGCTCAATGCCCGTCTAGTTTCCGAAGATGCCGTCGTGAGAACCGAGTCGCGCGCACACCTTAATGGCAAGTAAACATAAAAACATATGAATGGGAATTGTGAAATTGTAATGAAATAAAGTTATAACGTGTAAAGACGGAGGCCGACTACAATACACAAGCATTGGTAGCCCGTTGCGCAGGCGGGGCGGCTGCGGCGGCTCCGGCGGCCGCGGCGGCTCCGGCGGCTCCGGCGGCTCCGGCGACCCCGGCGCGGTCTCGCAGCGGTTACGCGTTAATCGCTTTAACTGTGATCACGCGCGCGCGCAAACACATAAATCGCGGCGTAACGGCGGCGACAAGTGCCGCGCCGCTTTACGACGCTCCATGCCGTACAAGTGCGACTCCAAGTCCGTGATCCGGGCCGCAATTAGTACGCGCGGTCGTCCCCAGGATCAGTTCTATTTGCGAGCCGCTCGCAATAGTCGCCTCGTTGATTATTATTTTAACGGACAGTTAAAATTTGATGTCCTCTTCCAGTTCGTTGGCGCGGGCGCACTGCGGCGCGTCTCCGGCGCGATGTAGCCGCTGTGCGCTACAATTAAACGACCGCTCTGCGCTCCTCATTCCAGGGTCGGCTTTCAAACGACGCCGTCATTTGCCGTACGGTGTTTTTAGACCGCAATTGCTACACTTACTGGCAAGACTAAACGTCAATAAAAATTGTCATAAAACCGGTTGAACTGCACCCAATGTGCACCCTATATAAAAAGGGAATAAGGACGGTTTTTGATTGTAGGGACAGCGCGGAACGCCGTCGCGAGGAATGTGTGAAGTGAAAATCATGTACATGCACACATTCGTTAATAATTGACACATATTAAATGGGATAATTCTTTTTAATTGGCATGACGACACCACCGCCACCACCGCCACCGTCGCCACCGCCGCCGCCGCTCATTGAAAGTGACGGCACAGTGTTTCAACGCAAAACCTCTTAATATCTCACCGCTGTGAATCTGATGGTGGTAGATTTTGATGAATCGATGTAGCCAAGACATTAGACTGCTTCTTTGATGCTTTTCTCGTTAAAAACTTAATAAGGACGCAATGATCGGAGGAGTAAACTTTGTACGAAACTGTTTGTACTTTAAACATTGGAGAAATATTCTAGATGACAAATAGTTAAGACTCGCATATTTATATTTTCAAACTACTTCTAAAAGGGGATAAATTAGAGAAAGATAATTTTATGCGGAGATAATGAATTCTAAATATGTATCTTAATATGATTGTGTCAGCCGAGTCAGCTCTGCCCGATCAACCCGTCGGCGGTGTTACTGAGCTGGGTAAATCTCACATTGGGCAATTGTTTGGTTTTCTCATAGGAGTAGATCGGAAATATATGTTTTTATTTGTTCGGTCGTCAAAACGGACATGGCAGCGAGCGGTCGCGCCGCACATGCTGCACATGCTGCACACGCCGAGCAGTTCCAAGTCCAAATAATTCCATCGACATTTGGATCGAGCGGTGATTGGGCCACGCCCGCGCCCGCGCTCGCGTGACCAATCGCTAATTGGAGAGTGCGCGCTTACGGAAGCCGATCGCTGTTCTATAATTGAACCTTTCAAACTAATTCAAATTTTTGATTTCAAGCGCGCCGCTTCACCTCCCGGTGTTGCGCCGCCGCCGCCTACCAGCCGGCCGGCCGGCGGTGCTCGGACCGCTACCGTGCGATCCACTCGTCGCCATTAAACCAACTTTAACATTCAACAGTTTCGTGCTTAATAGCAAGAGGTGAACTTCCAAACTGTATTCAGTATTGCATCACTTCAATTAAGTCATTTAAAGGCTTAGCGAGCCGCGATCCACTGGCAAGTATAAACTCACATTAATGGAGAAATACCATTCGAATGACGTAAAAGTTTATCTTATTTGAATGTTGACACGTGGGAAATGTCGCGGCTGGTGTCAGTCACGTCGAACGCACAGCACTGCGCGACACCCGGACAGCGGACAGAATCAATTCCGCTGTTACATTTGTTATGAGGTACTTATACAAACACTCGTACTACACACGTCCCGGGGAGTCGGCGGAGGCTGGGAGGGCGGAAGTTCTCCTGGTCCTCAGCAAATGGCGCTGCGGGGTGCGGTGCCCCAATGTCACGCCGCGGTGGGTACGCCGCAAGAATAAAACGAGCGAGGCCACAAGGAAATATTGCAGCTTTTTTTTCACAGCGGGTATTTCTTTCCTTTCAATTTCCGGCTGGCTAACATGAAGACGCTTCCTGCGATGTGTAATGTGCGGAGGGCGCGCACTCCGAGAGGGGGGCGAACCGGGACGGTTTAAATCAAACTTCTACGCGTTATCAGTCGTTCGGATGGAAATACTTTCCATTTAATACTTGGGATATTTCAATGTGCTGGTGAAATATCTGCGTAATGTGGTGATTACCACGGAGCACGTCCGAAGGTTCAAACTGGAACGTCGCCGCCCGTTGATCATAGCCTGTCAATTCACTTCTATTACAATAAATTGAAATATTATTTTATCATCACAACATGATACTGTGCGTCTTCTAACTTTAGGTTGTACGGTATCTAACACCTAACAGTTTGACAGTCTGACAGTCTGACAGTCTGACAGCGGGTAACACAACTACTTCGTGTACCTTCTGTCATATGAGCTCGTACTAACTATTTAACCAAGTTTAGGCAAACGCTGACGTTCCTAGTTACCCAGCGTGCACTTCCAGCATTCTCCGCAATTGAATTCCTGCCCGTGACAGCAGCAGCGGTTAATAGGGAAACAATCAATCTGTTCCACAGAGCAAATGAAGACATCGGCGCCCCGCGGTCTCGTGGTCTCGCGGTCTCTAGGAGCGTGCCCCAAATTGAAGCTCGCAGCGGGCCACGGAGCCATTATTACACTCCTCGCCTTAATCCGGCGCCTTTGTAATGGACACCGTAAAAAAATGAAACGCATTTAGTCTCCAAACGTTCAGCTCAGCGCCCGCGAGGAGGGGGAGGACCTTTGTATTTGATAGTACCGGATCATAATTGAAGCACCCTCGCGCTTGACTAGGTGGTACATTGCAACGTATTATTACTATTTTTAAATAAATACGTTAAAAACACGATAGTTTATCTTATTAGTAAATGGTGTAAGAAAATCTTTGTCGTTCTACGGCTGTAGGTAGGTACAAGCGAACCGCGGCGGCGGGTGGCGGGTGGCGGGCGGCCGCTACTGCGATGTTATTATGGGCGAGATAATTACCGAGAACGCGTCGCGTTAAAATAAATAACGCGGCGTTTATGAGAAACTTATTAATAGAAATTTCGCGGACGAAGCTTAGGAGTGTCGTAAAGGAGCGGGCCGGTGGCGCTGGGGCGCTGGCGGTGGCGCTAGCGGCCAATGCGAGCCCCTGCAGTTTGGGTGTGGCGCATTGGTGGGCGGCTCGCCGGTTCAAATCCGGCGGTTTACGGGCGGCGGCTTTTTGCAGTTTTGGCGCCAAAATTGACATAATCCGTTTCCTCCTCAGAGTTTATTAGAACAGTCTAGCAACAGCGCGCGCGACGCTCGTATGTAGCAAAAGAAAAGCATAGGTTCATTGTCTCTACTAACATTTTGTCCAGGGTTATTCATTCGACTATTTAGTTACAATGAGGTTAGATGTACTGATGGCTGCGAGCCCCGCTTTTCGTGACTCTTATAAGTATTATAAATTTAATGGTCTGATGCTTTGAACTTCGACAACAATCACCTAACGCGTAGCTCTTGGACGCGGACAAGGGAAGGTCGCCCTTTTCAATCAATGAGGATGAAGGCGACGGGGGTAGTAGTAGATACTTTAAGACGATTCATTAAAAGGCACAGTGCTAATGACATGTGCAAAAGTAAAAATTAATGAATCGCGATTTAATTATCTCGCTGCGAGCGATAAATCATAAGAGAGCGATAGAACCGACGGCACCAAATCAACGGCGTCACGCGGCAACACGCGGCGTCACGCGGCATCACGCGGCGTCACGCAGCAGCGACGCGCGCCGGTCGCAGCGAATGCACCGGAGACTTACAATCGCGACGCGTTTAAATTGCACGGCTATTTACAGGGGAATTAATTAGAGGGATTTATTGAACAATCTAGACTTCAGCCACGGCACTATGTAAAGCGGAGGAGGTTAACGAGGATTTATAATGTAATAAAGCAGTCGCGCCGGCGAGCGGCGGCGAGCGGGCGGCGAGCGGCGCGTGCGCAGACTCGCGATCACTTACGTAGATACTCATAACGGTTTTTTGGAATTTTTGGGTAAAGTACTCTGCATGATCTCAGATGTGGCGACCGATTAACAATCAATAGCGAACATATTATTAGAACATTTTTATCTTCTGACAATTTAAAAATGACTATAATTATACAATACATGTGCATCGAGAGCAGCACGACGCGCAGGGGAAACGGAACCTAAACACGAGCTCAACAGTTGGCGCCGATTCCACCAAATTGTATCGCAATATTATTTATAGAATTTAAATAGTATCTAAATAAGTATTTCCTTGGTCTGATGTTAAGAGGGATTCTGTCCTGCCCAAGGTTCTTTTCATCCATTATTTTTACACATTTTACACATGGAACAGTTCGGTAGGTCGTTGGGGCGCGCCCGGGGCGGGCTGGTGGCGGGAAAAGCGCGCGGTAATCCGGCGGCGCGACGTCAGCGCGACGGATCCGCGACGGATCCGCGACGAATTGCCGCCTAACCCAGCTAAATCCCGACTTTGTCACCTTATTTCATTATTTCTCTTATTGCCGGCTCCCTCCCCGCTCCGCTGCGGACGCACCTACATTATTCATTGCGTGCCGCGAGAACAAATTGCACATGCAGCTTCTGCACAGGAAACGTCACTACTGTACCTATTTGAAACTCATAAAGATCAATGGTAACTTTTAGATAATAAAACCGCCTTTGAGTTTACTCTATCGGTTTCAATAATTCCTTAGAGGCACATCACGTGCGCTGTAAAGGCTCCCCGCAACCCGCCGCAACCCGCCGCACCCCGCCGCGTCCCAGCAGCGCGCCATAAAACACAAATAAAATATCTGATCGCTGCATAAAACCACTTGAAAGGATTCCTCCGTGGTTTTTACGAGAGGAGCAGAGCTTCGTGGAAGGTACAAAGGATTAGCGCACGGGGCGTCGTAAAGAAACAATTTTCCGGCACAACCCCTCCCCTCCCGTGCGCCCGCGCGCCCCGCCACAACCCTCGCTTTACGGAATACGTCTTGATAAATACCCCCCGTGTTCAACTTGAGTATTCACATTTTCACTTAAAGTTTGCTTAGCGTTGTCGCGACCCTGCGGTGCCGCGGGCGCGTGTTCTACTGGCCCTGCTCTTTCAGGTATTGGTTAAACTTGTGCACTTAACACTGCTTAATTATAATGTATATTCCAAATGTCGCTTACTGTTGAGGGCCGGTGGTGCACGTACCGGCACCGTGTACCCCTTCGGAGCTAGAGTCCCCTGGCAGCTACTCCTTGAGCGGTGCTGATGTAACGATTGTACTGAGATAGGCACGAGTGCAAAGTAGAGCCGACTCTTCACTTGATAAAAAGGCTCGCCTGTTCAACGGTTAGATAACTTGACTGCAGCTTCAGGTTCGAATGGTTTCCTAACTCTTAAACATCTAGTAAAACAAACTTCAGGTTTATTTCAAACAGAACATTTTATTGTTTTAATCCGTTTAGAGAAATATAAAAAAAATATATAAAATTAATTAATCAAAATCACATTGACATACAAGATGGACGTACACCAAGCAGCATGTTACAGTATAATACATACACGAGATACGACTTAACCAAATAATAATTATAATAATAATAATAATACGCGAGCGGCGCGGCGCGGCGCGTCACGGCGCGTCACGGCGCGTCACGGCGCGGCGCGGCGCGGCACCGCGGTGCGGGGGCGGTGTAGGGGCGAGGGCTTACCTGGCAGCGCCGCACCGCGCCGTGACGCGCCGACTTAGACAAGAACCAACTACACAGGACTTGATTGTTAGAACTCATATACAGACAATAATGCAACTAACTAACTAACTAACTAACTAACCGCCCGAACACAAGGTTAATGTTATGGCTTCCGTGTTAACAATGCGAGAAATAATATATAACACAAACAAAACAATTCAGTCTCAACACGCAAACACGCGCCCGACGCGCGGAGCAAACAAACAGACAAACAAACAAACAAACAAACAAACAAACAAACAGACGGACAGCCGGACAGCCGGACAGCCGCACAGACGGACAGACGGACAGACTGACGCGGAAACAAACGGAGCTGGCCAACGCGCCGGCCTGCGCGACCCTACCCTATGGAATAGCGGACAAATGTAGCGTTCTTCTGCGTGGAACCCAGCCCGAAGGGTAGCGGGACTGGTCTGAAGCCGCGGTCCACCCCGACCCCACCGGAAACATTCCGTCACGAGAGGACTGGAAGCGCGACTCCACATCTATCTATAGTTCGTTCTGTAGAAGCATCTAGTTCTCTATCAACATAACACATACACACATGCGTACAGGCATACAGACACACACTCACACACGCACACGCGCACACGCACACGCACACGCACACACACACACACACACACACACACACACACTGACACACACACACACACACACGCACACACAGACACACACACACATACAAGTTACCCCTAGCGTATACTGCGTACGTATTTGTGTTTCGACTAACTAACAGTGCCCCGCCCACCGGCGGCAGCGCGCCGCTCTAACATCTACCACCTTCACTTAAATCGATAGACAATAATAATTTAAAACTCTTAAGTAAATCCTTATCATCTCACTTAGGCAAGTTAAAATTGTATCTCTTTACGTATACATCGTTTTCCAATAGTTTCCCAATATAACCTAATCATAATGTCTACACTAAGCTGGGAGCGGGGTCGCCCCCGCGCATGCGCACGCGCGCTTAGTATACACACACTGCGCGCGGTCCACGTTTCACGTAACTTACTTTTGTTTCATAATCGTATACATATAATGCCGCAAACAAATTTCGAACATCGGCGCACATGTTCAATGGCCCAATCGACTGAGTTCCGATTGGAGATCGATTCGTGATCGATTCGGCAGAGAATCGATTAGAGTCGCACCCGTGTGAACAGAACACCCCTTCACTGTAACGTGACTGGTACGATTGATAATTTTGAAAGTGAATAGCAAACAGTACTCGATGTCAGATTGAGAGTCGTACAGTGCGAGAGGTTGGCCAATTGCAAAAACGAAGATTTGTACTAAGGAAGTTAGGCAGCGGGCCTCCGCGGGCCTCCGCGGGCTCGCAGGGAGCCCGGGAGGCGCGCGGCAGGCGGTACAAAGCGGGGGAGGCGGAACTTAACAACTAGTATGCGAGCACCCCCTTTACGGACTTCGTTTTTGCAATGGCCAAACTAAGAGCAGGGGTGCACGAGATAGCTCGTGGTAGAGTTGGGTGCTAGCTGGGGATCGCGCCTCTGAATCAGGTGGGATTTGCTATAGGGGGTACTCACGACGTCCGGTGTGGAGGCGCCGTCGTGGCTGCTGTCCGGCGCGGAGCGAGGCTCGCCGTTCGCGTCCGGCGGCCGCGCGGACTCCCGCTCGTCGATCACCAGGTCGATCGGCATCTTGCCCTTCAGGCAGCTGATGTAGCGGTGGCAGAAGTTGTCGCACAGCTCGTGCACCTGCCGGCAACGAGACACCGCGTTACTTCGGTCGGCAGAGGGGCCGCGCACCGCACCGCACTGCACCCTGCCGGCGCCACACCGCTGACCTGATGCGGCGCACCTCACGCACGGCATTGATAGGAAAACACCGGAGGTCGGCATGAGTGTTGTCACTTGACGAATGGCGAAAGCACGGACTTAAATAATACCTAAGTTATAAAGCAAGTTCGCGCAAGTTCACACTGGTAAACTTAGTGTTCAACACTAGACCAGCATTTCTTATGACCATGAACGGCTACCACCAAATAATAATAAAGTGCTAAGATTTTGAGCGTCCTCCACGACTACCGGCAACTTTAGTCCCACGCGTGGTGTTGTTCAGTCCACGCTCTGCATCTTACGACCGCGCGCCACCTGCCCGGGGCCCGCGCCGGCGCACCTTGCGATGCTCCCAAAACAAATATCATTTATCACACTCTTGTCATCGATGTTAATTGGTCGCTATATAACTTTATCAGTTTCCTGCATCGCGCCAAACGCCAAACGCCAAACGCCAAACACAACGGCAGCCTCATAAAAACTAATAAATATTCAAGAGCTCGCCGGACGCGCGCCGGCGCGCTGCGGCTCATCGGTGCTCCCTGGTGTTCCTCGGAAGCCGAGCGCGACCAAACATTACTACGCTCTAATCCGGAAAGCGCTGCACACTGATAATTATTGTCTCTTACCTTACCGTTATTTCCAGACTCTTCTCCTACCACCACCTAAAACTCTTCCCCGGATTGTCGCATTGTTAAGTTTATTAGTGGGTGACGCAGCAGCAGTGGACTTGCGACCTTCGAGAGCGGCCTCGTGCGATAGCCACTAATGCTAATCCGAATCGAAATGTAGCAAGGCAATGACTCTCGGCTGCTGCGTCAGACGCGACGGACGGCCAGCGGTACACGCTAAGTAAAGTGAAGTGAACATGGAGCAGTAACAGACAAAGGAAAGAGGAATACATTCAGTAAGATGCCGCCGAGCAGCAGTCTGCAAACTGGGGAACGTTCCTTTATAAGAGTAACTACGTGATTGGAACGTTGGCGTGCGCGCCCGCACCCGTGCACCCCCGCGCACCCTCGGGCACACCCGCGCACCCTCGGGCACCCACGGGCGCCACCGCGCGACCCCGCACGAGCCCGCCACAAAATTATACATTTTTATCGACATAATTAGTTTTTGAATTAACTAGAACAATAAAATGCCTAAAGAAGTGTTTACGGCGCGCCCGGTGCGGCTCGGGGGTCGGAGGTCGGGGGTCGGGGGTCGGCGCGGTGACGTGCGGCGGAGAGGGTGGGAGCCGACGTAACGAATCATGAGCGACGCTTTTTCGTAAAACGAACGCGCTCTTCTCGGTGGTTTTGAAAATAGAACGCTCCGCCGGAAGCGGAAACAACGCCATCCGCCGCTGACAGCCAATTACGTCTGCACACTAATTTCCTAATAGAGCTTTACTAAAATACAAAGGTGTACGGCGGGGTGGTGGAGGGCTTGGAGGGATGGAACAGTTGAAGCGGTGAAGTGGTTGAAGCGGTAGAGCGGTGAAGCAGTGGAGTGGTTGAAGCGGTAGAGCGGTGGAGCAGTGGAGTGGTTGAAGCGGTAGAGCGGTGGAGCAGTGGAGTGGTTGAAGCGGTAGAGCGGTGGAGTAGTGGAGTGGTTGAAGCGGTAGAGCGGTGGAGCAGTGGAGTGGTTGAAGCGGTAGAGCGGTGGAGCAGTGGAGTGGTTGAAGCGGTAGAGCGGTGGAGCAGTGGAGTGGTTGAAGCGGTAGAGCGGTGGAGCAGTGGAGTGGTTGAAGCGGTAGAGCGGTGGAGCAGTGGAGTGGTTGAAGCGGTAGAGCAGTGGAGCAGTGGAGTGGTTGAAGCGGTAGAGCGGTGGAGCAGTGGAGTGGTTGAAGCGGTAGAGCGGTGGAGCAGTGGAGTGGTTGAAGCGGTAGAGCAGTGGAGCAGTGGAGTGGTTGAAGCGGTAGAGCGGTGGAGCAGTGGAGTGGTTGAAGCGGTAGAGCGGTGGAGCAGTGGAGTGGTTGAAGCGGTAGAGCGGTGGAGCAGTGGAGTGGTTGAAGCGGTAGAGCGGTGGAGCAGTGGAGTGGTTGAAGCGGTAGAGCGGTGGAGCAGTGGAGTGGTTGAAGCGGTAGAGCGGTGGAGCAGTGGAGTGGTTGATACGGTGGAGTGATGCAGCAGTAGGACGGTTGAAGCGGTGGAGCAGTGGGGTGGTTGAAGCAGTGGACAGGATGGAACGTTGGAGCGGCGGAGCGGTGGAGGAGTGGGGTGATTGAAGCGGTGGAGTGGATGGACCGGTTGAAGCGGGGGACCAAGTAAATCGGTGAAATGTTTGGAGCGGTGGAGCGGTGGAGCGGTGGAGCGGTGGAGCGGTGGAGTAGTGGAGCAGTGGAGCGTGTGGAGCGATTAGAATGTTGTATTAGTGGAACGGTTGGAGCGGAAGGAGCGTTGGAGCCAAGTGGAGTTGCGTTCGCGTGGCGGTTTGTTTATCGTAATTTAAATTTTACAACCGCTCATATTCATATTTATTGCTGCGTGAATTTTATTGACACAAGAGAGGATGGGTCGGCATTGCGCTGCCGACGTCCGAATCATGATTGAGAGCGCTTTTATGACGTAGCGGCGGAGCGCGGGGAGCGGGGAGCGCGGTCCTAACCCCGGACGAGACTATTTCGCTGCCGTGACCCCGGCTAACATTCGACAGCGTGACTCCTGAGCAAATTTATCAACAGAACCAAACAGCAGACCACCTAACCGGGGCCCAGTGCGAGTACCGCGAACTGTTACTTTCGCGTGACAGCAACGAGCCGCTGCAGCATACGGAGACACCAAGTCGCTGACCTCGCGATCAACTCTTTCCACAAATTACCAATTTGTAAACGGGGTTTAGCCGCCTGCAGTCCGCCTGCAGTCTGCCTGCAACGAGCCCCACCGCTGGGTCACGGTGGGTGCGTGTGTGCATGGGGATGGGGGAGGGGGACGGGTGCTACAGTATAAACTCTAATACAGATTATCAAAAGGTTTAAATTTCTAGTGCTTAAATCTATGCTTGTGGCGAATGATTCGGCAATGCGTGGGCAGGTTAAGGTCTCGCAGCCAGCGCCCGATTACCAACTAAAAGGGTTTTTTTGTGTTGGTGTCGCGATGCGCCATTAGCACAGGCAGCATTGCGTGGGCACCGCTAGCTTTGCGATATTAATTTTTGCCCACTCGCCCACTGCCGGCACGTCAGTGGGCGTGCGCAATGTACATCACTGGCGCACCCCGCCCCGCCGGACCGATCCGTCGCGTTTCGTAAAATAATGGTCATCGCGTGAGGGCAAATATTTTGTTTATTGTTACCGGGTGGCGTGGATGAAGACGTGGTTGTCGTGGCTGGCTGCGCTGCATCGGTGCACCAGCGGGATGTGACAACATGCCAGTGTGCGTATGTTTACACTAATGCTTCACTGCATCGTGTCCACCCCTCGCATGTTACTTTATGAATATTAATGGTAACGATAGGATTACCTAATTTCCATTAATCGGCCCCATTCAAACATTGGTATGTTCCAAAAGGTTCAAAATATTCAAATGACTGGCTCGAACTCTCCGTTTCGGATTCGAACCCCGGTGCAGTGTGCCGCTGCGTTTGAACCGAGTCCGTTCCCCAGCCGAAGACAGACGACGAGCCAGCGCCAGCAGTGGGCGCGCGGCGGGCGCGCTGGCTGCGCATGCGGATGTTTTGAATCATTAACACTATTATTTATAACAACGCAACTTAACTGTCCCACAGTTAAGCTCGTCATGGTAAAATGCATAATTTTTTGTATTGACGTACATATCCGTCGCGATCAATTAACTAATGACAATCGACATAGTGAATGTAATTAAATGCACTCGCACATTAATCGGGTAATGTTGTTATTGTTGCATAAGTTAACATGTGAATAATTAAAACTACTACGCATGGAACAGTTAAATCGTTAAGATCGGCTCTGCCACCACCCCACCTCCCACCACCCACCACCACCATGACATGACAATAGAATTCAGTTGAAGTAGATATATTCACATAGTTCGTCTGATGCCTCTGACCGGAAGGTCCCAACACGCCGTTATGATAACTCGATTGGGCCCAACGTAAACAACGAGAGAAACATTCTTAGCTAGTTCGTTAGGTCTAACCTAGCATTTTCTCCTAACTACAAAGTTTTTAATTTATTTTAAGAAATTATTTTATCCGGTTTAACTGAGTGCTCTGTTGCAGTGCGGACTGCAGTTATGCGCGTGTGTGTGTGTGTGTGTGTGGGTGTGGGAGAGGGGTACACTTCCTACGCGCATCGCGCTCATGACACAGGACCGATCGGCTTCACAGGTTCAACACAACCACTAACGCAACGGACGGCACATCTCGTGTCACGCATAGCTTGAGCACAGGCCTCCCGGTGACCAGCACCCCTAGCACTCCCAGCACCCCGGTTTGGAGCGGTGCCGTGCCGACGCGCCGGTAGCCCGCTCTATTCTAGAATAGCAGCCATTAATTAACTTCAACCAATTAAACGTGTGAATTGTTACGAAATTATAACTGTACAGTGGGCGCGGTGCGGCGTGCGTGTGCGTGCGTGTGCGTGCGTGTGTTGCGCGTGCGCGTGCGTGTGCGTTTGCGTGTGTGCGCTGTAAAAGCGGCCGCGCGGGTCGTAAACCGGCAGTCCCCGGTTCGAGGCCCGGCCCGTAAACCAACAAATCGGACCCGCGTCGTAAATCACTTAGCCACGTTGTTACAGATAAAGTTTACGAGTTAGAAAAAAAATGTGAAAATAAAAAAACGCGACCGGCGCGTCGGTGACCCCCTCACCGCAAGCCGCACCCCGCGCACCCCCGCGCACTACCGCGCGCCACTCGTACGTGCACTTACCATTTCTTTGAGTAAAACTAACGTCCCATTTGCGCCACACAACTAAGCTTTGGTTTTACGCTCGGGGCAGTTCCCCGGCACACCCGTCGGCAGACTCGAACCTGTAACCAGAGGTTCGCGGGCTGCCTATTGCATCCAAATGTATTTTTAATGCCGAGGGTCCTTGTGTGGTGACACATTCCCGCGCCGTGTTCGGACCCGCCGCCGCACCCTGAGCCGGAATAACTTAGAGGGCGTTAAGATATGTGCGATGTCACTCGAACCTTCCGCCACCTCCAGAGGTGACCAGGACAGGCTGCAGCGGCAGCAACAGTGGGGCACGGGACCTACTCTCACAGATTAAAAACTCAACGAGGCAAAACTCTCGCTGAATATTATTTTGTGAAGCTGCGCAACGATTGTTAATTTTTTTACACCGCCGTTCATTGTGTCATTTAAACAATACAAAAATGGCGCCTACGTTTCGATTGGAAATCGTATCGGAGCCGTCTCGCCGCCGCCCCGCCGGCCCGCCGCCCTGCGCGCGCACCGACAAAAGTAAACCGGACAAAAACCAAACTTAACAAGGTCTCATTGTGAGGCAACGAGTTCTCTTTTTTTCCTTTCGCTTTTAATTATTATTTAAAGCTTTCAAAAGCATCACCTGTGGCAGCGGGCGCGCAGACGGACGCGCGGGCGGACGCGCAGGCGGACGCGCAGGCGGACGCGCAGGCGGACGCGCAGGCGGACGCGCGGGCGGGCGCGCAGGCGGGCGGGAGCGGCGTGCACCGAAGCGGAAATGGATTCAAGCTAACGGAATGCTTTTTTATGATCGATTTCGATTCGACAAAAAGTGAGGACGCGACGCGAACAGACGCGTAAGGGATATGCGCGAGAGGCAAAAAATTCTTTTTCGATCACAGAGAGACAGACGAGCAGACGGACAGACGGATGGGTGCGCGCGGCCTCCTCCGCCGCCGCAGCGCGCGTGCGCGGGGCCCCGCCGTGTCGTGTGCTTTACTGTTTCCACGGCGACGGCGGTGTACGTAAGAACTTGTAGGCGGATAATGGCCTCTCGACTTGTCTTAGGATTTGAGCATGGTCCTTCGTGCCGGATTCCCAGCGTCTTTGCCGATACGGAGCAATTTTTACTGTTGCAATCAGTGTCTTGTCGAAGAATATTTGTAGTTTCCCCAGCGGCGGTGCGGCGGTGCGGCGGTGCGTCGGCGCGGCGGTGCGGGGAGGGCGCACTGTGCGATTCGTACAGCGGTATCCGGTTACCGGTTATCTTGTTACGTAGCGTTTTTGTGTTCACGCCCGTACGGTTTTTAACGAATTCACCGGCTCCGAAGGTCCGTCCGCGGCTGGCTCGGTGGCGCCGGATACTTTATGGAGCGGCATCTCGTTTCTCCAGATCATTCGTCTCGATACAGACGATAGTCAAACTAGTTTCGTCGAAACCCGACCGTAGTACAGTGACGTGCGGAGTTGGTGCGCCGGCGCACGGGCGGGCGCACGAGCGGAAGGACGAGCGGACTGACGAACGGGCGGGCACACGGGCGGACGAACAAGCGGGCGGGCACACGGGCGGACGAACAAGCGGGCGGGCACACGGGTGGATCCGGATTGAATGAGCGAGTGACGCGAAACTATGCAAGGCGAGGGGCCTGGTCCACTCCACTATGGGCGGGTGCAGTGATCGCGATGATCGCAGTGGTCGCGGTGGTCGCTTTGTTTTTCTATTGTTTAGTACGAAGCATCGAAATAATATAGTACGGACAATGTCCTCTCATTAGAATATTTATACAGCATCAAACTACCCGCTCGTCTCGCAAACAGCAAACGGTCTGTGGAACAGTTGCAGGAAAGTCTGGTGCCCGTACCGCCGTGCAACCGGCCGGGCGGGTGATCTGATGGATATCGCGCCAGGAGGTGCACCTCCGGACGGGTCTGCCGCCGATACTGAACGTATTCCACTTTCTTCACGCAAACAATAAATAACACTTACTTTTTCTAATTCTAATAGGTGAAACCGTAGGACCTGTATCGCTTGCACCATCTGAAAAAAAAACAGAACATTTAAAATCTCAATACCTCCACAAGTGCACATGTATTATTAAAAGTAAGCCTAAGTGATAAGTAATACCTTTAGCTCTGTATAATTCTAGATATACTCGTAATAGCAGATATTGTAATCACTAACTCAAAACCGTGTGTAAACTGAAATAACATGTTTATAATGGAATAATCCGGTTATGGAGTCGGGACACAACCGGGTGGGAGCGGGATGCGGACCTGTGGATATGTAGTGCTTATTGTGCCGCGGTCTGGACGGGCTGCACACGGAGCTGTGCGGAACACAAAGGCGACACAAAGCCTGTTCGCGCGACTGAGGAGCAGGGATGCGCAGCCCGCTATTGTCGCTCCTGCATCAATTGCATTGCGGCAGCAGGACACTATGACGCCAATTAAAGTGGCGTGCAGGGAAGTGGTACTCGTCTATTCAAATTGGGTCGGAGTGTGTCAATTCGGTGAGATGCTCGCGACCCTCGCTGCAAACAGCGGAGCCAAGTGGTCCCTGGGCGACGTGGGGGTGATGGTCAGTGCATCACGGAGCCGCGCGCTCGGGCCGGTGCTGATGTCCCGCGTTCGACTCCGTTCGCAAAAGTGGTCACTTTTTCTAATGACCACGCTTGTAACGGTGACCGTTAACGCGGATTTAATCGCGCCTTGATTCGTTTCCGATTGCGGCGCGCGTTTCGCTTTGATTGCTTTTACTACTTTTAATTGGAAACTTCTGCTGCAGCAAACGCCGCCCACTTATACTGTGAGCTTCTCCGCGCGAAATCGATTCCTTCCGTTTGGCTGTGCGTGTGCAGTCTTAACAGCAGATACCGATCGCACGGGTGGAATTATTCATCAATTGTAAACAATTGGAGAATATTTCAACGATATATACTGCTGCTTGGCTGCTGGGGGCGCGGTAGCAGAAGTCGCATTATCTCATTCCTGTTACAAGGATACCACCGCTCAAACGTTTCACAAACTTCTCTAGCAGACGCGACAAGTTTTTTTTACAGGTACACAAGCACGTAATCAAAAAGTACCACAGGCCCGTAACACCGCAGGGGCTCGCTGCAGTGACAGGGAAAGGTGCTCGGTGTGAGGTGGTGAGGGGGCAAGAGGGCGAGAGGCGCCACACCCGCGGTGTTTGCGCAGGCGGCGGTCGGCGCGCCCGCTGCCCGCCCGCACGGGAGCTGGATAAAAACATGTCAACGCACAGTGTACGTTTGTCGGGGGTAACGGTGACGGTGGGTTGGTGGCGGTGCTCGGGTGCAGCATGCCCCCGCGAGGCCCCTGTTTGCCGAGCTTAAGACTCCATGAAGATTAAACAGGCTGTCGGCCAGCGCTGCCTGATAGGCCGATGGCGCTTGACGCAGCAGACCAAATATTGATATGCACTTTTTGTCGTTACACTAACAGACAGACAGACAGACAGACGGTGTGTAAAAGTTCAGTGGTAATTTTTTAATACTTCCAGCGAACAGTTGTCGTTTGTGTAAATACTCTAACGGATGATCAGCAAAGAGATATCCTTTAGCGCGATTTACACAAGAATATATTCAGAGTTGTTCTAAACTGACAACATATTTATTATTTTAACGCGCAAAAAGGAGTGATGATACATGAAAATAGATTTTAAGTAGAATCGGAGATGAATGTCGTATTGGTTCCGCCTGATTCTTATTTGACAGGCGCAACCAGCGACGGCGCTGCTGGATCCCGACCCTGTGATGGCTCTGGCAATGGTGACGGGGATAACGTGATATTTTGAACGCAGATGTAACCCGGAAAACAATCAGGATATTCCGAAGAGCCGTGAGCTGATGCAACGCATTGTGCAGCCGCGCGCCGCTGCCGGATATTTACTTCAGTATCGTTAGAGTTAGTGCCAAGGAAAACCTACATGAACTTTTATAACTTATGATTTCCTTTTCAAAGGTAGCCATGCCATTCTCCGCTCAGGTTCAGCAGTTCCGCCGGATGCATTATTTCGCATGCGCCTGCGCCCCGCCGCGGGTTAACACTTACGTTAATTAAGTGAAAAGCAATTATTTTCACACTACGAGCGGACACATTATTTATATTTATATGTATGGATCGTTAAGTTTAGAGCTTAATTAATGAGCATTAAGTGACGTTTAAAATTAATTCATTCGCCGCCGATACAGATTTATTGTATATTTATATTAATTAACAATATCGATGGAAATATTGATACCGCCGAGTCGGACATTTGCATCGCGCTTTTGAAATTCACACTTGCCACTTAAAGCGTGTCTGTCGTCAAGTTGCGGCGCGAGGCACAACTTGGTGTATACATTAACTTGATAGATTTGAGTTCGGATCGCGTTTTATCGACATTTTATTGCCTCCATTAATTATATATTTCGCGAGTCGAACATATGAAACCGGTAATTAAACGCGATCAGTCGGCGGTACTCGACATTTTGGGAACTCGCTCCACTCGCTTGTGAGGACTAACTTAAAGTAACGCTATGACATGTAAACACTTGATCGCGATCCGAAAAGCCGCGCTAATGCAAGGTCAACATATTCAAATAAACTTAATGAATAATTATAAGTAAAACAAGTTAACGCGATTATGTAAGGGAGTATATGAATGTCCGTGGCCGTGGGGTGGGGTGGGCGCGCTGCGGGTTGCCACGTAGTGCACGTTATAGTCGAAGCTGTGTGGCGGTTGCGACGTGCAACTTATGTTGTACTTGGGTGTAGAATACAGGATGCTTTCCCTATTTTCTTTAATTCACGTATAGAGGATATATATATATATATAAAGTAATAAATCTGAATGTGGGCCCGCGCCGCACTCCCTCCCACCCCTTCCTCCGGCCGAGAGCGCGAGGCCCGCCGATATTAGTTTAACGCATTAAAAAACTTAAACTCTCCTCTGTTGACATTTGATAACTGGCGCGGGGACAAAAAGCTGTGGCCCGATGAAATGGATATGTGTGCGTTAGCATCGTATTCCTAGCTACACACACACGCGCACACACACACACACACACGCGCGCACACACACACACACACACACACTTGATTACACAACAAAAGATTGTTTATTAACCGTTATTTAATCAACAAGATCTATTACCGACGAAACGAGATTACAAACTCGCCGATACATAAATAATATATAGACACATCATATACACATACACATACATACATACAAACAAACATAATACACATATACATACATAGTATACACACATGCATATTGTAATACATCTAAGTGACAAATACTGATTTTTTGATTTTCGCGTTGAGCTCTGCTTTGGTTACTGGCGCGTCGATACTTGTCAAACTTCAGTAGATATTAAAACCCAACTAGTGCACTGATTGACGTCATCACGTAGGACATGTAAAGATTAGCCCAAGGAGATGCTGTAGCACAAACTGCCTCGAAAGAGAGAGACGTAAGTAATGTTGATTCCGGTTGTATAAACGTGTGCCGTGGCAGCCATTACTTATTAATATTGCTAACTTTAAATATAACTAAGTTTTTTTTTACTTTTAACCGATCGCCGTGGAGATCTTTGGGGGAGGCTTATGTCAAACAATAGACGTCTATCGGCTGATGATGATGATGATAATGAACTGTTAGTGAAGCTCGTAAATTTGTTTTAAAAAAACGTTAAATACAAAGCCCCTTCTGTCCTTTCCACAAGAGCTGTGTTTGTAACGAACTGACAAACAAACGTATCCGGTTACAGTGGCCACTAGAGGAAAACGTTGTATCGTCCGACTAGTTTGGAACCGTCGGACACCCGTTACATGCATCAGTCAAACAAACAGCTGCAAATGCAACTGCAGTAGATATAGAAACTGGCCTGAAGAATTTCATTTGATTAGTAGTTAATTATTAAAGATGATGATCTACGTCTGGTTCGTGAGCTAATCGGTTTGTCCCTTGCTCGTGACACGTCGGCGCCCCGTCACATCCGCCGTAATGACCGGGTGAGGAACAGCATTTGTCTACTTCCACGCAAAAAGTACACCCCGCGGGCGCCGCGCCGCAAGCGGCTTTGTCTATAAGAAATGAAAACCAACGTACGCCCGCGGTACTCTATAATAACGCGCGCAGCTCCCGCGGCGCCCCGCGAACGGGCCTTTGAAAGAGTTGCAGCGACAGAAGTGCACAATTACATGTATTTGTGCAGACGGGGAGCCCGCCGAGCGGCTGGCCCGCGCGGGGCGGAGCCCGGCCGCGCGCTGCCTGCATGTACGCCCGACGGCCCCGGGATCGTCCGCGGACTACACAATACATGTATTGCTGTTCATTTTAACCAACCATTTGAAAAAGGAGTGTTGTTAATCAAAGGTTTGTATCTTGATGTAGGTGTGTGCATCTAGTTTTCATTTTAATATCATTGATAAGGTTGTGTATGAGGGGCCCATGGTGCCGCACGGGTCGGCGGTGCGTGCTGGCGGTGCGAACTGGCGGTGCGAGCTGGCGGTGCGACGCCGCATCCGTGGAAGCACATAGTTAATTTACGTATTGGTAGGTTTGCTCTCCCCCCTCCCGGAAGTCGGGTGTGTTTGCGCGCGTTATCTGGTCGTCGGTTCAGCTGGGGGCCCGCGGCCGGCTTATCGGCGGCGCGGCAGGTAAGACGCGGCGGCGTCACGGCCCACTACCGACTCCGTCTCGTTACCGTTCCCTCTTTTGATTTATGCTAATTGCCTCGGCCGCTGTTTACTTTACCCACCGACATTAACTTGTCAACGTGTCAAATGTTTACAGAAGTAAACACACCAACCAGGATTCACACCCTTCGAAAAATGTTGAATTATGAAAATGTTTCCGTGTGCAGGATTGTGATTCGGCTAAGAGTCAACAACAACAACAAACGTTGTATCGATGCTCGTAAATTATAGCATTTTGAAATACATTCAAAGCACTTGCCTTCTCAGAAGGTCGCTGTGAGCTCACTGCTGGGACAGAGTTCCGCATTCCAGGAGGCTACCCGGGGGACAATGGCGAGGCCGATCTCCGGTTTATGGCGGAGGTCTCGCCCCCGCGCCGATTCGTAACGGCTTACATTTTATTTGTCGAAAATCGGTTAAGTACCCGTGTCGGATGTCGGCGGTGGGTGGCCGCCGCGCCGCGCCGCCGCCGCACCGCTGCTGCACCGCACCGCTCCGCCGCCGCGCCGCACCGCCACCGCACCGGCCGCGCCGAGCCAGGGCCGCGGGAGACGAGCGCGCGGATTCGGACTTTTTATGACTGACTATATATGGACATTTTTTAATCTCCGCCTCAGTCGTCCCCGGAGCGGTACCCGGGTGCCTTGGTACCTGGGTGCCTTGGTACCTGGGTACCTGGGCCCGCGCGACTAATCGCACCGTAAATTAAACGGAGATGTGAACTATAAAATGTTAACTATTTTATGGCGCATTAAACCTGGACCCACTTTATTTATCTTTCTGGTTATAAAATCGTTGGATACTTACTAATGAGTCGACCTCTGGGTCCGCTATGTAGTAAGGTTTTTCTTGGCGTATCTGTGGACAGACAGAAATAATGCAATTAAATGATGTCACAGCTCTCACAAGTAAACGGTGCGCCGCGCTCCCTCGCACGGCGGTCGGTGTCGGTGGTGGTGTTAGTGTTGGGCGGCGCACAGCACGGCACGGCACCAGCTCGCATTGCTAGCTGTCAATAGGTCACCGCGAGCAAAAGCATAGAGCACATAAGGTCGTTATAGTAACGTATATCCTTTTGAGTTATTGATAACCAATACAAAGGTGAATAGGTGAGTGTCGAGGCAGCTTCCCGAAAGCAAAACGATCCTTCCCATATTTCTCTCTCATTTATTTATCAAAATGCCTTCATGGTGTGCTTGTGTTCTTATTATGTCTGACGTTCTATATCTTAAGCGAACTTCAAAACTTAATATCCATTGTTTATGTATAATGCGGAACTGGTGTGACTTCTGAAATCTACTCTATAACACTCCAAATCGCCAGCGTCAGTCGTGATTTCTTCATTACTAGTATATATGTAAAACTATACGTATTTTCTCCCCGCGTACTCTTTGATATCCACACAAAAACTGTTTTTTCGGCGTTTGAACCTAACTTGACCGGAAATGCGATACCATCACGCGCCGTACGCGAGCCGCACCGGCCCCTGATAGACACGCGTTGGTAACCTACCCCGCCCGGGCACGAACCCCGGACCTGGTTGATATGCGACGCAAGTGTTCTCGCCTCGCGCTGCTTTACGTGCTGATAAGAATTTTTTTTCACAAAAAAAAAGTACAAATCCTATGTAAAGTGTGATGTGACGTTTGTAAATTTAATTCATATTTCCTCTACATCTCTTTTAATGCTAACGGGCTGGCTTCCGCTTGAGGCTACCTACAGCAACATTAATTACATTTCAAAACTAGTTTCCATCCCGGACAAAGCCAAGATTTATCAAATAGAATATTGGTGCGCGGGCACGGGCGATGCCTAGTTACGTTATTCGACACCGAATCGTTCACTCGCAAGTAATCGTTGCTGACACGTGACATTAAAAACATCAGGGTCCGACCAGCCGAAGCAGTGTTACCTTTAACATATATATATTATATACACTACGAGTGATCACTGCTGCCCCGGAGCACGGCGCACTCACACTCACACGGGCAATAACCGTGTACGTTGCATCATTGTGCCCAGAGCGACGGGCAGTAGGAGAGTGAAGTGGTGGATAGAAACTGACTTGATTGTTCGAGCGTCTTCAGTCAAGGCTCGATCTGAACACCGGGAGCTCTTTACTCAGAATGTGCAAAAAGTATTTCTCTCAGACCACCTGCAGCAGGAGATGGTCGCTCGCAGGAACACGCGTGCAGCATCAAGCGCCCGCGACGCACACAACAAGTGCCTCGCATTACAATGTACGAGTATAGGCCCGATTAAGATCTAGCAGCCATCAGTGCTGGAGGAGTACCGACTCCGAAGTAACAGCACCGCGTGTACGGTGTGCATTTCATTACTAATATTTATACCGCACTTTCAATGGTTCGTTAACAGTTATTGCACTCCCATTTCCATCATCAGCAGCAAACCGCGGCTGATGCCTGAAGAGGTGCGTCAACGAGCCGACGTTTTTGCACTCCCACACACGCACACACGCACATACACACGCACACAACTGCACCCTCATTGATTTTATAAATAATACACACACACACGTATTATGGTGTGCCTTCACTGAAACTCTGGCCGACCTTGACCAGATCAGCCAAGACGTTTAAAAGTTAACTCTCGCTGTCAATGATAATGAGGCACAGCAAATAGGGTAACCATTTCAAAGTACACAGCGACAGCGTGGTGGCTGACATTGAAAGCGGTCGCCCGACGACCGGTTCCCTAAACATAAGAACAACTGCAAAGTGTTCGCGCACGACGCCTGCAGCGGGTGTCAGGAATACGTAAACTTCATCATCATCTCAATGTAACGCTTCAAGTCGCCGTGTTGACGCAACGCCGTGCGAGCTGCGCTAGCACACTAACAGTTTTTATCTGAATCAATTATCCTTAATCTATATGACAATCAATATTCATCACTAAGTATGTTACTTGTGAGAACACAACACTGCTCCAAAGGATTATTTTATCGGGAACATTATCGGGGACCACTGCAGCGAGGCCCGCGCTCCCTGCGCACGCGCACGCACAGCTCCCAGCCATCAAATTATAAAGTACATACACAAAAGTACATCGACTCTCGGATCAATCATAGCGTTTCGTACGTACATAAACACGGGCGCCCCTCCCCCGCCTGCGGGCGAGGAAGTCCCTCGTTTGGGGGGCCAGCGACCCATGAAGCCCCCACTTTTGGACACCACGAATTAAATGCTAATAAGGTACGATCCGCCGATATCGGCTTGCTTGGAAACTACCAATTTCGATGTAACTGCACTGTAGTTTGTGTTCTCAGGCGGTTCCACTCCGGCTGTAATTATGTGTACTCGGGCAGTTTGGGGGGGATCGGCCCAATGGAACAACTCAACGACCACATTCGTTGTATGTGGTGTATATAGATTGTGTGTGGGTGTACCGGCCCGTGCGTGATAGCTTCGAGATTCCCAGGCCACACGGCTGCGTTATTTGGGGGAGATTTAGTATAACTGAAGGTAGACTAATTTACTGCTGTGCAAAGTATTGTTCACTTCTCGCTACTGTGGACGCGCGAGTAATATACCACCTCCTTATTAAAAGCAAGTAGAAGTTTAAAATTAGTTTGAAGTACAGTTAAGTATACTTACTCATAGTTAACTCAAAAACCGCTTTCATACTTTAAGAGATGAGGCGCTGCGACAGAGACGTAACCAGGGGCCGATGCAACCGATGCAACCGATGCGGCCGTAAAGATAACGAGCCACTTTTTTAATTAAATAAACTCTAGATTGAATAATGGATACGGGGCACGAGGCACGGGGTACGGGGTACGGGGCACGGGGTACGGGGCCCACAATCCAAAAAGGTCGTCAGGCGGACATGCACAGCGCGGTACGGGCATTAAACACTACGTTATTGAGTGGACACACAGAATTTATATATGTCTTGTCACCGTGTCCTCCTGATGAGGAGATATGGCTGCATATGAACTAGTTATTAACTAAAACATTTAAGACCTCACTTATAAACAATTTCCAAATAGAAAAGATAAACCGACTGAAATGGAGGTTTCGAGATACTCAGTTTCTGTACCGCCACCGTCACCGTCACCGTCACCGCCACCGCCGCGCCCGAAGACTTTACACAGTTAATGTGCCAGGACCCGGACGGCCTCGCGTCACGTTCAATCTCGTGAACGGTTTTAATAACCGTTTCATTTAAACTTGTCCAAGTAACAAGTATGTTGTGTCCTTTACCACTCGAAGCTGTTCTCTGGGCTTGGTTTCTCTCATAGTATAAAAACTATTTCTTTTCATGAAAGTCACAATGAAAAATAAATAGAAAGCAGATGTTATTATATTCGGTTGCCGAAGGACTCGTCAATAGGACGACGGCCATCTTGGGGATAACTTTTGACTCGCCCTGAAGTCTTTGTCCGAGAGCAATTGTCGTTTTCTCTATTCATAAGCTTTACCTGCGCCCCCACCGTCCATCCCTTTGTGCACTTTCAGGCGCAGCACAGCATTGTCACATTAATTGAATAAATGTCTTCCACGAGGTCCTTTTGTGGGTCCGCTGCGAACTTCTCCCGACGCGCAGTCGTGTACACTGTTACTGTTTTTTCATCGGCCCACATTTTATGAACGCGTGCGCCGGAATACCGTTCGCCTTCGGATGCCTTCGCTACCTGATCGTAAAAAATTATGGAACCCACAAAATTCATAATCAATCATTCGTCCAACGGTTTATTAACGGATATTAAACTCTATCCCGCACGAAGCAGGGCACACAATGCGTAGTGCGCGTGCGCCACCGTCCAGATCGCACCAAACGCGGTAACCTGTAATTTGTTATCAAAAATCTATTTATAAGATAAAATAACGCTCTGAGGGCTACCTAAGAGGCCGCGCATCGATCTCGGCCGATGTTAATAATGCAACGCGCGACTGCCGCGCGACCGCCGCACGACAACCGCGCCACAACCGCGCGACAACCGCGCGACAACCGCGCCACAACCGCTCGATCGGCCATCGACCGCAGCGCGTAAAGGTTGGATCTTGTAATTTAGTTAGCGGGCCGGCGGGCGCTTTTTTATTCTTTTTTAATCGCGAGCGTAAACTGAGGTAGTCTGCTGGTGGAAGAGATCGTAATTACTACGCAGTCGTGTTACGGGCTCAGCGTTTAACCGTGAAGATGCTCGGGCGCATGGTGCCCACTGTGCTGGCGGTGGATTTGGTAGCCGGGGCTGCTCCTGCCGAATAGCGAGGCCGTGAAGTGAGCTGCATAGAACTATTCTGTAGGTGGGCGCGCGCGCGGGCCACGTCTGTTTGCTCGGCCCATGAATATGTTTATATTGGACTTATTCATAACAGGAATTTATAGATGTGTTCGTTTCTGATCGAATAAAAAGAAACACCGCGGACGGCGGATGGCGGACGGCGCACGGCGGACAGCGGCGCGCCCTAGTTTCGGTGGTCGCTTACATCAGACGACTAGTTCTTACCGCGACTCCCGTCAGCGCCCTCTCGCCAGCGACTCATAAATATAGATGCACCCGCGCCGCCGCGCCGCACTGCCGCGCTTTCTGTTTCCCGTCCCATTGTACTTGCTTGACGTGCAAACCAAACCAAACTCCGTATATTATCAGCGAAACGCTAAATCTTCTCCAATTCGATCCAATTAGCAATATTAAGAAGCTGATACCGCTGATGCTCCCCGCGTGCGCGTGCACATGGAGCGGGGCCCGCACGCCGCCGCGGGGGCCGAGCGGGGGCGGCGCGAGGATCGCGCGCTGTGAGAAAGTTTCAAATTGCTCCTCAAAAAGTGTAAACACCCGCGGCCGGTGCGAGCGGCACGGCTGCGGCACGGCGGCTGCACGGCTGCGGCACTGCGCCGGCGGAGCAGTTTTTCGTGCGTTTTTTGCTGCGCGTTTGGGAATTTTATTTTGAACACGAGTGGAGTTCAATGGATAGGCAGGCAGCGTGCAGGTAGACAACGCGCGGCCTCGGTATTTGCTTAGTTCCTTTTTTTATCTCGCGGAGATGCCTCCCTGATTTATGGCGGCGGGCGCGACGATTTGTGAGCTGTAACACTGATGCCAGTTTTGTCACTAACGGGCCCCCGACCTGATTTATTAATTGAACGGAGGCGTGATCCGGTTCTGACAGTTGTACGAAACCCGTAATCTTCGGACATCGGGGCCCTGTTATTTTATCGCATCACGGATCTGTCAAAATTTTCCCACCGCTGCCGTTGTCATTATGGCATTAGCGTTAGGTGGTTCTTCTTTGTCGCAAAGTGGCAAATGCAGCGCGATTATTGCGCCGGAGCATTTAGACTTGAACCTAAATAGAATCAGTGATGTTTTACTCGTTGGAATGTTGTTTTCTGTGAGATGTCTTCTTGTTTATCTTTGAGGGCGGTTCGGTGGGGAAACAAATCAGAAGTTCTCGTACGGATACACATAACCGCGTTAGTTACCCATTTAAGCGGTCCCCGGGGGGTCATTCCGACGCAGAAGGTCAGTTTTTCGGCCATTAATGCGATCAGAGGGTTGTGGAGAAATTAGGCTCGGTCATAAAGGTGTTGCATAATGACTCACTCCGCGCCGCGTTGGAGTAACAGCGGCTCGGTGTTATCGACTACTGCATTGTTTACACAAATTTCCTGTGTAATTGCATCTTCATAGGTTCTGTATATATTCTAAACATCCTTTCATGTAATATAAAAATATGTATTCTTTTTTTTTCTCAGTAGCTTATGCGCCAGATTTATTGTCCAACTTCGTAGAAAAAGATAATACATAATAGCTGTCTGTGCGTTTCAGTATAGCTTGTGTTTGTTTGGATTATGAAGAGCACTTTTTTAACTAACGGAGCGACGACAGCACAAAGCGCTAAAAAACCATCGCGCGGCCAATGAATGTGAAAGGGGCCGGGGGTGGGGGATTTGTGCTTTGCTACCTGCGATCGTGTGATGATACATCTTACATAGATTCACGGATTAATTCTTTACAAAGTGACAGCTGTTTGTTTATTGTAACATCTCTCCGTGATCTGCTCTCAATGCACGACTTCTTAAACTTCCATTCAACAGGTAATAAAAGCACTAAAAGATTTTTATTCGCTTGCAGCGTTTAACGGAAAGCAATCGTGGAGATAAGATTTTTTTCTTACTCATTTTAATTTTAATAAGAATCAAAATTATTATTTATTATTTCATAATGATCAACAATCGGTTACCTAATTATAAGGAACAATTAATTATTTCGATAACATCGTATCCCTGTTTTCGTAGATCAGGTAGAACTGTTAGATATTTACTATGACATGGTCTGCAGTAAAGGTCAACAACTGTGTACTTATCTAATGTCCTCGTGGCAAACAGATGACGACTTCAACGAACCTGCAAAAGGCATTAAGACTAACGTCATGATCTTTAACGGAAAACATAAACGGTTATCTCGCAAATTGCAGACGATTTTCGATATATTCAAGTCATGGACACCGGAAGGCCACGTCAGCTTCCGTCTCCCGCGAGGTCCACCATTTGAGTACTGACGGAACAACGCTACATGTTTACATTGGTAACCGAATAGAAAGAGAATAACACGGAGCCGCGGCGAGCGCGGAGACCCTCGCTCCCATGCACGTCGCGGGCGGGGGCCGCGCCGGGGCCGGGCGGGGGCAGGCAAACAAACAAACAACAAACTCATAACGGTGCGCTTGTACAGACAGAACCATCGAGAGCACTCGCGCACGCCCGATTTGAAAATAAACAAGCTGACGAGTGTTTTTAACAAAAAAATAACAAGATAAACACACACGCACACCGCGGCTGCGCGGGGGCAAGAAACCCCCGTTGCGGAGGTCGCAGCGCGCCGCCCGCCGCCCGCCGCCCGCACCCCGGCGCGCTTGCCCTTTTTAATTTGGGCGCGTCGCCCCCCCCCCGACCCCTCGCCCCCTAGGCCGCCGACGCCCCCCGCCGCACTCTCAGCGGGTCACAAATTAAAGTGTAATGGCGCGAGGTTTAATAACTTATCTGCGGGTTGTGATGTGTTTTGGCTTTTGTTAATGCAATTTTTAAGAGTTAATTCTTTAAAGAGGGTTGAAAATCAATGATTAGGGGTCGTTCCTCGTGCGCCTGCGAATGTTCATTTGGACCGCCGCGCCGCGGACACAAGTGTAGGTTTAACGGGAGTCCTCATTCGTTGGAACCGGACAGAGCCGAGCAGCGGAAGACATTGATTGCATGAGGAGGTGTCCTGTACACGTCGTCACATTTTGTATACAATATATCAATTGCAATAACATCGAATCTATATTATAGTATTGGGGGGGACGCACACAGCACGCGATGTTATTCCCACATTAGCCCTTAATTATTGACACATTGACGAAACAACCCCCAGCTCGTACCGCGGAGAGGGCTAGGCAGGGGTAGGGGCGGCCTGCCAAAGGGTTGAGCGTATTACCGGACGTAATCTTGATTGATCTGCAGCAAATAACGTCGCTATCAAAGCCCAGGCTTGTCCAATTCCAACCCCGCTCCCGAATGCCTCTCCTGAATGTTTATCGCTTACCGTTCGCTGCTGATTCACAAATTACTCCTCTTAATACCTTCTCAGAAGAAGCAACAACATGGGCTCTACGTCTGTGCTGGGGTCACATGTGAAAGAATTCGGACATAGGGGTTCCTGACCCGGCAGACTGGCTACGACCGTCACACTACCAATCTGGCCTCATAGCATCCTCGCTGCATTCCGGCGGTGGACGCTTGGAGACGTACACGCGCGCCACCACCGCCCTCAGCCTGGTTGTCTTATAACATAGGAAATCGAGTGCCAATGTTTGAAAGGCTATCGTCGATAAGCACATGCACGCTTTGGAATTTATGCATGGATTCATAAATCTGTGCACAAACTGTACTACGGAAGCAGATCAGCCGTCGGGGTAGGAAAAGACTATCAAGGAGGGAATAATTCCAGGGATGTGGCAACAGGCTTTTGGTTAATCCTGTGCCGGAAGTGACTGTGCAGTAGTGAAACATAACCGTTACATAGCGTGTTGGTTGCATTGCGCATACGATACGGAAATGAGCCGAGCTGTCGACAATACGATCCCAATATCACCACCGAACACGCTGACACAGGAAATAGTGTCGGTAATGACCGGTTCCATTCCCCGCCCCGAGGTGCGTACGGAGGGTTGCTGGATAATTAGCGACCTCTAGAAATTATACATAACCATTGCTTGGAGCATGAGCTGCAGCTAGTGAAATAAACAGAAAAAGACATGTATCGCTTTACGTTTCGAGCCTAATGTGGAAGCTGTGTAAACATCTTAACTATGAACTTATTGTTAGGGGCATCCGTCACTAATGTGATGATAAAAAATTAGCGTTAAATGAAATAGATCTTTTAGAACACCGGCGCCCGTCAGCTAAACGTGTGCTACCGCGTGAGGGTACTTCAGGTTGCTGGTTCGTCGCGGCGTAGGTACAACTCAGGACTAACTACATCTATCGATAGACCTCTTCGCTTACCTAACCAAAACATATACTCTACCCGCAGACTGTAGGTAAAAACACCCTCTAATCCACGTCAGCTGCTCCTGACTGGTCGCACCCTCCCGCCCCTCGGATTCACCCACCCATATTTACCCTTATAACATGGTAGAGCCGTGAATACGCTGCTTGCCGTCTCCGTCATGTGTCGACTTAAAGTGGTCGGTTCGCCCCGAGACCGGTATATTATGAGCCGCCGGAATTCGGTTCGCGGCGCGTTTGTTTGCTCTCTGGAGGGAGGTGAAGTGTCAATTTGTACTGGACATATGTATAAGAGCTTGCCCTCCTGTCAAACACATAATGAGAGTTTTTTTGTTATTTTTTCATACATTTATGCGTGGAGGCCGAAGCGATCAATGGCGGGCGGCGGCTCCGATAGCTCGGAGCGAGCTGCGGCCGCGCCGCTGGTTTTAAGCCAATCTTTAATTGACTGTCGCAAACCGACCCGATCACCCCCGTAACATATTAACGAGCCAGCTTCAAAAACATTTATTACGTAAGGTTTCGCTTTAACAGTTGATTGCAGAGCTACTAGGAGTATGTGACACACAACTCATCCAAGTTGTATAGTGCATTAGCATCGTCACCTCCCGGACTCGCGGCTCCCAGCGTGCAACACTGTAATAATGACCTGTGCCCGCTATCCGTCAGATATCTGATAACAAGCTCTTTAACGGCTACTAAGACTTACAAACCCACCCTCGACCTCTCCCTGCCGCCATTACAAACAAACAAATAAATAAATGATTTTATTACAAAACCACCCGACAAAGTAAATGCCGAGGAGAGAATTAAAATTGGCAGCCATTAAACAATTTCCCAAACGATTAGAGGCAAGCGGCAACCACGAGGGGGCAGCGGAGCGACGGAGCGACCTGGGCGACCTGGGCGACCTGGGCGACCTGACGACTGAGCGACGTAAGCGACGTGAGAGACTGAGTGACTGAGTGTCGTAAGTGACTGAGCGACGTGAGCATCTCAGAGACGTGAGCTACTGAGTGACTCAGCGACGTGAGCGACTGAGTGACTGAACGCCGTGAGCATCTCAGCGACGTGAGCTACTGAGTGACTCACCGCCGTGAGCATCTCAGCGACGTGAGCTACTGAGTGACTCACCGACGTGAGCGACTGAGTGACTCAGCGACGTGAGCATCTCAGCGACGTGAGGTACTGAGTGACTCACCGACGTGAACGACTGAGTGACTCAACGACGTGAGCGACTGAGTGACTCAGCGACGTGAGCATCTCAGCGATGTGAGCTACTGAGTGACTCATCGACGTGAGCGACTGAGTGACTCAGCGACGTGAGCGACTGAGTGACCCAGCGACGTGAGCGACTGAGTGACTCAGCGACGTGAGCGACTGAGTGACCCAGCGACGTGAGCGACTGAGTGACTCAGCGACGTGAGCGACTGAGTGACTGAGCGCCGTGAGCGACTGAGTGACTGGGTGACATGAGCGACTGAGTCAGTGAGTGACGTGAGCGACTGAGCAAATTAACCATTGAACGGCCGAGTTAGTAGGCGACCGTGCGATCGAATGACTACACGACGCAGCTCCGTCAGTCAGAGCGTCGGCAGCGCGAGGTGCCGTCAGGAACGCACCGCGGACGGTCGACATTCCGGCCCGTATACAAGCTGATCCCAAACGCTCCATACTTTACCTCCCGACGCGAAAGGGGGTATTGCGAAGTTAACCGCATGCGTGTAGTTCGTTTGTGTTTCGAAATGTCGATTTTCAAATATCATTTCTCGCGCGACGGCGGCGGAATGAATATTGAAACAGTGGGGAGGGGGTAAGTGCAGCGGTCATAATTGTCCACTTTACAGTGGCAGTTAGTACACACGGACGGACTTGATAAGGTTGAAAACTTCTCCAGACTCGTTATATCGCTAGGTAACGAAGTTCTGGTCGAAACGTTGGATGTTGACCGGCAACCGGACTTGGTTGCGGGGCAGACACCGCGCGTGACCTTGGTGCTGTAGACTCGATGAGCTACTTATTTCTGTACTGGTTTTTGCTAGTGATTGAGGCGAGCATTGTTATTTGTTTATATGGATATACAAACGGAGCGCGATCGCCCGCGCCCGCGCCGCACCGGGACTTCTAAAAGCAGAACTAAACAAGCGCTGTGCACGGTGGAGGGAGGAAGGGGAGGAGGAGGTTGTGTCCAGTTTAACAAATTACATTTGTTTCAGCGGAATTCTGAGTAATCGCTGCCCGTCAATAATGAAAGCGCATGTGAGACGAACCAATCGCTTGACGTTTAAAAATCGCGTAAACAGCTCCCGGAGGTGCGGACGTGCGACGGTGTGCGCGGGAGCAGCATGTAGCGGCTGCGGCAGGCGGCTGGGAGGGGGGGGGGGCTGCGCACTGTATTTATGTCATTATTAACCGGCGCGAATTAATAGTCATTTGGAGTCCATTTTTGACGCAAGTTTTCTGCGGCACGAACAAAAACAGCCGCCATCGCGCGGAGCGTCGCCCAACTTTTTTCTCACCCCTCAGCAGTGCAGGAGCCGCTCACCAAAAGCGGAGCGTCGCGGGTTCGCCCGCTGCCCGCCGCCCGCCGCTCGCCGCCCGCTCTGCTCCAATATGTGCAATAATTAAACGCGCCAATTAAAATGGCTGCGCGCGCCACCTCGCCGACCGCTCGCCGAATAAATTTCGCGGCAATCGCTCAGTTAGTATATCCTTACAGTACTACACATGTTCACCGCCGCCCCGCTTGCTCTGCGGCCCTTGGTCAATGTCCTCCGCCTGAATTACGCATCGGGCGCAAGTCCTCTGCAATGCTTTATATGCAGCTTACGCTTCACCAATGGTATCAGCGGTCGACGACATCGCCGTGATCAACATTCGCAGTGATCTCGTTTGAATTTATAACTCCGTCATGCTCTTCGCAAGCGGCGGCGCCGCTGGCATGGCGTGCGGTGCTGATGCTGCTAGCGCGGCGGGCGGTGTTGGTGCTAGTGCTGTTGGCGTGACCATAGTTCGCCGATTTAACAATAATGATTAGATAGTCGGAGTGCAGTGCGACGCGCTGCAGCGTGCAGTTTTGCGATGAAAGGCCGTCACGTTTAATCCACCGACGTATTAATGCAGTTTTAAGCGAACAAAAAGCGGGGCGAGCAGCCATGCGGCCATGCGGCCGCGCAGCCGTGCAGCCGAGCGGCCGTGCGACCGGGCGCCGTGTCAGCCGCTAATTGAGTGGCTCACGCCATCACATGGTGCAGGGCCTCAATCCGAGCGCAAACTTTATAAGCGAAATCGCTTAATGGCAGACATTTTTTGTCCCAGTCGATGACCTTAACGTAAAGCAAAGTAAACGATTTATATGTCAATAAGCGTTTCCCTTCGTGCGAAAGTCATTCGGAGCGGCGCGGAGGTACGGAGGTGCGGACGCGGCGCGCATACGGCCCGGCGGCTGCGCATGCGGCCCGGCGGCTGCGCATGCGGCCCGGCGGCCGGCCGGTCGGAGATCAGAGCGTGCAAGCGACGCATCACTCTGCACGACTCTTTTCGAATAAAAACACATCATTAAGCATTCAGCCGTTACTACTTTAATTAAAACCGACACCGTTCGCGTCAACGACTAAGCACTAATCAAAATATTTACATATTTATGAAAAGAATGCTTTGCGAATGTAACACGACACTCATTCAAGAGTGTTAGTACATAGATCAAGTTTACTACAAAAAGTAATACAAATGATGAAACCGTTTTGTTACTTTCTACATTAAAACGATGACACAGCCACGTCGCTGCGCAGATTCATTTATTCCACAACGTTTAAATAAATTTAGGCAATAACAAACAGGGCAGCATCACTTCGGATGTCGCCATCACCAATAAGCATACATAACTCAGGGGTTAAGTTCACAATTTAGTGCACAACCAAACTCCAAACGAGATGCGTAAGAAATTCCGAATTGCAAAAAGCACTCGATGGGGATGATAAAACGAAATCGCCGATGCGTTGTGACGGGGAAAAAATGCGCGCGCGCTGCGTGCGAGCGGGACGCAAAAAGTGTGTGTGTGTCGCGGTTGCGCTCTGGCGCACCTGCCGCGCCCGCGCCCGCCGCCACCTCGCTCTCTTCACGTCGGCGCTATACTCGAGACTACGGCAACGACGAACCCGAATTGTACGACCCAAACTCCATCCCGAATGATGCTGGACGTTGCACGGTAGACGGAAACAGATCTTCCACGATTGTGGCTCGCCGCGAAGCAGCACCGATACATCCGTGCCTCCGCCCCACTTCGAGCACACCCTCCGCCGACACGACCGTCTTCCATAGCGAGCGAGACATTTCACACAACAGCACACCTCATTGTTCAGTACCGCTGTGCCGCACCCGCGCCCGTGCCCGCGCCCGTGCCCGCGCCCGCGCTCGCGCCCGCGCACGCGGTGGTTGTTCAGTACGACGTGTACCTATTCGGTTGAGCGGTGCGGTCGGCGGAGTTGCGAGGGCAGCGCGCGGACTGGCCCGGCTGGACCCGCACCACTCGCGCCAAGGTACCACCGGCCCGATGTGGCTTCTAAATCAAGATATCTACAAATAGACGACTGCGGGCGGCGGCGGGCGGCGGCGGGCGGCGGCGGGCGGCGGCGGGCGGCGGCGGGCGGCGGCGGGCGGCGGCGGGCGGCGGTGGAGCGGCGGCGGGCGCTCGGCCGAGACTACGTTTTTTCCCGGCGCTACTCGCCTCGTATAATTGCATTTGCTCATTAAAAATGAATAGCCGTTTACACATGAACGACTACCCTAATGTCAGCGCAACTTTCCACCGCCCGGCCGCGGCCAGCAGGCAGCGAGGCGCGATGCTCCAACGATAACAAGTCTATTATTACAAACTCCATGGGTGATGGCTAAAGTGAAAGCTTTGCGCGGATACCGAGCTCGCGGAGGGCGGCTCCACGCCGCTGACCAGATGGACTCGAACCCGCGCACCCGCCGCGGAACAGTGCCGCCCGGCGCGCACCCTCCACACCGTCTACACCATCGCACCAGCAATGCAATGGTGCTTGCGCTCAATTAAATAGTGTGCGCGAGGAGGTGCGCGCGCAGAGCATGCTCCACCACTCTCCCCGCCCGCGTATATAACTGACTGTACAAGAACTAGACACGTTTCAGTTACAATACTTTAATTAATATCCACAATTAAAGTTAAAGCGTTTGCAATAAAATTGGAGACATTCCTAAGTAATTAGTAGCTGTCGCGAGGCGAGGATCGAACGGCATCACTGTTTTTAGCGTGGTCGGGTGTCGGCGCGGAGCACGTGACGACTGTAACGAGTGCGTCGCTGCGTTAATCACGCGGGGAAACAATCACGGGAGCCGCACAAAAAATCCTCCTGCGGCCTCCGGAGTGGCATGGAACAATGATCTATTTAACACTTGCGTGGAGAACCGGTCACGGCCGACACCCGGCACCCGGCACCCAGCAGCCGGCACCCGGCACCCGGCGAATGGGTGATACTTATTATGTGCAATTCTCTACAACCGATACACCACCTGTCATTTTTTCTAATTAGTACAAAGATAATCTTAGATTATCTTTAAGCAGAGGAAGGTAAAGCTCGCGGAGGAGGAGGCCGCGGGCGCTGCCGATCACCGCTCCACTTCGACGGTCGATGCCGATGACAATTAAAATTATCGCAATTATATTTCATTATCACGCAATTTAATATCGCATTCTGCTCAATTACGACTCAATATCGATTTTTTGTGGTTTCGCTGATCAGAAATTGAAAATTCCTCAGCAAGAGAGGTGTGACCAGCCGCCGGTTACTCAATTTTTAAATGAAAATATTTCATTTTAAAATTTATTGTAATTATAATTTCTATTGCGGCTGACGTCACGAGCGCGACACGACCGCGACACGACGCGTCACGACCGCGTCACGACCGCGACACAACCGCGTCACGACCGCGACACAACCGCGACACGACCGCAGCGGCGCGGCGCAATGCGTAGCATTTCAAACGTATTTTCTTACTACCCTCACGAATATGTGCCAACGAAAATATTCTGTCCACTGGTAGCGGGTCGTGCAGCGCTTGTCGTCTGGAAGCAGCGTTGAAGGTAGGAGCGCCGCGCCGCGCCGGGCCCGGCTCGGCGCTCGGTCCTCGTCAGAACGGTCGGCGAGGAAGCGGCGCAGCGACTCCTCGCGATCGCTACATCCATCACTCCACAATCACACCGCACGCCACTTAAATAAATTTATAACATATTAAGTACTTCGAAAATAAACACTTTACAGTTTATGATTTATTTCGTGCGCGGGTGAATTATAGTCGGCGCTTATTAAAGTGTTCCAGAGCGAGAGGTCCGAATTTCTATCTCTCTTCTTGTGGATATCATGCGGCGCCCCCACCGCCAACGTTCCATGGGAGTGATTTTATCCTCGCCCAGCGCTCGCGCGTGCAGCGGGTGCAGTGGGTGCAGCGGGACCGGCAAGAGCGGCAGAAACGCACCGGCGACAACGGCCACGTGGCTGACGGCCCCGGGGCAGTTTGCCGCCCGCGGCCGCCGCGCAAATCGCACAAACAAACGAACCTGACTCAATGTTGACGCTCGTAAATTGCAACAAGCGGTCAGCACCACGACATCGGCGGACGAGGTATCTGTCCGCACTATCGCGGCCGACCCGGGGGTCACGACTGCTGCGTTATAGCGGCTATAAATACAATTGAATTTCAATAATTAGCTCACAGCGAAGTCTTTGACTGATAACGTATCGACAACAACAACAACATTACTTTCCATTTAATAACAACAAAAACTGAATAACTACACAAACACGCCGGCGCCGCAACAGATTCACTCACTTCCGCCCGCCAAATTGATATTTGACATTTTAATGTCGGTGAAGACGTCAAAGCTGTTTTTTTTTTAAATTGGCCGACACCGCAACGTGTCAACGCCTATTCGGGCTATTGTGTCGGCGGGGAGAAAGAGGAAACCCGCAAATGTATTGCGGTATAACAATTTTATAAGAAAATTACACAGCCCCCGAGCGGCGGTTTGTGTCCAGATTACCTGTTGCGCACACCCCCAATTGATACCAAATGACTCCGTTTGTAAGGTTTTTGTCGCCCTAATGATAGGTGTTAGCGCTGTTACCGCGCGACCTGCACTGCTCCATTGTTACCGGCACCATGCCATGGGATACTGGTTAAACGCACTGCTTCCAGTACTTTCCCCGGCTCATTGTGGGACTTCGACTCTTACAAACAAACTGGCGACGCATATGCATCGCTGTATAGTTATTACACTTTAGCTACAGAACCCATTCCGAAAGTACTTGTAGAATGTAGCCTGTAAGGATCGCAGTGTCAACCCTAGTCGCATCGCACCCCCTGCTCGTGCTCATACTCGTACTCGTGCTCGTGCTCGTGCTCGTGCGAGTCAAATTCGAACTGAACGAATTTATTAGTCACGGTAGGAATGTAACAAAATATTGTATCTGAATTTCTTAGCTTTTTCCTATGCCTATGTAATCTGCAAATCACATTATCTTTCTATGATAATAGAAGCTATAACCAGCTCGGCCGGGGTGGGGTGGGGTGGGGTGGTGTGTTTGTGTTTGTGTTCGCGACTCAACCAGTATCGGTGGGTTGTAACGGCGGCGATAAATCATCGTGAACAATTCCTGTGCCGTAACGTTTTAATAACTATAAAGCGTAATTAGCAACGGTAAATCTCTCGCGTCGGGTCGCCGTCGCCGTCGCCGTCGCCGTCGGCGTCACCATCGCCGTCACCGTCGCGCTCATTATCATATTGATTGTTTACACGTTTCCCGAGCGGGGTGGTCACCCGTCGCTCGCCGCCCGCCGCCCGCCGTCCGCCGCCACCACCGCAATCGATTCGCAACGTTTTTAAATTTAATTAACGATAAGCCGTTTAACGTTTGCTTTGCAATAATTGCGCTGTGCGAATGTGATTTATCGCACTCTGTTATCGCACAGGAGCCGGGCGCGGCGCTGCGCCTCGCCCTTCCCCGACCACCGCGCGCGCGCAGACGCACTACTCCCTTTCGCTTTTCAGCCATTTTTAGATAACCACCTGGCACAATCAATCCCGCACTGAGCGACTTAACACGCAAAAGTATCATAAACCTGTTTACTTCATTATCGTGACCGTCATCGTCGTCATCGACTTTTGCCAATGACCGTCTCTGGATTAAGACAACTTATAAATATAAGTTGGAATGGTGTCGTACCTGTTTGCTGAAGACGGCGATGTCCTCATTGAAGGACTCCGAGGAGCAGACGTCGCCGCCCGCGACGCCGGGGTCCCGCGGCGTGCATGTGGCCAACTCGCACTTCTCAAATATCAGCGCCAGCAGGGGAAATAAGGGGTGCCTGAGAAACACATTAGAAATTTGTAGAGAGATCATTGTAAACGTCAAATGTATTATAATATTAAAGAGTGATCAAATTAAATAGATTTTGTTGTTATCCAAAAAGTTTCTACAGATTTCCATCTTACTGCTAACTGCCTCACTATCTGTCAGTAATGGACCAGCACTCAAGGCGTCGTAAAGGTAAATGATATTTAGGAAACAATTTTTATACATATTTATTACTTTATGATGTACTCTTTCCAATAACTTAAATCACCATCACCATCACCAACGTGAAGCGCAGTACACCTGACGCAATACCTATCGAGACGGGCCCTGAATTAGGGATTAATGCGAAGACAAACGGCTACGTTCATAAAATGTTTTCATCATTTTACGTCGCGAGTCTGCAGCAATCAAAATCCATGTAATCAAGAGAGATCAAGAAATGTTCCTTGAAAATTTTGTAGTAAGAAGAAAGGCAATCAAGCAAATTAGTGATATCTTGATCTAACGAACAAAGATGATAAACGATGCGCAGAGAAGTGAGGAACTGTGCAAAAATAAACATGATTAAACGAGAGCGGGACGCCACTCCTCTCGCCACCCGTCAGACGATTGTATTCAACAGCTTGCGTGTGATGACTTTAGACATTGACCTCCATTCCTGCCGGTTAATGGTGGGGACGACTGGACGACGACTGGGCGACACAAAAACTGCAACGCACAGGAGTAATTGAGTCGGGCTGCGAGGAGCGGCGGTGCGCGTGCGCCTGTCCGTGCCCGTGCGCATGCGCAGAGCCAACGCGGGCATTAGGCGCCGATTGTTGCGACGTGACACTGATTTTATCTGGTACCATTGTACCGTGAGGCGGGGTCGCACCGCGAGCGACGCCACTTTCAACCCCGATGGGAATTATTCATTGATCAAAAATTTATTGTGACAATGTATAGAAATTACGTTAAGTGGACGGACTCTCGTACAGCATGCAACGTGACCACGGCACCGGTCCAACTGTGTGGCCCTACCGTCGCACAATGTCAATTATCGTTTAAACCTAAGACATACCACAAACGAGATAATAAATAAAACAATCAAAATAAACGCAACCAAATCGCAAAAGTATACTACAGAACAATATTTCTGTCTATTAGTATATTATTCCAATGTATTGAGATTCAAAAAATCCTTTTAAGTGTTATTCTAGGAAATCGAAAGCGTTCCGACGTGTTCAGTTTAGCAACGATTGGTTTCAGGGCTCCGCAGAGGTTCCCAGGCATATTTCCGAGTAACTATAGGATTATCGCCAGTTGGAGATCTTCCAAATCGCATGTTATTACGACAGCAGTAACGATAAGAACATGTGACGGGATCTCGTTGTAAACACATAACAATTATTCTATAACTAGGGGTCGTAAATCATTAAAAAGATAATGAAGATCATTCACTCACCGCACTCACAATTAAATAATGAACTTAATGGCGACCACTCCGTATTGACGTTACAAGAATTACAAAAACATCCGCAATTGCCTCGATGCAGCGCGGGACAAAGCTGCCGTGCACCGTGCACCGTGCGCCGTGCACCGTGCATCATGCGCCGTGCACTGTGCATCGTGCGCCGTGCACTGTGCATCGCGCACCGCGCACCGCGCGCCCTCGCTCGAGACTGTATAAAACGGAGCAAAACAATGGTTACTGTGCATTAGTTGCATTAACAGCTAAATGCGTTTCCTTGTTATTCAACGGGAACATTTAAAAAAACCGCTAACACAACGGCTGGAGGGCGCACACGCACGCACGCGCACGCACACACACGCACACACTCACACACACACACGCGCATACATCCGTACGATAAAAATAATGCATTAATTGCAATTAATTCTATAACGCGAAACCGCAACGCGCAAAAAGTGCGCGCGGTTAAAGCAACAGTTAACATTTACGTGCAGCGAGGGGGAGCAGCGAAAAAGAGCAGCGAGGGGGGAGCCGCGAGGGGGAGCAGCGACAGAGGAGCCCTTCAGTCACTTTCAATGGCATCGCCCGCCCGCTCGCCCGCCCGCCGGCGGTGTGGCCGCGCCGCGCGCGCCGACCGCCACAACTTTCTTCGTAAGTTCCGATCTGATAGGCCGCGGTGATAACCTGCCGCCTAATCTCCGACACCTTCTCACGCCGCTAAAAGGCCGTCCGCTGCATCCTCTCATCTAAACTTCGTATTACGTAGAACAAGATCAATTTCAACTGGACCGCGAGCACAGCGCTATGAGCACGGGAGACGAATTGGGACTGGAACTTCACACTTCCTACATTCCCATAAATGGAGTTCTTATGGAGGATAATGCTAGTGGAGGTACAGACTGGAGTCCAGACGACGGACGAATTAAATTGTAATATTTGTTTTATTTGACGAGGCGGCGGGGCCAGCGTGAGGTTCACCTGATGATAAGAAGTAATTGGTTTACAACGTACCGCTAGTTAGTACATTGCTGCCAGTTAGCTACCCTGCACCACTTTCTGCTCCTCGCCTATATATAAGACGTTAAAGCTCGTTACCCCAATTTACAAATTTCACTGGTTACAGCGCCCTTCAAACCGCAACAATAATGTTTACACAGTGTTATTGGTTGGTAGGAGCTGCGGCAGTGACGACCTGGAAGGTCTACAGCAAAAGAGTGCAATATGAAGTCGATGGAGAAATATTAATGTTTTGAAGCGTAACAAAATTGGTTCAGCTCGTGAGTACTTGCTTTAAAGCGTATATACACAATCGATAATGCTGAGGAGTTGCTGCGACGTGGTGCGGTGCGGTGGTGTGGCGCGGTGGTGTGGGGCGAGGGCGCGACGTCAACGGCGCCGATTTAAAGAATGTACACACGATATGATTTGAAATGATGATTGATATCTGCGGCGCTGCGATAAGCGATGTGGGTCGGCCGGCGGCGCGGCGCAGCGGCGCAGCGGCGCGGCGCAGCGGCAGCTACCGTGCGCCGGTACACCTCACTCCGCGTGAACGCGATTAAACCACCGAAAACATGTGATAGCGCGCCGATTAAACACTTGTTGTGACGTCCGAGCGACCGCGCGCCGATAACGCGCCACTGTCACGACGCACAAGCGGCGTGCACACCCGCCAACTGCACGACCAGCTCCACCACGAGAAGCGAGCTTTCTTCCACATTAATTAGTCCTATACCTGTCCCACAGGCTCAAACTTTTGAGTGGACAGGATCCTTATCAAAATATAACAAATAGAAATGATTTCATGGATCTAGCAGTCTGTATAGTATTTTTAATGTGGGGGAATTATGGACACGTTCCTAACGGTACAGAGACCCCCTACTCGAAATCAAAAAGCTGCTCATATTTTATTGTGACGTTGAGACAATAGCGAAGTATGAAGCGGACGTATCCTCAGAGTTACATCGAAGCGGCGGAGGAGACGCTGCAGGAAGCGACGTGCATGTGAGTTATGGCCTCCCCGCACACGGTGCAGCAGGCTGCTGAGCTCCGTGAAACCAAATCTTATAAAAATTGATTATATATATTTTTTGTTTAAAGTTATACTTGTTACTATACTTTACTACTCATGAAGAAGTTAAAATTGAATAACCGAAACTATGGCTGATGGCTAATAGCATAAAAAAACATAAACAAAATAACGTTTAAGTAGATTGAGCATCGTTTTAAGAACCTTCACTCCGACACTCGCATCAGGCCCACTTCACGAGCAGCTTCTAAAAATTTCCTCCACAGCAGCTTGTGAGTGCATAGAGCATTACGAGTTCCGTCTAAAGTTCCTAAGCATCGACTAAATATAAATGATTGCAACAAATTATCCTGGAGGAGGAGTGGAGGAGAGGAGGAGCGGAGGAGAGGAGGAGCGGAGGAGCGCTCGACTCAATATCCGCAAATGTTTCAGGCCGGGTATTGCAGCAAGCTGCGTTGTGCAGAACTCCATACTCTTAGAGGATGTGGAGTAAATGAGGATGTATTCGATGAACATTTTATTGAATAAACTCGGGAAGGAAAACATTTGAGGAGCTGAATTTACACTGCCGTTATCGGAGAAACCAGATTCGAACTGATCTCCGCAAGTTCTGTAATACTTGTAACAAGTATTCTGTGACACTAGTTATGAGATATATTAATTCATCACCATCATCATCATCAGTCAAAAGGTAACAGATATCTGTTACTAAAGATGAACCATCTCCGAGGATCACACTGATGGGTCCTGCGGTGTACATACCCACAGGAACCTCTCGCGAGCCCCATCCAATGACCTTTCCGACCAAAAGTTGGACCTTCCAGTCACCAGTTGGGGTAGGTCGGCGAGCTTAGCACTCCTACGGACGTCCTTAATATATGAAAGAGAAAGCACACGTTACCACCGGACTCACCCGTATATGGCGTCCTTGTCGCGCTTGTGCACGAGCGGCTCGCCGGGCAGCGCGTGCGCGGGCGCCGCGGGCGGCGGGTAGTGCACGGGGGGTAGGTGCGGGTGCGTCAGCCGGTGCTCGTGGTACATCGCGCCGCCCTCCATGTAGCCCCCGCCGTGGAGGCTTTCGTCGTACTGTACATGATAAAAATGATCTATTACTATAAATTTTACAAATGACAGAATACACACACACACACACACACGCACGCACATATATACACACATACAGTTACCACACGATCCCCCGCCCGCCTTCCGGACAGCGGTGCGCACTAAGTGTGGCGACGGTGCACGGACAGGGGCCGCCGGTACTGTTTACTTAAGAGATCGCCATCACCAGTCCGCGGCAGCCCACTGCTAGACATGGGCTTCTCCTCGGCCATAAGTGATCTTAAGGTATTAATAGCCGGAGACAAAGCGCCGGCGCGGCCCCGGGTTCGAGTCCGGACAAAGGCGCGCGGTACATGCGGTACAATTAAAAGCTAAGAGTGTGCTCGAGGAGAGAGAAAAAAACCTGAGCGCGGCCCCATGAATATTCATTGGAAATAGTTAAGTCATTCAGATCGCTATCGCGTCGCCAGCGCCCATCAATTAACCACCGAGAGCTTTTAAAATATATTCACGAGCGGCTAAGCCAGCTTAAAAAAAACATTTGACAGCCTCTTAAAGAGCTTGAGTGCTTTTAACTTTAATGTGCGTTTAGATTCTTTATAATCCGGAAATATATATTGTTGTATGCGATCCTTACGGAGCAGACTTAGCTAGGACTTATACACCAGACCGGGGTTCTTTCCAATTAAGTTGAGGATTATAGGTGGTGGAGACATAGAACATCCTGATCAACAGTGTGATGGAATATGTTGAATCGTTTTATACATACTCGAAATTAAATAAAATATTGGATCCGTATCTACCAAGGAAAAGGATTTCTCCTATATTACAGGTTCGAATACTGCTGCTGATGGCGCATGTCCTGGTACCAGGTTTATTTCAAAACATTTAACAAAGCTGTTAATGTTAGTATTGACGGGGTTGTTATTTGTAAAATAAGTGTGTAATCTTGATCCTATTACAGGAGAATTACACCGGATCAGTCCTCGTGGCAGCGAGCGGTCAGCTTATGTAATCACCGAGTACCGGACACCGCTACATGTATGCACTAAGCCCATCTTATCAGAAATGTCTACGGAAGCAGCGCTGCAACACTTACATCAGCAGATAAGCAATAGTCTGCAAAAGGTACTGCGTCTGATGCAACGCAAACTTAGTCTGATGTGTAAATATCCTAAGTTCCTTTCTTCATTCTATAGCAAGTTCACATACTCATCTTCCATAGATAGATGATTCACAGCATTACACCTATCACCGGAAACGAACACAGCACCACCGTCAGGTAACTAACACGCTGAACTAATTCCGGTTTCTGCGCTGAAGCAGTGAATCACGGGTTTCTTTCAGAGAATATATGGAACGACTTTTAGGTTTCTTAGTCGTATATCTATGTCCTAGAGACACGAGGCAAAGTTTCAAACTGAGATTCCAAGGTTTGCATGCTTAACCATAAAAAACCACATCGCCACTTAACACCTGGTGAGGTTGTGGTTAAGCACGAACTTAGAGTAAAAAATGTCAGGTAATGTATCCAGAGATGTAATACTAGTTTATCTCCGAGTAATAAAGTATTTTGAAGTAAATACGTTAAGTGATGTGGTTTGAAACCACGTCAAAGTTTGGAACGGTCAGGTGACATTAAAAACAGATAACGTGTTGAAGGTTATAGAAAGTCGTTGGATGCTGCCAACACTGAACTAAATTAAAAAAAACTACGTGTAATTCCGGTTATACGAACCGAGCGGACGGGACCCTGCTGAGGTCTGGCAGCACCATGAGCCACACGCCCGCGGCCCGCTATTCTAACTGACCCATTGTTGACTCCATAGATATGAATATTCACTATGTTGTATCTAAAGATGTATGCGTTCTTTAACCTTCAGGTTAAAAGGTTAGAGCGAGGCGGGCGGGGCTGGGCTGGGCTTGTGCCGCAGCCTCCCAAACAATGAAACTTAGTTAACATATAACTGTAGAGTTCTCCGAGATCTCTCAAATCGTTTTTACAACGGAAGATGCGTTTCAAAACACGCTCTGTGTACCTACATCAGGAATTTACTGTTGCCAAGTCACTCCAGCTCACGGGGGGCGGAATATCTGCAGGCTATCAGCGAAGTCTGTCCAGCGGACTTATCAACACCAATAGACACCAATGAACGACGAAATATTAAATCTTCTTTATGATCAGCAGCCGATAGATGTCTAACTAAAGCAATTATGTATTAAATTTAGTTCAGTCATTATTGCTGAGATGCAGGTCTATCACAGCATACAGGTGTCAAATCAGTACTTACGACCGAGCTGAGATCTCGGATGCCCCAGTTAATGCAGTGACCTTCACAAAACGCTGATTGAATAAAAAGCGAGGAGCGGCGAGGAGCGGCGCGGGAGCGGACCAAGAAGCCCCTGATGTGAACGCGCAGCGTAATCTGACGCACTTTAGTGCTACAAGGTATCTACTCGTAGAACGGGGAGTACTAACTAGGCAGCTCATTGTGCGATGCCTGACAAACAATGTCTCGCGTGAATTTTTATATTTGTATACCGCGAGGCGACGCGGGGTACCGGTCCTCGGGCACGAGACGTGTCCGCTTCCGGGACACGGCGCACGTTACTCACGGGAAGGAGGTAAATAGATGGATAGTGATATATTTTTACTATTAAATTTCCCACTGCTACCTGCTGGAGATCCTTAATAACCGGACACTCATTAAATACTGTATAATAATATGAAGCTGCTGCCCTCGAGGCAGGAGCGATGTCGGCGCCCCCCGGCTCAGCTGTTGCGCGCGACTTGTTATATAGTCGCGTTAATGACAGGTCGCCGTGTATCGATCCGCGCAAACGGCACAGTCATGCTTTTTGATGGCATCGACCAGCGCGGGCCCGCCCGAGCCAGCGCGCCCGATAAACCCGGCGCGGCCCCGCTCGCCCCCGCTCGTCCCCGCTCGGCCCCGCGCGGCGCCGTCGTCCTCGCGCTTACGACTCGCGACCGACCCCGGCGGCGCAGCGATCCGAGCACACTTTATTGTATACATCGGTTCGATCCCTATTCTACTTTAAACTGAACAATAATAAAACTATTGGGCCGTTCACCAACTGCTGGACACCGCTCTCGGCCCGTTACGATAAAGCATGCAAGCATGCAAGCAACTGATTAAGCTATGCAATCTGCTGGTCGTGCTGACAAACAGTTCCAGTTATCACCGCCAACCCCCAAACCTGACATAACAGTGCTTCAGCGAGTATATTGTCAAGGTGTGTAACTAGATTAAGCACTGAAGTCATTTAAATGGCTGTCAGCGTGCGCGTGCGTGCGAGTGCGTGCGTGCCAGTGTCGCACGGGAACGTGCACGCCGGCGCGCCGAACAAGTGGTGTATCGTAATAATTGCGCGCCCGTCCGCTATCACTTATCTGCCCTCGGTGATAATATGAAAACGTAACGTTTAATTGAATTCGGGAGCGGGGCGGGCCGGCGGGTCGCGGTCCCGGGCCGCGGCGCGCCCGCTCGGTGGCTGCGCAGGCGCAGGTGTATATTATAACTAAAACTATCAAACGTACGCCAATATTTTATTGATGATTTAAGTTGAATGGTACTGGAAATAGTTTGCAGCTCCTGATGACGAGTGGCCGCTGCAATCGGTTGCAACGTAATACAAAAGTAAATAATACAACAACATTAAAAATAAAAAAAATCGTTTAGTTAAGTATAAAAACATTCTTTAGCGGACGGAAAAGTTGCAAAAGTAACTTTTTAATACTTAGATAAGTTTCTTTACTGGTGACTATATAGTCATCATCATCGTTACATCAATCCGGATGCCCACTACCGAATATGGCGTCTTTACGTTTACGTTTAGTTGTTAATCGCTACACTTCCCACATGGGTGGGCAAGCGCGGCGTGTGGGAAAAGGGCACAGGACTGGATTTTGCATTAGTTACTTATTAGTGTTCGGGCGGGGCGTGGGCCGTGTCGTTCTTAGTACGGAGGATACTAAGCTTTCAGCCGAGCTCTGCCCGTCGCCTCCGTGGGCCTCATGAGCTCCGTGGGCTACAGGTATGTACACCAGCGTGCAGTTCACACGGTCGCGCGTACTTCCCCGTGCGGCCGCGGGGTTACGTCGGCGCACATTACTCTCGGTACGGTTAGCGCGCCGGTACCGTCAGAAAAAAAGCCAATCAACAATTTTTTATTTGTTATCTTTATATTTACACAGGAACAATTACGTTGAGGTATATAATTATTGCGGTTCCTAACACTCGCCCTAATGTCGAAAATTTACTAGCACATCAAACAAAATGTCATTTTGCCCTTTATACATGCAACTGCGACCGGTTGCATGTTTCGCGAGCAAGCCAACCTTCGGCCGGGCGAAGGCTGCGTCCGCGCGGACGCTCCTCGTGATTAAAACTGCACAGGCCGCCGGTCGGCTCCAGCGCCGGTTTATCAGTAACAGGGCGATACTAAAGCGGTTGTAATTGTTTGAGCGCGAGGCGGTGCCGTTATCGCGGCGCTGCGGCCCGCTGCGCTGGCGCACGTACCGGGTTCGATGCGGACTATAAAAATGTGAATTTACTCCGCTCGCCGGTTGCGTTTCTTCCGCCGGCGCGCCTCACCACACCGCACTACACCGCACCACACCAGCACCGTACCAGACGGAAAAAAGCGAGGAGTTACAGACTCTTTCTCACTGAATTAATGATGGTTAGAGATTTGTTCCTATCACTGAGTCGCGGCCTGTAGTTACATCGGTAAATTGCAAACAACGCTGCACACACACCAACGGACCTGGACCGGATACGCTGCTAAGCTAATGCTCTACCGTTTGATCAGGAACGCATTTTTTGAAGCAGCAAATATCTTTGTAACTTGTTAATAATAAATATTAATGAGTCTTTCTTATAACAGATATTTTAATCCAAGTTGTGATTAAGTTAATGACTTATTATATTCATTCGTTAGCTGTAGATCTAAAGTTTGTTACGTAAATTTAAAATTTGTTATTCCTGAATTGACAAAGAAATGCTCATGGAATAGATAGCGATTACCTTCTCTGGCACCGCTGACTCCTAACACCGAGTGAAGCTGCACTAGTTTAGGTGGATTGTACATTCTTTTATTCAATTAAGCGCCGAGACCAGCGAGAGGTCATGGTGATGGAATGGTGATACGGTTGCTCATAACCGCATTGCGCTCATCGCCTGACAATATGTTGAGTCTTGTTACCACAGTAATTACACTAACTACAGCACTCTTCAAACCGGAACACAGTAATATTTGTCGGCTGCACTACATGAGGTGGTATCCACCTAGACGGTCGCCGGCGGAGACTTACCACCAGTAGGAACATATATATTAGGATAATTTATTCGATAATAATTTAATAATAAATAATCAATAGTTGGAAGAAAAGTCTTCCACCATCTTTTGACGCGTTATTGAATAGTACCTAGGTATATTAGAAAAAGAACGCCGCTTATGTACTAACGCATGCAAATCGCCCTGCGCACTGCAACTATCGCCTGGGCCCGGGCTTAGTGCCTAGCAATCTAGGCGCCCTAGCACTCGCCCCATAAGGCACCTAGGTATTACGAAAATTACAGAGCGGAAGGATCGTAGACGGCATATCCGTCATTATAGCGAGCGAATTAATTGCTTGATTGTACACCGTTTCATTGCGGCCGCCGTTTTGTGATTACCGATGACAACCACCACGACGCTTGCTTTTTTTTCATAAACATTCTCAATCCTACTCCCCCCGCCGCATTGGCAGAAGCTAAATGACTCATTAAGCTGATAACTAACAGCGCACCATAAAAACGGTGAATATCCTTACACAGACAGACAGACAGTCACGTACACGTCGCGCTCGTGACATGAAGAGAAGGTGCCAGTGCATTGTTGGAGTGATCTCCATTAATCAGTTTTTGGATTTAGAGCGCGCGAAGGAAATGAATGCATTAAGGCGCGTTAAGGGCGGCGCGCGGGGCGAGGAGCGCGGGGCGCGGGGCGCGGGGCGCGGACCGGAGGGCGAGAGGCGAGGGGCGAGGCGGGCTACAACGCGCACAACGAGATTAACATTCGTAATTTGTCTTGTTCATTATCGCCCTGTGAAGTTTACGAGATAATAACTATTTTAATTGAGGTAATGTTAACTCTAACAGGATATAGACAAAAATGTATCTGTAAATGGCGCATAGCCGCAGCACGGCGGTGAGCGCCGCTCCTAACATGAGCGACATTAACGAAGATGCACATTATTACACATTCAGATGGAACCTTCAACAGAAAATCGAGCTCCAATATCATCCACGCAAGGAGCTATTGCAATTACAATTGTAGTGTTATTTTAATTATGTCGAATTACTAACGAGTATGTATTAACAACAAATAGCTAAATCAATTTTTATTAAACTATAATTTCTACCGTGAAGAAGTGGTGTGAAAACATTACTGCTTCCCAGTTTGAAAAAGGCTGTAAATATTAGACTAAGAACAGACAAACCAAAGACAACGTGATAGTATTCAGATAAATTCAATATAATATCTTCCACTGGGCTATTGTAAACCTATAACTCTCAACAGTAAACTATAAAATTGTTTGATGATTATTAACCTGCTGCTGTTGTACATAACCTTCACCTAGAAATAGCATTAGAACCGATTCTCACCTATATGCATCCCGATTACTGTCAGCCGCAATGCCATGTCCATCCGGTCCTCATTATCCGTTTGACAATAATTGTTATATTATAATTAAACATGTAGTTTCTGGATGCGATCAACGCGGGACCGATCGATGTGAAGATATTTGGGGGAGGGGGCTATGTCCAGCAGTGGACGTCTATCGTTGATGACGATGATATAGTTTCAGATAAAATGGCACCCACTTTAACACCGAGTTTAAATAAAAATCATACATCGGTATTTAAAACAAACATTTCTAAGACCTCGGTCCAATGTTATCCTATCGTAACCCAACGGGGCCCACGAGCTGATTGTATATAATTAAAGAATAAACTTTGTCCGTACATAAGGTCCTCAATCAATGCGTCTGATGGGATGGCATGGGCGATTTAGTGGGGTAATAAAACAGCGGGCGGCACCGCGGGGCGCGCCCTAGCGAGGTGCGCGCGCGCCCGCTCGCCGGCTCGGCTTCATTACGGGACATTTACTTGCAAATGCTTTAGGTCAGGTGACGTCACGACAGCTGCCCGCCGGACCGCACGCCGCACGCCGCACGCCACCAGCTCGCTGCTCTTGGGTAACTCGAGGACAGGGAACCCAAAATCAATGTCGATCCAGAACATGGACTCCAAAGCGATTTATTTTATAACAATACATTCTAACTATACAAATCATAAGCTTAGTGGGAACGCCATCGAAAGCCTCCACGTATGGTTTATTCTAACTAAAGAAATGTTAGTTAAACAAAATAAAAAATGCGAATAATATAGTCAAGAGCAAATCTCAAAGAAGTACATGTTTCAGACATGAGAAAATAATCACTATAAATTTATAACAAAGACGACCTAAATATGACCTAGGTCTAGATTTCCGCACTCCATCGGCCGCCTTCTGATTGAATCTAACAAGGCGGCCGAGCTAGTAACGCCACAGTAACAATTAGAGGAGCAGCACAATAATCTACGTCGTAAAAGTCCTCCTAAATCATAATTAGTTGTTTAACTGCTTACTGGTAACACAATCAGGCGGCTATCGGCGCGGGACGCGCGCCGCGTGCCTGAATGTGGCCCTTATCACTGCGCAATAGCCGCGCGCCTCGTCGCAAATGCCGCGCCATTGGTAATTAAAGCAGCAGCACCAGCCCGTGCAGCCGGCGGCGCGCGCCTCGAACCGATTTGATCCCTATTGGCCCAGCGCTAAGCGCCGCGACCCTGCCGCCGGCGGCTGCGGCGGTGTTTGCCTGTTCGTATGAAAATGGCGCCCGCTGTAGGTATTTTTATTGGATCAGATTCAAAACAATGGGTGAGTCTGTACTGCGACGCCTTGCCTCTCTATAAATATGCTTTCAAATGACGGACATTTTACGATGTTGTAAAGAAAACCGAGTTTAATATCCCCACTTAAAGGTATTATACGTGGTGTGGTGGAATAAACTATGCGGATGTGAGCTTTGCTCTTCTGCTGATGTCCATCCGCGCACACCCGCCACACCCGCGACACCCATCACACCCGCGACACCCGCCACACCCGCGACACCCGCCACACCCGCGACACCCGCGGCCGCCGTCTCGACACATTCGAAAACACTGAAAGAGCTTTTATATATAATCGTAAATTTCAATGTGAAATATATTTAGCGACACCTGGCCGCATGTCTTCTACTCCTTTGGCCTTATCGTTAAATATGAAAGCGAAATGTCAAAATACGCGCCACTATTACCTATAAATTTAACGTGTTTTTTTACAAGATGGCTCCCGACAAGTCACAGAAGACGCCATTGTTTTCATTGTGGAAGCTCGCACGCACATCGATACTGCCCCGATAAGAGCTTAAAGCTGCCGACTACGAGCGCTTAATTCTCAAAGGTTAACTTATGGGCTCTACACACGAGCCTGCTGCAACACTTCAGCTTTGCGGACCAGCGTTCGCGCTGTGCCGACATATAAACAGCGTCGCGCACCGAGCGCGAAACGAGACGTCGCCTCATGTAACCCGTGAACATGGAGGTAGGTGAAATTAATGGACGCCTTCTTCAAACTGGTTCGATATTACACATTTGAAAAGTTTTATGGCGCTTGTTAAAAATACCTGACACAAATGTGCATTCGTTAGAGTGGGAATATATGGTATATAAAAATTGGAGAAACCGTTTGTGGCCGTGGGGCTGGTCGCGGCTCCCCCCCGGTGCCCGCCGCCGGCTGACACAGTTCCGCGGCGCGCTGACGTCACCGATCCGTAAGCGGTTGTCAGTTTACATGTGGGCTCCGGAACACGCGTCCCGCGCCCCCAGCCGCTCCAGCAATTTTAAATCTTACCAATGCAAGTATAAAGTACACAAGCGATAAAGTATTAGACAAAAATATTTTCCCATAAATTTTTAGGTCAGTGCCGGCTCGCATTCCGACGCGTATGCAGGGATGGGGGTAATTAAAATTCCGTAATCATCATGCCGACGACACACCTCCATACCGATCGGAAATATTTCTTTAATACTACGAAAGCAATGTACAGGTCTATCATGCGTTCAATCGCCTGGGCTGCGCCGCAGATGCACCCGCCGCGGCCGAGGTGGAACAGCAATAAATTTCAATATCAGTTCCCAGTTTACGAGAATTAATCGGGAAGGAATTTCATACATTTACTAACAAGTCGAATTTAACCAAAACTAACTTGGAAGATCTAAAATGAGATTAGAGCAATGATAGTGTTTGCACAAAGTTGCGTTTAATTACACACTTCCTAAAACCGAATGATAAAATCTAAAACAGTCGGTTGGCGCGCGGCTGCAGCGGTCCCGGCCCCAGCGGCCGAGGAGCTGGAGGTGCCCACGCCGGGCCGCTACGTGGAGGCGTTAACTGTCTCGTCCCAAAAATGATGAAACTAGTCATTAAATATTTTGAAAACGCGTAATGACCACCTTTTGACGTCTTGAAAGCCGGTTCCAAAATTAAATGATACGTTTTAAAAATGGAATCGCTCCGTACCGCCTCCCGCCCGCCGTCCACTCTGCCCCCACCCCCCTCCCACCCGCCACTCCATCATGCCGCGAGATAACCTTAGCTCCATTCGGGTTGGCCCAACCAAAAAAATAAGCGTCTTACGTTTTAATTTTTTTAAATGACATTCCTGCGGTTTTTTCTCACCGGGAATCCTGCGAGAAGGTAATAAGTTCATTTCGGAGAGGGGGGGCGCGCGCTTTTTGCGATCCTTACGGGTGGATCGAGTGGTGATTAGGTGCGCGCCCGGCCGCCCCAGCCGCAGCCCCAGCCCCAGCCCCAGCCGCAGCCGCAGCCGCAGCCGCAGCCGCAGCCGCAGCCGCGCGCGCTAATTAAACCCGCAGTGGGATTGATCGATTCGCTCGTTTAAATTTCGCCCGAGGATTATCCTTTTTTACGATTTGAACCTTTAACATTAGCTCATTCCGAGAAGAAAGAATTTAAACATAGTGGATACACGTATGTATGAGTGAGTGAGGTGAAGGTGCCGGTGCCGGTGCCGGTGATGGTGCCGGTGCCGGGTCCGCAAAGGGAGCGGCCGTCGCTGGGCGTCCGGGACGGAGCGCCGCTCTATATACAGAAAGTGTCGCCGAAGGGACGAGCTTTTCGAATGCAGGCGGTTGGGGAAGACAGGACCGTCACTTGCGCCCGACACGAGGTGGGACGTGATGAACGCCACCCTTAAACCGCCCCGTCTCTCTCTGGCTCACCCGCCCGGCCATAAGCGCATCCCTCGCACTGTCATCTGGCAGCACATTCACAAATTTAGGGGCCTACCAGAAGCGATTCGTAACAGTGAATAATATGTTTGAATAGTTTACATCGCGTAATAATAATAGGAGCGGCCGGCGCGACACCGACGCGATACCAACGCGACACCGACACCGACACGACACCGACACGACACTACACCGACATGATACAGGCGCGGCGGAATGAACGAACGATGGATAAGTGCATCGGCACGCCGCGAGCTCGTGTTGAGGTGCATTTTTATGTTTATTCAAACTTAACAGCGGTAAATCTGACATCGTTAGGGAGTTGGTGAGGTGCGATCCGGAAACTAGTGCCCCGCGCCTGCCCGGACCCTATGCAGCAGTAAAACTTAGAAAAAGCTTCGTATGGATGGGCGGTGAGCGTAGTGAGCGTGGTGAGCGCGGTGAGCGTGGCAAGAGCCCAGCCCGGCCCGCTTTGATTTAATAGTGGGGTAACGCCGCAGCGGGCGCTGCCCGTGCCCATAAATTCTGTTCCATTCATAATAGTGCGCGAGCGATTGTTCCACGTCCATAAATACCAATAAACCGGCCTCGTTACGGAGACACATCGAAAATCGGGCACACGACTCCTTAACGACACCTATTAGGGATCTTCTGTCTGGTCGATTTAATTGAAAAATTGTATCCAGAGCGTTGCGAGAGTTGTATCCGACTCCCGCGCCGGATGCGGGCCCAGACGTCCATTATCTCATTTGCCCATCCGCGTGGGGACGCGGCCGCGCACGGCGACACTACCGCGTGTCAATAAACCAATCGCGCGACGCCCGACGTTCGACTGACTGTCCGACCATCCAACAGTCCGACCGCTCGAACGCCGTCGCCTTAATTGTTAGCAACTCTTCGCCTGTCTCTCGGTTCCAATTCAAATCCGATACTGCTCACTTGCCTTGTTTGGCCAGGGAGTGTTATAGACCCCAATAAACAATTAAAACTGTGCGGGCAGGGGCCTGCCGACGGTGTGCCGACACCAGCTCGGGCGGCGCTGCGCTGCGCTGCACTGCGCCCCGCCTGATGTCCACAAACGTTTCGCTAGTAATATTGCGGCTAGCGGAGTGTTTTTCTCCAAGATATGTATAAACGTCGTCGGCGCCGGATCTGTCACTGAGCAAGTATCGCGCGATAGTTTAACAGCCGATTTAATGCAACGGATGAAAGTTTTACGCGCCGCTCCACTTTTAATTTGTTCGCTTTAAAAAAATAAATAGGTGTGCAACAAAATGGCGACGGCGGGCGGGTCAGCTGTCAGCTGTCAGCTGATCGCGCGTCTCGTGCTTTATCAGCGGCGCGTTATTGTTATGTAAACAAATACGTGTAACGATCGCCGAATTAATTTGGAGCCGTTAACCCGATCGCCCCGCGATTGCGCGTACAAATTGAAAGCGCCGGCTTATCGCGGGCACCGCTGCGTGTGCGCAATTTTATCATTCTCCCAGTGCGGGCCGGCGCAGGCGCAGGCGCGGGCGTAGTCGGCGGGTCAATAGCTGGCCCGTGAACCGGCCGATAGCCGCCGTCCCTTATCGTTTGCTGCACTCCGGGGCTCCTCTCCGGGCTCCGCGCTCTCAGATTTTACGTAAATACGCTATCATTAAGATAACCATTTCCTTTCGACGCGACTTGCGACTGCCTTTTGCTTTTATCCAACTACTAAAGTGAGCGGGTTAAAGGATTTTCGTGTACCGCACGGGCCCAAGGTTTAATTTAAATTTGAAATTATTTTTTTCTCCTTCAATGAGATACCTATCTCCGCGGTGTCCGCGGTGTCTGCGCCGACGCCGCCGCCGCCGACGGACAAAAAATCGGAAAAAAGCTCCTCCGTCATAAATAACGTTGACACAGAGCCGCCCACGCGCGTCTTATTAACGCGTCTGTCCGTTTGTCCGTTCGTTAGGTCTATTGTGACAGTGAATGTGAGATTAGCCGCAGCGGCACTCGTGATTGACTATTTAAGTCGGGCCCGCGGCACGTCTGCGGCACGTCTGCGGCACGTCCGCGACTTTTATTCGAACGCGTTCAGTTTTTATCGTCGTTGTAAAACCGCACGCAGCCCGCGTCTAATTTACGATTCGTATGACGCGGCATCTAGTCAAAACAACGCGGCGCAGTTCGCGTACTGCAACAAACTCATATTATATAGGTTTGTTTGGGCCGGCCGGCCACTGCGGCCACAGCGGCCGCGGTGAGGCCGCGATGAGGCCGTGTCGGGGCCGTGTCGGGGCCGTGTCGGGGCCGTGTCGGGGCCGAGTTACCAGTAATTGACAGCTAACCTACGCGAACGCTCTTAGAGTTCATGTAATGAGTTTTATTGTGATTGAAAGGGAACGCGGCGGTGGCCAACCGACGGCACTCGGTCTTGGCAATCATTTGGTCATCGGGCCGGCCGCTGCCACCGTCGTCGCGAGCCTGCTCCCGGCGCGGATACCATAACAGCTGAGCTAGGCTAACTGCTGCCGCGCCTGCGAGCGCGGCGCAGTCGGCTGCGAGCAGCACCACAGCCGTATCACACTATCTACCATCCAATTGCTAGTTATTCTGGTTTCATTCGTTCATTTGGTTGTATTTAATACGCCTACACTTATTTAAAGTTAGCGACGTTGTCTCGCAACGTAAGAATATCGTACCGCCGCAGTGTTGTCATCGATCGTAGCGCATTGCTAACGATCGGACACTAGTGCTCAACGACACCAATAACTCCTTTGATAGCATCCGTTTAGATGTTCACAGGCAAATAATTATTTTTAAAATTGTTTCTATCGTTTATGCATCTACCACATATAGTACTGTATGGCGTAATGGATCTGCAGCAGATACACCATACGCGGATACAGCAACAGAGTTGCGGGCGAGTTTATTTTACATTTCGCCGGGAGTGGGAGGCCGTAGGGAGCGCGGTCGGCACTCGCCGTCATTGTTGGAACGAACCCTTCGCCGCTGCTGAATCATCTGACAACAATTAATATTACTTAATGCGAGCGGACGTAATAGTGGAGTTATAGCCTTCGTGGATTTGTTGATGCCCGATAAACATTGCCTACACGAACAGCGAATCGTCGAAAAGCACTCCGTGATCGGAATATGTGAGCGGTCAGACGCCGCGCAGACGTCTCAATAAAGCATTCCGAACGTTCGTCACTACCAAACTACGACCTTATTTATCCACGTATTATTAAGTGTAGAGAAAAGTTTATGCGTGCTACGAGCGCACAAACTATATTTAACGAGGTAATATTTATACACACACACACACATATATAACACATATATATATATACAATTAAATTCATTGAAACGCAGAGGGTACAACGCCCGTTGTTGCGGCGTGTCAGTGTTAACTGTTAACTGTTAACTGTTCATCAATAAGGAGGCTGTTCTTGACAGAGTTACAAACAAACGTACAGATCTAAAATATAATTGAATAAACTTCGAGACTGAGATATCACAAGTATGAAAAAAAAACCTACATTTGTCTTCTCCCTTTCCGGACTGCGGTGTCGCCAGCCGATACATCAAGTATTCGCGGGGTGTGCGTTTTAAAGTTGTTTAAGTGATTGTTACACAATGGAGCCCAGAATTAGCGGGCGCGGATCACCACTGAATCCAAAGTGCGCAATTAAGACGCGTCTGCGGCGGCCGGCGGCTGGCAGCCGGCGGCAGCAGGAGGAACCGCTTCCTTCTAATTGAAAAAGATCTGCGCGAGCAACGAAACCCGGCGGCCTCTCGCGCCTTCCACTTCACCGCATCACCAGTTTTATTGCGGACGACGTCTTTTGTCTCTCACACCTCGGTGCCGTACTGACAAAGGTTGCCTTTATAACAACGCAGCGTCACGATCTCCGCGCTGCTCTCTACGGCCCTCTTTACTGTCTATGGATCGTGAACTTTATTAACTACTCAAATGTTACAAAATCTGTATAACGGAAGTATTGACGCATCTATTTCCCGTACATATAATAAAAACACCAGTTCCTTACGTACTTTACCTCGTAACAACATTCAGAACGAACTAGTCATTGCACGGTTTCAACTCGTGTGTAGTTAGTGATATGTTAAAACAAAATTCAACACTTTACTGTCACTTTTTTTTATTGTCGCCGATTTAATAACACTGCGAATATCAGATATTGTAATTAATGAAAAATAATACTAGCTATTTATTAAGTGGCGTATAAACAAACAAACGTACTTACGGTGAGCCGCGCACTCCGCAAGTAATGCAATAAACGTAAACAATAATCATATCAGTATTTCCTGTAACGCATGCAGTTAACGCATTAACGGCAACGTAACGAACAGCGAGCTACATCGTTAAGTATTCGGTGTCGGAGATTAGTATTATGAATATTTAATATTAAGGCAAAATACTAAAGAGTTCTCCAAGTCCTGCGGCGAAGAATCCTATCATAAAATTTCACAAAAAATATGCGCAACGGCGAGAGTCTCCGTCAACGCCTCGCACTAACTTAGGGGATGGTGTTAGAGCTAAGAGTAAAACAGTGGACTGGTGTCTGTTCAGAGGCAGCCAATATCGCAAGTGGATCGCGTAGTTTCGTCTACTGTTTAATTTCCGTTTTTGGAATGTTTAAATCTGGGGAACCCCAAAAGTGGAATGGACCCGAGTCCGAATAACAAATGAGCGGGTGTGGCGCGGGCGCAGGCGCGGGCGCGGGCGCGGGCGCGAACTCATTCCGAATCGATTTCCATTTGGGAACTCCGAACGCAAGATTTTGTTAGTTTTATTTGCGCCGCAGCGTCGGAATCCTCTTCATCGTCTGCCATTTTAAATGTAAAACCTCGAAAACATTTAAACTGATTTCATAAAACCGCTCCAATCGCTCCAATCGCTCCAAACGGCGTCGACTTGAAACGACAACGGGTAATACGGACCGGCTGTTCAGAAAATCTAACGGAAATAAGTTAATGTCCTTTAAAGCCATAAAACGAGTAGTTCGATCGTATCCGCCCCGCTGAGATACAGGAGTGGAACAGAAATCTATAAGTAATATGATACTTCGGTCATCATGCAAAGCAATGAGAACCTTCTGTATACCACCGAGTTCTGCACCGAATAGAGCATTCAGTCAAATCCACTGGAAGCAGTTAGATGATAAAAAATCTATAGACGTTATGATGGTTGACCGTTGACCGACTCATCCAACTCATCCCGGCATCATATTTACGTACAACGTACGCGTGTTCACTGTTGTCTACTCGCGTTATGTTCAAATCGCGTCGTTGCAATTATTGAAAAGGTTGAAAATGTTCCTTGTATAGTTATACTTGGAATTCGTACAGATCGATAGATAGATAGATAGACAGATAGATAGACAGATAGATAAACAGTTTAAAATACGATCAGTATCGCATTCGTAGGGACAAAGTGTATCAGGTGTCACGATTGCAAACAATTAATTAGTTAACATGGAGTGTACTCAAATATTAACGTTGTATTTAAACGTGACGCGGTGTACAGGCGCGCGCGCAGGCTCCGGCTCCGAGGGTCTCAGCCGTTTATCCCAAAATTTCGGACGTGATTTTTGTGTTAATTACAAATCGCAGCGCGATAAATCGGTGTCGTGTCGCCGCCGGACAATCCAATCACACGAGCCGAATGCATACTGAACGTTAGAGAAAGCGAGCCGGACGCGGGACGCCGGATGCCGGACAACGTCGCTGCGGGAACCTACTTTATATAGTTTAACTGCTTCGGAAGGTGTATACAACCTGCGACTGAGAGGTCCGGTTGAGTTGCCCAATCGTACACTACGCTGCGTGCACCACAGTTCCCGGATAAAACGCACATTATCCGGATCGGGCGGGATTACGGTATGTTAATAATAAAAGCACTTGGCGCGTTATCGCGGGATTATATTTGGAGCAAGTGGAACGAGTACCACGGACTGGATGTCTTATATCAAAACGCGGTGTTTTTTTTACCCGTTTTCCAATCTGATCTGATACGCGCAGAGGAGGCGCTCTCTTACGAGTGGAGTCGAGAACCTTTCGGGCGGTAATCAATTTTTTTTACACCAATAAAGTAAAATCGTCGTTTTATATCAATTAAATATATCTAGTTAAATTGTGCTTATTCCGTCCTAGACCAGTCGATGTTAGCCTATAATTGAATATTTTCAAAGAAATAGTAAATACAATTTTATTTTTAATCAATGTGTCCTCCGGTACCGTCCTGTCCGGTTCCCGCGCGGCTGGCTGCTCGATTCGTCAACGTAATCACCGAATTATTCGATTAAAGCATTCTCGGGGCACGCGATAGCATCAACAAAAAGTCAGGATCTGCTCCGCTGAGCATCATCCGCCGATTACGGACAGAATCAGTATTAATTATACAAACAATATTATTTTCACATAGCATAAGTAAGTTCTGCTCTTGGACAAGATAATGTGTAATTAATTAGATTGTTTACACAGCAACACAATCCGTTCATTTCTACAGGAATTTCTCCAGCTACTCCTCCTTCCGAACCGGAATGCACTAAGCTTTGGTCTAGACGGTCTCGGACAAGAGACACAAACAAACAGTTGTGGAAATCAATTAAGTATTACAATTATAAACTTATGTTCCAGTGATGCAGATTGTTGTTATGTATATATTAATTTAAAGTTAACAACGATATATAATCAACCGGTAACCAGTCAACGTGCAGTTCACGCGCCGTCGCCGTCGCCGTCGGAAGTAGTTTAAATATCCTGCGCGAGTGCTTCCTCGTATATCGTCCACAAACACAGCACCGCTCCGATAACGGCGTGGCGGCGCCTGCAGCGGCGTGCCGTCGGCTGCAGCGGCGCGGTGACGCTGCACGCGCCGCCGTCACCCAACGCGAAGTTGGCCAAATGGAAACGTGTCGCGACGCAATGAATGGGCAAGGGGCCGCATCAGTCCGCGGTGCGCCGGCTCGTACTGTATTCAAATATCATTCCTATGTACTGTTATATAATGGAAAAAGAGTTAATTTATCTGATCACATGGTCGCATGGTGCCGATGACCGTTTTAAGTGGTTTTTTTTGATCGTCGAATTGGCGAGACGGGTTTGGCGTCACGGAGCGGATTTCGACTATTTTCGGATGTGAGAGATAAGCGTACACCGCGCCGCACGAGTCGCGCCGCAGCCCGCGCAACAACGCCCGCCCTGCTCATCTGTATTACATCGCGCCGTTATCTCATTAGAGGAATAACACACAAGTAATACCAGAGATATGATATCGCCAACATCTTAATTTGCCAGTTAAAATATGATAGATAGCGTGAAAAGCGACGTCGTTTAGCATTTTTATGTGATAAAAGTTTTGGTAAATTATTCTAAGGTACACAAGCATCTCTCGCGCCAGACAGCATCACAACGAGCGCCCGCTGACGAGCCGGGGACCTGTGTCTTAGTTCAACATCTCCCTATATCATCACAGCATCAAAACTCGACTATTTACTTTTTTTTACATTATACATACACACGAACAAAGGAAATGGATGCGGGAGCTAGAGATTTAAAAAAAAATGTATGATTGAAATAGAATAGCTGGTGGCAATCACTGCGAGACAGTTTTATGATCGTTTTTAAATTTATATAGCGATACGGACCGCGCCGCGTAAACAACAACAAGCTATTACAAGAGCTAGTTAAGGTTTGAGCCGTCGGCTAGCTGGCGGCCGCCGTCACGCCGCCGTCACGCCGCCGTCACGCCGCCGTCACGCCGCCGTCACGCCGCCTGACAAATTATCTGATAGTTTAGACCTAACGTATAACTTTAATTAACGACCGAACACGGCGCGGGGCGGCGGCGGACGGCGGCGGGCGGCGGCGGGCGGCGGCGGGCGGCGGCGGGCGGCGGCGGGCGGCGGCGGGCGGCGGCGGGCGGTCACAGAGACACTGCACTGCAGTTTTTGAATAGTACACACATGGACACACACCCGCCTCAGCTCGGCACTCACTTATGGCACGCCATTGGAAATGGTAACCCTGCATTTTGCGTGTTACTGTACAATAACAGATCACAGTACATATTTAAACCTGCGCACAGCACACTCCTAACTAATCACGGTCAGACAGTTTTGCCTGATACAAGCACACCAGCGATGTTACGTATCCGGTTATCCGGTAGCGGGAGCAGCGCGACGATCGGCTCCGTCGCTCCTGCCATCACCAGGAAGGGACAGACGCAGCGGCGAACACAATTGAATTAGTTTCTGTGCACACCATCCATAGACGAGCTCGCTGTATTTTATTGTATTATCAGATAGTCCGTTTGTTATTATCAGAGTGTTGCAGCTCCGCGTGTTGTAATCGTCTATGAAAACATTTTATAAACATATGCCGCTCCCACCCCACCCCCGCCCTGCCCGCTCTGCCCGCTCACCACTTATCAGTTACCAATTTTGTGTTTTCGTTACACCGGCTCACTCGGCGCGCACGTGCAATTATTGTATGCACGGGGACAGTGTTTGCACGGCGATTATTGTTCACTTTTATTAGAGTGAGCCACGTCCGTCCGCGAGGCATCGCGCTATCCCTCACTGCACCAGCTGAGGAGTCGGGCCGCAGCCGCGAGCCGCAGTGCGCGGGCTCCGGTTATCTTTACGGTTCGGTTTAACTGCCAATAATAAGTTTAACGCCCGCCGCGACTTAGACGAATAACTAAGCGAACAAGTTAATAAACAATAATTGTAGTATTCACCTACTCGTACTTAGCGTCCATTATTAACTTATAACAATAGTTGACCTGCTTTCACTTACTGCCGCGTCTAATATGAAAGTTATTTTATATTAAGTCTATACGGATCCTTTAATGAAGCTGTGAATGTTCAGTTCTCTTACGCGACTTCATTTAGAATAAATACCACAATGCAGAATACTTTTATTGCACAAATTCAAGTTTTGACGCGGACTGCAGTTAAATAATGTTAACGTATGCATATTGTACGAACAATTATTGAAAAGATCAGAACCTCACAACGTGCTGCGCATCCTAAACAATGTTTTCAAAGCAGGTGCATCCCATCCTGTCACGCTAAGAAGTTATATTTGTAAGATTTTCTTGAAAAACATTGCAGCGTACGGAATATCTCAAAGTTTGCCCTCTTTCGTACAAAACATTTGTTATCAGCTGAACATGTTACTGATATTGGAGGTATAAGCATCTGATAGGAACGCGACGCGGTAAAGCTGTACTCGACGGATAAAAACTAGCTCCAAATAGTGTTTAAGTTAAATCTGTCCATGATTATACAGTGAACAGGTTATATTAAAAGTAATGGAGCGCTTTACAGCATCAGCGACCGCGCGCTCCTCGAATCAAAATAATCTGTCCGACGCACATCTCGAGATAAAGCGCATGCGAATGCATTATCTATTCGCATACGAACTAATCTTTTGATATTTCTTTTATTGCCTTGAGTAGTTTTTATATATTTTCTCTGTTAAATTATTTATAATTTCACCTGGCAACACCTCGCCCGCTTGGTGCCCGCCTGGTGCCCCCCATGGTGCCTGCCTGGTGCCCGCCGGCAACCTGCACGGGATCCGATCGTCGCGATTTTAGTTTTTATTAGAACAAACGGTGGCTGCAGCTCGCCATGCATAAACTGCAGTTGCCATCGGCTACAGGCCGAGTATAATGAGGTCATCAATTTAACTGTATTCAGCTAACTTGACTGAAACGTCCCGTAGTATGAGTAGGCAAGAGAAGTTCGCCGTTAATCTGTAACGTTTCAATCGTTAACAGCTTCCGGGCAGTTGCAAGTGTTTACATAACGTACTGAGATTTTCACGGAAGTGTATAAAATATTATATTCAGTAATACTGGTATAGTTTTTAAGGGTATTCCATGATTGGTGAGACGCGGCTCGTTTAGACAAGTTATCCTACAAATAAATGAATGTTTCATGAAATCTCCGCAGCTTCAACCTAAGTGTGAGGCTGAGAAACTTGTTTACTTTGCGTTAACGTTTCTGCATTGTACTCGTCGAATCGCACAAAAATGTTAAATAATTCATCTGTTACACTTTTTAAACTATATTTTGTAACATATTGTGTATAACAAATTTTCTGTGTCACAAATCTCAATAACCTTAATTTCCATTAAAAATTATACAAATTTGTTTAAATATTGTTTAGAGATTAATCAGCTGAGGAGTGGTACCACCGACCATGCGTTTGGCACGGGACTGCACACGTCTAACTATTGCGAATGTGCATCTATTATTTCACATAAATGAATTTTGAGAAAGTTTTGTTTCGCAGCTTCACGGGGGACCGATGCGGATGGTACCAACAATTTTAACGTTACTTAAGCTAATCAATTAATCAGCGCCGGCATTCAAATGAGCCGATGTGGCCGCCGCGACCCTGCACCGAGTCGACTTTTTCGATTATCGCTCGACGTACAGCGATAGCGGCAGGCGACTGCACCGCCTCAGCCTTATCATTCACAATTATTAGACAACGGTTCTACAAGCACTCCGACCGGATCCTCACTGACAAGTTTTCATTTGTTTGATAGCTTCGCTGGATGTACTGCTTTTAATATATATATATTATAAGGATCACGCGGACATTTTCCCTAGCTATGTCGCGCTGGGCGCCGCGTCGGAGGAGGCCACCGGCGCTCCGTCCAGACCCCTGCATACGTCCACATATGCATGCTGAGTGGGTTTAAGCGTCGCTTACACACTTTATAGAGATACACGAACTATTTGTTGTGAATCGGAGCTCGCCGTTTGTCTTCGGCTATTGTTAACAGAAACAAAGGTCAATGTTTCACTCCGCTGCAGCATCGCGGCGCGCCACGGGGTACCACCGCTCCAGTTAAAGACTGCGTAACTAAGTAAACGCGAGTTAAGTTAGAGTTCTTGTTAGTGCGGCATAGGATATAGTTTTAATGGCGTGAAGAGATACTGTTATGGTGTTTTATTGCGCGTAACGGTGAACGGTCGGCGCGTGGGGTGCGCGTGGGGTGCGCGTGGGGTGCGCGTGGGGTGCGCGGGGGGCGCGCGTTATCAGACTGTCCGCCAAAGTTCAGTTATCGGCGATGAGGCCTCCACAAATTGTTAATATCCTTATCGACGGCTCATAAAGTTTACGAGGCGCTCTCCCGCGACGGAGACACCACCGTCAATATGCCGTCGCTTGGCGCGGCCGCTCCGCGCTCACGCACACTCGAGTGACGTTACAAAAGAACTGATTATTTAGTAACGTGTAATACAACACAGACAGACACATAGTACACTTGGCCGCCCAGTCCGGCACATCGCGTGGACGTGGCGAGGGTTAAGTTATATTAGTAATGCGACATTATTTACAACGGAAGAACATAGGAATCAGCAGTGATCAGGTCACTCCGGACCATTAATCTCTATTTGTTTGTAAAATGAATGAAATATTTTGAATGCAAATGTAATTAGAAATTTGCTGCAAGTGCACCCGGCTATGTAATTAACAATGCTGTTTATTTCTCACCAATTTAATAAAGCTTTTGGCTCCGCGCTCTCGACAATGATTTAAATGAAAATTTATGTAAATCTGGATGTTGCTTACACAGATATTACCTCGGTTAAGAAATATTTACAATCCGGGCTGTGTGCGGTCACGCGACTACTTATTTGATTTTGGGCCATTAATTCGAAAACGCAACGAAACCGAAGTGGAACAGCGCCGGCGGGCCTCTCGCGTTATTCCTACGTTATTTATAACGCTATAAACACGTTATTTTGTTTGACGCCAGTTAACTCCGTACATTGCATAAATTATAAAATAACATTTTAGTTGAGCGGCCGGCGCGCTCGGTGCCCGCGCGGGCTCCTCCTGTTATAGCTGTTATAGCTGTTAAATAATTTATACGCAGTGTAATCGCTGGGTATATTATTAAGCGCGGTACATTATGTATGCACATGTGGATATTATGCGGTTTATCAAAGGATAACGTGGGCAAACGGCCTGCCTGCCGGGCCGCCGCACGCCGCACGCGGCACGCAGCACGCAGCACGCAGCACGCAGCACCGGCTAAACGCTTTATTTTCATACAACTTGAATTAATTTATTTGAAATCTAATTCATTTGGCCGCGAAGACTATCAAGTTCATATATCTCATGGTTTTCACATACAACAACAGACCGGCTCACTGAATCCTTAATTTCGTTTGTTTCCATCAATGAACGGAACGCGCGTGCGCCGGCGATACGATGTAACCGAGTTATTGGTGTTCCTAATTATCATTTTTATGACTTTCCCTAAAGATAGGGATCAATATATTAAACAGCATACTGCGTAGATAAGTAGCAGCGATAAGGACTACGTAATTTCTAAAGTGAATAAATTACTCGGTCAATAATTTATTCGACGCAGTGTACGTCGCCAGTCCCGGTAGGTAGTTCCGTCCGCCATAAAGGATCCCGGATCGCACAAACAGGGATTATTTTTTCCACCCCGTACCCAAAAACAATGCAACCCTAAATCTTTTCGAAAGTTGTCTCCTCGTGTTCCGTTAGGGAATCTTTGTGGTGCGCACCAAAAAACTTTTTTTCTTTTCATTGTCAATTGAATTTTATTGTTGGTTTCCGAGATAGGCCCTTTTGTGCCCAACCGTGCGTTCAAAGCCGCTTGTGAGCCCGTCAGGGTCTCGCCGGCCCGTTCCCGCTCCCATAAGAGCAGCCGTCGCGACAATGGGCCCCCCGCTGCAACGCCATTTTATCTCATTTATTGTCGCGAACATTTAACATGGCCCGCGAGCTCTGTCAGGTGTTTACGTCCTATTCAATGGTGCCGTTCGTTTCCGTTCGCGCGAAGCGTCCACAACAAATGATTTTTAACGCGACAGACAGACGCACGGACGCGCACGGCGCCAGCAGCGCGCGCACAGCTCGCTGCCGGGCGGGCCCTGGCCGCGTGTTAGCTTCACTTATTGAACACTTATTATTGTTCGCCCCCAGCAATCGTTTTCCCGCGCACACTTAAACACCTATAGATCCTGAGGCACTGCGGCGCGTGCGCAAGCGCCGCAGAGGCTTCCTAACCGTGTTACGTATAGTGCAGGGTACATACCCGAGGCTGAGCCATGTGAGCTCGGGCCGAGCCCGGGTGCAGGGTCCCACTGGCCACCACGAACGTTTCTCGTCACGGGCCAAGGCTAACACACCACACAAGCACGTGAACACATAAAACACATGGGGTATACCGACACCGTCACAGCGGCCCGCTAGTCCGCTAGCTCACTAGTGTCATAGTGCACACGCGGCGCGCGGGTTCGTGTGGTACCGTTTGCGGGGCGCGTCGTGGCCGAGCGGCGGCGGTGCGGGGCGCGGCGAGCGGGGAGCGGGTGGCCCGGCGCGCTCGGCGGTCTGGCGGACACTGGCGGGCCGCGGCCGCGCGGGCCCCGCCGGGGCGTGGCGGACGGCCCCGCGCCGGCCAGCCAATCGCGGCGGCGCGGCGCGCGCGCTCCCCGCCCCGCAGTCCGCCGCGCGCCGCGACCGCCCCGCGACCGCCCCGCGACCGCCGCGCGCCGCACCGCCGCCCGCGCTCTCCGCGCGCCACTCCGCCGCGCGGCACCGCGGCACCGCGGCGGTGCGCGCTCCCTGCTGATACACGGCCGGCTCCATCACATGTAACGGCAACGCGTGTGCTCCAGTCCATCCCGTCACGTAGTGTATGACGCTGAGGGTATCGGTGTATCGATATTCTGATGGATCAGCCGCTCCTCAGGCAGCACAGGCATCGTCAACTTGCGCGCATGCGCTTGCGGTACACAGACGCGGCATCTGGTAGGTCGGCCACGCGAGGAGTCCGCTGTCGGTCCGCACCGGCCGCGGCGACACCTACCCCGCAGCCGGACAGCGAGCCCAACGGCTCGGCCCGGTGGAGCAGGAGCACGCCGCACCGCGCAGCAGAGTGATCAAAAATCGAAGTCATGTTGAGCGGGCCGGCTGCCGGTCCTCTGCCCCTCCGTGGTTCCTAACATCTCAACACGCAAGGAATTATATTGCTTTTTTATTTAGTTAAAACGGTAAAAACGCAACACTAGGCAACAGAACAACAACCTGCTAACCATGTCACACAACAAGTGATCAAAGGAATCATGGAGACGCAGAGTCAACCGCTTTGGTTATTAAACATGTGTTATGGCCAGGGGATGGCGCAGTATGCGCAGAGCGCTGGACCACAGCAGCCGGTGTACGTTCACGTGGCTACAAATTAACAAAGTGCTGGTTCGCGCAGCCCGCTGGCCTGGCCTCGCGCGCCGTAACCGGACCCTTAGATCTCCGTGGTAACACAACAACCATGATACTATCTCTCATCTCTCAAAGAACTTTGATGATGAATCCTAACTAAAGAAAAATAACATACATTAAGTTTTCGTACAGTAAAGGACCTACACTTTATTCATATGAATGTTTACTTGGTACCAGTAAAGTTAAACCTTTGTGATCGGCACCGAGTCACCTCTCAAGCCACTGAAACAATTTTCACTCACACACGGTTTATTCTCCGATGGCGTCCGACGCTGCTAGTCGTTTGACCGACAGGTACATCGGATGCTGGGCTCGACCGGAGGCCGCAATCTAAAATTGACTGATAACTGAAAATATTATCACTGACAAGTGTTAAAATTGGAGCATGGTGTAATGGTTAATATGTGAAGCGATGCACCTCCGTCATCTATTGACTTCCGCATCTCCATCTTGTCTCCACTCCTTACCCAATTACTAATGTTCTCCATGTTTGGATAACTAACATCTGTATGTGTAGATGTCCTCCGGCACCACGGCCCTTGTGATCATCTCCAAGATATCGTGTTCTTTCATTGTTTCCACCCCTCTCCTTGACATCAGCGCTGAGTAAATGTATCTTTAACTATTAATTACCAACGATACTCAAGGACAACAGAGTCACCTCGTCAGGTTCGCTTCAGGTTTTCCTTCGCCAGCGGTATTGGTTGTCTGCTTGTTTGTTTATGTTGTGAACTTGTTCTGTTGATATTTAGATCGCAAGGTATCCGGTGCCGTGCATCCAACACTAGAAACTGATTAATGGTTCTGATGCCAGCTCCTCCCACCGCCGCCGCCGCCGCCGCCGACGCCGCGGTGATACTTTCGATACAGTTACATCTGGATCGCTCTTTCGGGCGTATGTGAGACACTTGACAGGTGTCACATTCCCTGATTTATCTCCGTTGAGTGATCAGGGAGTTGCCGGGTCGGCGGCGCCCGGCCCCGTCCCCGGCCCCGTCCCCAGCTCCGGCCAGCCCCACGGAGTAAACCCAATTAGAAATCTAAAACACACATTCTGTATCTTTATAACTTATTCAGCTTACTTATCAAATCTTAGAACTACCTTTATCAAGTTACGGTTACAGTAAACATTACTGGCTAGTAGTTAACCTGTCAATATCGCAACTCGTTATTTTCTATTTATCTACAAACAAAATGTACTAATTAGTTGTTTGCTGGTACACGCACGTGCCTGGCCCACGCACGGGTGCATCGCGATGCAGCCTCGAATGCTACGTGCAGTAACAGAATGGTTACCTTTGAGAGGATAAGGGGTTTAAAACAATGACTATATGTAACAACGAATATAAATTTACGTATTGTATAGTTGAGGATACTTTTTTTATCCTACTAAGTGTTAAGACGGATGAGATGATTACCTGATGGTAAGTGATACGCCTGCCTGTAACAACATGCCACTAGTTACGATGGTATATAGTACGCCACATTGCGCTCGTACCGCTGAGGGTTAAGACGTTGAGGCTCGTTACACCAGTAATTTCACTAACTACAGCGCCCTTCAACCCGGAACACGGTAATGTCTGCACAGTACTATTTGTCGGCTGCAATAGATGCTGCGGCGGTACCCAGCTAGACGGTCTCCGGCAACAGAGACACTACCACCAGTAAGACTCCACACCCCGCACGCAATACTAACTGAATGTGTGTATTTATATAATATTCATCATCATCATCGTTATCATCATCATCATCATCCGATACACGTCCACTGCTGGTCACAGGGCATTTATATAGTAAACTAATGTTTTATATAAAAATAACATTTTACTCGCACACATTAGGGCTGTAAGGGGTCCCGCACAACAACTCGCGGGATCCAATCCAACCTCACCAGCTCGTGGTGCAGCCTGCTAATCAACAAACGAGGCCCTTGCGCCCGCTAACCCGCACTGGACCAGCGTGGTGGGAAATGGCCCAAACCCCCCATATAAACCCCTACATACGACAGCCCCTAGTGCCCAGCGATACCGGAGACCATGCTGACAGTATGTAGAGATCTTTAGGGGAGGCCTATGTCCAGCAGTGGAAGTCTATCGACTGATGATGATTATGATGACATTATATTTACCCAACTTGTTTCCGTTCTCGGCAACGGATGCGTTGAAATACAAAGTCAAATCAAGTTGTTTTATTTAAAACCAAAAATCTTAGTTAATATTTAAGTGACTATTTAATATTAAACTTGTTATAACAGCTATATATATATATATATATATATATATATATATATATATACACATATATATGTTACTTTTAACACGTAAATACCAATTTTTTAATAATACCATTATACAGTGCCAATTACTAGTAATACTATAATTTAAATAATTAGTTTAATGTAAAGCCAATATGATTAACTTAAATATATTATTGATTAAGAGACGGTAAGATGTAAGGCATTACTTAGACAAGGCCGACTGCAACTTAACTTAACATTTCGTACCTATTGTTTAATAATAAGTAAACACTTAGCTGTTTCACAACCCCGGTCAGTACCGGCGACGGAGATTATGTCACTTTAACCTAATAATAATAATAATAATAATAATAATAATGACATAACGTTTATATTACTATGTATAAATAATATAAAAGTTGACTTATAACTACTTTTCGTTTACACATAACGATAACGATTTATACTTAAGTATTTGTAAGCTGTCGGCGCGCAGCTTGGCCAATAGTACTGAAGATATCTACTTATGTATTTAAGTAACTTATTACGGAAATCTCTTAGGTATATACTGTAATTGAATAAATATGTTTAGCTGTCGGTGAAGAAGTATGCAGCACTTCCAAATGATGTTGAAAACTTCTGTTGTCCTTTTAAGCTGGAACTTAGAGCTGGACTTAACAGAGATCGAACTCTTGCCGAAGATTTACTACGCGGTGCTCCGCAACGCCTTAACGTTTAACAAAACTAAACTTTAGCGATTTTGTTGCATTTATCTATTTACTGCCCTGACATCTCGAATGCTTCACAGCAGCCATCGCCGCGGCAGCAACGAGCTCTTAGCTAATAATAAAATTACATCAAACATCATGCCTGTGTATCTACCACTAAGAAATTGCTTGTTGAGCAATGACACCGCCCATTGTACATCTATGTATATATATATATGTATATATATATATATATATAATGTATTCCATATTGTGTAACTGGCGCACAGTAAAGCTTAAATAAATAAATAAAATAATAACAGCTGGACGTACGTTCTAACCATGATATCAGGAAACACCAGTAAGTGTTAATACATGATAATGTTTGTACACAACATTATTAACAATAACAAAGTAAATAGACGTCAGAGCGGACGGAGCGTGTACACAAGCTGCAAGCCGGTACCTCCAGCGTTACTGTAGCAAACACTGTTCCAAGTGGAAAGCTTTCGTCATAATGTGAAACACTTGTGTAAACAGTCGCCGCGGCTCTGCGCGTGCGGCGCCATCTAACGGCGGGGGGCGGGGCTAACAATGAAACACGTACTTACCGTCTGCCGCAAACATTTGTTGTTAACAACAAAAGAAACTGATTACTTTATAAAAATATTACTAATACAAAATTCAAGTAAGTAATATTTAAGTTAAACGATAATCTTAATTTACAAGTTAACAAAAAGTTTTAATTATCTGTATATACGTTATCATTTGCCGCACAGTACGCAACGTCTTATTGAAATTGTAACGTGACCGCCGGTGACACCAAATCCATTATCATGGATAATCCATAGGTAACACGCGTTGAGCGCCAGATTAATTGGAGCAGTTGACGGCTCACGGCGCTGGTAACTGCACACTCGGTGTAACGTAATGACGACTGTTAGTGGCACTGACCACAAACACTTTCCTCAGAAAGAACCAATCGGATTAAAGCGGCGCGTACTCCTCGTTAAGCAGCTAACTACTCGCGGCCTCGGAGCCGTTCCGCAGCATCGGCTCGGCAGCGTAGAGCAACACCGAAGCCTTGCGACAACAGACTTTCTATTGTTAATTAAGTGGAAATCAATTTGCGGCGGATTCAAAGTAATGGTAACTTCCGCCGCGAACAGACGTTGCGACCGTAGTACCATCTAGCGGCGAGCGGCGGCAACACCAGGCAACAAACCTATTTATTGTTGTTTACGACAAAATGTGAATGGCTATAAAGATAAATTTTACTCATATTTACAAAAATAACAATGTATCTCTACCTTTCGTTTTATAAGTAAAACTACTAAAAATATATAATTGTTTGAAACAAAATGTTTCGGCAACATTACGGCTTTAATACTCCAACCTTAAGCGCTACACTTCACGTTACGTTCAAGTTACTAACAAGTAGATATACACCAAACAGAACATTTGAAAGACTTCAATTTTTTAAGTAAATCTAAAATGTGAATATTAAACATACGTTTGACACGAAGAAATTGTCGTATTTTTTATATATTATACTTTACTAAACTGGAAACTCCTGAAGCTGGTTACTCGAATTTATAAAATTACTCAGTCGGTGACTGATAAGTCCCCGAATGTATTATATTAAATAATAATATATATATTAGCATAGTTAATCTTATCCGTGTAGCGATGTAGTCATCGCAACAGTCACCGTTCAACAACAGCTAATAACTATTTACTCACCTAAAAGCCGTTTCCAGGCCTCCGCAGCGCAGCAGGTACCGGGGAGGAAATCACTTTGGTAAAGAACTTCAACATCACACGTCTCAAGGCAAAAAGTACAATGTAATTCTGTGTAAACATCCTAGTTGGAACCTCTGGTCACCTGCTAATCTTGCCGCTTTCTAGCGCTCAACAAAAATCATAAAGATGCAATTAATATAAATATCTAAGAGAATAAAATGAGAAGAGACTCGGTAAGAGATCTTTACGTATTGCTGTTTCGATTTGATTTTATTGTTAAATAACCGTTAACAAGTGATTTATCAAGCGGATAATGGAGAAATAAAATAAACAAGTTATAGGGTCGTCAATAATAACACGCTGGTGATACCTCTGGGGTTAGTGGCGGTTGCCGGCGGCGGTGACCGTTCAGCACCAGGCGGGCCGGGCCGCGAGCCCCTTTGCAAACTAAGCAAATGTTTTTACACCACTTTTGCGAAGTTGAACTTCACGACGAGGAACCTTATGATCATATTCTCTGCCTAATTTCCGTTACAAATCAATTAGATAGTTCGTAATTTTTTTACTTTTATACAAAAATGAGAGTTTAGTTTTTTTTATATGACTAAGTTGATTAACAAGCACCTGATCTACCTGATAACGACAAGCACATAGGGAAGAAACGATAAAGAAAATGATTAAAAATTTTATTTATTAGACGTTAGAGGTCAGTGCTTCATTTGCGATGGCACAGCGCCTGAAGAATTCGCGGGGTTTTGTAGTAAATCAAAATTAATCATCAGTGGACTATGCCTTTCTGTTCTACGTGGTAGGGGGACCACGTAGTCCAAGAGTTCTTACAAGTAAGGTCCGCTTCTGCCTGGGCCTAACGCCTGCTGAGCCTCTCCTCGCTCTTTCTACTCTCCTCTTCTTGCACGTCATTGCTCTAATCTCCCGAGTGACTTTCTTCACTGTCAAATTATACTATTTATGAAACTAGTAAACGTATAAAACCACAGGGCATACACCTGATGATAAATGGTTGTGCGTTTTAATTTACACAGCCCTGACCGATGGATATGTGATGTGAACGCAGTGCGAAATAATAAATGTTTCAAATATAATTTAATAATGGTGATTAACCCCAGCGAAGGTGAAGCAACTTCCCTGTGACTCGAACCCTTATTGTTTACACTGATGGGTTCCGCATTTCTCACAGCAACCAGCTCATAAAACTTATGTATTAATAATTTGTATTACCCATAAACATTTCCCGCGCTTTCAATGTCCACAGATAATATTAAACTCAGTAACGACGCCGTGACATTGCGCCGCGCACAGCCGGACGTACACATTATGTCCTGTAGCATACATATAGTGTTTATTATGTTCCGTTTGTATCAAATACGTGCATTGTATATAGATACTTTTTGTCCGTCTATTTATTTTATTTATTTATATTTATGCACGTGAATAGTATAATAAAAAAATTTATATGTTAGTCATTTTATTAAATGTTATTTACCGATTACAATTAATTATATTCAATATCTCTCTACTTTTCACTCACTTTTATGACAACTACAACATCAAAGTTTTTTTGTTTAACGCAACGCGCAGCGCCATCTGTTGTGCGGTAGCACCACTACATAAATTTATTTTAAATGTTATTAATTATTAGGAAATATTACATTTATCACGTTTATGCATTAACAAATTATTTAACACGTTTAAATTTCCGTATTTTTGAAGTACACGTTAACAACTTATTACAATTTAACTTTTGTTTTGAATAATTACTGTGATTTTAATATAATAAAAACAGTTTCATAAATTTTCGGTAAATTACATTAGGTGCGTTAACTTTTGGTAACAAATCATTAGTTTAACCTTTTTGTACATTAAAACCGTTCCACCGTAAAATATGTGAAGATAATTGCAACACGTAATTATTACCTTTACAAATATTATTAGTTAGGTTATAAATATAGTTAATTACACGTCATCTATTAGTTGAATCAAGTGTCCGATAAACGTTTTTTTGAATTAATGTAGCAGCAGGACTCACAAATACATACAGTCAGTACGCAACACATACCTAGTGCTCATCGACGTGTCCTGGTGTTGGTCGATATGTGATTTCACAGAGGTGTCCTTATCTTGCTTTGAGACATTTCACCAGTGGCACCACTTTCCAATATGTCGATAACTTGGACACACGACGGCAGTCTAACATCCACCATAAATAGTGTAAGTGATAAACTGATAAATAATATTAACAATATATTACACAAGAAATAAATATTTGCTCTTCACTGCTACACGTACACACAAACGTTTGCTCATAAATTTAGTTAAAAAGCTTCATCTAAAATAGAGAAGCTCCTGTGACTAGTTGTAGAGTAGAACAGAGAGCTCCTGGTATACATATGTATGTATATATATATATATATATATATATGTGTATATGTATATATTCACAATCAAAAAATATTTCTTAGCGCCTTCCACTTACCCAAATATCGGCAACGCAGCCGCGACCTCTCAGGTGTTGCTGGTTTATGTGATCGTATCGTGTATGGTAGTAAGTGATCACTTTCCATCACGTGAACGGTCCGCTCGTGTGCCCACTTTACCGATACACTGTTTATTGTATATTGAAACACACTAATTTCTTTAATTTGTTAAAAAAAGAAAACAAAACATCAGATCTAGATCTATTGCGAAGTTCAAGTATAGTAATAGTTTTAGATAGAAACTTAAAAACGCACCCCAGCGGTCGGGGGTGTACACCCCGCAGCTGGCACTTCCGCGAATGGCACCTTTTTTTTTGTTTCAGGAGGAAATCTTCCAAAGATACCCTGCTTCTGGGGGGAAGTCAGGGTTATACAAGATTATTACTCACTAAAACTCCCTCGGTGCTCTGCATCAGTGCATTCGGAGAGGCCCCGGGATCTCTCATAGAACACACCGGTGCCTCTCTACACTTTCTTTGAACACGTCTCTAAAGAGGGGTTTAACCCTCCTAGGCTGTCCCACACAGATGCGCTTGTTGAACGATAAGGGCCCCGACCCTCAAGACCCGCGAAACTCCCAGACCCTTTTAGTCTGCTTCTACGACAGGCAGGGCTTACCTTAGTCCTATTCTTACTAGACCGAGACTGCAGGGCTGTATATATAAAGAGCTGAATATAATAATAAGTTTTATACATAAAAACAAGTGTTCACAATAAACACGGCGGGCGCAGGATAGCAGGGACCGGATGGCAGCGGAGCCTCACGTGGCGGCCGACTGGCGACAGCGGAAATGGCACAATAATTTTTATCAAATGATTAATTTATGTTATTTATCTTACTTAAAGACTCCATGTAAATACCTCAGCAAAATTCCTGGCGCGGGCGAGGACGGGGACGGGGACGGGGACGGGGACGCGGGCGCAGCGCTGGCGGTGCTGTTAATTAAATGTGCGCATCAGCTCACGGCAAGCGCTGTTATTAATTATGTCGTAAACTAAAAATGTTTGCGTTTGAAGATGAATAAAAACAATTATAAATATGCTCGCGTGAGTCCGCCTCCGCGCCCACGCAGCGCCCCACAAACCCGAACGTAACAAATCTGTACGCGGAAAGGTCTAATCCCGGCTAATTATCGCCGCCTCACCCCCACCACCACCACCACCACCCTGCACCCTCCGCACATCCGCACCCTCCGCACCCTCCGCACACCCAGCCCGGCTAATTGATGCAGGCGGCTCAGTGCATGACATTTCTTAATTAAAAATCTAAGCGCACCAACTGAACGCGCCGCCGCTCACGCGCAGCCCGGTGCAGCCCGGTGCAGCTCCTCGCACGCTGCGCAGCCGGGGGACACACTCGCACCAGGCCCTTGTTAACGAAGCAACAAACGGACTGAAGATGTTTAAGCGTAGACAAACCGTTCTGGAGGGGTTCCCTAAAAAACCTCATCATCAACCATTCACGTGGCTCCGGCTTCGAACCCTCGACCTCCGGGCCGCAGGGCTGCTCGCGCCACCTCAATAGAATTGGGCCAGACCGCTTGTCACGACACGTGTCGCCACGTCGACAGGCAGGCGGCGTGACAAGCAGACGCGCGGACACGCAGACACTGCACGAGGCATTCTCCAATCACTGCCGAGTCCTGACCCACATGCGGAGATGTGTGATCAGACTGTTCAGTTACCAGGAGTCAGTAAGCACGCGGTCATTTAACTGTGGTTTTAAGTAAATATCGTTTACGTCCGCTATTAGCGCTGATCGGAAGCCACCCCAGGGGTTGCATCGACGGGAAAAGCTATCACCCCTTCCATCGAATCACTGACCGACGCGGCATGGTTAGGCTGACGGTACGAGTACAGTAATCCAAATTACACCGGAAGTTATATTATTTTTAGATTTAAGTGTAGTATTTGATTGTCCTTCAATGGGTCAATGTTTTCATCTGACGAAGGAAGTCAGCAATTGCATCGTTCATTGGCTGCCTTCCGGCTGGGCAATGATCACCGCAGCCGAGCGCAGCGATATCTGGTGTATGAACCCGTCTGGGCACCGTAGCCTGCACCAGCGATGTGCCTGCAGCAATCGGTATATTACGAAGAGCCTGGGGTTCTCCTGCTTACCCCTCCGGTGCCCCTACCTATTACTTTTATCTCGACTCCTGTTAGGTCCAGCTGGGTCCAGAGCAGCGCCGGCTTACCGCTGTCTAAGCTAAGAGTCGTTAGTACCTGTGCTTCTGGTCGCGTTCACCAGCGCACCGCCGAGTGTTGTCACGAAACTTTGAGCAGCGCTGCGCTGGTGCTGTGCAGCTCTCTGCGCGCATTTTTTCGTGTGCGCTTTTTGCTGCAATCAAAGTGAAATATTTTGAGCGCATGATATTTATGGGCTGCGAAACGCAGGCGCGGAGAGACGCGCGCGCACCGCCGCCGCGCCGCGCCGCGCCGGGCCGCGCCGGGCCGGGCTGGGCCGGAGAGGGGGCTCCCATTTGCTTGTGCGCAAGTCTGACATGTGTTGGACAGGACCCCGTTGCCATGGTAACGGTGTACTTCGCACCGCGCCGCTCGTCGCGTCTAACCGAACGGGGCGACGTAGAAAACCTATTTACGCACATTTTACACACACAAAGCGGAACAATTGTTTAAAAAATTAACAAAACAAAATTATAATTAAAACACTAAATGAGAACAAGTACGTTAGCCATCTTATATACACGGTGTGTCATCAATTTATGATGACGTGCATAGGGCGCAGTTAGTGTCAAACAAAAGTATGAAAGTGCTTCCGTTAGATACGGCGGGAGCTGCGGCTGCGCAGGAGCGACTCGTTTAAAAGTTTATACCTGTGTAGATGAGCGGCGTTTACGCTCTAATTACGAGCAGGCCGGCTCAACCATTTACGAGCCGTGTTATATTTACCATAGCGCCGACCGAACTCCCAACTACCCTCGGAGCGGCGCGCAGCCCAATCAGGGAGCTGGAGCTGGTCGTAAAATATTTAATGCGCTGCTAGGCCGGCCCGACCTCGCCGACCTCATCCACCTCATCCACCTCACCCACCTCACCCACCTCACTCACCTCACTCACCTCACTCACCTCACTCACCTCACTCACCTCACCGGCCGGATGAATGATGGAGCAATTATATGCTAACACTAAATCTTATTTATTCCGATTGAGTCGTAAAATTTTAGTTATAGTTGTTTGGGGGGGAAAAAACTAAGAGCTAGTGATAAGGGATTTGATCAAGATAATAAAAGAAACGTAAAATTAAAACATAAAAAGTTTATTAGCTTGTAGATATGAATCTGGAGTAGTAAGGGAACGAGGGGTAGAATTATAATTTCTTGGAACAGATTCGTACAACCAGTTAATCGTGAACCGTTTGTTGTCCAAGTACAGCAGCACCAGCGACCAGGTGTTTAGAAGAACTTATGAAGATAGCACACCAGCTAGTGTTATTTCATGCACTGCTAAGTAGAAGTACTTCTTTTAGCTCTACCTGATCCTAAAACACTTTACTTACTCGTTGTCGAATTCCGCAGCCTCTTCATACTCACTCGAAGGGAACTGTCTCTTCGATCGTCAATTCAAGTTCATACTCCTCAGTGTTTAAGCGTGTTACTTTCATGCAGCCCACCTTGTACTTTTCTGAAACTCATTGTTTGTTGAAATTGAAAAGAATACAATATAACTTCATCATCATCGTCATCACGTTACATGAACATCTTCATTAAAATGCCTCACAGACCATCGCGAATCAATCACATCGGTCAATATATATATATATACATATATATATATATATATATACACATATATATATACATATATATATATACATATATATATATATATATATATATATATATATGTACATATACAGACGGTAGACGGTAGACGTAGTGTTGAGAGGGCCTCCTCCCCCCCCCCTTTCCCCTCCGCAGTGAACCGACGGTCTGGTGACAGTCTCGTGAAGTTGCTGGATGCGGGCAACGCGGGACCGATCGATGTGGAGGTCTGGGGGGAGGTCTATGTCCAGCAGTGGACGTCTATCGGCTGATGATGATGATATATATAATGACAACTGGTTTCCTTTGTTCGCCAATCACGTGAGAACTAGTGAACGTATCGGCACGGAAACATGAGCATTTATTTTTTTAATTTCATAGATCCTTCAGTATTTAATTTCTAATTAACTTTTATAAACATATTCGTTTGGTATTATTTATGCGGTTGCTATAGTAACGGTTGGTATGGAGAGCCATGAAAAGGGGGAACAGTTAGTAATTGTATATATATATAAACGTGTTTCTCTGTTCTATACACCTAGTCCAGCCATGTCTCCTGTTACAAAGGAAAATGCATTTTTTTAAAAGACCAATGTAATATTGTTAAAGAGGTATATCTGCATATTTTGGGCTCGGCAATAAATAAAAAGAAATATTCGATTCGGAATGGCCGCCTTTGGCTTTTACACAGGCCTTTAATCTGTTTGACTACGAATCTATGGATTTACGCGCTGTTTCCAAGGGACATTTCCTCCACCACCACCGCCACTGCTTGCTCCAAGAATTTTTTAAGAGAGTCAATGTCGCCGCGTCGTTTAGAGCAGCAGCAGGAGATATCCTCTAAAACTGACCGTAACTTTAAGTTTAAAGGGTTGAGGTCTGGGCGAGATGAGGGCCAGTCTTCAGCTCTTATAAAGTCCGGAACGCGGTACACATTTATTTGTTTTCACGTACTCCACGGTTCCGTCAGACGCTTAGCTGTCCACTGGGACATTCTTACAAGCATGGAGTCCAAGTAATACTCTAGTGAGAACTGGTCCAATTCCACGACAGAGCTTTTGTTTCCCGCGTTTTATGTTACTACCATACATAGTAACTATTTATTTATGACATGCGTGTTTATTTTAGTGTACTACTTTCGCCGTAATCAGGTATATCAATTAAAAAAAACAAAGACAACGTAACAAACGGCCCGGCGCAATGTTCAGCCTTACCAGGGGCAGGAGGACTGCAGACTGCGGCGGACGTCGCCTCGGCTTTTTGCAACCGGAAACGGCATCTTCAATTAAGTACCCTCATTTACATAACACAACCGTACCCACGGCGTGACTGGTTATACCTTACGCCGTATTTGTGACAAAAGGCCGTACTGCACTTGTTTGCTGTACGCGCCGCTGCAGGGTGGGTGCCGAGGGTCTAAAGTTTACAGATCCACATCAGGTGCTAGAGTTCGGGTTTGTTCATATATAGATTGCTAAACTTCTCCCATAAAAGGATCGCTGCGTGCTACCGACTAACATGTGATAACCGAATCATTCTGGTCGAGCTCGCTGCCACTAACGTTGAGTATAACAAAGATCAAGTTTACTCTGGTCAGAATGACTCCAGCCCCAGAATCAAACGAGAGACGAAACGGAGAAGACGCTGCCCCACGGCGATAGTTTAACTGTCTGTTTCTGTTGTAGGCTTGAAAGCGTAATAAAGACAACATTTTGATAAGTAGCCCGTGAATGCAAACACGGCGCGTTGTCGGGCCGAATTAATTTGTTTGGAGTGGAGTTATCTGCCGCAGCGGGCTGATAAGCTGAGAGCGCAGCGTCCGCAGCCGCTTGCCATCTCCACGAGTTTCACGATCGCTACATCTGTGTTGCATTGGCCATCCAGTGTGCACAAGGTATCTGCGACCACACAACCCTGTTACTGAATAAGTATCTACAATTCTGAGTACAGCCTACAAATGCATCTATGGTTTATCTCGCTGTTATATAACCGATTAAACGATATTATAATAAATACCTGGAAAGTGCAACACCCGACATGATGAAACATTATTTGTTTTACATTCTAACAACATTTTTTAATTTATATTTTTCTCAACAACCAATTTACGTGCTCACTGTTGGGGCACCAGGCCTACCCTCAACATGAGGGCGATGGGCCACAGTCCCCGCGCGGGCCCAATGCGTATCGGTGACTTCACACACACCAGGATAAATCCTAATTCATGTGCAGGTTTCCTCGCGATGTCTTCCTTCACCGTTTGTATTTCGCTGCTGTTGCTAAAGTTCACAAATGTACATAACTTAAACATTGAAGTGATCGGTACTTGCCGGGATTCGAACCGGCGACCTTCGGAATGAAGGCCGCGCGCTCCGACCATTAGCCCAGCGAGCTACTTAAAGTGTAATTTATATATCACACTATAAATGTATAGACAAGCCGTAAGAATATTCTCCCGCTATTAGCTATCAGCAGCCGGGTGAGCACGCGAAGCCTGCGCGCTGGCGGGGCCGCTGGTGATGCTTCTCCAATGTAATAGAGCCGTCACCGGGCGGGCGCCGCGGGGGCTGCGGGCGCGGCTCTCGTGTCTACCATTGTTAGACACCTTAGTCAAATAATGGACGGTGCATTAATACGATCATTTTATATAATTTAAATGATGATTGATTGCGATGACTGTGCGATATTGGCACCTTCGTGGCGCAGCACCGCTCAGCTCGCGGCGGGCCCGGGCCGCGTTAAGGACCCTTGTTTCCTTTCTTTTGTGTGATCTTACACGTTTTTTTCGTGTCCGGACAGACAAGTGTCGTCGGTCAGACGCCGCGTCGCGTCATGGCAGAACGTTAGGGATTCCTCGTCCGCCTTCACGGATATCTCAATAAGATGGATCGTTTATTGTTGTAATAGATAATCAAAGGTTAAATGTTTTGTTCTGTGTTGACTATAATAAATATGCTTCGAACAATTTTCATCAGCACTGTGTAAACAGATATATGATTATGTATTTGAAAGTCCGATGCGACAATTTCCGGGGCAACAAAGTCTCAAGAAATTTCTATAAACTATAGAATAAAAATCTGTTGGAGAAAACAATGGTACACGACGTCATCAGTCGACGGGTGAAGATGGAGAGAAGTTGTTCACTTTAGTTTTTGTGTTCTCAGTGTTTGGAATGGAGTGAGAAGTAGCTTTTATGTTTGGGTGGTTGTGGACACGATTATGAGTTTTCTAGCAATAATAAATAAATAGTAAAACTTGGTTTTTATTTTCTAATAACAATATTTTTTCAACATACGATGAATCAAAAAGGACGTTCACCTGATGGTAAGCGATACGCCTGCACGTAACAACGTGGCTCTGAATAGAATAGTACACAGCACCACATTGTGTTCGTCGCTTTGAGACATATGATATTAGGTCTCCTTACCCCAGCAACTTACAGCTACAGCGCTCTTCAAACCTACCTAGACGTTGTCCGGCTACAGAGACCTACCGCTAGTATATAGTGAAATTATGACCCTAATGTAATTACATTAGCGTTTTTGAGATTAAAAGTGTTTGCAGGCAGTGTACCGCATGTTGCCCGCGCGCCGCCCGCACGCCGGCCGCTCGCCGCCCGCACGCCGCTCGCATGCTGCCCGATGCTGCCCGCACGCCGCCCGCACGCTGGTCGCTCGCCGCCCGCACGCCGCTCGCATGCTGCCCGATGCTGCCCGCACGCCGCCCGCACGCTAGCCGCTCGCCGCCCGCACGCCGCTCGCATGCTGCCCGATGCTGCCCGCACGCCGCCCGCACGCTGGCCGATCGCCGCCCGCACGCCGCTCGCATGCTGCCCGATGCTGCCCGCACGCCGCCCGCACGCTGGCCGATCGCCGCCCGCGCGCCGCCCGCACGCCGGCCGCTCGCCGCCCGCACGCCGCTCGCATGCTGCCCGATGCTGCCCGCACGCCGCCCGCACGCTGGTCGCTCGCCGCCCGCACGCCGCTCGCATGCTGCCCGATGCTGCCCGCACGCCGCCCGCACGCTGGCCGCTCGCCGCCCGCACGCCGCTCGCATGCTGCCCGATGCTGCCCGCACGCCGCCCGCACGCTGGCCGATCGCCGCCCGCACGCCGCTCGCATGCTGCCCGATGCTGCCCGCACGCCGGCCGCACGCCGCCCGCACGCCGGCCGCACGCCGCCCGCTCGCCGCCCGCTCGCCGCCCGCACGCCGCCCTCTCGCCGGCTGCTTGCCGCCCGCTCGCCGCCCGCATGCCGCCTGCGCGCCACGAACAACTCCGGCACCGGCGCGCCGCCCGCCATCTTGGATGACGGACGCGCACGCGCACGCGCTTACACGCTCCATTTTGTTTAAGCTTTTTTTAAATACAACATGCAACAGTTTTAATACCCAAAGACACGAACATGTATTTCATGACATTAATAATTTAATGTTTATAACCATAATAAAAAATTTTCGTGATTTATACGATATTTAAACCTCACATTTCATTAAAATTGCGTATTAAAATGCACATTATATCAAATTATTTTTATGAGACCGTTGTTATGTAAAAGTTAAGCTCTGCGGGCATGTTTTGATCTTTGTAATGCAAAACATGTTTATTGAAAATTACGCTCTTAACATCTCTTTTTCTGAACACAACTATTTACACTTCAAAGCTGCTGGTATTACTTGTAATATGGTGTCCGTCAGTGAATTACGCGTGTACGACTGGCGAGAAACGAACTTACTTATTATTTTATGAAAAAAAAAGTAATTACAAAGGTACAATTCTTCTCATCTTTTATAAGAGATGTGCCACTCCTGTGGCGGTGGTTAGAATGTTTACACTGTAAATCTTAACTACTCTTAACTTTACACTCATGTGTTAAATCTGGAACATAACAATATTTGCACACCACTGTTTGACGGTAGGTATAGTCATGGCAATGCTAATTAACCGGTTCTGATAGTTCTCTCCGACTGAGACCTCCTACTGGTAAGGTTTAGTTAATAACCCTCACCAAACTCATCCAACTTCAGGTCAAAACCTAAAACGTTACCAATTTTTTTTTTATAAATAAAGCCATGTAGTTAAGTAAATCTTTAGCCAAATTATAAAGCAATAAATAAGTTGCAGTGAGTGATAAATGGACAAGCGCGCCGCACGAGGGCGCCCTATTGTCAGTTCATTGAGCTGTCAAATGCTCACCGACCTTAAACAGCAGCAGTTGTACACCAAAAGCAGTTTAGAAGTAAATAGAAAAGTCATAGATCAAAACTTAAAGTTCCCAAACACAAACACCTTTAAAAATGTAAACCATGTAACAGTTTCAATAGTTTCGTTTAAACTTAGCAAGTACGCACGCTACGGCATAAAGGTATTAATTAATACGTAAATGAGAGTGTTAATGTTAATGTAACGTCTCCTGGTAAATCTCGTTAAGATGCTTTTAAGCAGGTTGATTCGTTGTAAAAATTAGCAAACGTAAAACGTAAAATGCGATAAGTTATGGCTACGCATGTTAACTTTTCATAATAAATATTATACAAATTCACGCTCCGGCTCCACGATAAACACTTTTGCCTAAAAAAACAATCTGCGCAGTATTCGCGCGCTTTATTGACGAGCTAATAACTTATGATAGGTAGTTTGATTTGTTGGCGCGGAACTGGTAGCTGAAACTCAAACTCGTGCGCTCTTTTCAGGTATATAGTCTGTTATTTACATAGAAGTAGACAGATATGCACCTTAGCCTGATGAACAAAACATCATGATCATCTCAATTGAATGACGTACCCTCTACTGACATAGATAGAAAATATTACATTATGGAAAAATCGTTCCCAGCGTAAGTAATTGCGTAAGGATTATTAAATAATTAAAATGTAATAATTGTATACTAATAATTATGTGTTGTAATAATGTAAATTTGTTTTAAATCGTAATGAAGCAAATTGGATTTTTTTTTCTCATATAACATAAGAGAAATTAAAAAAATAAATTCCTCCCGTCCATGAGTTTAAATTTACGATTTATTTTGACTTAACTTTAAATTTCAACTTTAGTAGACGATTGGGCACCAAGAATTATAGAGCACCAAAACTTATTTGTCTAGCTGAAACATCCCATTTTAATGTCACTAAAAATGAACCTGCTTGGGAACCATTGTTAGGTTTCCATGGAATCCACCCAAACATGTCAAAACTCATTAATATTTCACAATTTATGGCACAGGAAAGGCATTACTGCCGCTTTGTCTACGTTTATGACAAAAACTTGAACACTCGGTCTCAATAGGCGACTATAAAGGGACTTTTGGGAACAGTGCGGGCTAACGGGACACTTCGCCGTGTTTGTTTGATTTGTCAAGTGGTTCAGACCACTCCAAATTAATCCTTTGAAATGTAAATAGATTATTTAAAACAGAAAAGTGCAACAGCGAGACACGAGACGCGAGCGCTGGAGAAAGGTTGGTTTTAAGTAGTGGTGTAAATCCATAAAAGCCGCGCTTTCAATACTTACAATTTCTTATGATATTTTAACTCGGTTTTCTTAGTTATCATGTCGTGACGTAGTATCAATTATCTACTATTAATTTACTGTATATCCGGCTTAGATAGCAATAATACTTTTACCAAAGGTTTACGGATTACGTACAAATTATAATATGTTAATAAAGAGCGTTTGCGCAGGACACTGGCTCCGATACGTTAACAACTGGAACACAGAAATGTCGCTTTGCCTACTTAGGTATAAGTCTGATAATTTTTTTTTGCAACGAGCAGTACGTTCACGCGATGGTAAGTGATACGTCTCTCCGCAACAGTTTGCTACTGATTAGCATGATATATACTTTAGATATTGTTTGTTGTGTTCAGACGTTAGTTCCGTAAGATTGTTCATTTGTGATGCTTTGTTATGGACTGGTCGTTCCACCGTCAGACTGATTTATGTTAAATTGAATCTTACAATTGAACCATTTTAATCCAGCGAGTAGGAGATCTGTGGAGCGGAAGACATCGCTTAACGTGCTGTCTCGCAACGCGCCGTGTTAAACTTCTGTAACACTAAACATTTTGCACGTCCGAATGAACAAGCACAAGGACGCGCATACGGGATTAACAATGGGCTCCTCGGGATCACCTAACGCTCTCGGGGCGATACCCACAGCATGGTATTGTAAGAGCTAAGTGGATTTAACAGTCGCCGGTAATAACAATATCTGAGGAGACACCGCCAGCACCGCCCGCACCGCCAGACCGCCCGCACCGCCAGCACCGGCCGCACCGGCGGGGCTGTCCACGGGCGACCGTGCGCACCTTTTCATATATATTGGATCACCTAACATTTATTTAATAATCGTTTGTTATTATATAAAAAGCGTACGTATAAAAATAGTCAAACACGCCTGCTTTTATTCTTTTACTAAATACATATATAATTTATTTGAAAAACATTTACGGTCATTTTGAACAGGTATGAGAGTGTACAAGTTTCGTCACTCTTGGTTCCGTCGACCGCGCCGCTTGACCCAGAACAACCATAGCTATGCAATGTCATAAATAAAACAAAAAGTTATTTTAATTCCGCCGGTACAGCGACCCCACTGAATTTATTAAAATTGCGCGTTTTAAATTTGTTGAGGATTTTCAAAGACAAGGAGAGCGCGGCGAGCCCGCGCGCCGCCGCCGCACCGCGCCGCACCGCGCCGCACCGCACCGCGCCGCACCGCCATGTGCGCCGCCGGCTCCGAACGAACACAAAAAAGAAAAGAAACAATCTATCCGCACATGACGCCCGGTCCGAATCCGAAATTCCCTCCGCACCGGTCTCACGCTGCGCGCCCAAAAAAATACTCCTCATACTTTTTTCGAATAGTATTTTTTTGGTTTCCATTGTCAGAGACATTCGAGTCGGAGCTCGCATCAGGCGCAGCAGCGCAGCAGCCGGGACGGGCCAGCTCGCATTCTTATTTCATTGAGGGGTATTAATAATTGTATACGCATTGCAATCTACCCGACACGTGGGGCAGCAGACATCACTTTTGGCTACTTTGGCACTATTGCATTTAGATTTGCATTTGCATTTGCATTTGCTCACAAACGAATAATGAATTAACGCAGACTTGGTGTCTAAGGTTACGTGAATAAATACATAAAGCAAGCCGTTTACAGACAGAGACCAGAGACAACAAGTTTGAGTAAGCGTTGCCCAGTGCCCACCGGCGGGCGCGGCGCGGCGGTGGCGCGGCGGTGGCGCGGGGTTGGAGCCTTTATTAACAAGATTATGGGCATATCCCATTGTCGCTAACACTTTCACGGGAATTGGATGCGTCCCCGGGGCGCGGTCCGGACATTTCGCTTGAATTATCGCCGGTTTTGTTAAAAGCTTTAAGACGCCGATTGCTCGTGTTTTTTGTGGGTGCGCCGCGGCTTGACGTGGGTGAGCGTATAATTGGCACCAGGTAGTCCGGAGCGGCCCCGGTAATATATTGATAATTAAGCACGGCTTAAGGTGGAATTTTTGTCAAAGTTTATTGTCGTTTTGATTGAGGTTACGAGGCGGCAGCACCTCGCGGCACCTCGCGCCGCCTCACGCCAGCCCTCCCCGGCCCACACCGGCCCGCACCGGCCAGCACCGGCCAGCATCGGCCAGTACCAGCTCGCGGCGGTAGCTTTATTGTTCGATATTAAAATGTTGTCCGGCACCCTGTCCGGGCGCGATTCGTCTTGCTGCACCACAAGAGCACCGGGCCGGCCGTCCGGGCGTCGCGGACCATAAAACCGAATGGAGCAACGTTTTTCAACGTTTTATTGGCTCTCATTAAACATAGAAATGGGATTTCATTATATTTCTATAATTATAACAGCCGAGGCACGGGAACGGTGACCGCATTTAAATAACTAATTCGATGTGTTTTGTGAGATCGGTTCCGTCCGGTTTAATGGCGCAGGGATGGTCTGTTAAACTACAAACGGCCGTAAAAATGAAAATAATGTGCGCCGGTTAAATTTAAATAGACTATTAAATAGAAAACGAAACCAGTATAATATTTGTTATTTATATTTATAATAAACGTTGCAGTTAATGAGGGAACAGTTTCAATTAGTTTATATAGTGGTTAGGTTAATGGGGGCGAGCGTTGGGGGCCTTGTTTATGGGTGATTACATATACGAGTGCGTACCGTGACAGCGCCGCGCGGCCTGATGGAAGCTGGGACTCATAAAAGATCCAACGGACGATGTCCTGGTGTAAAGCTAACTAATTAGTTTATATATCTAAAAGTCATCTAACAGCCTTGTAGTTATATGCCTACATATAAACTATTGTCCATGATAAATAAAACAAGGTCTAGTCTTTGTAATTTTACCACGTGAAGTAGTCAGAAGTATCTGTTGTACTTCACCACCACCCCACCTCACATATAACTAAACACCAGTCTGATACTCCTGAATGATTAGCGACCATTTACTATAAAAATAAAATAATTTTTGGACACACTGAACTATAGTGCAAAAAGTTTAGTGCATGGGCGGTCAGGACCTATACGACGAAGTACCTTTATCAACAACCTCACTTTTATCTCAAATGAGCTTTAGGAGATCACTATCATCAATATATCAATCACCTCCACGCAACAGTTTTCCGTGGGTATGTAACCTCGCACATAGGAAACATAATCACCTGTTTGCCAATTGCAGTTTTTTTGTTTAATTTGTGGGTGACTGCGGTCTGCGGGTGTTGTTCCGGGGTAAGCGACCGCGTGCCTTGGGGTATACAGATATCAGCAAGCGGTAGAGGTATCAGGTGTCGGAGCCGCGACCGCGGCGCTGCGGTCATCCCCCCAGAATTCGGTTACCATTGCGTCCCACTTTTGAAGCAAACGTACACTTTTTTTCTTTCCCAACACATAATTTACACCTCACCGATGGAGATTAAACTGTTGATAAACCATCATAACCATTTTCTTATTGGAATCATCTTATCTTAACTGAAGTGTTTATATGCTCTGCGAGTCTAAATATTTTAGGACGTTTCCTAAACTATTATCAAATTCAACTATCAAATGCGAATGATATTCATACAAGATATTAAAACACCTTCAGAATGTTGAGGGTGATGCTGCACACCTCGGAACAAGTGCTAGACTACAGGGGAGGTCGCTTCGAGAAGTAATATGTTATGTTTAATGTATACGTCATATTACGTTGTTTGCTGTTTACAGTGCTTTATAATCGTTTGTCGGTGAATAGATGCACTAAAAGGGTCTAGAGGTTTCGCGGGCCTTGAGGATGGGCGCCCTTATCGCTCAACAAGCGAACCTGCGTGGGACAGCGTATGGCTCAGCGATTGGGCCTAGGAGAATTAGGCCCCTCCTCAGAGACGTGTTAACACAAAGTGTACAGGAGCACCGGTGCGTACTGTAAGAGATCCCTAAGCCTCTCCGAATGCACTGATGCAAACCACCTAGAGGGTTTTAGTGAGTAAGAATATCACATAACCCTGACTTCCCCCTAGAAGCAGGAATCTTTTGAAGATTTCCCCCAGAAACTAAAACAGAAAAGGAGCCAGGGTCCGCGGGAACAGGCTCCGGTAAAATAACAAATTAAATACATACTCGTGTCTAGAGGACGTGTGCCGTCGTTCCGTGGTAAGGGTGCTGTAGGCCTCCAGGCATCGGACCCGTTCAGGCGGCCGCTACTGCAAATATAATTCCCAATGCATACAAATTCTCGTACAATGACAGCTGTCCACCTTTTTTCCCTTTTTTGCAGCAGATTCCAAAATTATTTTTACTGCCTCCACAAATTAAATTTATAACCAGACTACTACTTCCCGTGAGCTCCTTGCGTTTACCACACATTTTAATACCACCACGGTAAACGCAAGGGATGTAAGTGGCCCGCACAACCACTCTCGAGACCCAAGCCAACCTTACCTGCCCGGGGTGCACCCTGCTAATCAACAAACGTGGCTCTGGCTCTCAACAATCCGCATTGAGCCAGCGTGGTGGGATGTGACCCAAATTACCACATATCAACCCCTGCAAATGACGGTCCCTAGTACCCGGCGGTACCGGAGGCCATATGGACTGTGGACCGATCGATGGGTAAATTTTTAGTAGAGGCCTATGTCCAGCAGTGGACGTCTATGCGCTGATACGATGACGACGGTAAACGCAAATCTACACAAAGTTTATCGAGATCAATCGAATACCAAAGTAAACATCTTACAATTGTTTATTAAACGTCCAAGTTCACAACAAGTCAGGGTTTGACTAAATCTTACACATATTAACATTCTATTATCTTTCATCTTTAGGGGTGGCTTATGTCCGACAGTGGACGTCGATCGGCTGATGATGATGATGATGATAATAACATTTTATTAAATTTATTAACCAAACAGCGCAATCTAACATAATAGCTACAATAGGAGAAGAACTTTGAAGAAAGCTCGAACTTAGAAACGAGCCTCTACGACGTGATGATGATGAAACAATAATTTTTTTTATTCAATAAAGCCACGAGACTATGGAGATGGTAAGTAATACGCCTGCTCATAACAACGTGACGCTAATTAGGATGATACACACTGCACCACATTACACTTGACGCCTAAGACATAAGATGTCGAGTCTCGTTACGCCAGTAATTACACACTAGTTACAGCCCTTCAAACCGGAACACAGTAATGTTTGCTTACTGCTGTTTGTCAGCTGCACTAGGCGCTGCGGTAGTACCTGTCTAGATGGTCTCCGGTAACAGAGACCCACCCGGAGGTGATCAGAACGATGTATCTGGCGGTGTTGGAGCCGATAATTTTGTATGCAGCGAGTGCATGGGCGCCGGCAGCTAAGAAGCTGCTGGTCCGAAAGCAGCTCGATGCGGTTCAGCGTGGCTTCGCGCAGAAAATTGCGCGAACTCACCGAACCGCGTCGTTGCACCCGGCGCTAGTACTTGCCGGGCTGCTTCCTCTGGACCTTCGGGTCCAAAAAGCGGCCACTTTATTTGAGGTAAAGCGCGGTCATTCCCGGGAAGTGCTAGGATACCGGGAGCTGGAGGTTCCAGTCAGCTACTTGAGACTACCACACCCGTCTGAACAAGTTGGTGTGGAGTTCTCCTGCTTGGGGGAAAGTGCAGAGGAGGTTCAACTTGCCACCTCGGCTGGCGATTCGGCCATTTACACCGACAGCAGCCGCATCGACGATAAGGTGGGTGCGGCGTTCAGCGTCATGCGGAACGCCGCAGAGGTTACTAATAAGAAACTCAAGTTGGATAACTTCTGCACCGTATACCAGGCAGAGCTGCTGGCATTAGTAAAAGCGATGGGGTACGCGGCCAGCGGGTCGGCGCAGTCATGCGCCGTGCTCAGCGACTCGAGGTCCGCCCTTGAAACAGTCGCAAGATCAGACACCCTCCACCCCCTGGCGCTCCGTGTAAAAGAGAATGTTATGAAAGCGCGGGCAAATGGGACGGATATAAGGCTCTTTTGGGTGAAGGCGCACGTGGGGATGGAGGGAAATGAAAGAGCGGACCAACTGGCCAAGGAAGCGGCCCTGAAGAGTAAAAGAAGACCGGAGTACGAGGATTGCCCCGTTTCCTTCGTCAAGCGTCAGCTCAGGCTGAGAAAGCTTGACGAATGGAACAGGAGGTATGTGGAAGGTACTACGGCTTCAAAAACGAGGATTTTCTTTCCAGACGTCGCGTCGGCATATCGCTCACTTCGTCGGCTGGAACTCGACACGGTATTGGTCCAGATGTTCACCGGGCACGGAGGATTCTCCGAGTACCTTCACAGGTTCAAGCTCAAGGAGAGTCCCGCGTACCTGTGTAACCCAGCGGTGGACCAGACCGTGGTGCACATCCTCACCCCCTGACCCTTATATGGAAGGGAAAGAATGAACTGTGAGATCGAAATGGGAAGGGAGATAGACGCAGGTGTCATCGCCTCTCTGATGAGTGAAGACGAAAGTCGTGAAATATTTGTGAAATATTGTAGGAGAGTGGTGGAAAGAGTATTGGGGGAGAATAAAAAGTAAATAAATAAAATCATTAGGAATTGGGTAAAAATAAAGAAGAAACGTTAAAGAACAGAGGAGAAAGAAGAAGAAAGAAAAAGAAGAAAATGCTACAGAGTATTTGTTTCAGGCTCCCCCCCCCCTCCTCTTCAGAAGGCGTCTTCACTCCAAGAGGACGGATGAAAGTAGGAAATGGAATGTAGAATGATAGAGACATGAAGTTTGTGTAAGATAAGTATGGAATGAAAGACAGAAGAATGATAGAGGATAGTTAAGGAAATAAGATGGAATAAAAATAATGATAAGTGATTTAGATAGTACAAGGCCCTGACCCAAAACACGCAGGGGAAACGATTAAAAAAAAAAAAAAAAAACAGAGACTCACCACCAGTGTATGCCTCTGCAACATGGTGATGATGAAACAAGTAATGTTCCGTATATAGAATGGTTTATTCCTATATTTCCTATAAATAGTATAGTGCGTTCAGCTGGCTTCCGTGTAAACGTTTAAATGCGTGTAAATAGTACTCCCAACTGTAATTGATGAGACGACAGCTTTATTGGTGTTGGAGGAGCATTGCGGAGCAGTACCTTATAGCATTTGTTTTTTATAAATGTGCGCCATCGTTTATGTAAAATGGATGTCTACACGACGAGTATTCTCCTGCCATCCTAGCAACAAGAACTCCCGAGAGTCATCGACAACATCACCAACTGCTCTCTTCAACATTGTCATGATTATCAGAAGGTTCCCGATTTGAGGTCAGTGAATACGGACAACGGAACGCAGATGTTTAAATGAAATAACTTTTACAATATTTTGTTATCGATTTTAGTCTATGCTTTTACCGCCATTACACTTAAACTTCCCTTATTTGTCATTCGGAAAGTATGTTTAAAGCCAACTCTTACCGTGTCGTGATTGGACTAAGAAGTAACATCGCCCGGAGAAGGGCGGCAGGTTATCTCTTTACGAATGTACTGCACACCACACACTAGAATACTATTTCTACATGGGAAGATTTTTCAGCAGGGAAAACAAATAAGCTGAAATAATAAATTTGACTTAAAATTTACTTGCGGTGGATTTCTTTTATCGGAGACCGTTCAGTTCATACACCCTGCCGTTATGTACCGCCGCAGCACCAATTTCTGTAGTCATTAGTGTTCATATACAACTGAACTCCAACGGTTGGTAAAGTTGTAGTAACCGATACTTAATACTTCATGCCTTAAGGCGATGGGCGCTATATCAATTACCACGTCCAGATCCCGATTGTCGTGTTAAAAAAATCCATAATGATTAGCACGTCGTGGCGCCGCGCCGCATCGAAGTGGGATATTTGCGCGGTAGAGTCACAGATACCCTGCCCGAGAACGCCTGTGTATCAGATGCAGATCACGCTGGACCGACGTAATGTAGCGCACTTGGACGCCCGCTAGCACTTTCTGCGAAACTTGACGACACAGGTTCAGATTCCATATTACAAGCTTATCTGGTCTTAGATATCCCTTCACAGGAAGCCTACTTCTGCCACGGAACTATAGTGTGCAAATATTACTGTGTTTTGTACAGTTTAATATGTGAATGTGCGTTTTATTTAAAACATACAACTGGAACCTAAGCTACACAGATTAAACTGAGAAGATGAGATCTTCAATTCGCTTTGCATATGTTGGTTCTACGAAAGGACTGTAGTATTATTTAAAAGTAGGGTTTATGACGAAATTACCAGAGAAGACATGTAAAGAGTAGTGAATTTAATTGTATAGGTACAAATAAGTAATTAACCATAAATAATATTATTAATTGTCATTTGTATACGTTGTGATTTAAAATAATGTAAGTGGAGAATTAGCAACGACTGCACATACACTGATAGTTTCACACGAACAGAAACGAGAATTTCTAAGCAGAAATACTTAGAAGAAAACTATTAATTGCTATGAACAATGAACAAATTAATCAAACGACGTATAGGAGTTTCACCGGTGCTGGTGCTGGCCCGCTGGGGACCCGCCAATGCGCCGCGCCGCACCGCGATGCGCTCGGCGTAAATCAACAGCGGCGCAGCGCTCTCCCCGCGCCGCGCCGCACCGCGCACGCGCGCGCTCGCCATTACAACATGGCGGACAATTAGCAATAACGGATTTAACAACGCATTGTTGTAAATTAAGTCGTAGAATAAGCGGCTGCAGAGTAATTCTATAATATTTTATGATCTTCTATTTAATTTTTTTTTCTTAGTTATTTCATCCATAAGTATTTACAGTTACGTTGTATGCTGTGATAATTTTTTCAACCATTAAAATAAATCAATGACATGAACAATAGATGCACAAAACTAACTCAAATCATAATGTTTTTTTTATTGTATTGTTATCCTTAAGACTCGTTGTGTAAGAGGAAACGAAACATAACAAACGGATCAGTCCGAAGACACGCCTCGAATTGAGTACTTCCGCCATATCGTCGGTTAAGACCAACATAAATAGCTTCGATAACTTAATTTCCAAATCGAATTTTATCTAAAAATACCCTAAATGATCAGAATATTTTTACAAGAAAACTGTTTAAATAGTGTTAATTTTTATTTCAGCTATTTTCCCTTATAAATAAACAATAACTATAACATTTACTTGGCTCCATGCGCCCCGCCTGCTCCACTGCCGCTCGGGTCCGCGAGGCCAGGCGCGCGGCTGCGCGACGGATTCGTGTACGCGATTCTCTACCGCCATTACATTTATTTAACCGCACATAAATTTATAATTAATGTACATGCACATGTTTTTATAACATTTCAAGTACTGTATAATAATGTCGACATTATTTACACAAAGTGCACGCGACAGTCGGAGACACTATCCGCGTGACGTCTCAATGAGTCATTTAGCAATTAATTTACGGCGCCATATTTCCCCGAAGACGACCGGACCTGAGATGGACGTCAGCTTAAGTTAATTAGCTTACATTGTTGTTTCTTGTTGTCCTTTTTCTCCACAAGATTACTTGCTTTGTTTTCTATTTGCCCGGAGGTGTAACGGATGTCTTCATTTAGAGAGTTCGCTTTTCGAGATTGCAATTTTAAAACTGAACAGTAAGAAATTGTGTTTCGTTCACTCGCCTTCATAAAAAAAACAAAATACATCTCGCAGAGCGGAAAGCGAAAACCCGTATGGCCAATACTATGTATGTGTAAAAGATAATTTAAATGTAAATTTACTACGCTATGCTCTTTAGTGAAAGTGAGTATAAGAGAGAGCGTTAAAATATTGTATATACATTTGTATTATTTCGTTCGCATGGAGATGGTGACCAGCAGGTGGGACCACGTTGCTGGGGATATCGGAACATGAACTGATCGCGACCGTCCTTCGTATTGTCGGCCCGATCGCACTGCGCCTAATGATTGCAATGAACGCATCAGAAGGTCTGCGCGGCGGGCGCACTCCTCGCGATTTTATTCATTTATACCTCCAACCGCCGCATACTGATTTAGCTTTAGGAGTTTACGATTTAACCTTTTACATTTAAAACCAGATTTGATACAATTAATTGTGATGAAAAGATCAGGTCCTTCACTTCACTATACAGTAAATCTGTGTAACTGCTGTACGACCTGCCGCAGTAGTTGCTGGGTGAAGACCTGCACAACATTTTTCTTTGTCTTTTGGAAGTCGCGTCTCTTTGTCTATTTAAAGCAAAAACGTAATGTTTGTACTCTGTCGAAACACATTTCGAAGAATGTTTTACGAAGTGTACTGTAATTAGCCAAGCAATCATTTTGTAAAAAGTATATCTAAATGAACCACAATGACAATGAAGTCTCTAGTTTTATATTGAGAAGAAAATAAGATTATTAACGGGTTATTTAGATGATGCGTGTATCATTTTATGTAATTGTAAGAAGCGTGTTAGTTACGCTGTTCCCTTTTGCATCATTTTATTGGGTTATCATTCTTTTGCGTTACTTTATTTTCGTTTTGTGACGGAGGTCTCGCCGGAGGAGGTCGCCGCGGCCGGACCGCGCGCCCCCGCCCTCACCGCCGCGCACCGCGCTCCGCCGAGCCACTCCTTATCTCTGATCTCCTCCGTTGTCTCTCCGTACCACAACATCTTTATTTGGCCACTTTGGTTACAACAACCGGCGCGATGTTTGCTCGCGTCTAATCCCCGCATCCTAGTTTTGTTAGCGCACGCCGAACGGTAGCGCGCGAGTCCATGACATACGGCTCTATCTTATCTGTGGCCACTCGCTGACATATGTCACACGACCCAGCTAATGGACTACCTAAGTTAATTCAACACTTTCGCCCTAATATACCGATCCGTTTGCGCAAGAGCGGCGCCGGACATAAACATAGCGCCTGTTCCTTTATTCGCAGACTATTTTATTAACATTTTTACATGAGCGTTTGCTAAATAAATTAATTTATATCAAATCTACTACCCCTTAGACACAAACACCAATGAACTGATAAAAAATTAAAATTCTTCTCGTAACCTATCGGCCATTTGCAATTTATAACCGTGTGCCTTTTTTGATTTTAACATTTTTATGAACAATGAAATATTATAAGAGGTACGGTTGAGTCCTAATGGGATATTAATTAACATATACAATCAGAAAGAACGCGAAGCTACGAGATCCCCGATCGGGCGGCAACTAATTCGCGCCCTTTCACCCGTCAATCAAGCGGTAGCCGCGCCTGCCGCCGCGTCCACCGCCGAGCTTGCCGCAAATCCCGCCGCCGCGCTTGCCGCCAAGCCCGCCGCCGAGCCCGCCGCCGAGCGCTTAATAATTTCCGCGCCGCTATTTGTCAAGTTGTCAGCTGCGCGCGCGCTCGCCCGCGTCTGGATCTCGGCTCGCATTAACTTCTAAATGAGAATAATACGACGAACGAAATAATTACGTTCGGTTGGCTTCTTGTCAAGTATTTGTAATGGGCGCCATCAGCATAAACCACTCGGTAACCCCATCACGTTAGGTCGCAGTAAACTCTATCGGGTCGCGTGGTAGACATTGAGATTGGCACCGCGGTGCAGCTCTAAAATTAGGCAAATCCATTTGTTTTGTTTACTTTAATGAATATGTTACGTTGTCCGTTTACATTATAACAAATACAATGCTTTTAGCGAACCCGTCTATGTAATACAGATTAATAATAAATGTCAGAATGTCAGAATGTCTCCCCCTGTACACGACGAGCGGCTCGGCGCACGCTCACACCCTGTATCACCCACTACTCGTATTATCACCATTATAGCGTACCTGCCAAACGCCACTCATTTATATTGAATAGGCAACTGGAACTGCAAATAGCCTTTTATTTGATGTACCCTCACGTACGTGAAGCGCGGTAAGTGAAAGCTCGCCCGATGCAACCTGGACTTCCAGTAACGCCGCTTACTGATGATGCCACGCACTTGGGTAACGGCCCGAGCTTCGCCTTGCGAATGTCCACATCTTAGATCTTTATTTCATACTATTTTATCTTCTAGCTGTAAATCTCAGGAGAGAGGGAGAGAGGGAGTGAGAACGTTTAAGTAGGTGCCACCGCAGAGCCTGGTTGTAACGAGAAACATTACTGCGTCCCGATTTGAAAGTGACAGTGGCTTGTTGTGCAAATTATTGGAGTTAGGAGACGTCCGTGGAGTGGCGCACAGGCGCCGCGGTGCTGCGTGCTGCAGCTCGTTGTGCTTGCGACCAGTTGACGCAAACGTTTGGCAAACATTAAAAAAAAATGAAACATTGCTTTATGGTTAGAATTTAAAAGCGCTCGACACGTCCGATGGCGGTGAGGAGTTTAGCGATGTATCAGACGAAAGAAAGCTGTAATGAGCGGCCGTAACGCCGCTGTTTCATTATCTGTGTGCAGCCGTATCGTGTACTGACGCGGTGCGCTCGGAAATAGTTGGCTGCACGCGGCCTTCCAGCCACCAGCAGCCGGTGGCAGTGGACGGCAACGAGCTGAACACCACTCCCGCCGCGCCACGCCGCAACGAGAGTTGATAACAGGCGGATGGGATCGCTGTTTGCACAACACGTTTGTACCTAGGTCGATGTTTGCACAAGAGTCTAGATTTTTATTTATGTACGTAAACTGTACATTTACTGTGAAAGTTTACGAGAAACTGTTTCAAGTTTATTTTCATAGCAAATTGCGATAATCTACTGCGCCCGGAACGGATTAGATTCGATCAGGGCGTTGTGTATGCGTTCTATGTGAGAATGATTCTGTTCTAATGCATGGAGATGATGCGCACCAACTTTGCTGGATGTAAAAATATCCTCCAATAGTTTTACTACATAACAGCTCCACGCTATTTATATCGCCAATACACTGCCGAGTACGACACCACGTAACTGGAAAACTATTGTCTGCTTGCTCCCGCTGGCAGCAGGAGCATACGCTTTGGCAACACTCGAACCTGACGAGAAGCTGGAATTTAGTAGGATAAACAATCATACGGTTGTATGTTTAGTCTCGAACTATTCGTTTGTTGCGATTATCTTGCTACACAGGCAAGGTTCCATACAATGCATAAAATTAAAAACTGCATCCCCGCATCCGATGCACCGGGCACATTAGTTTCTTAGAAATCAATGCACTTGATTTTACTGAATATGTATTTGTGTAGTCTACATTTATTCTATAGTTCAGATCGTATTATCTTTGTCCCAGATTTTATCTTATATCTATATTTTAAATAATATACTCTTTGTATAAAAACTATTCTATATAATCACCATCATCAACCGATCGACGTCCACTGCTGGATATAGGCCTCCACCAAGGATTCCTACATCGATCGGGATTCATGGATCAAGATCTGGCAGATCTGGACCATTTCCCACCGCGCTGGCCCAATGCGGGTGAGTGGGAACCAGTGCCTCGTTTGTCAATTAGCTGGGTACACCACGAGCAGACGGGTTTGACTTGAATCCCGTGTGTTGTTGTACGGGAACCATTACGCTTCTATTTTATATAATATAGACAATTTTTTCGTGGAGACCGTGTAATTAGGTACCACCGCAGGTCCTGTTGCAGCCGGCAAACAGCACTGTGCAAACATTACTGTGATCCTGATTGAAGAGTGCTGTAGATAATGTAATCACTGGCGTATTGAGACACTGGTTCGGATAGACGTGTCACATACCATCAGGTAAAAGTACTGCACGTTTCGACGCTGGGGAGAGTAAAAAAACAAAGAATAAAGGAAGCCTTTGTTGTACGATAATGGTTTTGAGTAATTAGTTCTAAATATTTAATTTATTATTTAAATGATTCGCGCGTACAACGCGCACACCCATCCCGTCCCGTCTGGTATCCGTCTGCCGACGTGTAGGCATTGTTTATAACTGAAAACACCAGCTCTTTATAAACACGAAGTGTTGCCAAGCTAGAGCTGTAAACTAGTGAATTTTATTAAATACTTTACCTGGTCCGGCGTTACCTCCGAACTTATTCTTCTTCTTTCGAGAATGAGGAAAACCGGTAATAGTAAATTTTTGAGCTCTTAGCCAAGTTTCAGTAAAAAAATACTTATTACAATTTCATCAAAACATCTTTTCAAGCCATTGCTGCACCAACTATTGAACATGCTATTCTAGGCTACCCCTTTTCTGGGTTGGGAAAGCAGAAGTATTAATAGAACTGAATCATTGACAAATTCTTTGGAGCTTATTTGGACTACTTCGAGATCTGCACGATACAAGCTCTAATTTCATTTTAATAATCACGCTTAACAAATACTTAAGTATGTCTAACTTTACACACGCTTGAATTATAAGTATATATTATCGATTAAGTTATTACTACCGAAATATTAGTCTTCTTGTCTGATTTAAGTTTTATCAATTATGGTCTGATATTTGACCACGATTTTAAGACATTGACCCGGAATACTTTAGTTCTCATACGTCTATAGACGGATTACCGCAAAGCTGTTTAAGGGAGATTTCAGAGAATTACCAATTCAAACCCTATCACATATCGTCCCGTCGTCGTCGTAATTATAATCTATCATTCGTAAAATGCTTATAATAACATATTTTTTAATGTACAAAGTACTTCCGTGGGGATATGTGCTGATTGGCAATAACTTGATTGCTTTTATACCAGAATCCTGGTAGCGATATGATCTGGCCGATAATAACTTTCATTAAGAAACTTCACATATTACTTGACCTATTTGATGTAACAGTATCACGTGAGTAACTTGCCGCGAGTCCATCACATACGCTAAAATAATTATCTGAACTAAAATTGATACATTGTAATAGGTACAATGTATTGTCTAGGCTTATGCCTCGCCTATTAGCTACTGCCGACATTCCCAAGGCAGGATGTATGTAATAGAAACGGAAGCACTGATCTCCTCCAGCACAAAAACAGTGCTGTTTCCACAAGGTACGTATGTTACATATTCATGATAAAGTTATTCTTTTTGTTACTTGTATGTATATGTAGATAGTAAACTTTCTTATCAAATAGAAAATGTTATCTCTGGTTTTGAAGATGTCGGTACTTGTTTCAGAGCGAAGAGCGCAATGTGGTGTTATGTAGACGTTTTGACCACTGCCTCTGTGTTATGCGTAGTCAGCTGGCGAACGTGCACTTTATATAGTTATAAAAAACCTATGCTGTCTCTACACACATGTATATACTATTGAAGCACTGATTGCTAGTACGATCATTCGCGCTGTACGTTCCGAAAGAGCGTGGATTTTCGACTCCTTCAGTTTTTGTATTCTTGCTGAATGAAAACTTAGCAAATAAGAAACATGACATACAAACTTTTGTCCATTTATACCTAAAAAACTAACCTCAACCTTGACAGCGAACCGCAAGAAAAGAAAAAATGACAAGGATTCGGTCATCAGGCACTAAAGTCCGCCCACCCGCAAACAATAACGCTACTCAGTGTTCGTGTCTCCCGCACGACCAATAAATCGATCAAGCACCATCACGGAACGTGTTAATTTCACTGCCATATATCTCCCACAGATTTACGTTATGTGCCGCATACGGACCGCCATACTATTAACCTGCCGAATGAAGGAGACGCAGCATAAGAGGGCACCCGACGGGCGACAGGTGTCGCTCCAACTTGCGTCGTAGTCGCCCCGCGCGGCCGTAACCGAGCGCTGAAAAAACATTTACTTCGAAAATAGAATTCGAATTCTCCCGCTTAATTACGCGCCTGCCAATGAGCGGGCGGCGGGTGCGAGCGGGAAAACAGGGTTTGCGTGCGCGTGCGAGCGGGACGGGCGATGGAACTCCGCCCTGTTAACAACATGGCGGATGTGTTGATTGGCGGACGCACGCCCGCCCCCCGGCCGTGGGGTGTAGCGGAGTGCACGGGAAAACAGAGGCCGGAGGGAAATGCCGGGCGTGCTGGGAGGGAGGAGCGCAGCACCGGAGCAGCGCACTGCTGAAGCTTGCACAGCACAGCACAGAGTGCAGGATAAGTCAGTCCTTTAACTGAATAGCACTCACGCTAATTGCACAACTATTCGAATGGCTATAACCGCCTGCTTTGATTGAAATACTTTGACTAAATTAATCGTTTAAACATCTTAATTTATATTCAATTCTCGTTCCTACAGTTTTGAGCATAATTTAATCAGTTTCAGATATCTTGGTTTCTCGTTGCCGCAGGTTGAAGTAAAAGATGACTAAATAGAGAATAATTCCTGGAAAACGCATTAGGTTTATTTTCGACCCCTACCAGCTTTCTGAGCTCGCCACTGAGCCTCATATTCAGCTGTGGAAACTAATAAACTGAAATGATGATGAACAAACAAACGTATAAAAAGTTAAATCATGTTTATAGTTTGCTAGTAATTAATACAATTATCTACATCATTAAACATGACAGAACATATACCATTTTGTTTTATCTTATCCAGCGGGAGACCAGATTTTGATTCTAGCGGAACGCCTCCGCTGGATATCTAATACTATCTCTAATCTGTGTGCGGTAGGTAACGCCATGTTTCCAGCGTTATCCAAGTACGGTTAACTGTACTCTTTGAACTTGTGGTATCCCATACCCAGAAAATTTTGACTTTTTGCTTTTTTCTTTTATGATGAACTTTGCGCCGCTAGTTACCTTGACAACCACAGCAGGTTTATCAGGCTCAGGGCTCGCGGACCCGATATCTTGATGACTTTTTGCTAGTAGGGTATTGAGCTTATATATTAATGTGTGCTACGCTACTTCCATGCTTGCTCTATGATGCCTGCTCTTTGGGCACACAACAGCACCACACTTATGAAGTAAATTGTGGTGCTGAAACGAGCAGTGAAGCTTTCATTAATGATATTGATGAATTCTTTTATATAAACATTTAAATAGTTATGGAGATTATTGTTTTTAAACTGTTTTCGCCTTTAACTTATATATTAGGTAGGGGAAAAAGTTTCTTCGCATTTTTTTAAGAAAATTCAAAACATATTATAATATAGTTTATTTATATTTAACTAAAGTATGTGAGTACCATTTTGTTTGATTACTTTTTGCCATCTTGTAGGTAGGGATGGGGACATTATCCCATTGCTATAGAAATTTTGGGACTTCTGATCAAAATACCGCGAGAAGTGGTTTTGGCAGTCCTCTCGTGATGTTAACCTGACACTGCCTGAAGAATTCTGAAGAGACCGAAACAGGAGGAAGTCTGAAGGTGCAAGGTCAGGACTATGCGGCGGATACATTAACACCTCCCAGACAAACTCTCTTCATTTTTGCTGAGTGGCTAAAGATGTGTGAGCTCTGGCGTTATCATGATGAAAAACCACACCCCTTCTGTTGATTAATTCCGACCGCTTTCTCTCAACTTCTTGCTTTAATCTCATCAGTTGTTCGCAGTAGAGTTCAGAATCGATGGTCCTGCCTGGTGGTAACTGCTCATAATGAATAATGCCCTTCCACCACACACACAACATCACTTTGATGCGAGTTAACCCGGGTTTCGCCACAGTTCGTGAACCCGGTCAGTCCTTTGAACACGACCTTTTTCGCACGTTCTTGTCGTACGTGATCCACTTTTCATCACCAGTTATCAGCTTCTTCAGAAATGGTTCGGTTTCATTACGTCGCAATAAAGAATCACAAACGAGTACACGGCTCATTATTAGGTTTCTTTCAGTGAGCTCGTGAGCTCGTGAGGTACCCAAATATCGAGCGTTTTTGTATACCCAGTTTTTGTCAAATGCGTCAAAACTATTTTGTGGTCAATTCCCAGTTTTTCCGCTACGTCGTAACTACTGATATGCCGATCTTGCTCCACCTTTTCAAAAATGGCATCCATTTTATCCGCAATAGGGCGACCAGAGCGACCAGAGCGACGTGCATCTTTGACGTCAAAATTTCCGGATTGAAAACGCTTAAACCAAATTTGTGCTACACAGTGCTCACACACACTGCACTGCACTGCACTACACTGCACTAGCTCCATAAACATCGCAAATTTTTTTCGCGGCTTGCGTTGCATTTTTACCTCTTTTGTAGTAAAATTTTAAAATGTATCGAATTTCTTTATTAGATTCACTCATTTTGATAGTACGAAAAACAAATGGAAATCACATATTTTCCTAATTTGAATTTGGAATTATGTTCTTTAAAATTTAAACTTTCAATGACACCAAATCCCCACCAGATACAAATAGTACAGCCAAACAGATTTTATTACAAGTTCATACATACTATAATGCGAAAACACTTTTTCCCCAACCTAATATAAATAGTAGCTGTTCCCCGCCCGCTTTGCTGGCCGTAACGCAGAATTAGACTTGAAATTTGCCAGTAGTATTTCCGTCCGGCAACCCGCCGTCCCCGAGCCTCTTCCCGTTATTAACACTTTGAGGAAGGTATTTCGTAAAACCATTATTAGTTACCCTGTACTTGGCAAAATAAATATTCCAATGAAGTTCCAAGTCTCCAGGCCTTATGGTTCCAGAGATATCGTGATGAGTCTCTACATAGGTGGAAATGTCTTGATATATATATATATAGATTAAAAATAACATAATTATTTATAATAAATGAAAAACATTTGAAGCCTTAACATCTCCGAGCTGTCAACAGTTAAATATGTACGCAATACAAATCCCGCATTAATACAGATGTTCCAGATCGTAATATATATATTTTTTATTGTACGGTAGTGTATAGCACATTATACTACGAACGGTTTACATACCGAAAACGGTTTTCGAGAGAAAAACTTTGCTGGTAGTAGGTCTCTGTCGCCGGAATCAGTCTAGGTACCAGCGCAACTCTTATTGCAGCCGACAAATAGTACTGAGCAAACACTACTGTATTACGGTTTGAAGGACGCTATGCCTAGTGAAGTCACTGAGGTAACAAGATCTAACATCTTATATCGCAAGGCAACAAGCATAATGTGGTGCAGTGTGTCATACAAATGTTTTTTTTGAAACTCAGTACGCACGCGTCTAATTCGCGATGTACATATAAGTAAACATTGCTGTATATAAAACGAACAGTTTTCAACAATTGAAATAAACCAGTAAATATGACTTCATAATGCGTTTGACCGGTACATATATCACGAACAAAACCATTCTCTTTTTCTTGACGAATATACACGTCATAGAAAATCTTCAATATATTTCTCAAAACGCCTGTTCTTTTAAAATGGCAATATTCATTATACACTGGTAAAAGAAATTCATTCCGACAACAATTTTAAGTACATGAATTATCCTCAAAAACATTAATTATTTTGTTTGATGACACGGCGTTGATACAAAAAATAGTTATTAATAAATATTTACTATAACAATACATCAGCAGTTGGTACGTTCACGCAGCACCATATACGCTTTAGTAACCTCGCTAGATACACAACCCGTCAGCCGCGCACATGGTGACGTTTGCACACTGCAGCTTGCAGGCAGCCACAAACGCTGCGTTGACACACACTCAGACGGGTGTCGACTGCAGGGAGCTACCACCGGTACCTACCGAGTTGTTCCTAAGTATATATTGTCGTTTCTGATACTTCAAATAATTTATATCACGCGTTAGGGTCGAACACAGTGGTTGAAAGGCAGAAAACGCTTTAAAAATGATTCCGTCGTAAATATTAGGTCCTTACATATGAAATTAAAGTTTTGTCGCACTTACTGTTATCTGAAATATCTCCTTTTTAGTTAAGAATTCCAAATTCAAATTTACAAATTCATTTAACTGCTACATTTGAGTTTTGGAAACAGTCATTCATTTGTTTTTTCCGCACAATGGAAAACATGAAACATCGGTCTATTTACGAGTACGAGCTCTACCGCGGCACCAGCACCAGTGCTGCAGGAACAGCTCGAAGGATTAATGATGTGTACGGCGCTGGTGTCGCAAAAGTAGGCACGGTACATTTTTAGTTTCAACGTTCTAGTTCTGGAAATTTCGAGCTTCAGAACTAACCCCGTGGACGGCCGGAGACTAAAGTGGAAAATGAAGAATTAAAGGCTACTGTGGAAGCGGATCCATCACAAAGCACTTCAGAGATAGCTGCAGGCTATGGCGCGGGGTAAATGACAAAACTATATTAATCAACTTGAAGCAAATCGGGAAAGTAAAAAACTTGAACGATGGGTACCTCATGAACTGAGTGTACCGAACTTGCGAACACGCGCCGACTGCTGCTGCGGTGTTACTTTGCTCAGCCGACACAATGATGAAGGGATTTTAAATGGAATCATTACTTGTGATGCAAAGTGGATACTGTACGATAACCGGAAGCGCTCCTCGCAATGGCTGAACCCTGGAGACCCAGCCAAATCCTGCGCTAAACGAAAATTACTCAAAAAAAGTTATTTGCGAGCGTTTGGTGGAGTAGCGCCGGTGTCCTTCACTACAGCTTTCTAAAATCTGGCCAAACGATTACGGCAGATATCTATTGCCAGCAACTGCATACCATGAAGGAAGGACTAGCTGCTAAACAACCGAGATTGGTCAATTGCTCTAGGCCCCTGCTGCTTCACGATAACGCAACACCACACACTGCACAACAAACAACCACGGAGTTAGATGAGCTACAATTGGAATGTCTGCGACATCCACCGTACTCCCCGGACCTTGCCCCAACAGATTACCATTTATTCCGGAATTTGGACAACTTGTTATAAGGAAAAAAATTCAACTCCGACGCGGTAGTCCAGACTGCCTTCAAAGAGTTTATTGATTCTCGCCCCCCATGGTATTTTAGTAAAGGGATCAATGAACTACCTATGAGATGACAAGAGTGCATAGATAACAACGCGGTGCATACTTTGATTAATTAAATATATTTTACAAAATCAAAATGCATTTTATATTCCTCCCGTACAAAAAGACAGCTTCATATGTAAGGACCTAATATATATTTATATATATATATATACAAAAGTACAGCAATAACTGTATTCTATTTTTTTTATTTAATTATGCGATGAGACGAGAGGCACGTTCACCAGATGATAAGTGATACGCCTGCTCATAGTAACGTGGTGCTAGTCAGGATGTTAAACTTTGCACCACATCGCGTTCATCACTTGAGACATAAGCTGTTGAGTCTTGTTACCCCATTAATTTCACTAGCCACAGCGCCCTTCAAACCGGAATACAATAATGTTTGAACACTACTATTTGGCGGCAGAAGTAAGCGCTGAGCGTTACACACCTAGACGGTCTCCGGCAACAGAGACCTACCATCAGTAATATTTCTCCATTTCTCTCTATATTGCTTGTACAGACCGAGGCCGGCAGAACGCGGCGGTCGTACCCCTCCCCCCCCCCGTATACATCACGAAAGAGTGCGAGTTAGGCCCCATCAGAGCTTGAGCTTTCTGTGAAGAAAAACATCATAAGGAAACCGGCATGTTCCAACAACTACAGCTTTCGCGGACATGCGTCATCTCTGAAGCCGCACGTGGGCAGGATACTGGATAAATAGCCTTGCTTCTCCCCTTTTGAGTAAAATCTAGAAGTCCCAACAGTGACAACATTAAGTTTGTTTATTTTAATGAGAGAAAAGTGTCACATTAGCAAAGTTAAGGTGAAGCGGATATTCATCATCAGCAGCCGATAGTCGTCCACTGCTGAACATAAGCCTCCCCAAAAATCTCCACATCGAACGGTTCCGTGCTGCTCACATCCAGTAGGTTTCTGTGATTCTCACCGGATCGTCGGTCCACTTTGTGGGTGGCCTCCCAACACTACGTGTACCGGTACGCGGGCGCCACTCGAGCACCTTACTGCCCCATCGGCCGTCGATCCTTTGAGCAATGTGCCCTGCCCACTGCCACTTAAATCTAGCAATCTTTTAGACTATGTCGGTCACCTTAGTTCTTCTGGGGATCTCCACATTTCTGCTTCGTTCGTGCAGAGAAACTCCGAGCATAGCCCTCTCCATTGCCCTTTAGGTGACTTGCAGCCTTTTCATAAGGCCGATATTAAGAGGCCACGTCCCGATTCCGTACGTCAAAATTTGTTACTAATACTTATACGAATAATGTGTACACTGCAGTACATTAGTTAGACGAAGATTCTTAAACCCATATGAGAGCCATCTCTTGTGGTGGGTGAAATAATACCGATTTTAATATAAATTCCCTGTCAGTGCGCTATTAATATATTGACGAATCTGCCTAGAATAAAAATATAATGGTCAGGACTTACCCCGTGTAGAAAACAATAAAAGATACATCAGGTTCTTAAATGATTTGAAAGTATGTTCACCCCGCAGCCGCTATCTGATGTTTTCGCCGCAAACAGTGGCAGACTAAACACAGTGTATAGCGGCAAACACGGAGGACACAACACAGCGCACTGAGTAAACTGTCACTGCGCTGATAAAGGGAAACAATCCCTGCAAAAGAGCAAACAATCGCTGCAGCGGACACCCGCCGACACCCGCCGACACCCGCCGACACGTCCCAAGGAGACGTCGGGCGGGCCAGTTGCGAACAATTGCACTCATTTACTTTAATAAAAGATGGCTGCCCCGAGATCCGGAAGACAATGCGGCGGGGGCAGCGCGCAGCCAGCACGCCGCGACCTCTGCCGTGGAGTCACCGATAAATCAAACCGGGTGCTCCTGTTGTGACAGCTCGCGCCATCTTGCCCCTGTGCCTGTGTGGTCCGCAGTTTCGGCGGGAATTCACAATGTTTGTTATTCAAGATGATATTGAAAAATACAAATATCGACAATCTTGTTGCATCGCAGCACTAACGCTCGGTCTCTACAAGCTAAACAACAATGCACCTCTGCACAGTGAGGGGTTCGCGCTCAGAATACTCTGACCACCTCTACATGTGGGAGCCGGTGCACAGCAATACTGCAATGGCGCCAAATTAACAATACGTGGGTGGTAACTGGGCGAGTTCGGGGAACTGTACCACTAACCAAACATAGAACATGTGGCCCCGGGACCGCAACACGGACCTCCGTGTAACGAGGCGGGGCAGTCGCCGCCCCACGGACGCAACCACACCTAATTTGTACACGCTCAACTTAAACTATGTGACAGCCTGTAAATAACTTAATTGGCTAACAAACTTTATTCAAAAACGGAAACGATCGGATGCTGTTAATTCTAATATTTTCTCTTCGCCTCGTCGCTTAACTTTGCAATACACAATCGCCAGCTGTCTGCTTGTTACTCAACTTCAAGCTACATTAATCTTTCGATAGCAATAGCTTTTGAAGCACTAAAGGCTGGAATCCACCATCATGAATTCTTGAAATAAGCATGCAGTGCTCAAGCGGAACTACCTGGAAGTCTAATCAGGTTTTTTTGCAACATGATTTTACGTTTCGTATCCTCTTCCATATTCATCATCATCATTATGCAACCGATGAACGTCCACCGCTGGACATTGGTTATTTATAATTTACCAATATTCCACAATGCAAGGTCTGGCGCTGTTTGAGTCCAGTGGCTCCCCGCGATTTTTATAATACTATTTGTCTCCTCAAAGAGGAGTTGGCCCGGCCCTCACGTGCTGCGCCTATATTAGTGCCACCTAAATACCTAAAGCGGCTAAAAAGGTTTTCGAACCAGAAGTTTTCTAATTATTATTAACTTAACATTTTCACCATTCATCATCATTATCAGACCATAGACGTCCACAGCTGGACACAGGCCTTTCCCAAAGTACTCCACGTTTATAGAGGTTCATATGAAGGGATTTGGGCCATTTCCCATCACGCTGGCCCAATGCGGGTTGGAGGATTTAACATTTACTTACCTTTTTTTAAAGCGAAGTCATTTCAAACGTACTTTACTGATTTGCACCATAAACAAATTTCATCACCATCTGGTGTTACTAAAGGTAGGTCTCTGTTGCCGGAGACCGTATAGGTAATAACCACCGCAGCGCTTACTGCAAACGACAAACAGCGGCATGCAAATTTTACTGTGTTCCGGTTTGAAGGGTGTTGTAACAAGTAAAATTACTGGTGTAACAGGACTTAACATTTTAATCTCAAAGCGACGAGCGCGTTGTGGTCCTGTGTATAGGATTCTCACAGGCACGAAGTTATGGGCAAACGTTTCACTTATCATCAGGTGATGGTCTGATTGATCTCTTCGCTTCGTTGAATAAAAAAAAAGACGGCGACTCTGGCTAGATTGCTAACTGAACAAAATGCGGCGAGCTGTCAGTGAATTGGTAGCGGGTTGGTGGCGAGCTGGACTCACCGTTACGCTATAGTATTCATTAATTCCACGCATGCGCAGCGGCGGCCGTCCGCGCAGCGCCCCGCGGCCCGTCGCCGCAACACATGCGCATATGTCTTCCTAATTGGGTTTTGGGGACTCACGTGTACCTTGATAATTATCTATTGTTTCATTAATTAGATTTAATGCTATCACATGTGTGTCGTCGGAAATGTCATTATTTAGCCTAACATTTATTCTTTCATCATCAGAGTCCGTAGTAAGCATTCCCATCCACTCTCTGTTGCTGCCAATCAACTGCTTTACACTTTATAAAGAGTCAACACATTGCCTTCTGATGGTACATGAAGCACCTTTAATCAGGGACGTAGTGCTAATCGCGACCTGCTACTGAAGCCACATTGCTCTCGTCGCCTTGGTATCAGATTATGATCAAGATTTGGGACGGTCTGAGAAAGTGAGCCGATTCTAGTGTGTAATTATATCTTAGTTCAGCAACAGGGTGCTTGTCAGAACGGCATGAAGCATTGCCCCGGCGATCGAAACATGAGCTCTCCAAAACAGCATTACAACTACATATGGAATGGACTGTCATATTTGAGGCGTCCGAATTGTTCTGCCGAACCACAGACAAATAGGAATGTACCACGCTGATAGCCAACGTTCACTATTGGAGAAGCACTTAAAGAAGAAGAAGACAGCTAGATGTTTTGTAAATATAAATATTATAATAATTTATTTGGACCGCTGCCACGGTACAGCAGATAACCCCTTACTATGTAATTCGGAGATGTCAATTTATCTTTCGGAGGCTGAGTAGGTACTATGTACTGCCGACTGCCTCAAGGAGCAATCGGTAGTCGTACAACTGCCCTGTAGTCTCAGGTTATTAAGATTAGGCCTAAGGAATTCCCTGCCTGTCGTACAAGGCGACTAAATGGCTCCTCGGGTTCGTGAGCCTTGAGCCTTGTCTTCCCTTCAGAAGTAAGGTATCTTTTAAAAAGATTTCCCCGAAGTAAATAAAAAGGAGAAATCGGTAGTCGCACATAAGCCTGCTGAGTATTGGTACGCATTATACAGATGTCATCATTGTTGACCTCATTGTAATTTAAATTCATGTGAAGGTGAAGCGTTAGCTTAATGACTGAACACTTGCCACTGATCTGCGCGGCCACAGTGCATGCCTCGGCGCGGCGTCAACCGCCAGGCAGCGCGGTGCCGGCGCGCACCCATCCGAGTGAAAGTGACCAGCGTCGCGCCCCCACTTATGAAACACGTAGATATTACAATTCGCCGGCTGATGCTTCCGCCGCCGCATTGCCTCGGACATCATCGCCGTGGAGTCGTTAAATGATGCAACTGCGAGTGCATTAAAAAGTGATTTAACGTACTTGCGTGCGCGTGCGCCGGCGCTGGCGTATCCGCTGCGGTAGGCGCGCGCAACAAAATGCAAACAAATCAAAATACACTGATACATTTACATGCATTTCTCTATTGTCTATAATTAAAGTTTCTGCCAATTTTTTAACTTGATTTTGGATCACGTTGATCCTGCTCAAGCCAGTGACAGCCATCGATCAGCATTAATTACGAACTATTTGTACCACATGGCGCCGCACTTTGGGACACAAGATCACCTTATTAATCGAATCATTTAAAATGGCAGCAATAGTCTGTTGTTCAAAATTGAATGTAATAAAAACGCAAAACCTCTTCCTTTGAACCACAAGTCGGACGCATTACATCACATCCAGTCTGGTGGTAGGTCTCTGTTTCCAGAGAGTGTCTAGGTAGGTACCACCACAACACCTATTGCAGCCGACAAACAGTACTGTGTAAACGTTACCGTATTCCGGTTTGAAGGGCGCTGCAGCTAGTGAAATTACTGGGGCAACGAGACTTGACATCTTATGTCTCAAGACTACGAGCGCAATATGGTGCTGTGTATAACATCCTAACTAGCGCCACGTGGTTATGGGCAGGCGTGAAATGTGCTCCGCGCCTTTCGTCTCAAGGCGTCTCGCTTACTATCAGGTGAACGTCTCGCTCGTCACGTCGCTTCGTAGGATCAAAAAACATCCGTAAACGCTAATAGCAGTTGATACCCCAACACCAACACAGCACGCGATATGAATAGTTCCGTTTACGTTGTCGAGTAGTGGAGTTCACTGATTCGATTCCCAACTCATGGGGTCTTAGCCCATCGTCCACAAAAGCCTAGACCTGGATCATCAGTGAACGTTATTGAAACTACGAGTATGGTTATATACAAAATCAAAATAATCAGTTATAACTGCCATGTATCGCGTAGTGCTGGATGTCAATCTCGCAACTCGGAAGCGCCAAGCAGCCCGGGAAATAAGGAAAGAAGCGGAAGCTGGTCAGCGACCGCGACGTACGGCTCTATCAATTATCTTCGGCTGAGCCACATTCACTGCGCTCCGTGGATATTAATCGGCGATAGTAACGACTTCTTTACTCCCCGATCATTACACTGTAGTCATGATCGGCAGGCTCACCGGCACCACATAATAACTGGCAGATAGTAAAATTAATCCTAGGTAATGTAAAACATAGAGCAGGCAGTATATAATACTAACCTGGAAACGTTTTGTTTCGATCAGTTTATTCAGAGACATGTACTATAAATATAAGAGTCGACATTCATTAAAATCAAAATCTCTTTCTGGCTGTGGACAGGATCTAAATCCCAGCAGTGGGAACATTAATAGGTTAATTTAATAATTGACTACTTACTACTAACTTTGTAGTATTGATATTTGAAAACTACGTCTCCGGCCACTTTACCCTCCGCATATCATAAATGGTATCTAAGAAGGGGTTACTACAAGGTAGCGGAAGAACAAGGTCTCTTAAGCAGCATGTGAAGCGTGGGCAGTATCAGATATTCCCCCCCGTTGGATGCACAGGGTCTCCAGTCGACATTAGTATGGCTGAAATTGAGATATGATATATAAATTTGTAAGTATCTAAAACTATTTTTAGAACGGAGCACTATATGTTGTAAACTTAGATGAATAAGCTCTAAGAGACAATGTTCAAACGATGAACTTAATGTTACCAGTATAATACATAACTTTCGTAAAATGCCGATGGCCCCAGAAAAAATTCGTGCAGTGGAAAAAAACGCCAGAGAGCAGATAGTGCCACATCTCGGTAAACAACGGCAGCACAATCACTGCAATTGTAACTGCTTCGGCGGAGTCGATCCTTCCCTGCTGCACCTGATTTAAGTGCAGCATGATTTTAAACTGTAAAACGATACAATAAAACGAGGGATCCAAAATGGGTTAAAAAAGCTATAATTTGAGTGGACACGATGAATGTTATTATAAAACCGGGGCACTGTAACATAACGAGCTATCGCACTTTCTATCACTTATAAAATAACTCGGTGCGTTAACAAAACAAAACTTCAACATATATATAAACCAAAATCGAAAAAAAGTCCACCGCTTCCCGTATCCGGATGTACTGTCAGGGCCTCACCCAGCGACAGGTAAGCCAGCGCGCGAACCATCGCTGGCTGGGGCGCAGGCGCCGTGCGCGCGCCGCCTGCTGGGGCAGCAGTGGACGGCGCGGCGCGGGGCGGAGCGCCGCAGACCCGCCGCGCCGCCGGCCCGCGGTGCGGTGGACCTATCACTAGATCGAAAGGCGCGGAGCACATTTCACCAAGTATAAAACGCAAGTGAACCTCTTGCAGTGCATCAGTCCACACCAAGAAGTCAACAACACCACCTAAACTCGCCAACATGATCGCATTCGTAAGTCATTTGCCATTTATTTCTCCGTAAATCCTTTCATTGACGTAACTGAACGGAAGTGCGACGGTCTTGCCCGGACCGGACCCGGAGCCCGCCCACCGGATCCGCGGTCTGACCTGACACAATGTATTTATGTTTTTACAGTCGGCATCTTACGGTTACCTTCTTATTAAAAGAGTTATACTACTTAATGTAATTATTAGACTGTAAACAGTTATATAATAATCATAACATCAATAACTGCTCGATTTGAAATTATTTTATTAAAAAAATAGTCATTTCTCGGTCCCACTATTGGGAAACGAAACCTTCTCTAACAAAGAAAGATGTCATTTTTGAAAAGCCATTTACCAACCACGTTGGCAAAGCACTTGTTGGTGGATATCGCATGCCCAAAAAAGCTGTCGTTCTTAGAACGCACCGGTTTCCTTTCAATGTTTTACTTCACCGGAAGCTCACGCACAGCAGGGATCGTACTCGTGCCTTCTCAAGAAGCAGTTCCTGCTTATGTAATTTTTTAATATTCATTCATTAAAAGTAAACAAATCTGTCCTGCTCTCGTACAGATTAAATATATAGATAAAATATTTTCATAGTAATTTTAAAAGCACGTGGTGGTCGCGGTGGCCGCACACCGCACGGCGCACACCGCACGGCGCACCAGGCCGTGCACGACCTTACTGAACAGTTACGCAATCAGATCCGATCGCGCCCGGTGAAAGGGAGGGCTCACTTCCGGTCCCGCAATATCACAAACGTTCACCCGCGAGCTGCACACTTCTCGTTTTGCTCATCCACGCGGACATTCAAAAGATTCTTATAGATTTTATTACGTGTATTGATTATGCAACTGTTATCTCGTATTTATCGAAAATCGTCACTAATATGTGCTGCAGGGATGTTTACCTCTTGTATAATGTGGACGGTAGCAGTCCACCAACGCTTCGCTCCTAGCTACATCACCACACGGACGCACGGACGTACGGGCGCCGGCGCATGCGCATGCGCATGCGCTCGTGCTCCAATTTGACAACTATCAATGAGACGCATTTGTTTACGTTATACAAATTGCGTATCATTTATGCATATATTACGAGCGATATAAATATATTATTTCTGTATTAATTTTACTTTTTTTATTTTAGGGCTTTGGATAATTATTACAGCAAACTTTTAAAAATTACAACATAAACGTAAGCAAGATGAAGCATGAATCGCATTCAATTTTGCCTTCCAGAAGGCAGCAGTTATCCTGGCCGTAGCGGCAGTCGCCAGCGCGCGCCCATCTGACGAATGGGAGCCCGAGGGCCACTCGCATACGGAGCACACGAAACCGTACCACGTGACCGTGGTAAAGAAGATCGGCGTGCCCATTCCCCATCCCGTCGCCGTCTCCGTGCCGCAGTACGTCAAGATCCCGATCCCGCAGCCCTATCCAGTTCACGTCACTGTCGAACAACCGATCCACGTGCCCGTGTACAAGGTATCGTTCACTGTTGGAAGCTTAACTCTTTATTAACATAATTTCGAAGTAGAAACAGCCTTATTCGGATTAGGATGTGTCTATTCAATTTGATCTTCAAACGCAGTCACCATCTTGTTCCCCTGGCTAGAATGAGATTGGAATATAAGTATCTCGACAAAGAATTACACTTCAATAACGAACGTATCCTTGCCGATACGGCGCCGAGAAGAAACTCTAAACAGATTTAAATGATCTAGATCGGCGTCAGTAACTATCTTTGCTGCCTCAACGTACTAAATCATGGTTTAACTGATGGTTAATAAGTATGTTCAACAGACTGCATTAACTGCAAGAACATTAGCGTTTGTCTTTTCACTTGCTCCGCGCAGATCATTAAAGAGAAACTCGACATTTTTCCATGTTCAGCGGACGCTGCCGTCAGATTCTGTCACACCCATTGTGGTGCTGACACTTTTTGCAGAGATTACAATCTTTGCGATCGCCGACACGCGCGCTCCGTTCACGCGCCCGCGTCTCCTCCCGCACCCGCGCTTGCGTAATGCCGACCGCCGCGAAAGTAAGAGCGCGCCGCTCGAGCGTGGACCAAACCATCACGTCTGACTGCGCGCGCGCACACTCGTCAACTCGTATTGGCGAAATGTTATAATAACGTTCAAAGTTCACGTCCATTTACATTTTCATGATGTTGTCTTTATTACGTAATTGGTACTAAAATATTTATAACAATACTGCAGTCGGCAGATGATTATGTGTCATATTATTAATTGAGAAAACATTCGACGAATATAAGTTCTTTTGGCTGTATAATATATATACATAAATGCATTGTGGTTATCCATATAAGACTTTCTTACATTTCGCAGGTTGTACCTCAAGTAGTGGAAAAACCTGTGCCTTACACCGTTGAGAAGCCGGTCCCGTATGAGGTCGAGAAGCCTTACCCGGTTGAGGTAGAAAAGAAGGTGGAGGTGCCAATCCCCAAACCTTACCCCGTCCACGTACCTGTTTACAAGCACATCTACCACCACAAAGGTGGCAAGCACTAAGCGGTATAGCTTACCTTGTAAGCCCCCGCTTGTGCCCGGGCCGGGGGTGTCGGGTCCCGCCCGTTTGTAAATACAAAGTAATGTAGTCCTGATGGAATAACTCCATTGACCAGTTCGTTGTTGTGATATTTATTGTGTGTATTATCCAATATGTTTTGTTGTCTGTTGCTGTCTGCATCGTTGTTGACTATTGTATAATTGTTGTTAATTTTTATAAATCATTACAATATTTTAAGAAATTTATAGTTTTTATATTTTTACAACCTTGTACCAACTGATATCAACTCGCGCTCATTAACCCCATCGCCTGACGTTATGTGAATGCGGTTGCACTGACAGCCACCGCTTTGGAGGTGAACATGTTATAAGTAAAATAATAAATATTAGTTAAACGATCATATGCCCTTCCTTTCCGGTTCCTCTTTTTCCCCGCCGATACAACAAGCAGCAATAACACCGCGCCCAGTTTAGAAAGTAAATTGTACCACTTTCTCGTTTTTAATGATTGGAAAGATATACGATTACTATCTTCAAATATACAACAATAGCTTAACTATTGTAACTAATCAAGACCTCCTTCTAAAAATTAATTCTTGGCAATAGTTAATAGTTATTTAAAATTCAAAATATAATAAGATTAGGACATTGACAAGTTAAACATGTCGTATATAATTCATTAGCATAAGTCGCTTCCATAGTAATTAATTTCAAACATAGAAAGAAAAAACTTTTGTTCGGTACATAACAATTTAACATACACACATTAAATTTGCACACACCGAAATGGCATCCACCTCAGTTACGTGCTGCAGCTAAAAGCTGTAGCCAGTAACACCAAAAACAAAAAAAAGGTAAAAATACTTAAAAGAAAACAACATTAAGAACGGACACAACCCAGTATAAAATTTAGAATCCGTGACAAAGACAACTAGATATAACAATACAATAAATGTTATATATATATATATATATAAACATGTATATGATAAGCAGGGAGCTATAACTACACAAAAAAAAATTACGCAAACATAACGCAATGGAGACTACACCTTTACATCATTCTCTGGTAAGTTGGGTGCATATTGTGTAACCTTTAATTTACATATTTGACGGCAGGTATGTCGCGTAAGGGTGGCGGCAGGTTGGTCCATATTTTTGCAGACGCATGCTTAAAGCTCCCTTCGAACGCAGTGGTTTTATGTGTGCCCACACTGCCAACACATAACTATTTTGGCGAGCTCTGCTGGACCATATTAGTTTATGATATAAATTATTCTGGCTTGCATTTGGACCAAAGGACATATATAATTGTTTATCATCTGCATAAAGGTGGTATTTACAATTTTTAATGTCGCTGATAATATCAGCAGTATAGAGCGAGAAAAGAATGGAACGCAGAATTGAACCTTGGGAGACTCCGCTTTTAATTTGACGAGACGTTGAAATTAGCGTTAAGTTATCGTTTTTAATATTGACAAGTTGGGATCTTCCGTGTAGGTAGCTTTCAATCCATTTTATTACTTCTGGAGCGAAATTATAATATATCATTTTGGAGATTAACATGTCAATATTGAGAGTATCGGATGCCCGGAAAAATCAAGTAAAACAAGAATAGTACCCATACCTAAATCTTGTACTTCAAGTATGTTAGATGTAACATGAAGTAAAGATGTAGCAGTACTTCGTCTTTTGCGGAAACCAGACAGCGTGTTAGGAAGTATGAATTTATCTTCAAGAAAACATGCCAGCTGTTCACTGACGACCCTTTTAAGTACTTTAGATAGACATGGTAATAAGCTAATGGGTCGTAAATCTTGATACCTCGAAGGAAAGGTATTTTTTGGCAGCGGTTTGACGACTGAGATTTTCTAGGCTTCAGGAAAAGTTCAAGTTGCTATACTTTTATTAATAATATAAGTAATAAGCTCTACGGTATAAGGTAGTATCATTTTTATTATGTATAACGACAAGTATCCGCGCCTTTTGCATTAGTATTAATATTATCTATAACTTCCAAATATCAGCCACATTAACAAGCTGTTCACTTGCAAATCTATGCGATCTGTACAATTTTAAATCTAATTTATCTACATTGCTGCCACCGGGAATATAGTAAGGTATGTTATAATCTAATTTCTGAGGAAGAATATCTTTCTTTAGATATTTCCAAAGTTTCTTTGGTTGATTTATATTTGTATTAATGTATTTTGCAAAATAAACTTTTTTTCATTATAAATAGCAATTTTTACATAATTTTTTAGATCTATGTATAATAATATACGTGATGACAATACTTTTTAGTTTTAATGTACCTTGTATGTGCTTTGTTCTTTAAGTGCAACATAAATTTAATATTGCTTGTCAACCGTGGAGGTGTTTGTTGTTTTACTCTAACGGATTTCATAGGAGCATGGAGATCAAACAAGCTTAAGCAGAAATCACTGTGTCTTAACCATTTCATTGACTTTGTTTAGTGTTCGTATTTTATGCCATGGCATACACTGTGTATCATTTCCTAATTGAGTAATATCCATGTGTTTGAGTGCACAATGAGTGATGTTTGAACAAACTTTTTTCCTCACCATTATGTCTGCACAGCATGTTACAAAAGTATGATTTGTTTGTTTGGACTGTGTAATATCTATGTCTACGTGTTTTGCTAGTGCATCTGTAGATATTAAATCGATAAGCTATTTATTCACTGTGTTCGGTAAAATGAGTGACAATTTTACTACTTGAGATAAATTGAGAATATTAAGAAGAGTCTAGTTTTGTTTTATTAGCATTGTTGCCATCAAGCAAATCGATATTAAAATCACCAAGCAAAATAAGTTTATTATAATAAGAAAAGATAGTTATAGATTTAGTTAAGGCATTAAAAAATAAATACGAGGAGGGGGTACGCAGTGCCAATAATAATAATAATATTACTGAGGTCTAATTTAATCCACATCTGCTCAATAGTTTCACAAAAGGTATATGTACAAGTACGATATCTTAACCCCTATTTTTAAATAGCATCCAACACCTCCACCTCGACCACCACGCACAATCTCTAAACGTGGGCAATTCCGTAAAAAGTCACCTGCTATTGTAGGTGCTCTGCCCTCCTCGTGAACCTCAGCCTCAACCAAGCCTCATTTGTTGCTAATACATCCACGTTGCTCTCTGCAGTTGCACAAATAATTTCATGATGATGTGTCCCTAGCGACCCCGCGTTATATAAACCAACATTTAGAAATTTATTTTTGAGCATTTTTTTTATTTCATAACATTTACAAATAAATAAATATATTGAAACGACCAAACAATAACATAATGATTTTTTTTTTTATTATTTACTGCTTTGGGTCGCATGGTACTTACTGCCTTTGCCTAAGAAATAATCATAGACCGATTTAAAGAAAATGATCACCGGTATTATGCTTATAATGTTGTGACGTAAGTCATAATAAATAATGAAATATTCATAACAACATAAAGGGAATAAAATGTTTAGTGTTATATGGTAACATTTAGTGGCGGAGTTTCTAAACACACATAAAAGCATTAAGTAGAAAATAGTTGTTGACTTCTTGTTCCAGCCATGATCAGTAAGGACAGATGAATGTTCACAGCCATGATAGAGTTGAAACGATAACAAGAATACAGATCTGCTGCCGCTCCTACAGTTACTATTAACATTATAGGTTACATATTGCGCTAAATGGAAACTTTGAACATAACGTAAGTAAATCGTGTTAAGATTAAATTTTAAACTTTAAATTTAAACTAACATGAATCATTTATAACTTAAGTTTTTATACAAAATATAAAAAGTCAACAACGTCTAAACTGTGTACATCTGTTACATTATATAATTTCTTCTACACTTCATGACTAAGTTTGGTCACACCTGTCAACTGGTGCAGGATGCACGTAGCGTCACAACAGGCCTCGCAGTGTTCTGACGCTGTAAGGAGCAACTTCGCGCTGCTGTGTCTCAGAGAAAGAAAAAGATCAACGACGAGGACAACTATGACGGAACATCACATAACTTTTATAATACTGGGATATGATGAATTGATAACTAATCATGGCAGGCGCCAATATAATCTTCCCTAAACTGAGTCTTATCTGATACGGAGTAGCAATGCCGTAATTCGCGATGTAGTTACGACGCGACATGCGACATACGACGCGAACCCGAAAAGTCGTATCGTTACGCGTTTAAATATTATCTTCTTCTTCTTAAGGTGCCTCTCCGATTAGCGGAGGTTGGCAATCAGTTCACCATATTTCGCCTGGTCTCTTGCAAGGTGGAACAGTTGGGGTGGCACTCGCAATCCCAGTCCACTCCCTGATATCACGCAGCCACGATTTCCTCCGACGATCAACACTCCTTTTACCCGCCACTTTACCCATCAAGACGAGTTGTGAAGCACTTCGTACCTATCGTGCCTAAGCACGTGCCCGCGATATGATACTTTCTGGTCTTGATGGTCTGTAAATGTACGCGTTTTTTATTTATCCGTCGGAAGACCTCCCCGTTCTATGCTTTCCGAGTCCAGCTTAGCGACAACATGCGCTTGTATGATATATTATTTATGTTCAAATGTACATTTTAGTCGTTAATATATAATATAAAGTTTGTAGTGAGTTGTAAGCGCGAAGAGTTGCGCGGCTGAGCCGGGCCCGCGCAAGCTGCACTGGCACCGCCCGCTGGGCCGCATCACGTCGACAAGCGTGCGCTTCGTATAGGCAAATAAACACTGCATGCCCGCCAATATTGTATCCACCATGCCACGCCACCCGTAAGTGTACTATGCATGCTCTGCGCACGCGCCTGCTCGGCGACAACTTTCACCGACGCGGTCAAGGTCTCGGTCGATGACACAAAGAGCGTAGCGCGTGGCCTCTGCCGACTCTACCCACGCAACGCGAAACGACGCGACGCGACACGACGCGACGCGACACAGCGCAACGCGACCAGGTGCCGTTTGCAACCGGCTGTGACATTTGAACTGCTGGCGAGAAGCGGAACAATGTAACAGCTTGACAGCCTTAACCTTTCTAAACTGCAGTAAATACTCATTGCTCTTTTAATGCGAACTCCTGACGAAGTGGAAGCGTGTACAGTGCAGCAGCACCACGCCGATACTCGACGGGCTGCGGGACCCGACACCACAACGTGATAGTAAAGAAAATTATAAGCAGTTTTCATAAAATAAAAAACCTCAAACAATAATAAATAACATATATAAATAATAAAAACATAAATAACTTGGACAGCCAAGTGGTGAGGGTTCACATTGACACAGAAACTGTATTCCAAGGTACACATGCGAATCCGAGGCCTCACATTGTTATACATTTCTTCACCAAGTAGTGGAGCAGGTGACCACGAGTACACGTGCAGTGTGTCGTGAGCAAGTATAACGTAATGCAGGCGTCGGCGACGTCACGCTGCAGTTAACTATTGGCGCGACGTGGTCCGACTCTGCGGATTGTTGTATCAACTGGTTGTTTTCCAACAGGAGGAGGCAGGCGGCAGGGCAATGAGAACACGCGGGGTCAGGCAGGACGTTCATTTGGTGACAAGGAATACACGTGCCCGGCGTCGGTACGGCTGCTGATACGGCACTGGTTGCTGGACATATTTGGAATATCGAGGAGCTTCCGACGCGTCCGACTGTCGCTTGGCGGAGATCCTCGAACTGTTGTGTAATAACTATTGATTACCCTAAAGAGTTTAAATACTTTTGATTAATAATTGTTAATAATTATTTTAAAAGTAATTAATTATCGTGTACAAAGTAGAAACCAAAACGTAAGCGAATTACAGAAGTTTCAGAAGAGACAGAGCGGATTTTGAAGCCAGGTGTAGGGAAGAATCCTTTACTGCTGGTAGGTCTCTGTTGCCTTAGATTATCATCTATCTAGGTACCACCGCAGCTCCTATTGCAGGCAACCAACAATAGTGTGAAACATGACTGTTCCGGTTCGAAGGGTGATGCAGCTAGTGGAATTACAAGGGTAACGAGACTTAACATTTTATGTCTTGAGGCGAGATGTAGAGCAGTGTTTATCATCGTAACCAACGCCACGTTGTTATAGGCAAGCGTATCACTTACCATTAGGTGAACGTCCTGTCGCTTCATAGAATAAAAATTATCTATTTTCTCAGGGTTGCCCGGCGAAGAATCAGGATTAAGTCCGCCCTCTGTTCCCTTAGTTTAGAACGTGGTATGGTGAGACTAAATAAATACACAGGAAAAACAAACTTATGAGCTAATTATGTTTATGGCACGGGATTGTAAAACATTTTACGTTTAATTAATACTATATCTCGCTTTATGCGCTGCGGACGAGGCAGTAACGAGAGGCTGTAACGAGCGTCAGAACATTTGCTGCGTCCCTCCGTTTTATTACCAAACTCAGCTTATATTATTTCACATTGGTAACGATAAATTAAACCTTACCGCCTCGCAGTAAGCTTCTCTTCGGCTTCGGCATTACTAATCGCGGAGTATAATTATTGCACATTATGGTTTTATTGATACCGACTCTGGCTTGATCGTCGCAGAGGGGGGTGGAATTGAAATTGCAATTTAACAAACTAGTGTGTCCCCGCGGCTGCTCTCGCTGATTTGACTAAACACGATTAGGTCTCAGCCTGCACGAGTAGATAAACACAAAGTTACTGGACACGGTTCAGTTTCCTTTCTATATATGCCTAAACTGCCCTGTCCAAATGTGATTACCGTGGTAATTAGACCTATAGCGCTAGTGCTAGATGAATTATCTCATGTGACAAAGTGAAGGGCGTATATGTGATGCTGTGTATGCTGATTAACGACTTATATTTATTACTTGAACTTATTATTAAAGTCACAACTATGATCAGTTTACTCCGCAACTAATTACTGCCATATACTGAAGCCTAGATTTTACCGCGCATCCTACCTAAATTGTTAACACTGGAGGAGCACAGAAAGACAAAGGATCGCGACCGGCCCCGCGGCGCTGCACAGCTTTTGTCATCCCATTCCAATTCTCTTTTACTCCTCAGAATATAACATTAACGTCATAATTTTTTTTTGCATGTACTTTATGAAAACGATACCTGAATAAATTTTTACAATGTAAAAGATAAGCAGTAGGTCCATCTAAAAATATCCACACTACATCCATATAACCATATAACCATATAATGACAGATAACATGAACTCGTGTTGTTAGAGCAGGTAATTTAGTCTGAAATTATTAAGCTCTAAAATACTTGTAAACACACATATTTTTTTTATTGTTATTCAAGTTATTTTCACACAGCGACCCGACCTAAAAGTAGACTTTTTGCTTTGTTCTAAATCATAACAGATAAGACAGAATAAAATTGTTCAGCTGGGAGTACAAGCACTGCGATGGTAAATATAATATTTACACTTCCTGATCGTGTGTAATTAAAGTTCTACATTTAATTTTATAAAAATATCGCCATTTACATTCATAGCATCAATAACCGCGAGGCTCTCTCATTGTGATGCTGCGACGGAGGTCAGAGGACATAAATCTGTTGACGCGGGACGTCGGCTCCAACGGAACGAAGAATCAACGCAATCGTTAAATAGTTAAGTGCACCTCTTGAACCCGCCGCGGCCGCGACCGATCTCCGCCAATGCTATCAAACGTCTGAACCTTCAATGAAACATGATCAGAGCTTTACATGACTATGCGAACTGGTGGTAGCCGACTTCAGCAATACATGTTAGGGCGTAGTTAAGTAATGGTTTATAAACTCCTGCAATCTTACTGTTCCTATAAGATAAATCGCTCTGCCCTGCTTCGTGTTATGTATATTTATTAATCATATAATAATTAGTTTTATAATTGAAAACCGGAAGGTATTACCCAGAAGTACGACCTAGATTCGAACGATGTCAGCGCTGCAAGCCATGCGACTTTTGCAGCTTATCTGACACTGGGCTCGTGGACCCTAATCCACGGCCTGTTGGAGTACCACCACCACCACCATCAGCCGATGGACGTCCACTGCTGGATATAGGCCTCACCCAAAGCTCCCCACATCGATCGGTCCTGTGCCGCCCGCATCACCGGACACCAGGGGCCATAGTCGTCTGTAAGGTTTCACTTGGGGATTTTGGGCCATTTCCCACCATTGGCCTGGCTGGCTCAAAGCGAGTTGGTAGTTGGTAGGCCGCATTTGTTGTTTGTGGATTAGCTTGAGTCCCGTGAGTTGTTGTGCGGGAGGGACCCCTTACACTCCCCCCACCCAGAAGCACATACAGATATAATAAAGTTACAAGTACAAGTAACCTGATACAAGTGCAATGTAAAAGACAGTCAATCGCAAACGGAGCTTACTGTTTACACTTCAATTTATATCAAACCAAGTTTCCGTATTCATTTAGGATTGCACAAGTACAACACTTCTTACGAGTCTGCATTTCTGTTAAAGTTTTTTTAACAGCGGAAGTAGTAAAGCATCGCCATGGCTTTACAGTTGTTAGAGTTAAAGGCACTGAAGGTAGATCGCGCTTCATATTGGGCGCGTCTCGGAGACTACACGCGCTTTCATCCTTGGTTATTAAAGGCATCTTGACTTCACTCGCTAGCCGAGAACATAAACGTCGTTAAATTTATTTGATCCGTTGCATAAAGGTTTATTTGTAATGAAACCTTTCCTAATCCGTGTGAGAGTGCGACGCGCGCGCAGGCCGCGTCCAGAATAAGAAATAATCATAATCCCCGAGCAATTGGTTCCGCGGCGGGCGCTCCGCGTGCTCCGCTCTGCTCGGGCTCCGCAACCAAATTATCAAACGAATTTACGTACAGACCATCACATTAATATTGGTAACAGGAGACCCCAAGATAAACTATGTAACAGTATCAATGCAGTTCGTATAAATACAATAATGAAAAAAAAATTGTTCAATCTCTCAGCAATGACTTTCCACTGTTACTTGGTACTCTGCTAGCGCTGTGCTCGCCTAGGCAGCCTCACGTTGCGGGAGTAAAGGCTACCTATTTCAGTACTAATTCCTCGCGGTGACACCATTCCGTAAATGTATCACTCCGTGGCTAGTTAATTTGCACCCGACGGCACTATACACCAGACAATGCTACGGCACCCCGGCCCGGAGGACCCGCGAGTTTTTATTCCATTTTTTCGCTGCGGCAAAAGCGAGCGGCGCGCGCGCACCTGCCGGCCCCCCGCCGCGCCGCCGCGCCGCCACGCCGCCGAGCCCGCCTCCCGTGCCGATGGATTAATGCCGGGCTCTCTTACGGTTACAAAAAAAATACACCCAGAGGATAACCCGGAGGACAGATACGTGAGGTTCCTCGTCATTATACTTTTTTTAAACGACCGATTATAAATAATGCAATTGACCCGCGACGGTCTCACATTTATTTGAATTAGTATCCGATATCCCGTGTCATGAAGGAGGAGATTGCGTTTTTTTAATATCCACTTAATGATTGGGGCTCGTGTAAACGGACACGAAACTGAGCGAGGAACACAAACCGGCCTGGACTCATTTCACAATGTTTAAATTATCCAAAGGCCACTCTGATCCTTGGATAACGTTTGATTATTGTTTTAAAGCGCTCGCAATTGCATGCGCAATGGGATCTTATTCATGAACATAACAATAACACCAGAAGCAATCCCTAAATATAAAACAAAGCAAACACAACGTTGATGCAGCCCGCGCACCCCCGCGCCGCCACCCGCCCCAAGTAAACAGGAGAACAGCGGGCCGCGCGCCCGCCGCCCGCCGCCCGCCGCCCTACTCCGTTGCAATACAGCTCATATTAATTGAACATCACAAATTTGAAATCCCTCACCGCATTTTTGTCAGGTGATAAACAAACACCAGCGGGAAATGGCGCTCGCGAAATCTGGATAATTTCGGGAGCTTTATCAACAAACAGGGAGTGCGGCGGCGGGCGAACCTGTCGTGACACCGAACATAGCCCGGCACCGCCGTGTAATTGCATCATGCCTGATGTAACGCTGGCTTTAACAAGTTTATCGAACGACCCCATTTGCAGCGATCAGTGGCTGCGCTTTGCGTTCGTAAGGATGGGAGCGCTCGGCCGCCGCGCGAGCTGGTCGTGCCGGCGGACACCGCGCGCGGATGTGGGGCGTCGCACGGACATAGTACAGAGCTGAATGTTCTCGCCGTGAATACACCATAATATTGCTTGATGTACTGGCGCTTCGTTTGCAACTGATAAACAACTACATTCACGGGTGAACGCAAATCATCTCATCGCGCTATCATAAAATACTTAACACGTAACACTCTAATATTATTTTACGTCGATTCATAACATTTTATAAACACAAAAACTAAACCAATCAATTTACTAAAACCTCATCTAACTAGTCCAGAAAAAGATTCACCAGTAATAATTGTTCCTGAATAGTAAGCAGAAATTTTATGCATTAACTAGTGCCAGATGTTACCAGTCGAAGGTAGAACTAGTAGCAGGATTAGAAGGTGGACAGAATTCAAATGTCATTAGTACAAGTTTGTACTTATACCAGTATATAGAATATGAACACATATTCTTATGACATATACATTACAAATCGATATCTAAACATTGTTGAAAACGTGTTACCTGGCCTTAACGACGCACCCCAGGGGTGGCGCGGCCAGCCCGCACGGGGCCCGCGCGCACGCTACAACCATTCTTACCGAGGTTTAACCAACAAGAAACAGGAGGGTGTCAACATTGTTTCGCGATGTTAACGTCACACCGTAACCACAACCGTATAATCGCATTCCTTTTGTTTATTCTATTCGGATTGGCCATACAAGCATTGTATATATTTGAACTTGTCCATTTTTGTAGCACCAGTTTTCAATTATCGTCGATTACGTAAAAAACTATCATTTGTTCCCAAATCAACATAATTATCACATTATCTATCTTCCACGGTCGCGGTAATAACCACCTTACCGCTAAGTAACAATAACCATACAAACATCATTTAGGTTCCAGTCGGCGGGCGCCGGAGCTGATTGAATTGCTGTGCTTAAAACATATCACCAATATTTCGGTGTATGCATGCTAATGAGAGGTCTTCTTTGCACGAACGGTGTGTTCGGTTTCGGAAAACTTATAAGTAGCACAAAACCTATTTCCGCTGTCATAGAGTAGTGTGCGTCATTATGTCCCCGGCAGAAAGGCGCTGGGAACAGCTTTACGAACTTTACGAACTTTACAAAAGTAATGAGAATTAACATCCCTCTCACCTCGCCGCTGCGTAGCACGAAGACAAAAGGTTTTAAATGGTTCAACATACAGGATACCGTTTTGTTTGTTTCAGAAAAAACCACAACTATATTAAATCAGACATAGTCACTTTTTTAGTTTAACAAAAAATATACAGCAGCGTACTGCAATGTGTATCAAATAGGATTACATGATAGATAAATATGTAAATTTTGGACTTTATCTTAATTAGAGTACACGGTTCATAGCTGTGTAACGCGACCCCCGCGAGCGGCCACCCCGTCCGCAGCACGGGTTCGAACCTTTTTTTTTTCTCTCGTGGGTAAATCCTACATCAGATACTCTTCTGCAGCCGGGTCAGCAGAGGTTATATAGCCGGAAAATATAGTTATAGAGCCGGGAAGTTATGTAGGACTCTTACTGGCTAAAAGCCCATGGTATCCTTCTCAAAACCCTTGGTCGGAACTGCGGGAACGCTTACGCATACATCCGCTGTGCCAACGCCATTGATCCATTACAGGATCTCGCCTCAGAGTTGAGCTGCCACACCTTTCACTAACCCACAGAATCACCGTACGCGCCACATCGAGGTTTCTGATATACGGCAACAAGCGACCTCCGAACCCGCTGCCGTAACCTCTGTTATGGGGGTTGGAGGGTATTATGCATTCTCCTCCGCCGCCCATGTCTCTGGCTACGAATAAGGAGAAGAGAAGTTTTTTCTCTCTCCCTCTCCGCCGCCTCCTTTTGCGACATCACTTGTTCGCAAAAGGCGACGCCTGCACTCCACACCTTCTCGCTTCCTGTGATAGCCTTAATAAAAGCAAGCGAGAGGTCTCTCAGTATTTCAGCGTTAAGATCTCCCCGTAAATTTGTCCAACTGAGACAATCCTCCAACGTATGCTGCGCCGAGTCCTCATCGCCTCCACAATGATGGCACATAGCTGTTGGCTCTCTACCAATGCGGCACAGGTACTTACCGGAACATCCGTGCCCGGTCAGCACTAGTACCAATCGGAAGGTCAAAGCGCTATGCAGTCTGTTCAACCAGTCATTTAAAACCGAGAACGGAGCATCGATAGTGCTGTAGCCAGCTCTGGGATATGCGAGTCTGTCCTTCCACCGTTCAATAACAGACAGTCGAGCGTGTAACCTCTGGAGAGCTAGTTCTTTTGCGGAGAGCTGTTGTCCTTGCGTTCGACGTTCCGAGCGCCATACATAAGTTAACGCTAAAAGCTCCGCCTCCAAATCCCATGGAGGGGACGCCCTCTAAAACACACACCGCCTCAAAAGAAACAGTGCCGTAACCCCGAATTACCCCAATAGTCATCGCTCTTTGGGGCCTTCTTAAATATGTGACAGTGTGCTCCGTTAGAGAATTGGCCCATACAGGTGCTCCGTACAAAGCCATTGACCGCACTACGCCTAGGTAGAGGTGCCGGAAGCTGGCTTCGGGTCCACCGATATTAGGTAACAGGCGCTTTAGAATAGCAACTACTCCCTTAAGTCGAGGAGCCAATTGTTGGCAATGCTCTTGAAATTTCCATCGGCTATCGAGAATGAGCCCTAGATATCTCATATTGAACCCAACCTCGATAAAGGCGTCCCCTACTACGATGCGGAAACCTCGCGGTGGCGCTTTCCGGGCCCCATGAAAACATATAGCCTCAGTCTTGGTTAATGCCACTTTTAGTCCCAGCATACGTATTCTTTTAATACCTTGTGCCACCGCCTCAATGGCAAGACGAGCAGCAACCGTGAACGTGATCCCTCGAGCTGCGATAAGAGTATCGTCGGCATAACAATCTATACTCCCGCCCGGGACAAGATTGCCTCGCAGTACCCAATCGTACCCTATGTTCCACAGAAGAGGCCCTAAAACAGAGCTCTGTGGAACACCGCATGAAATTTTTTGGCGCAAAACTTCGCCCTTTTGTCCACGGTGTGTGATGTAGTGTTCACAGAGATAGTCATTGACGATTCGGCAGAGGTAGTGTGGTACACGATGGAACGTAAGTGTCTCTTTTATGCATGTCCAGGGTAGCGCGTTGAAGGCATTGGCTGTGTCAGTTGAGACGGCCAACAACACTTTCTTCTGGGCCAAAGCTTCATCCGAGTAGGCCTTGACACAGTTGATGGTGTCTATTGTTGAACGACCAGCGCGGGTTCCAACCTGCGATAACCTATCTCCATATAATCACTGGCCCCGATCGTCGGGACTGACGAACAAGTAACAAACCATCCGTTACCCGACAGTGACCTTTACCAACAACAGTTATTTAACAAAGTTTCGTCGACACACCGAACCGCCGTTCGTACCGCCGTGCAGCTCCGCACATATATATTTACCTAGATTTATCTAGATGAGGTACCAGCACCAGAAATTAATTCTTGAGCTTCTACCATACCGGCATGATCAGCTACCACTCAATCGAACGTGTCCGCTCTCTCTCCGCGCCATTGGCTTTATCTAACTGTCGTTAAACTATGTCTTTATTGTCTAAAAATATCTCTTTGAGAAGACATAGTACACAGGAACAACTGTGATGACAGATTCATACAGTTAACTGGCTGTTCCCGGCTCTTCTGGCCGTAACACCCCCGCAACTCCCTCTGCGGCTACAAATTTCAAACCACCAGGCCTTATGATTCTAAAGATATTTTGATGAGTCTCTAAACAGGTGGAAAAGTAACAACTTCATTCTATTCTGAACTATAACGTCCTTAATAAATTATCCAGTCCATTTGTGGTGCATGCACTGAATGCGATTGACTGATGTGGAGGATAACTACGGCGCCAAGCAACGCTGAAAGCGGTTCCACCGCTGGTTTAAGCAATTACCGAGGAAACCTTATCATACTTACCAACAGAAATGTATTTCGGTGCCTAATAGTATTTCTGTAAAGTAAAAGAGATACCGACTCCCACTGACGCACACTCGTGTTGCTGCTCTTCCTCACATGATGGCTGCAGACGACGGCTACGGTCTCGCTCCTCGTGCAACTGGCGGCGTAACTAGCAACTTCTGCTTAGTTATGACGTTATCAACCGAATAACGCCCATTACTGAGCATAGGGCTTCTTCAAGTATTGGGGGGATTGGGCTTTAATCCAGCACGATGATCCAGTGCGGGTTGATGGGTAATCAGAGCCTCGGCTATTGTTTAGCTGGGTGCACCGCGTGCAGGTGAGGTCGACTTGAGTTCCATAATATATTGGGCAGAACCCCTTACATTCCTGCTTAGTAAAAGAAAATAATTACAATTAAGAATTTTATTGAGAATTCCTGGTAACGAGGTTAAGGATGGGGTTCACTTAATCGTTATATTATGTAAGTAAAGAACGTAGTGTTCATCACCACTTGACTCTTAAACTGATCTTGTTGACTTGGTATTTTTTCACAGTTTCATGAGTTAAGATAACTTTCGAACCTCTGTCAGGCACAGGACCCTTCAAAGAACCATTTTGTTTTTAATGATAAACTCTATTATGACCAGTTTCTTCGCCTGTTTTTTCTGTAAACGTCCACATCTCTAAAAAAGTTAATCCCATCAGCATAGTCTTCATCATTTGTCCCGCCGCCGACACCCCAAACTCAATCCGAAGTCTCCGTCTGAACAACCCGAACAGCCGGCGCGCGCTGCAACATTAGTCAAACTGTCAGGCGGTCACAGGGAACTGTCAATGAAGCGGCCATAACTAGACGGATCACCGGTAGCCTAGTGACACGGAGCAAACGGTGAAGTGCGAACCGGAACCCGCGGCGAGCGGTTCCGTGCTGCGATTGCGATTTTAGAGTTGCACAAACTCACCCACTCATATTTCTGTAACCTATGTAGAAATTTCACGCAGGATTTAGTACACCCGCAGTGTACCTGTCAAGTGTAACAAAAATCATGAATTTTCAGTGAAACAATAAATTATTTAATTATTTGGGCCAACGCCCGTAAAATTTAGGTTTAATAGTGTTATCATAAGTTTTAATAGACTTAAAAAAGAAATTTAATACATTATACTGGTTTCCTTTTACCTGCAGTTATATATAAAGTTAAATAAATCGAATCAGGATTTTAACAAGTAAAGAAATTTTAGTGAAAGCTCTTAACTTTTCGTACAAGGTCGGTAAGGTGGGTTCTGTTCACCGCAACGGGACCCTCTGGACCGACAACCAATGAATACAATAGGCTCTATGATATATTGCGACGTCCAGGTCGACGTTGACTTGATTTTGACAAACAACAGGTCGGGAGACGCGGCCGCGCGGCTCTTAATGGAGTTGGTGATTTGTTCCCCCAGTTGAGGAGAATTAATTGTCGCGATGAGCTCGCCGCTCGAGCGCTCGCTCTGCGACCTTCTGTACAAAAAGATCAATCTAAAGAAAGAATTCATAAAATTGGAAACTACTTTATTTTGATTCGATTTAATCAGTTTTACCGGCAAGTGTTTAATTTAATAAATAAAACATTTTGACCTTTTCTTTGTATATATGAGAATGGTAGAAAGGTAGGCAGGATAAAAGAGATTCAATCACAAACCAAATTCTATCGCTCGTGCCCTCATCTCCGCCGACACAGTTCTACAATTCATTATTTCTACGACGAAACAATCTACTTTGAGGGTAGGCAAATGCCAGGCTAAGTCCTCGTCCCACACGTGTCACGTCTTCGGCAAATGCTCCTGTCCTTAAAAATCGTTCAAACAAAGGTTTTGGCAGACAACAATGGTTTGAGCATTTGAATGAAATAATACGACCAGATAACTCACATTTTTTTTTCACCTTTCTACTCCCCAACTGTATCCGAATTGATGGAGATTGATGTGAGAGATTTGCGTGCTATCGACGTGTTAATTAATTCTTGAGTTGATTTATGTATTAGAAAGACACGAATTGAAACATTACAGTATATTATCTAAACTTATGATGTGAGCCAGGATTGAATACCTAGAGCGCCTGGCCGTCTTTGGATCTTCGGTTGTAAAATCTCGCGTCTACAAAGGATAACAAGAACGTGCCGTGAGTAAACATCCTAACCAGTGGCTCGGTAAATATGTGCGTAATTGTTCGTCGCTTCTGTAAATAAATAAAAAAGACGTCCAACTATTGGCCATGTTGTGGAAAGATGTAGGGTATTGACGCTATCAATGTAACAGATTACATTGAACAATGGAGCCTGTTTTCTTTTCTTTTCTTCTTTAATAGGACGGTTGATGAATACTTTCTATACACATAAATACCTAACCAAATAATAATTAGTTATAAGTAAAATGAATCACCGGTACGGCGTACCCCGGTTTACATTGGGGGTACACACACAGCACATCCGCGCGCGAAACTGCGCCTGCGTATTTTCATTTCGCCGCCATCTTTCTTTTTAATTGTCGTTTGCATCCGAGCGCGCCGTTCCACCGAATTTAGTGACGATTAAAATCTCAACAGCAACTTATATGAGCTCGTATCACTTCCCGAAGTTACGGCGACAGCTTTACGGGTTGCAAAACGCATTGATTACCAAACTACCCTTATTATAAACATCGCCGCTTAATTATGTTGGTGATTATCGTCTATTTTTTGCGGAGAAGTTATCCTCGGGCAATAAAGCTAGTGGAGCGAACGGGCGTGATCGCGGTAACTTTATGTTAAAAGCAGCTGTAAAATAACATAAATCCTATCTTTTAGGAATTCGCGTGTTGGACCCAGCGCAGCCATGGCCGCGCAACGCATGGTTACTTCATGTACCATGCGATATGCGATATGCTACGTGTTTGCACTACCGATCGATTCTTTACATAAGACATATATCTTTAACTTGTCTAGATCATCGACTATACGTATATATTATTATAATAAAATAAATAACGCAAATAGCTCCTATTTTGACTGGTTTATAACAATAATCTTTTTAATTAATCATTATGGCTATTTACAGGTTTCCTTATTAATAATTTATCCTTTTCGATTCTCTGCAAAGGTTCAACTTAATATCAGCGCTCGAGCATTAAATTTGCTGCAACAGATGCTGTGTGGAGACCTATTCAACATTATATCACAATACCCTTTAATTTTTTTTGGAAATCTCTATTTTAGTAACAGTTTGTGTGTGAATGTTGAATAAAGTTTTCTTTCTTTCTTCTTTCTAAAAGATTAGTTTTTGTCTCCCAAAACTGAATCAGATGCCCTAAGATATTTCACGCAACGTGGCTTAGCAAGGTGTCAACGTGTATAACATGGATATACAAAAGTATAATCGTGTTGTGTAGTATTTTCGAATGTGTACGAACGGCGCTGCGCAGGCACCTGCACGTCTACGAATTGGTAAATTATGAATATTGCGAAGTGGCGCCGTACTTCATGACATCCGGTTCTACAAACAACTCAACTTTTCAACATCAACTATCGCATATTGAAAATTAACATATATCCTCTATATTAAGTATTTTCTTTTTTGTGTATGAAAAGTGTAGTTGCTGTAAAGGAACGAGTTCACGTTTCCACCATTTAAATAATATGAACTGTACCTAATGAGGAAATATGAGTTATGAATAAATGATACTAAACAACTGCTAATTTAAGTTCCCGACACTGGGCAGCCATGTTGTAATTGTGAAAGGGCATGGTGTATCGGGGGCGCGAGGGCGCGGGAGCGCGGGGCAATTTGTCAACGGAGGGCGTTCCGAGCGCTGTAATTGGCGGTCAACAGATAATAAGCGGCGTTGTTTATAAATACCTTGCACCCCTGCACCCACACCATTATTTATTTAGAGTTTTTTCTATTAGCACCGTTTACGAGAAATATAATAATGGAATCTGTGTTCGACGTGTTCTCGTGTTTATTTTAATAAAACAATGTATGTTGCGAGTGATGTGAATGATACGCAAATCATTTGAAATTTCGCAAGTACGTTTAGTATGTGATTCTGCGTATCGCTTAAAATCGGACTTATCGACGTTCGTTTCGAGAGCCACCTGCGGTAGTGGACGTGACAATGGTGATGGTTATAGTGCCGTCAAGCGATACGGCTGAAGAATTTACTGAATACCCCGACCATGCGACACAAGTAGCAATACAAGTAAAAAAATATATATATGTTTTAAATTAGGAAGCGGCTATCTCGAAACGACATCTCAGCGAGGAAGGCATCAGCAGTAAATTACGGATAAACTGGAGCGGTGCCGCATCTCATTGTATGCAGATCGTCCGCCGTCCGACGCATCTCAGCCATCCGATTTGCATCAACTTTCGGTCTGCGAATTTGCAAATAAGCTTCACCTAATTATGTAGAATTATCTGCCCGAGGTGAGCAATGTTAAAGAAAATGAAACTAAAAATCCCTCAATTTCGTTGATGTTTCATATTAAAAACAATAAACCAAATTGAATATGGCAGACGGATGGCACAGCGCAAGAGCGCCGCGGGGCAAGCTGTCGCACTGACCGATAGAAACAATGGCGATCGGAAGCGGGCATTGTTTGCTGACAATGGCGCGTCCGATTGCTCGGCGGCTCGTTAGGGTCGGCCCGCCGCGGCGCACTAACTTTATCAGCCGCAGCAGCGGGTATCGCGGCGAGATCTCGCGGACGCAGCCGCCGCGCAATAAGAGGAGCGGCCGGCCAGCGGCCCAGATGCGTATCGGCGCCTCCGAAATACCGAAACCGACCGGTGCGGGGTTGGTCGCGTTCCTTTTTCCAAATGCCCGCGAACTGTCGGCCGCGACACAGGCGCAGGCGCAGTCGGCGGGCGCGCCTCAATGGCCGATTTGAATATAAAGGTCGCAGCGCGCATCAAGCGCGCGGCTTTGAGTCCCCCGAGCGCGTCTCCGACACAAATAAGTGATTTAGTTCAGGGTTATTTATGTGCTGACGAGTGTCCACTGGAGAATGCTGTTGACAATCGGAAGCCGCAGTATGTACCGGACAACGTTATTATATAAACCCACTGCTTAAGTAACTACCTAGGCCAAGTGGCTGCAGCAACTGGACTCATGTAGCCGATGATCAGGACTAAGTGACGTACTTCGAGAAATCAGGTGTTCAACATTGAACTTTCACAGCCTGATAATGACGATGAATACAAAAATGTTGTACGTATTACCGCAGCGCCTACAACTGTTGCGGGGCAGTAGTGCCCAAACACTACTATCTTCTGGTTTGAAAGGCGCTGCAACAAATACAATGATCAAAGTAACGATCCTTAACATCATACATGTTTAGGCGACGAACGCAATGTGGCGACCAAGTTTAACTTGAGGCACATGGCCGAGCGCGGCTGGCGCTGCGGATGCTGATCGCGGCGAAGGCCATCGCACGTCTTCATGGGTGCCATGTTAGGGAAATCATTTCGAATGTTGGCAGCGTGTAAACGTGGATGCGGTGACAATGTCGCCGTCGTTTGGGAGACGAGCATGTACAAAATCATAGTGCCTATATAAACATGGTATTTGCATTGTGAGATCTCCAGCGTGGCGATCCTACATTGCACGGAGCGCATTTCTTTAAAATACCCACTATATTTATTGTAGCAGATTTATGAGGATGCTGTGGCGTTAACGATGACAGATGAGATTGCGTATCGGGGCTTAATGGACTTTATGTCGGCTCTCCGAAGCGCTGTTTAGACGGCGAGTGGATAAAAATTACGGTCAAGTTATTTAACGGCGTTTGAGTCATTGCGGTCCTCGTGTGGGCTCCAGCCGGACGATTCTTTTTAACTTCATATTCCATCCAATGAATACTGGGAGACACCACAGTACTCAGGTACGAACCGCAATTTCGCCATACAGGAAGGGCTAGACAAATTATTCCCAACATATGCAATATCTAGCGCTGACAATAAACTTCCGCCAAAATTGTTATACCTATATTAAACTACCATAAAACAATAAATTCATTTGCATAAACAGTTTCATTAGTCATATACTTAGGCGGGTCAGTTTGCTGGTGCCTGTTGCTGGTGCCTGTTGCCGGTGACCGTGAGGAGAGATACCAGCGCAGCACCTGTTGCAGCCGGCAGACAGTAGTGTGTAAACATTACTGTATTCCGGATAGAAGGGCGCCGTACCTTGTGAAATTACGGGGAAACCGACACTTTTTTTTTTGTTTTACGGGGGGAAAATGCTTTTGCATACTTACCCTCGCAGGGACAAAGACAGATTATGTCGGACTTGCACCGACTAAAAGCCCCACGATGTTTCACCGACGTCACTTTACGGCGGTGCCATGGGAACGCTTTCGCACACCTCCGCGACCATGCAACACGCCCTCCTCTGAGCCTCTTATCGTCACGTGGATAACGGATCCCCACGAATCTTTCACCCAAAGGCCATGGGAGTCAAGAGAGAAAGCTCTCCCGACTCTCTGCGATGGATGAGGTCCTGGGCTCTGTCGCCAACTATTATACAGCTACAGACGATAGGGAGAGCAGCAAATCGTAATACCGACATTCCTCTCCCCCCCCCCCGCGACTGCACCACGGCTGCGAGGGGCAGTGCATGCCTACCCTCGCAGCCTAGTAGGTTCCTCTTAGCTCCACCGTTGGTGATCAGGCCACGGCTACTCAGCTCCACCGCCACGACAGGGCAGCAACCTTCTGTCTCCATAAGACGAGCAATGTATACAATCCTGACTAGCGCCACGTTGTTGTAGGCGGGCGTATCACTTACCATCAGCTGAACGTCCCACTCGTCTCGTCAATTCGTTGAATAAAAAAAGTTCACAAAGCGCCGCTCCCTGAGGAGAACTGGTAAACTTAATAGAGTTTACCGTCTTTTTGTTATTGTACTCATAACGCTTTTAACAATTTATCTAGGTTAAGGACATTTGAGATCCAGTATAAGTCTGTATTGTTCTGTAATATCCTAATTAATGGTACATGTTACATATACTACCAGGTAAACCCAGATGTCGGTGAATCGTTGGGTGCCCGTGATATGAATAATAATAATTCAATTAAGGGAGTCTAGATTTAGCAGTGGAAAGTGATAAGTTGAAATGATGAAGACTACCTCTTTTTGTCGCTTCAATATAATAAGGAAATCAATTAGTAAAAACCACAAATGGCCATATCCGCGATAGGCAACGTCGTGAATAGTCACTGTTAAAATATTACTTTTATCTGAGGTATTTTCTTTCAATTCAGCTTGATCTTCTCATCAATGCTGTTTTCTATGAAATTATATCGAAACTCGTGAAAACATCAGGCGCGGCTTGTTTTTAGTGCATGGCGATACAACTTTCAATTGGTTTATTATTTTTATTTTGTTTATTATATCTAACGTTAATAAACTCAAATCTTTGTTTCCAGCATATGACATGGAGTGCTGGGCATCGTCAGCGACCCGGCTGCACGGCTGCACGGCTGCACGCCTGCACGGCTGCACGGCCATTGTGCGCTGCCGGACAAATGCGTGCCGTTAAATTTAATTGTTTACTCGTTATTCTGTGACCCGTGACCCGTGACCCTTCGCAACGTTTCCGAGAACGCTGTATCGTGATAATATTAATTAATTATCTGTGGAATAAAAGAAGAACAGAAACAATAGTTTTTTTTCCATTTGAATTGTTGCGATACGTGAGTCACAGACAAATTGGTGTAGATCTAATCTACGTAAATCTAGTGATCGCCCACGGTTCCGCCTTCGATATATATTAATCTTATTCAATTTTTCAAATATAACGTAAGTCTACTGGTCTACCAACGCAACTCCTATTTCTACCGCCAAATACACTTAATGTTACGATTTGAAGGATGCTGTAGATAGTGTAATTACTGGGGTAACAAAACTAAACGACTTGTCTCAGGCGACGAATGCAATGTAATGCAGTATATATCATCCTAACTAGTGCGACGTTCTTATGAGCAGGCGTATCACTTACCATCAGGTGAACGTCCAGCCCATCTCGTCGCTTAATTGCATAAAAAAAAAGTGAAAAGCGTGCGTTTGTTACGTCAAGTGTAAAGTTTGTAATGACAAATTCGCCTCTATATAACGCAAATAAACAATATTCTCCGAACAGCCCAAACATTAAAAGAAACACAAAAAGTCCAAGACTATTACAATGTCATTTTAATGAATGCGTTCTCTTAATAATATATTCACACACAGGTAGCAGAACCAAAAAGATAACCATAGGCTTCTTCATAAATAGTTGATAACATTTATACATATTTTGTATAAATAAATTTTTACTTCTTACCACTTAATGTAATTAAATCAATCTATGTAACTAGAACTTATAATTAAGTTTGCGATCACTGTTTCCATTCGATTAAGAACTGTTATAGACTAGGCAAGGAGTTAAGTTTTTACCGCTCCCTTTAATTTAATTTGTGTCCTGGAGGCGTCCCGCTGCGCGCGACAAATGCCGCCGATACATCACCACGATGATATCTCTTTCGAATTGCTGTGAGAAGCGCGCCATGACCGGCTAATTAATAACTTACATAACAAAAAGGAACGTACAGGGAGAAGTTCAAGTTACGGGTTTCTATTTTTAAAAACAACTCGAGGGTTATTAGCATCATTTGCATATAGATTTGGTGGGATACTAACACCTTTAATAATGGTAATGTAAAAGGAATGTAAATGGAAATGTATTTAAATTTGTAGTCGTAAGCAAATAAATACATTAAAGTTTGTTCAACATTTAAATGTGTAATAAATGTGAGTGATGAAAGAATTCAAATGCTATCGAAACAGGCGTAGGAGATTGAAGACCGGAGGCCTAGTCACTTTTAAGAGTTATATTCATGTGTGAGCAGCACTTCACCGACTTTTTGTCTAAGATATAGACCAGACTATCAAAATTTTTATTTGAAGAACGCGGATAAAACTTAAATAATCTGTGTGCTCTTCCTTTTTTTAGTTTTAATAAAAAAAGGCAATCGACCGTGCTATTCACTTAGTGGTAAATAATCACGCCCCTATTGGACAGCTGACGAGTAACAGTTGTCAAACATTAAATCTCTCTTCACTATACTATTGGAGAGAATACTTCCTACAAAATCGTTTTAAATGATCCAGGTAAGAAATTTTAGCTTAACATTTTCATTAAAAGCTTTAACTACAAACCGAAATCTAAAACATGTATACATATACTGCGCCTGTTAATAATTTCATAGCAAATATTTATTTTAATTTTTAGAATTATTAAAGAAACAGTTTCTAACATAGTAATATTTCATGTTTAGGTAAAATAATTTAACATGTTAATTAATTTACATTGTATTATAAATATATAATTCACTTTTAATTTCCTAGGCTTCCTGGTCTAATTCTCATCATGAGATATTTTTTTCAAATTCTTTTGAGATAAAATATTTTTTCTCAACTTTAATTTATATGAGTAAAAATGTTTATGTTCTTTACATTATTGTAATGAAATAATTTTGTTGAATTCATTTATAACTGCAGATTCTGAACGCAACTTCGCCAGTGTGACTTTGGCATCCGCTGTCAAAACAAATCGCAGCCAGTACGTAAGAAGTTTATACCAGAAAATTAATTCAATCCCCACCATAGGGACCAGCCAGCTTTCACCATGGTAGCGTCATAACTAAGCCTGAATTCTGATTCATGTTATATTGTCGACGCAGTCTTTACATGTATACCGTCAATTGTGTGTTGACAGGGCACAGCGATGTTTGCGAGAGTAACATTTTATCCAACACTTTTATACAATGTCATGATGGAAAAGTTGAGCAGCAGGCGCTGGTATGACAGAATTGATGATCATGTCGTCTTGGGCGCACTTCCCTTTCAGAGTATGACAAAAAAGGTACGTTATAAAATTAAAATTAGGTTAAGAAAATTATATTATGAATAAATGTCAATTAATTATTTACGAAAACGTCTTAAATAAATTAAATAGAATATAGCTACAATTAAAAGTCCAGAAACATATGAAGATTTAGTCCTATAATTCATAATCCAAAAAAAGTTCAAAAGTTCAATGTACATATCGAACTATTTCATATTTACGAAAGTTTAATTGAGGTACAACACTTTTTAATTAAACTTCAATTCACAATATTCACTGCATAAGCTAAATATTTACATCAGTGATATGTGTATTCCAAATGCAGGAATTTAATTTTCAAAAAATATGTATAAATCACTGTTCATAAAGTAATATAATTTTAAATTATTCAATATGTTCAAAAAGCTATTTAGGCAATAAATATGTACAATATATCATTTGATTCTTAAACAATTATTGAAAGTTGTGGTTAGTAAACTAATTATATTATTAAGGAAATAGTCACCAGTGGGTTTTAGTTTTACAAAAATATAAGTAATTTATTATTATTTAGTTGCTAAATAAAATGTGTTTATATAAGATAAAGTACAATGTAATGATCATATCAGGAAATGAAAATACAACTTCCACATCCTTGAGGCTAACCTTAATCTTGTAAAGAACCAATAATCTTTGTATAACTTATTTATTTTTATTAGTATTAATGAAAGATACTTGCTTGAATACATTTACAAATAATAAAATGTTGGTACAAATAAATACAGATTTATTCACCTCTATATATATACCAATACTCATGTTTTATGAGTTTTGTGGTTATGTAATCCCTGTTTGATCTCTGTTACAGATTGCCTAGGCATTCTAGGCATCTTGATAGTACTCATGCAAACTACCAAACAGCAGCGGAGTTAGAAAGATTTAACATATTGTTTGACGTACAAATTAATCATTTACAGTCTGTATGCTTTCTTAGCTGAATAGTTAAAAATTTAAGATAATATTTATTCGAGACTGTTCTACATTTACATTCATTTATTCCCTTACCAGTATTCAGGATCTGTCACAATGAACTGTCTAATCAATAATGTGACTAAACAATTATCCTTTTTCTATTCAGTAATACTCACCGGTTTTTACTATGTAATGTCACAAATGTGATTCTTGAAAACAAGATTCATGGTTCACAGTTCATGACCTCTCATTTGACAATAGCAAGAGATCAGTCAGTACTCTCAGCATTGACACCTATAGACGGGAGTATAATAGATAATGTTCATTGAATGAATAATATCTAAATGTTTTTAAAAAAGACATTTTATAAAAATATTTTTGCTTGGGAGGTATTTGGCAGTTGGTTGTGTGTTTACTTGGTCCATGAGTAAAAATTTAAATATCTAGTCTAAAGTTAATAATATAGGTCAAGTGAGTGTAGACTACATATTTTACTGATAAACTATGTTGACTTGAGTGTTAACTGAATATTGTGTAAGACTTAAACAGAAATTAAACTTAATATGTAACCAACTAATATAACTATTTTGAACCAAAGTGAGGATAAGCAGCACAAGAGCGAGCACAAAGCATTCTCGCTGTTAGGTTGTCTTCATAACAGTGAAATTGGCTTACGCTGTCACAGGGCTCGCTCGCCTCTTTGTTTCCTAAATCATAATTTCATCAGTTAGAATCACTGACACTTTTACCATTCTTAACAAAATGAAATGTGCTGGTTGTAGGAAGCCGATGTAACTACGAATGAATTAAGCCAGCTTGCGGAGCAACTATGCTCACTTACATTTAAGTTCGCATCAGTTAAAAGTAAGCTTGAGTACATAACTCAGTCACTTTCTTACAACAATGAAAGATTAGAGGAGATGATGCTTTGGAGTGTCACCACTGAAGAACGGTTAAAATACTTAGAAAAACAAGATATTGAATGTTAGGTCTTGCAGGCAGCTGTATTACAGTTACAAAAAAAACGAAAACATCAAACATAACTTAATATGAAAAATGAAATTGAAACAATGGAGATCCCAGAGTACCCATTTGAAAACCTAAACCACATTGCTCTAGTGGCGGCTAAAAAAGTGCGGGAGGAATTGGAATAAGGATTTAGACTGGGTGAATCGTGTGGATCCACGAAGACTCGTTCCGAAAACTACCATGCCTGACGATGGTGACAGAATGCCTCGCCCGGTGGTGGTTCGTCTACTCAGCAGACGTTAAAAATGAGATCAATTCCTTAAAGCTGCAAAGTCGAGAAAAAACCGAGGCAGCGCGGACCTAGGAGTAGCTGGCACGTCAGGGAAAGTATACCTTAACGAGAGATTAATTAAAGACAATAAAACTTTGTTTCGCGAAACCCGAATCCAATCCAAACAATACGGCCATGCCCACTGTTGGTATTCAAATGGCGTTATTTATGTTCCGCGACGGGGAGGAAAGGGAGCCCTTGCAATATTATCAGATAAAGACCTGGGTTCTTTGTTTCCTCCAACTCAAACTGCTTCAAGTTCATGTGGCCTTAGGTCATCTCAACAGGATAAATAGGCATAATAATCTTTTACTAAAAGTTATCACTAGTTCACGCACAAAACTTTATAGTAGCTTAGCTATCAGCCTTTGTTTGGAGTAAAGTCTCTACTCATTGAAACCTTACTTATTACTTTTACTTATATTTACCATCTAAGCACATATAAACTTGTACATTTTAATAACTCATTTCTTTCATATAAATCAAATGTTGTATGCAAAAGTACACTATTTTTATAAACAACTCTGTTTACATACTGATGCCGTGTGTTGATCTTGCTTTAACAATAAAACGCACCCGAGGAGTGGCGGTGACGTTAGTTTTCTTAATTCAACGAGTTGTCTCAAACTGTTAAATGTCTCATTAATAAACTGTAGCGGAACTAACAGAGTCGGCTTGTGGTTACTGAGCTCAAGTTAAATAGATTTAGATAAAACAAAGTTATCAACCATGACGGTTATCGATAACTTAAATGTAGAGTTAGTTTCCGTAAAAATTAACTCTGAATTGATAAGTAATATAGGAAACTGTAAACAGGTAATCACGTCGGAATACACATTCAACAGCAAGCAGGCAAGTCTAATCCTATGCCGTGTTGTAATTCTGACAATACCTCGAGTGCACAGAGATCACTCCTCACTTACTTACTTATCAGCACTATTTGTTGATGATGCAAAAATTATTCTTACCCTATCGTCAGCTCGGTCCGGGTGGCTCGTGTTCCACTGAACTAGATAACCGGAAAGATTTTATAATAATTTACAAAAATTGGCTTCTTGTCTTGTCTTGAAACATAAAATGCCAAGTCTCATTATTCCTGTAATGCCACTGGCTACAGCGCCCTTCAAACCGCAACACAACAGTGTTTGCCACCGCCTCGCAGTAGGAATTGGAGGTGCGCTAGTAAGCAATACCAAAAAAAATAAATCATGAGACATTGGTACCTGTCGCTCCAATCCTGTTGGAAAGGTTGTACGACAGTTCAGTCAGAAGGTTACCCGTTATGGTGGTGAGAAGATTGTCAGACCTCCGACTGACGGTGACCGGGTGGCCACGAGCACAGTCGCGGCGACGTCGTTATATCATCTCATCTGACCAAATATATAAATAGACAATAAATCTTTTAAATCCTTCCCGCGCCGTGTTATTAAAGTTCTAAAAGATTTTTGTTAATAATAATTTTTTTAATACAATGTTTTAATTAAGCATCACATGTCTGTCGAGCTGTTCCGGAAATAACTGGTTATTTATAATGACTGTATTGTGTTTCAATACCGCGCCGCCGTAACTAACATACTCTTTGTTCGCCAAACGGAAGCGAGGCTACTCACGCAATTAATAAAAAAAAAAAACAAGTTTATTACAACTGAATATTTAAATTTATAATTTAAATATTCAGTTGCGGTCCAACTGCGACTCTTCAATACGAAGCAGTGACGCGCACGATTGTACCACGAATGCCACTGCCCGTACACGGTTTCCTGGTGGTAGGTCTCTGTTGCCGGAGACGGTCTAGGTGGGTACCACCGCAGCGTCTAATGCAGTAGACAAACAGTACTATGGAAACATTCCTGTGTTCCGGTTTGAAGGGCGTTGTGGCTAGTGTAATCGCTTGGGCAACGAGACTTAACATCCTACGTGTAAATGCGACGTGCACAATGTGATGCTATGTAACCATCCTAACTATCTCCACGTTACTATAGGCAGGCATATCACTCACCATCAGATGAACGTTCGACTCATCTCATCGCTTTATTATATAAAAGTATACTGCAACACCTTGCGACCATACGGTGCGTCCCGTTACTCTTATCCTTAAAATCCTGCAATGGCAAGAAGTGGACACCCGACATGCAGTACCACCACGGCGCCGGCCGGACCCTGGAAACTTCATCGTTTAACAAAACCCGTACAATGTGTAAAATTTAAACTGTTGGATTTTCATCAGAGACTAAAAATGGCGGCCGTGTTAACAAAATGAACGTCTTCACTTTCAGTTGATCGAGGATGAGAACATAAAGGGCGTCGTGTCAATGAACGAGACGTACGAGCTGAAGATATTCTCCAACGACGCAGAGGTAAGTGGTGTTGCCGGTGATTTAAGCAAAATTCAAATCAAAATGATACATTAACAAAAAAAAATTATAACAAGCGTCAGAGACACAGAAAGCCAGGAGTCTCGAAACTCGGTCAAGGCAATTATCAAACAATTACTCAGAATTAGATTCAATACAGTGTGTCAGGAAGTGCGAGGCTGCAGGCGGGGGCGCGCTCGGAGCTTGCGCGTGGGGTGTGCAAACCGCACCCGAACTCTGCTTATCTCTACTTGAACATAAACTTGGCAATTTGGCAACCCCGTCAACTCATAGTTGTGTACTGTGTAGTTGAGGAACTTGACAGATTATTATTTAAATAGGTTGAGGGCGCCAGGGTATGCAGTACATATTCTCTTGAATGGAGCGCACGCCCTTGGGGTACACGGAGACTTTCGTCAGATTTTCTTTAAGCAGGGTTTAGCGCGGCGGCGATGGGTCCTGGCCGCCTGGACAAGTCTATTTGGTTTCTCCAATCTGTTTCAATGATGCGTGCGTCTGCCGTGCCTGCCCTGACGCGGCTTGCCCACGAGTACGTAGCGCCACAAGTTGTCAGTTCTAATGTTAACCCTGGGGTAGTTTAATGTAAAGATAACTATGAAAATGAATGAACATTTGTTTATTTCAGCAAAATTTACACACGTTATTACGAGTACTTCCCTTGGCCTTAACCTCTGCATTCCTCACCAGGCGACGCGCGTATCGAGGAAACCCTGCACATGAAACTTCCTGTAACGTTTGTTATACATTTGGCAGTACCTGTTACCTCACTAGTCTGAAGTGTTGCACTACACACATGTATTTATTTGTTTATATAGAGTGGCGCAAAAGTAATCCTCCTATCAGAAAATACTATACATTTTGCCTTGATGTAAAAAAATTAAAAGACCAAATAAAAATAATCCACAAGAAGAATCAAAGTTTTTCATATTTTTTTTTAAATAACAGCCAAAAAACATCGGAAGGTTATTTGGCTGTAATTTAAAAAAAAATATGAAAAACTTTGATTCTTCTTGTGGATTATTTTTATATGGTCTTTTAATTTTTTTACATCAAGGCAAAATGTATAGCATTTTCTGATAGGAGGATTACTTTTGCGCCACTCTATATATACGAGTTTTATATACCTATATAAACTTAGTACAGTACAGCACAGCACATAGAACACATACATAATATAGATACTATGTACTAACATTTAAAAGTTCTGTCGTATCGTAAGTTTGCGAACGTGGCCGCTTAAATATTATATGCCCTACTTCCTTTGCTGATCTGTCGCGAACTTCACAGTGTGTTTCAATGAGATAAATGTGGATTTTCACGGACTCCTGAAAAGCGCGAACTGCCAGTTAACCAATGGTGTAACTAGACCTTCAATCCGAAGACTCATTTTTTTCAAGCGACGCGATCGATTTGTGAAATGTTGAGGCCGTTTTAAATATAAAAAGTTTTCGTACACTTAGGACATCAGCGGCCTGGTGGAGCGAAGTCGTGAGATACCTGTGTGGCTTTTGGAGCATAGTTTTCAGAACCTAACCCTGTGCTCTTTCCGCTTGTACTGGGATCAACTTAGCAGCAGTACCCCAGCACGTTATGCAGTAACCTAATAATGACTCGCACGAAGCGTAGCACACAGTTCTAAGTGTCGGCAGAAGCCACTGGCCCAAGGCTTATTCTCATCACACTAACCATCTTTCTCAGTCTAGCCAAGAGTCAGGAAAGATTTTCATCAGTTTCTACCGCCAGGTATCGTGTAACTTGGGCTCGCGTTAGTTCCGCCCGGACATGACGTCACGCGAGCGTTGCATTAGTCTTCATGAACTTAGATCGTTAGTTTGGTCTAGTTTAGTCTGGAGATGCCGCGGCGGGTTTGTGGAAACGAATGCACATCCTCTGTTTTGTGTTTATACATTAATATATTTTTAATCTATGACCAAGTTGCAGACTTTATTCCTGTTTCCATTTTTACATATTAACATAACGCGTATTTATTTATTTATTTTTTATCAAGCATCATTTGATTGGATCATTCGCTCGGGGCCACGTTGCGGTTGCAAGATATATGTGCAGCACTCGGAGGTGTTAAGCTTACCGTCTAATTTTTTTTTTTTTTGCCGAAATGAATACTGTTCTGATCTCAATCCTAAAAGTGGTTGTCACCGCGAGGTCCTAGCGCTCGTTTGCAGTTTTTTTTTTCATCTAAGCGATAAGATGAGCGACACCAGTAAAGATGATAATGATATACACTGCATCACATTGCTTTCGTCGTCTAGCGAGATAAGATCTTATCTTGCAATTGTTTACTGCTGATGAGAACTGAAAACCCTTTTACCCATATAATTAATTAAATAAAATTTACTATCAGATTTTTATCATCCAAACCGACAACCATCTCATCACTGAACATTACCAATTTTTGGATTGGTTCGGTCCGTATTTCACTTGAAAGGTACTTAGAACTGGTTCCGCTGATGCAAACGGCCGCGCCATCTCGTCATCCGCTTGAGTTGTGCGAATGGAACTAATCGCATGTAGATGGAGCGTGACATGAACTAATTATGATCGCGCTGGCTCCGCGTCAGCTTCGTATGCATTTCGCGACGTGCGCGTGCGCACACTTTGATGTAATGGAAACGGTTTTCAACCTTTTTGATACGGTACCGCCTCCGGGTCGCCCGCTCCTTTCCGGCACTCTTCCGCCCCATGACTCCACTCCTCTCTTTTATTGACAAATATTCTGGATAGTATCTTAGTGACACCCCCTATCACCCCCTCGGTGTCGATCGGAACTGTGAACCTGTTCACTCGCCGCCTGCCATCTCGAGGTTATCCGTGCCTCTTTCTGACCCCCCCCCCCCCCCCCAAAGTGATTCCCGCCTTGTCGTGGCGGAAGGGCTTAGTAACCGTGGACCGACACACGGTGAAACGAAGTGGAACCCACTCGGCCTGCCCGCGGCCAAGAGGCGGCCAAAGCTGCTGCTCCAGGTTCGAGCACGGGTTGGATAACTGGAGCTCATCGGAGCGGCCGGGGGCCGCAAGGCCGCGACCTTATGCTGCCCTTTGCGGCCCGCTGCAGAGGCGGTTTCATACTGCCCCATGCAGCCGAGGTGGAGTCGCGGAGGGAGTACTCTCTGCGACTAACTGGTATCGCACACGCAATGCAGCGGCGGTAGAACCGCGGGAGAAGAGGAGTGTCGGTATTGCGATGCGCCGTTCTCTCTATCCTCCGCGGCCGTAAACGGGTAGCGGCGGGCCCAACATCCTCCGCCGCAGGGAGCCGGGAAAAGTTTCCTCCCACGGCCTCTGGGCGACGGGTTCGGGGGAGCTCGTCGCTGGCACGACTGCAGGAGGCCGAGAAGGAGGCGCACTGCATGTTCCGGCGCGCCATGAAAAGAGAGGGTTCATCCCTCCCTCCCGAGGTGGGGCTGCGAAAGCGGCCAGCGCCGGCAGAGTCTCGGTTGAGAGCGAAACCGTTCCCGTGACCCTGACATCAGGCGATGAGGCGGAACATCGTGGGAGTTTTAGTCGGTGCAAGTCCGACATAACCCGTCCTTGACCCGAGAGAACGAGCATGCGTAGGCATTTCCCCCCCCCCCCCCCATTCCCACGTAATACAGAATAAAAAACCCGTGCCTCTTTATTCTTGTATTGAATATTTATGTAAATCCACTGTAGAGACTACGCTGCATGCGGTGAACACTGCTTTACATATTTATTGTAGAGCAACAGTGCGGAGATGTCACTAAGTAACAAGTATTCAAGGTAAGTGTGACTATGTTCACTAGTTTAATGTAATGAGAAGCTTCCGAAGCATGTTAATGATCCCAATGCAATTCGCGAACTTTCAATTTGAATATCTTAATGAAACTCATATAGGCAACTTAACTCTTCAAGCAATGAGTGAGAAAGACATTTACTCCGTCATTACATCGCTGAAGAATCAAATGCTGTTGGGAGCGTCGGCGTGAACCGGGGCGTGATCATTTTAACCCTTCCGCGCACTTTGAGAGTTATTAAGGCCACTATAAGCAGATCTCTTATTACTAGTACCTTGCCACGAATGTGGAAGAAAGCGTTAGTCACACCTCTACTACTACTAAACGTGGATAACTCCACGGTCCTCAAGCACTATTAGTATCCTGCTGTTCATATCAATGATTCTGGATAAGGCTGTACGCACTCAACTTTGTAAATATGTTGAGAATAATAATATCTTGATTCTCCATCAGTTGGGATTTAGAAAAGACCGCACTACGAGCACTGCATTGTTATACGTATTAGATAATGTGTTAGCTGCTCAAGATCAGAGCCGTGGAGCTGTCCTAGCACAGCTTGACTTTTTACGTGTATTTGACAGTATTAATATTTCTCTGCTTCTGAGTAAGTTGAGATATTATGGGTGTGATCATTTAGCTATCAACCAGCTATCTCAGTGAGCAGTAACATTCAGTAAAATTTGTGAGAGCAGAAGATAAAATTATTCTCTCTGATCCATTACCCTTTGCACGAAGAGTATCTCAGGTGCTCATCTCGGGGCCACTGTTATTTATCATATACAGCTCAGATCTCGTGGCAGTACTCCGATATTCTAAATATCACGGCTACACTGATGATATTCAGTTGTACGTCTCCGATGTTCCTGGGAGTGTCATCACCACTGTCAATGAATTAAACGATGATCTTAGCAGGGTGGCTGACTGTTCATGTAAAATCGCTCTTCTTTTTAATCCAACTAATTCCAAGTATATGGTGCTTGGCACAAGAAATCAAGTCAGTAAGATCTTGGGACTTAACTTTGTAGTCCAAATGAATGGTCAGTGTATTGAGCAAGTTGAGGATTCTAGAAAACTGGATATTACGTTGGGAGCGTAGGTTCATGCTACCGACGGTGCCATGGAACGAGGTCGAGTGCGTCAACCAAACAAAACATGTGGACACGCACTGATTTATTGACAAGTTATATATGACTAACTTACAACAGCCACCTGCGCTTTGACGCTCATGTTGGGGTTAGCGAGGTGTGTGTACAGACTGAGGACTATAAAATCCGAATTGTGAAGCGATACTCCTTTCCAGATCGAATTATGGGGATATTGTTTTTGGTCCTCACCTGCTGTGCAGAACTCAAAAATTGATTCAAAGAGTACGAAATGCTTGTTGATTGTTGAAGATTCTGCTATTCCATTCCACCTTTAAGTCAAATCTCTCCTTATCTGGATGCATCAGGCGCTCTGAACTTAAGAAAACTGCACCGCGCAACTCTTATTTTCGACGTAATAAGGAACCAACAACCCGAATACCTTTCCGATAGACTGCAGTTCTCACCTGTTCATGTTCGACATGGCACAGGAACTACGCGCTAAACTTTTATGGAAAATTTGCCCAGGTCAGTTGTAATCGGTGGATGTTTCCGCTTCCAGGCAACTAAACGATGGAACGACTTGCCGCCCCAATAAGAAAGCTTACAACTCTAATCACTTTTAAAAGCATTTAAAACTGCATAAAGTTAAGTATTCCGACAAAGTTCCTAAGTCATCATCAGTAGCCGATAGTCGTCCACTGCTGGATATCATATCGAGGCATATCGAGGTGGTTTGCACTATCCCTCCCCCACAGGTACTCCACAGAAAACTTAGTTGTTGTTATTAGTTGTTACGGGCGGGCGTATCACTTACCATCAGGTGAACGTCCCGCCCGTGTCGTCGCTTAATTACATAAAAAAAATTACTGTATTGTTTTTATTGGTGATATCTTGATTATGATTATTATTTTTGTGGGGGTTTTTTTTTCCTCAGTTTTTGGGCTGGTAATAACTGCATTTACGGGCCCAAGCCAAGTAAATGCAGTGTGAACTGTGTAGTCTACTCATCCTCTACTTGCATGAACTTTCTTACGATTCTACATGTATTTAAAATTACAGCTTTTTGTAGGGTTATGTATTGGGATTCTTGTAGGTCTATTAACTTGAGGCTGTGGAGAAGATGATGCGGTATAACACCTGTTGTGGATAACACTATGGGAACGACGTATACTTTATCTTGTCTCCAAATTCTAGCTACTTCGTCGTTCAGTTCTACATATTTACTCATCTTTTCAGCAAATGTCTTTTGTATGTTGTGTGTGTTGGGGACTGCAATGTCAATCAAGTACGTGATCTTATTTATATTATCTTGTAGGGTAATATCGGGTCTGTTGCAATGAAGTGTCCTATCGGTGAGTGTAGCGCGATCGTAGAAGAGTTTGTGCGCTGCATTTTCCAGAACGGCATCCGGTGTGTAGTTGTAGTAAGGAACGTTTGTATTCTGAACGAGTTTATGTTTTACTGCTAGTTTTTGGTGAATGATATTTGCAACCTGGTTATGTCTGTGAGTGTAATCGGTTTGTGCAAGTGTTGTGCAAGCTCCTGTGATGTGCTGAATGGTTCTGATTGTGTGTGACATTTACGGCATTTATCGTTAGTGGCTGCAGGATCTTTAATTATATATTTTCTGTAGTTTTTAGTATTGATTATTTGGTCTTGTATCGCGATTATAAATCCTTCTGTTTCTGGAAATAAATTACCTATTTTAAGCCACATATTTGACGCAAGAGTATTAATGTGAGATTGTTCCAGATCATGTGGGTATCTACCATGGAGGACTTTCTTCTTCCAGTCTTCAATTTTCTTTTTTGCGAGTCGTCGTTGTGAGAGTAGTTTGTATCTTTTTGTTCATTTAAATTAAGTGGTGTGTAATTGATATCATTCATAACTATAGCCTTATGAATGTTACTCGTATGAGATTTTGTGTAAAAAAATGTTTTCAGGTTATTGATTTGTTTTCGCCAAAGGTGTTGGATATCTATTAGGCCTCTTCCTCCATTTTGTCTTTTTATAGTAAGTCTTTCTATTGCCGGTTTAGGGTGTAAGTTATGTTCTGTGTGGTGCGCGTTAATCGTTCTAATCGTTCCATGTCCGTTTTTGTCCATTTTGTAACACCGAAGGAGTACCTTAATACAGGGATGGCATAGGTATTACAAGCTATAATGAGGTGTTTACCAGAAAGTTGGACTTACATAGGGCATTAAGTGGTGAGTTCTCTTGTATTCAGTGGTGAGTGTATTTTTTATTTTAACATGGTCAAGCCGTTTGAGTTGCGTGTACCCCAAATATTTATACAGATCGGCGGGCTCCATTGCCAATATTGTGTCTGTGTTGTTGATACTATAGTTGCCTGGTCGAATCTTGCCTCGGACCATGTGAAGTGTTTTACATTTATCTAATTCAAATTGCATGTTAATATCTTTACTAAATTCTGCTGTAGCTTCTACTAGTTTCTTCATATCTTTTCCGGTTTGTGCATATAGTTTTTTAACGTCCATGTAAATTTTTTCGTAAGTGATTTGTGTAATGAAGTTAACTTTTTATACCAAAAGATATTTATTTTATCTACTCCAGGTGATTTCCAATTATGTAGTCTAGATGTAATATTTGAGATATCGGACTCTGTTATGTCAATAAATTCCATTTCCTCTATGTTTTTCTATTCGTTTTCTTCTTCCATAAGCCAAAATGCTTTGTGGTTGTGTTGTATGTGTTCTTCCCAAGTGCTAGACCAAAATGTTTCTATTTGTCCTTTTGTGGGCGTTTCTAGATTCGTGTTTGTGTTATTTATATGATGTAAATTTATTTGTGGATTTTGTATGTTTCTATAAAATAATTTTTCGTTTGTGCTAAAGATGGCATTATCTTTTTTGCGATGTTGTGCTTTATTATATCTCCTGAGCCTATGTACTTTAAGTGCTAATTTCTGTTTTAACCTGTGTAGAAACTCCTCAAGTGCTTCGTTGCTTTTTTCATGTCTTTTGTGAACTAAATTGCTCTAGAATATAGACTCTATTCTCTTAACTACCTTATTTGATCTATTGTTATTAATGTACTGTGTAAGTCTACCGCAATCTGCTCTCAATCTCTCTATATCTTTTTCCAGCCTTTGTTGCCATGGTGGTTTCATATTTTGTCTTGGTTTTGTGTTCCTAGTGAATTCTGTGGTTTAAAGTTGAGTTCTTCAGATATAACTACCGCTGTGTAATATATAAGTGTGTGTATGTCTATTAGTTGCATGTTGTCAGACGCAAACTGTTTTAGGATATCGTCATTAAATAAGTTAATATAACGGAATAACTTAGGACTGTATTTGAGTTTAGGTAGTTCTGGTCGCGCTGATGGGTCCGTTCCAGAGTATTGTATTAGTGTTGTCCGAAATCTGTTGGTTATTTCTGTGATATTTTCATTTGTTATTATATTTTGCTCAGCAATGGTTGGGGTTCCAGTATCATTCTCCAGAGATTAATTGACTATAGATTAATTGACTCGGTTTGTGTGGACGTATGTGTTCTTTGTGTACATGTTTGATTGTATGATTGTGGTTGAATATTTGTTTCCAGTTGATCATTTGCTTGTGATTGTATTTGTCTGTCTACGTTTATGTTCCGTGATGTGTTAATAATATTGGTGTTATTTTCTTCTTCTTGTAGGTATATTCTGGTTTCTTCCTTTAATTTTTCTATTATTTCTTTTGCCAATAGTTTATTTCTTACAATTATTCTCCTCTGATCTGACATTCTTTGTTCTGAAACTGATATGTCCGGATATTGCTGTGTAAAAAGTTCATGCAATTGCTTTCTGTAAGTGGTCATGTCTGTCTCTAATTTAGTAATTCGGAAGTAAGTTCGCATGATAAATATATTAACATCTTTGCTCCATCTCATGCGAACTCTTGGTTTACCAGCCTTGGTGGACGCAGGTAAGAAGGTATTTATCCCCCGCGCAACATTCAAGGCTGGAGTGGGTGGACTAGTATCTAAAATTAAACAAGGAAGTGGCGATGATATGGGTGATGGATTGTTTACATCGTCACTGGAGTCGGCTGTAATATCTTTGTCGGTGGGAGCCCTCCTGCTCAACTCCTCACCGCTGACGGTTCACATGCTGAAACACCCAGCGTCAGCTCCAGGTGTGTCCCGGCGATCACTCCCGGGTAGCGGCCCTATACGTTTACTCTTTGAACGGGTCTCCACGTTTTATGGGTATCCAGAGCCACGTTAGCCACGCCAGTAATTTCTCATTCGTGTGTCCGCCCCCCACGTGATTAGGTGGTCAATCAGGACGTGTGGTTGTTTAGGGGACTGATTGTGATTATTATTATTATTATTATATTAGTGGCATTTTTTTAGGCTCTTTACAATTTATATTACTTACACTATTCAGTTGTTTTACACGATATTATTATTAGTTTTATAGATTGTTTAGTTTTATTACTAACGATGTATTTCATTTGACTAAATCACTAGTCCATCATCATCGGCTGGTAGACGTACACTGCTGGACACAGGCTTCCAATATCGATTGGCCCTGCGCTTCTCGCATCACTGGGCATTACGAGCGGTCGTTTGTAGGGGTTCACGTGGAGGGATTTGAGCCATTTCCCACCACGTTGGCCCAATGTGGAGTGGTGGAAGCCAGAGCCTCGTTTGTTTAATAGCAGCGTGCATCGCGAGCAGGTGAGGTAGGCTTGGGTCCTGTGAATTGTTTTCAGGAACCACTTACATCCCTGACATCAGTCACTAGTCGACATCAATTAATATAATTACTATTACCGCATCTGCTTTATACCATTTACATCATTTTTATACTGCGGTTTCCGCCTTCTGGGCGAAGACTGGAAACCAGTGTTGTCCCCACGGGGGCATGCGCACTGAGCCTGAGCCCTTTGCAGCGTTGTACGTTACTTAGATAATGGTTTCAAAGCTTATTCGATTTATGTGAATTAGTACTTTTTGTGTAATTTAGTATAGTATACAATGAACTCTTTTCATCGGTCGCAATGACGATGATGAACTGTTTTCTATTCTATTGTAATGTTTTACACTAGGATTCATTTAAAGTAGCGGTCGTTTTCTGTTGCCGGAGACCGTATTGGTAGATACCACCGCAGAGCCTATTGTAGCCAACAAACAGTACAGTGTAGACATTACATTGTTCCGGTTTGATGGGCGCTGTAGCCAGTGTAATTACTGGAGTAACCAGACTTAACATTTTATGTCTCAAGCGACGAGCGCATTGTGGTGCATTATATACCATTCTAACTAGCACCACGTTGTTAGTAGCGGAAGTATCACTTACCATCAGGTAAACGTCCCGCTCGTCTGATAGCTTAATTGAATAAAAATAAAATTTTTATGGCATTGTACAAAAAAAACGCTACCTTCATGTGTAATCGATATGAGTGGGCGTGTCGGTTTGCTGCCGTCAACAGTATGTGATATAACGATGGAATAGGTTACTGAATGTATGACAGGCCACATGAGTGGGCGCTGTGCGTTGTGGGCGCCCGCGCAGCCGTGTCCTCAAGTGACATGGCGTGGATGGATATATTGTTTGTCAATAACACACACATACAAGTGAAACATCCACAGATGTAACATATTTATATGAAACAAAAACCATTATAATTTAAAATAATGTGCGGAAAGCATAAGAGTACAGGACGCCGTTAAGCCGTGACCGTTAGGCGGTGGGGCAGCCGGCGACTCACTCGCTGGTGCATCACGGCGCACCCGGGGCCAGCACCAGGAGCCCCGCGAGGTAGTCACGACGTACACTCCTTCTCATTGCAGAAATGGCACGAGCACGGCGTAGAGTTCCTGCAGCTAGCAACCACGGATATCTTCGAGGCGCCGGACCAAGACAAGCTGTACGAGGGCGTTCGCTTCATCAACAGGTGAGAATTATCTGCTGTAAAGTCCGTAAAATTATCCGCAGACAGTCCTCTTGGATACAGCAGCAGCACCTTTTCCTCTCTACGCCTAACGGAAGTTCGAATAGTTCTCTGCCGGATTGAAACGGCCGCGGCTGGTTAAGTGACTACTGCACTCACATGTTATGTCTCAGGCCGACAAATACTACGTAGGGTAACGAGCTCCGCTGCACGGGTTACGACATCGGGAGCGACGGTCAATATTTCTGAACCGGCTCTAAACAGTTTCGACGATGTTGGACGCCACCCTAGACGAACAAAGCAGCTCGCCCAATTGTAATTGGGATTTGTTGCAGCAGACCCTGTAGCTGCTGCCTCCGCGGTGGTTCTTTCTGCCGGCATCGTGTTAATATCGTCATTTCTATTTTGGGCTCGTCGTGCAAGTTTCATGTACGTAACTTTCGGAGCAGGTTCCTCCCGACCGGCAGCAAATTGGGCGCGGTGCCCGACAGTGGGCACGTGGGCGCAGGCACCGTGTACGTGCACTGCAAGGCTGGCCGCACGCGCAGCGCCACTCTCGTCGGGTGCTACCTCATGATGGTGAGATGTTCCATAATTTTACAAAACCACAAATCAAACTTGTTTGCGCATGCGTGCTTCTACGCAAAGATTATGCACCTGCACGCTACACGAGTTGAACTTTAACATGTATAAGTGCACAGAATACAGCAGAAAAAGTTTAATTGAATCATGTAACATATATTCCTTATTGATCCCTAAGACATTGATATGCAGTGGAAGTTGTTTTTACAGAAGAATGGCTGGTCGCCCGAAAAAGCCGTTGAATACATGAAGTCGCGCCGGCCGCACATACTGCTGCACACCAAGCAGTGGCAGGCGCTGGACATCTTCCACCAACGGCACCTGCGGGCACACGTTACTTTAAACGTATAAACAAATCTAATATAGTCAATAAATGTAAATAATGCAAGTATAACAAATTAAAGGTAAAATGGCGCACAAGTGTCACTGTCATTGTCACGGAAACGTTCGGGTCGACGCAATGACCGGAAGCGAAGGGTTTTCGTTATTTTATTTTTTTGTTATATAAAAAATAATCAATTCTGACAATGTAGTTTCCTGCGGTGTATTTTTTTAAAAGACTTCTTTTAATTTTTGAAACGATTGTTAAACTATTTACAATGTCTTAGTATTGTAAAGTTAGATTTTTATATGAAAGAAAGGAAATGTGCGACATAGATTTAAATAATAGTAATAGGGAATATGTATTATTTATTTATTATTGCGCAAGCAATTTTCTTTTATTAAGGACAGAGAATTTAAATATTTTTAAAACAGCGACATTGGACAGAGCAAACATCACACAAAATTCCATTGAATAAAATTATTTCAACAAAATCTAAGAATTTTTATTTATTTAGTTCCTTTATCCTTGTACAAACAAGATTAGAAAAAACATTCACATTTAAGTAGAAAAGCTGCCCGCGCAGGCGAACCTAATTCAAACTCAAGTCCTTCACCAGATGATAACCCCTCTTTGAGTTGGGCAAGGACGGCTGCTCCGGAGTGAGACGTCTTCACCTAATTTATATTGTTATCTAGCCGTCGGATAGTACAACTACTTTCGTTTGAAACTCGATGTGAACTTCGTGAACCACCGAATAAAGCTGTACCTGCATGTTCCTTGTCACCTCTGCAACTCGCTCCAGGTAGCGTATAAACGAATAGTCGTCACTTGCTATTGCGTATCACGACACGGCTCTTACAAATAAGGCGCCGGTTTGTTTTCCCTTGTAGGGTATTCCTTTAGAACTCAAACAACTCATTTATGCGAACATTATATTGTTGCTAAATTTTATGCAGTGTTTGTGTACATACTTACTCCTCTGGCGCAGCGACCCAAACTGAGCCTTGGCCTCCGAGACACGAGAGCGCCAGTGCACTGCTTGAAGCTCGCGTAGGGCGTGCTCTACGGCATCTTTCCAGCGGTATCTGGGCCGGCCGACAGGTCGGCGCCCAATCGACGTACCGAGAAACGCTTTTTTGACTCTAAAACCGTCTTCTATCCTTAACAAGTGGCCCATCCAGCGAAGTCTGTGGGCTTTCGCTTCCTCTATGATGTTCGGTTCGCCAACCAGCCTCTCGATTTCGATTTTGCGTCGGACTCGCCACCTACCGTCCTTTCTATGGGACGGATCAAAAAGCCTACGCATGATTTTCCTCTCGGTAATCAGGAGCCGCTCCTCTTCTTTGAGCGTTAGTGTCCAGTTATCGCAACCGTACCTCGGGATCGGTCTTATCACCGTCCTGTATATAGGAATTTTGGTCTTTCTGCTAAGAAGCTTGGATACCAGCATCATGTGGAGAGCGGCACTTCAACGGAGGGCATTTTGAATCTGTATATCGATTTTTTCTTCCCGTGTGTTTGTGTCCGTGATGGTGCATCCCAAGTATTTTAATTCATTAGTCCCCTTGAACGAAACATCTTTCACGCGCAGATCTTCGCGCTTTTTTCTTGTGTTTTGATATTGCTTTATGTGAAGAATTTCCGTTTTATCATGGTTGATCTTGCGCCCAACCTTGGAAGCTTCGGATACGAGGACTTGAACGACACTCCACTTCCTTTTTACTTTGCCCCAGGAGAGCCAGATCGTCAGCGTAGCCAATCGCCCTATGTTGACCATTCAACCGTACGCCTATGTCTAATGTCTATATTTTTATGCGTGGTATACATCTCATACTCCATTGTAAGATTAAACAACATAGGGGACAGTGCGTCTCCTTGCTTTCGTGACCGCCTTAATCATGGGAATGACTTCCTGTGGTATACCAAACTTTTTAATAATGGCGTATAATGACCCTTCTCAGTCTCATTATCACCTTTTTGACTTTTTTAAACGATAATGGCGCTGCTTCTGTCTCAGCATTCATGTCAGAATCAGATACAAGCCGCACCGGATCTGGACAGTTTAATATGCCCTGAAAATAATTCCGCCACATCTTTATAAGGTCGTCTCCGTCTCTTACCAGATTACCTTCGTTGTCGAGAAGGAATTGTGCGGTAGGTTGGTATCCCCTTCTAACAGCACGGACCTCTTGGTAAAATTTGTGCGACTCATTAGCTCGTATCAATATTTCCATTTCTTTTATTCTGTTTTCTAGCTGTTTCCTTTTCAGTTGTCTTATGGTCTTTTTCGCCTGTCGTCTGGGATCATCGTATTGCTGTTTCCACCTAGGATCCTGCTCTGCGAGAATACGATGTCTTCTTACATCTCAGACTCTTTTCTCCGACTCGTCTGTCCACCACTTCTTTTCCTTCTGTCGTTTCTTACTGCTTAACTTAAGCCCACTTCTTTTAATGTGCTTTTAATGCTGTCCCAACGGTCTTCTATATCCATTTCCTCTATCTTCAATCTGCTAAATTAGTTCTTGATTTCTAGTTGGAACTGGACATTTTTTACTGGGTCTTTAAGCTTTTCCGCGTCAAGTGGTTCTTCTCTGTGTACTTTTACCCTCTTTTTGGTGTTTATTTTGGCTTTTATTTTGATTCTTTGCATGTAGTGGTCACTTTCACAATCGGCCCCCCTAAATACTCTAACATCTTCGATGGCGTTCTTGTGCCGGTCATTTATTAGGACTTGGTCTATCTGGTTCACAATGCGACCGTTGGGGGACCTCCGCGTTTCCTTATAGATAACCTTTTGGGGATACATGGTGCTTTTAATTATAAGTGACCTCGACGATGCGAAAGTGATCAATCTTAACTCATTGTCGTTGGAAACACTATGTTTGCTGTGTCGGCCAATTGTGGGTATGGAAGCCTCTTCCCTTCCAATTTGCGCATTAAAACCATCGACGAGTATCTTAACGTCGTAACTACCTAACCAGTCATACACTGTTTCTAGGTCTTCGTAGAACCTGTCTTTTCCTACGTCGCTAGATGTCTCTGTTGGTGCGTACGCGATTAATGATTGTAATATGGGATTATTTGCTTTTAAGTCGAAGTAGGCAGATTTTATCCCAGACAGCATCAAAGCGGGTTACGCTTCCAAGCAGGCTGTTTTGGGTAATCGCGTATCCGGTGTTCCTTGCCAAAGTTCGCCATGTTTGGGATCGGATCGTTTTTCTCTTATTGTCCGGTTCGTAACATGGATTTTTTTTACCAAAAAAAACCAGCAATGAAACACAAAATGAAATACAGCTGATGCTCGAATCAACGAACGCACGGCCGCGGCGGGAACTCGAGATGTATTTGGTTTCAATGTGAACCTTATCTCATAGGCCATGGAGCATTTAGATTGCGCGCCCGGACGTTCCTTGATCCGAGCATGAGCTGCATTTGATTTTGTCTTTCATTGCTGGTTTTTTTTTAATAAAGTAATATATTTTTTTATGAAACTATCGTTTCATTTAGCTGTAACATGAAGAGGGGTAAATAATGCTAACAAAACGTCTTAAATTTTTTTTTTAATCAGTATTGATTTGTTTTCCGTCCCATCATCAAAGGTGTCATCAGTACTATCATCTGTCTTCGTATTCGGAAGCGGTCTCCGAACACCCAGTATTTAAACAGATTCTTCATTAATTGCACAACATACTCACGTACAATTCTTTTATTGCTTGTTACTATCGCTGCGCATAGAGAGTTCCTTTGCATAGTTAATGATCAAAATTAATAAGCGTCCTTTAAATAGTTGATATTAATAAATATATCATCAATATCTATGGTTATGAGTAATCAGAAGACCGCAAATAAATCGCTATTGCAATTATGTGTCCAGGGAAAACTAAATTGTGAAGTTGCTGGTGTCGAGCGGTCACGACTGTGTTCGGGCGACGGACGCGAACACGGCGCCCCGGGGTGCACGGCGTCCCGAGGGTGCATGGCTCCTCCAGGGTGCACGGCGCGCGAGGCTGTTCCCTAGACCGACTCAGTTCGCTAAATTAAACCCGACCTAATAGTTACCTGTTGCCGGAGATCGTCTGGATACCACCGCGGCGCCTATATCTGCCGACCAACACTATTGTACAAACGTTACTGTGTTCCGGTTTGAAGGGCGCCGTCGCTAGTCAAATTACTGCGGTAATGAGACTGAACATCGTATGTCTCAAGGTGACAAGCGCGACGTGGTCCTGTGTATAAGATCCTAACTAGCGCCACGTTGTTACGGCCGCGCGTATCACTTACTCTCAACTAAGTATCCGGCTGGTCTCGCTTCGTTGAATAAAAAAAATCTCCCTAGATGGACACTTATCATAGTGTGGTTGTTGTGTTTTGATATTGGCGGCAGCTTCTTTTAACGCATATCCGTCCGTCCGTTTCCTGCTAGCCCCTTACGTGCTTTAATCCAATATAATTCTACTTTCTTGTTTTGGTTATCTACGTCTAATATATTTTTCTTAATGTCGGTTACAAGGGGATGATAGGAGAGCTGAGGGTGTTGTGCGATTGCGTATTGACCGCACCGCGAATTACTCAGCGCTTTGTTGTAATCGTTTTTTATTTTATTTTTATTTAATATATTTTGTACACATAGCTATTAGAAGAAACTTGACAATAAGGATATAGAGTACAAGGGCACTACTTATTTCATGTTGAAATCTCTTCCAGTGGGCCCGCAGAAGGAAAGTAGAATTAGGAACACAAACCTAGTGCATACAGTAAACATAACATATAATAATATATACATATTACAAGATATACAACAATACAAATACATTCATATACACATACATATATATATAAATATATATATATATATATATACATATATATATATATATATATATATATATATACATACATATACTTACTTTTGTATTATAATACATTATACAAATATATACTTTTATTTAATACGGTAAGGATAAATAGTGTTCTTTAACAGATTTCTTGAATGCTGCTATGGTTTTGCACGCTCGTGTGCTCGGAGGGAGGGAATTCCAAAGTATGACTGCTTGTACAGAAAATGATTTTGCGTAAGCATATGTTTTATGAACAGGGCATTTGAGGAGAGTTTTAATGTACGTTCTACAAGGAGCGAGGGAGGGGCGGGCATAGGTAAAGCCATCACGTAAATATTGCGGGTAGTTAGGATTATGTAGGATATTAAATAAGAAGCACAATATTCTAGTATTTCTGCGGAAACGGACTGGGAGCCACTTGAGCTTTTTGCGGAACTCAGAAACATGGTCATATTTTTTGAGACCAAAAATAAAACGGATACACAAATTTTGCAAACGCTCAAGCTTATTGAGAAACTCCTCAGTGGCATCTAGGTAGCAAGCATCAGCGTAGTCCAGAATGGGTAATATGAGGCTTTGTGCAAGAGAAATTTTAGTTTCCAAAGGCAAAAAATATTGGAGACATTTGAGTGTATGAAATGCAAAGTTAACTTTGTCGCTAACATTGCTAACCTGCTCATTCCAGCTTAAGAAAGAGTTAAAAGTAACGCCAAGGTTTTTAATAGTTTCACTAAAGACAATTAGCTGGCCATCCAATGTGAGAGACCCAATTGCAGATCGATTTAATGCATGGATAGCATACCTACTACCAATTATGATGGCCTGTGTTTTGTTGGCATTGAGTAAGAGTCCATGAGACGTTGCCCATTCATGAATGTTTTCCAAATCACAGTTAATATCCATGACAGCTCTATTAATTTCACCAGGTGCGCAGTGACGGTAAATTTTCAAATCATCTGCGTAAAGATGAAAATTTGAGGATATCAAAGTAGTGACTGTGTTAATAAACACTGAGAAAAGAAGAGGAGAGAGAACACCACTCTAAGGCACGCCAGCATCGACAGCAACCTAGTCTGAGAATGATTCATTTTGACGTGTGCGTTGTGCACGGCCCCGAAGATATGAATCAAACCACCTTAGGGCAGAAGTAGTAATGTTATGGGATCGGAGGATACCGAGCAGGACATCGAGATCCACGCAGTTGAATGCGCTACTGAAGTCAAGTAGTACAAGAATAGTTAGGGATTGGTTTTCAATTGCCCATCGAATATCGTTTGTGACTTTCAACAACGCAGACACCGTGCCGTGTCCTGATCGGAAGCCGGATTGAAAGTTGCTAAGAATATTATTGGTACGGAGGAAATTTTGTAGTTGCTTGTGAACAATGCTCTAAGACTTTGGAAAGAAAAGGAAGTATGGAAGTAGGACGATAATGTGACAAAGACGAAGAATTGCTGGTTTTAGGTAAAGGAATAATATTAGCGGATTTCTAGAATTTAGGAAAGGATCCAGATTGTAAGGAATGATTAATTATGTTCGCTAAACTAGGAAGTAATATATCAAGAATGGGGATAAGCATTTTAGAGCTCAAGTTGTTACTGCCTACAGCTTTGAAAGTAATAGATAGGATAGCTTTACGAACTTCATTGGTCGATACTGACTGAAACTTAAGGGAAGAATGTTGAGGCAAAGGGAGATTAAGTAGCGTTTGCAAAGTTCTCGATTTACGACACTGATCAACTGAGAAAGAGGGTGTGGAAAAATGTTTGTTGAGTGCGTTTAAATCAAGACCGCTGCAGGACGTAGAGGATGCTTTACCTATGCCTACGGATTTTAAAAATTTCCATACGTCAGAGAATTTACGATTTATGAGAGATTCATGAAAATGGCGTCTCTTGGCATCTCGACACAGATGATTGCACCGATTTCGTAATAGTTTATAGTATGCTAGATTTCGCTCCGACGGTTGACGTTTTAGCCTGTTTCGAGCTTTGTCACGGCACGCCATCCATTGCTTAATTTCAGGAGATAACCAAGGCGCGGGCTTATGTTTGATTTTGACTCGCTTGATAGGTGCGTGATGGTCATATAATTCTAAAATCGACTCTGTGAAAAATGCTACCTTTCCATCTATATCCAAGTCATTGAATAGCGGCTCCAATCGATTAAACCTGCATCACGTCTCAATGCTTCCATATTAATGTCCTTGTAACTGCGAAGAAATAGAAACTCGTAACTTACACTTAGGAGCCCGCACACGGAGAGATAAGAAAATCAAGTCATGGTATGAGAATGAAGCGGTTATTTGACCATGAGTGTCAATACTACTAGAAGAAGAAACCATCTTCAAATCTAATAGAAGGAGTGCAATATGGAAAATGGTGAGTGGCTGAAACAGGCAATATCCTGAGATTATGAGAACTTAAAACAGATAATAGTTTTTATTTCTTAATGCAAATTTCTAAGCTATATTCTAAGCTAATTGCTAATTATTCGGCTTGGAATACGTAGTATTATAATATTTGACAAACTTTCAATATTTTGGATAGAGTAACGACAGCCTCATTCTTACCTGGAATCCTTTTTTATTTATCGACAGCACAGGTCAGCACATATGTATAATTTTTATAACATTTTTTTTGCGTCATCATAAAGTTTGATAAAAATTCTCGAAAGGCACTCTGTTCCTATTTTTTTTTAGACTTCGACGTGGAACGCTTCTTTGCTCGCGTTGCTTGGACACGATGCAGTGTACCTCACTACCACTAACTTCACCAGCTAGGGCGCTCTACTTCTAGAAAATATATTCATATTTCCCGAGCGATTTTCATCTAAGAGCTTAGAAAGAAACAAAACAATATAATAATAATTGCCGGACACCGTCTAGATGGGTACCACTGCAACTCTTATTCCTGCCGCCTCACAACGCTGTAAATATTACTACGTTCCGAATTGAAGTAAAATTACTGGGATAACGAGACAATATTTTATGTCTCAAGGCAACTAGCTCAATGTGGTGCTCACGTACTATTCTATCTAGCGCCACTTTGTTATGGGCAGGCGTATCATTTATCATCAGGTAAACGTCCGGCTCGTCTCGTCCTTTAAAAAAAACATAAATAATACTCACCTTAATTGTCGTGTAGACTGCAAGGGTGTTGGAAAAAGAGAAAAAAATTGATCAGCTCCTATGAATACGTTTATTATTCTATGAATAAATTACTTGATGATAGTCCATGAGATGCTTCGATCGATGTAGATAACAAATGTCCGTTTAGTACAAATTTAACATAAACAAGTCGAACATCATTGAAATATTTATTTAAACACATAATATTAGCTATAATTAAAAACAAATAAATAATGCAGTAAGCAGATGTGAAGGTGCAACTGTTCAACCGGCTACTTATTGAATAATGTCAGCAACAGATTCTGACAAAATGGCGATCGCTTTATATAAAAAGTCAAAATTTAACAAAAACAAAGCTCATTAAGTACCCTCACACGACATCGAAATGTTGAATGGAAAAATTAAAACATAGATCTCTCGTAACGATCAGAAATCATTTGGCATATACAAGGTTATGTTGACAGTGAGGCTCAGACGCTGTCAAAATTTTATTTCCGCTCGGAATCACAACAGCTCGGTCAAAGCGAGGGCATGCCGCGTAAATAATGGTAACAATCGTAAAAATGATCTTCGATCAGTACACAATACTCAAACAGAAACGCAACCGGAGATGTTCACAACATCTAGTTGCGTGTCGTTTCAAACAATGAAGCGGGACGCAACACAAGAAACCGTGCCGCCCACGAGATTGTGCGCCGGCGCCGACGGTTAAGTAGGAAACAAAGTAAGTACCATTTCAAAGCATATATACAATAACGAACAATATCAAAGCCAGTGAAGGTAGACAGACTGTCGGCGGTGGGCAGGCGCTCGGCGTCTCAGCGGCGGGCATAGGGCGGGCACTAGGCGGGCTGCCCCTGCGACCTCACCGCCCACAGCTGCCGGAAGGAGTTGGCGATGCCGACGTCGTGGCTGATAACGTAGAACAGGCCGCCCAGTGTCGCGATGGAGAGTAGGTACACCAGGCCAATGGCAATTTTGGGGATGACTGGTCCGAAAACACTCGCGCGCACGTAATCAACAACTATCGCTTCTAGGCCCCTGTGGAGAAAGCAAACGGTAAATATTTATACAGCCCTCTTAAGGTTCCCACCGGTGGGACTAGGGGCCTTCCCGTCATGCAGATCTAAACGCACGCAGGTTTTTATGCAAAATTACTGAGTAATTATAAACACATGAATGTCACTCTCAACGCCGCGCTCACTATTTTTAGTAAACGATTATTCCAATGACTTTTAAATGGTGTCTATACACAAAACACGGATTTGTTTAGTCCACTAATTGAGCAATTAATATGATAACGGCACGAACTCTCCACTATCGCTACTAGTTTCCATCAAGTCTGTTTCTAAGAATTACACGCTTGCACACGACCAACGATCAGTTACTCATACTGGATTGAGTAACTCTTGTTTCTCTAAATGAGAGTCAGATGCTCATCAGCAGCAACATCAATGATGCTGATCGTTGCTCACCATTGAGATTTTTAAAATTCTTTTGGGATCCCCTTCAAAGTATGTCTTTCGGAAAAATCTAAATTTGCCGCAAACAACCTATAGTTAACACACTATTTATTAGAACTATTGCTTCATGCACTTATTTCTTTATCTCCATCATCATCTCCACCTATAGGTCACCACTGTTAGACATAGGTCTCTTGTATGTTCTTTATCTTAGAACTGCTTAATGCCAGCAGAACTCTCAAGTTGTTTATTTCTGGCTATACTAGGCAGTGAGCTATGAAATAATTGTTGAAGTAACCTTATGTCTTTTAGCTGGCTTGGGCTTCTTCATGTTGCGCCAAATCCTCCAGAAGGCCCGGCACAGGCCAATGTCATTCATATTCAGGTAAAACAGACCGCCCAGTATGAGAACCGTCAGCAGGTATACAACACCCATAGCTATCTTGGGGAGTGTGGGACCAAATAGGAGAACTCTCACGTATTCTACGACCAGGGCCTCCATGCCCCTGAGGAGGATGCAGGGCAGGATGGAAAATACAGAACAAATGGGTGTTAGGACAATTGTTAGGAGGACATTGGTTAGTGTTCAAGTGTGTACTACAGCTATATCTATAGAAATGGGTTCAAAATGTAGCCACTGGGCCCGAACCATTGTTTATTTTCACATGTTGGCAATAGCTAGTCATCTTGTGTAAAAGTCTAACAGCCCTTTTTTTATGAAAAGGCTTGTCACTTGCTGCTGGGTGAATGTCGGTGCCCAATGAGTGACTCATTACTATACAAAACTTTTTAAAATAAAGATAAAAAGTTGAATGATAAAGGGATTATGCATCACATGGCAAATATTACAAGATATCTAAGAAAGGGATGAGGGCGGAAAATTTAACATCAACTTACCAAAAGCTATGGGCCGTGATAAGGATGGCAAGAATAGAGTCAAATATTCTGTTCGGTACGAGGAGCCCGAGCGGGATGAGGGGCACCATCAGCGCACTGGTCGCCTTCTCAATGATCCACAGCTTGGCGTGGTCGTGGGGCTTCTCGTCCGACATGCGTACGGCTGACGTCCGGAAGGAGCGCACCTGCCACAAATAATTTATTCCCTACTGTATGATAGTTTGAACTCCGCCGAACCAGAGACAGAAAGCTCTGTACCAGACTGATCGCCAACCTTCATTAGTTGCAGAAGCACTTTAAAAAGAAGAACACGACAAAGACATCTCATGAACTGAACTTTATAATAAAAATACCACAGCGATATATAACATAAAATAGGTAAACAAGATGGATTCATTATTCACTAGACAATTATTGTTCTCCCCCAAAAAGTTTCTTTTTCTTGCCAAACTATAATTAAACTGTTAATAAATCCAAAAATTTGTCTTAATTTAAAATAATGTTGCGGTAATTTTAAAACAATTATGAATTCCATTTCCAATAACCACATTCATGTAATAAGACTTAACTAACCCTGTGGCAAAGCAGCTAACCTAGCTCGGTACCCCTCCAACGGGTTCTCGCCTTGTCGTGGCGGAGGGGCTTAGTAACCGTGGTCCGGTACACGGTGAAGCCAAGTGGAACCCACCCGGCCGGCCCGCGGCGAAGGGCTGGCCGAAGCGGCCGCTCCAGGTTCGAGCACCGGTTGGGGTAACTGGAGCTCACCGGAACGGCCGGGGGCCGCAGGGGCGGTTTCATACCGCCCCTCGCAGCCGAGGTGGGGTCGCGGAGGGAGTACCCTCTGCGGCCAACCGGTGTCGCACCGGCGATGCGGCGGCGGTGGGGCCGCGAGGGAAGAGGAGTGCCGGTATTGAGATGCGCCGCTCTCCCTATCCTCCGCGGCCGTTGACAGGTAGCGGCGGGCCTAACATTTCTCCGCCGCGGGGAGCCGGGAGAGGTTTTCTCCAGTGGCTCCCATGGCCTCTGGGCGACAGGTTCGGGGGAACCGGTCGCCCGCACACGCATGAGGTCGAGGAGGGGGCGCGCTGCATGTTCCGGCGCGCCCTGGAAAGGGAGGGTTCGTCCCTCCCGAGGTGGGGCTGCGCAAGCGGCCAGCGCCGGCAGGGTCGCGGTTGAGTGCATGCGTTCCCGTGACCCTGCCATCATGGCGATGAGGCGGAACATCGTGGGGGTTTTAGTCGGTGCAAGTCCGACATAACTCGTCCTTGCCCCCGCGAGGACGAGTATGCGTAGGCATTTCCCCACGTAAAAAAAAAAAAAAAAAAACCTAGCTCGGTAAAACGGAGAACTCTGGTTCAGTTTTGTAGCACAATGTTGTGCAGTTGAGATGGTGGTAGGCTTTACTTGCAAACACTCGCCGCTAGTTACCAACCCCATATTGTCAACCTCAAAACTCAGAAGAATTAATTTAAAATGGTCACTTTAATTTGTTTAGTTATTATGAACAGTACTTACGGAATTGGCTAAGGGCATAGTCTCAGATTTCAGTGCAATGTTTTTCACAGGCAACACACTTGGAAGTGTACGAGTTACCACTGGAATGTTATTAGTGGCGGTGAATGTTGCCAATCTCATTATCTGTTTTGTGAAGGCCGGGTTTGTGCAAACTGCAATTAAAAATTAAATACACTTTAACAAATGATTATAAACTTTATTGTTAAAATATTATATGAAATAGAAAGTATTTTAGTTACTATCAGACAAATTAAAAATCTCAGATACCTGCTCCTAACAAGCCCGTAAGATTGTTGCTAAAAATTACTATTGACAAATGGACAACCATTTAAAAAGTAATTTAAGAGAAATTAATAAAACGAAAATTAATTTAAAAAACAAAATAAATTATATTTGAGAACTAATTTCACATTGGCACTTCCATACATGTAACAAATGTGTCCATAAGCATATATTAATAATTAGAATGGTCACATTTACAAAATTCATATTTTTAGTTGCATATTCCCAGAGAAAATGCATACAAGAACAACTTTCAATGCAGCTATTGCTTCTCTGTGAAAATATTGGAACTGTTACATCATCATCAGACTGTATTGCGGTGTTCCACAAAATAGGTGAGAAATCTTAAAACTATTTACTTAAAACATCTTGTGATATTTAAGGCGTCCGGAAAGTAATGTCGATTCTACACATGTCAATACATGATTGTCATTTGTCTGCTCATTGTTTAGTTTAGAGGTGTTCCGTTGACATTGTGAGGTTATAGTGACTTCTTATAAACAATTAAATTACAATCTTTTTTGTAATTTTCGGTAAAATGACCATCCAAATACAAGAAGAGGTACACATCCAGCATTGCATGCTCTTTCAGTTTCGCAATGCAAGAAACAGCAGCAGTTTCTACCAAGAACATTTTTAAAGTTTATCCAAACGTATTAACATTTCTAAATGCCAAATGTGGTTTTCGAAGTTCAAATCAGATCATTTTGATCTTTCCGACTCATATCGATCAGAAAGACCATCAATGTTAAACAATGTGTTAAAGGCGGAAGTGGAAGGATATCGGTGTCAGACTATCAAAGAATTATCAAACAGTCTCAACCAACTTTGGGAGACCATCCAAGAACATTTGAAGCAAATTGGGAAAGTATGTAAAGCAGATGTTTGGGTCCCGCATAATATCTGAACAGAACAAGTGTAATCAAACAATCACATGCTACTTATTGCTTCAAGAAACAACACAGAAGGATATTTTGTTCACTTGATCACAGATGAGAAATGTGTCCTACTATGTGTGATAAGACAAGAGGCAGTGGCTCTCTCGAAATAAAATCACTCGGAGTACTGCTAAGATAGGTCTACACCCTATAAAAGCAGTTTTATTTGTTTGGAGGAGTATTCTCGGCATTGTTCATTTTTAATTGCTGAAACCTTGACAAACTATTAATGTAGACCTCTACAGCAACCAATTGCAACAAGTCAATCAATCTTTAATTGAAAAGTGGCCAGCAATTATCAACAGAAAAGGTGTCATTCTCTAACACAACACTGCAAGACCTCACTGTGCAAGGCAAACCCACAATGTTACCCATCAGATGTATAATTATTTAAAGTGCTGCAACACTTTTTAAGTAGCAAAACATTTGCAAATTTGGCTAATATCCAAAATGCCTTCATTAGATATTTTTCCAAATAACCAATAAATTTTTCTCAATCTGGGATTGAAAATTTACTCACTAGATGGCAAAAGGTTATTAATAATGATAGGGAATATGTCATTGATTAAATATAAAGATTAGTTAAAAATGTATATGTTTGTATTTAACATAAGAAAATGACATTACTTTCAAGTTCCCCTACTAGCACCATAAGCTGCGAGAATAATATAAATTTGTCAATTTTCATTCAACAATCCACCATATCACAAACACAAATGCATCATTATTATAGCCATGAATATTGTTTTATTATCGACATAATAAATAAGGATTAATAAAGGATTTCAATTTCATTATTTTTGTTGTTGTCTTTCAGGTGATACAAAAACATGTACCTCTAATTGTTACAAAATATTTTTATAATAAGGCACAAAAAAAAACAAATATAAAACACTCATTTCTAATTGGTAATAGTATAATTAACTTATTCTTTTATGGTTTTATTGCTTTTAATTACATATAAACAATAGTTAAAATGACAAATGTAAAATAAAATATTTATCATTGACTTAAAAAAAATTATAAAGCTTTAAGTTGGATAATTTTTATTTCTTGCGATTAAGTCTGTAGCGCCCTAAGGCCTTACTTTATGCGAGTATCCATTATTCTTGTAACTATAACCTAAAATTTAAGGCAAGCTATAGTTTCACAGAAAAGTACCAATAAACTACGTGGAATTTAGAATAGACTTACTTTGAAGTCATCAAAACCGCTAGTGTTTCTCTAAACAACTATTATGTAATGTAACTTTGAAGATTTAATAATAATACTAAGACACTTACCTGAATTACGAAGAAACATAGACAGCGTCATTTTTATATTAAACTATTTGCGCAAAAAGAAGTATAAAGTGTAGGAACAAATTATTTCAAAATGCGTGAAAAAATTGGCTCAAAACTGCCAAATAGAATCGGAAACAGTAGAAGTTGAATGCCAATTGTCAAAATCAAACACAAACGTCTCATCTGTCAAAGTAAAGGAGAGTGCTCACAGCATTATTACTGTCGCGTATCTAAAAATCTTAAATCTTTAAATAGGAAAAAGTATTTACTAATTAGTAAACACGTATTTTAACTAATTTAAGGAAGATTATAACATATGTTCCATATCAAATTAATGAATTATTTAAAACAATCATTTAGTTATTATCTTTTTAACCTGTGAATCACAAGAATATTTGCATAATACAGACACTGGACTGGAATGACAATTCATTTTCTATGTGATGTGAGATCACAGAACCAATTTATTTTAAAACAAAGCCAAACGCAATTCAAAAAGAAATTTAGTTATAAAATATAATAAAACTATGGCTACTACACTTGAAGACAAATCTATCTGGGAAGATGGAGAGGAAGCTCTCAGCGATGAAGTACTTCGTATGCCGACGGATGAAATAATTAGCCGTACGAGACTATTGGATAATGAAATAAAAATCATGAAAAGTGAAGTGATGAGGATCACACACGAACTACAAGCACAGAATGATAAAATAAAAGAAAATACTGAAAAAATCAAAGTGAACAAAACACTTCCATACCTGGTGTCAAACGTAATCGAACTTCTTGATGTGGACCCTCAAGAAGAGGAAGAAGACGGTGCCGTTGTAGACTTAGACTCTCAAAGGAAGGGTAAATGCGCTGTGATCAAGACATCTACACGACAAACATACTTCTTACCAGTCATTGGCTTAGTTGACGCCGAAAAACTAAAACCAGGCGATTTAGTGGGAGTTAATAAGGATTCGTATTTGATTTTGGAAACATTGCCTGCAGAATATGACGCTAGAGTTAAGGCTATGGAAGTGGATGAAAGACCAACTGAACAATATTCAGACATTGGAGGTCTTGATAAACAAATACAGGTTAATCATTACTTTCATACAATAATTTTTTAGTGGCTTACATAGGTTGAAATATTTTCAGGCTTTATCTATTTTACCAGAGTAGTTTATATTGATGTCAATATTATAATAACAGTTATCCTCTTATTTTGTCCACTTCAGGGTTAGAAGTTTTATAACATGTTATCTATAACATCCCTGAAAAGACAAGATGGTAAAAATCTACATTTTGGTCTACTAAAATGTAGATTTTTTAACAATAATAGATCTTACACCCATGACGATACTTTTTAGATAATTTATAGTTCAGGCTTTATTTTAATAGGAACTAATTGAAGCTGTGGTATTGCCAATGACACATAAAGAGAAGTTTGTTAATTTGGGCATCCACCCACCCAAAGGAGTTCTGCTCTATGGTCCCCCTGGAACTGGCAAGACCTTGCTGGCTCGAGCTTGTGCTGCACAGACTAAGTCTACCTTCCTCAAATTAGCTGGCCCACAACTTGTACAGATGTTTATTGGTGAGATTTAAAGTATATAAATAAACACATTTTATTATCTTTAACAAAAATTTTTTTTTGGGATTTATGTGTGATAATTATTTCTCTATACAAGTTGAGTTATGTACAATGAAATAGGTGTTTACTGCCCCCATATGATGGTACTAGTTAAACTGTATAGATAATGTTATTTGTTTATAAAATGATAAGTGCAGACCTTTGTGAATTTTATGGCCTTGCACTGTATGTCATTTTAACTACTGTCACATTGTTATGAGTAGATTCAAGATTTATGGTTAATGGTAGGATGTAACTACTTTCCATTGAGTAAATGGAAAGTTACATTACAACAAATAGTAGGTGTTTAAATTTCTCTGCTCTATCAAGTGGCATGTTATAACAAGGTGGGTGGATAATATAATATAAAAAGCACTAAAATACAAATATATGGCAAACATTATATGTTTAACCATAAGGCTTAAAAGAGCTTTCAAATAATTTACATCATGTCACCATCCAACCATTAAGTATATTTGTTTTTCTCAATCATATTTTAAGATAAAAATTTAAATAAATATATCCATTTTCCTAAATTTTAATGTGACACCTAAAATTAGGTTTCAACAGGCAGATTTAATGCCTATAATGAACATTCTCTGCCAGTTAACCTAGGAGTTGGGTAAATTATATATATGTAATTTTAGGTGATGGTGCTAAACTTGTTCGTGATGCATTCGCTCTTGCTAAGGAGAAAGCCCCAGCTATTATTTTCATTGATGAGCTTGACGCCATTGGTACCAAGCGATTTGATTCTGAGAAGGCAGGTGACCGTGAAGTACAGCGTACCATGTTGGAACTCCTCAATCAGCTTGACGGCTTCAGTTCTACTGCTGATATTAAGGTAAAACAAAACCAGCATTGTAATAAATTTTAAAGATAAATGTAGTAGTTCTAATTAAAACTGTATCTAATAAAAAAAATTCAAATTGTTAGGATCAAGTTAACTATATTTTTTGTGGTAATAATGATGTTATAACTATACAATAACTCAATAGCTACTTCAAGTAGCATTATGGTTAAGCACTGTCTGCATTTATAAAAAAAATATATTCAATAAAAAGCGCAATGATGTTCAGTGTGCCATCCAAACTAGTACCATGTTAGGAACAGTCATATCATTTATAATCAAGTGAACGTCTTGCTCACCTTGTCGCTTTGACAAATAAATAAAATTTGAACTTCAATACACTGCATGCGGATGTAAATTGTGGTTATAAAGACAAATTAAAATGTTTGTCTTACCGCAAAACTGCGGTTGCAAAAGGCACCTCAGGATCATGACAATCCATGTAGTCCTATTGTAGGTGTATCATCTGTATTGAAGCTCTAATCATAAATTGAATGTTACGTACTCAGGTTATAGCAGCTACTAATAGAGTCGACATCCTGGATCCTGCCCTCCTCAGATCTGGCAGGCTTGACAGAAAGATTGAGTTCCCTCATCCCAATGAAGAAGCTAGAGCTAGAATCATGCAGATACATTCACGGTAACTATCAATCATGTAATTGATTATAGCTACTCATAGAATAGAGATTGACTTTTCGTGTCACTCATTTTTAAAATTGTTGTTTTAATTATATAATAATTTTTGCTGATGCAATTTGATGTAAATTGCATGTATCCTGCCATATACCACAGTGTAGCTAACGTAATATAATCTACAAAACTAAAATGTTGGGATTGTACAATACATTTGACTATTATTGTAAATCATATAAACAAAAGATGACTAAAATGATTTCAGTAAAATGAATGTGAGTCCGGACGTAAACTTCGAGGAGTTGTCGCGCTCAACGGACGACTTCAACGGCGCCCAGTGCAAAGCTGTGTGCGTGGAGGCGGGCATGATCGCGCTGCGCCGCTCCGCCGCAGCCGTCACACACGAGGACTTCATGGACGCCATTCTGGAGGTGCAGGCTAAAAAGAAAGCCAACCTCAGCTACTATGCCTAAAATTATTTTTTTTTAAATTAAAATTATGTACCATAATTTTACCTTTGTTTTGTGCATGTGCAATTTTTTGTCATGATGTATGGGTGATGTGAGACTGTGACAGCTTCAAGAAGCAGCCTTTTATCAACTACCTGGGAACTGAAAACCAAACGCCTATTTTGAATCAACAAAACTATTATTGCACTAAATAAAAAGTAAACATTAAGAAAAGATTTTTTTTTCTTTCATTATTTTCGAATGCAATTGCGCCACACAACTCGCAAATGCTTGAGATTGGACCTTAGTTAATCTACATTAGGAGCGTTTTATTTATTTATTTATTCTTTATTGTACACCAGTTACAAAAAATATAGAATATATTATATATGTACAATGGGCGGTGTTATGGTTCAAAAGCAATTTCTTCCAGACAACCCATTGGAAAGGAAGACGTAAACTAAAGGTAAAGATAAGATAGTGGTGCACTAAATTATTAAAAACTATATTGCTAGATGACAGATGCAAGCAGTAGCACAATTAGACAGAATATATAATTAAAACTATGATGGTAGTTACTGAAGTGTCTTTTGAAAGAAAATAGGGATTTGGCGATACGAATATGATTCGGTAGAGTTCCATAAGCGAACCGCCGGAACGGAGGAGTTTTGGAAAAATGGAGAGGAATCCACGGGGATGCGAAGGGAGAGGTTCATTGAAGAGCGGAGAGTGCGACTGTGGCAATCGAAAATAAATCGAATCGGTTTTTAAAGTAGGAAGGTGTTAGAGGATTGAACAATATCTTGTATAGAATAGAGAGAATGTGAGTATTCCTGCGAAGACGAGTTAGTAGCCACTTGAGTTTTTTGCAAATTCAGAGATGTGATCGTATCTGCGTAACCTAGATATGAATCGTATACACAAATTTTAAATACGCTCAAGCTTATCAAGCTGCGCTTCAATTAGGTCAAGATAGCAAACATCGACATAGTCGAGAATAGGCATAAGAAGAGAATTAGCAAGCGCAACCTTAGTGGCTGTTGGAAGAAAATTGCGGAGTCTGCGCAAGGAGCTTATAGCCCCATACATCTTTCTGCTGACCTCGTTAACTTGCGGCGCCCACGATAGGCAGGAGTTAATGTAAATACCTAGATTCTTAACTTTGTTATTATTAGGAATTACGTTACCGTTAAGAATAATAGGCGGTACACCGGACCAGTTAATTTTGGATTGTAGTCTACAGCCTCCGATTATGACTGGTTGTGTTTTGTTAGGGTTTACGTTCAGACCATACAATTTACACCAATCTGTAATACAAGCAAGATCAGAGTTAATGCTGTCGACGGCTTGACAAAGATCACCAGCAGAAGCTTGAGTGTAAATTTGGATATCGTCAGCATACAAGTGGTAAGAAGAAAATAAGTCGTGGGTTATAGAATTGATGAAAATAAGAAACAAGATTGGAGACAACGCGCCACCTTGAGGTACGCCATCATTGGTGTTTAACCAGGTGGAGAAATTACTCTGCACTTGGACGCGCTGTTGGCAGTCGAACAAGTAACTATGAAACCAGTCAATAACAACCGGGGATAAGTTAATAGTGCGCAGAATACTTAACATGATGTCAAAATCGACGGTGTTAAAGACATTACTAAAATCAAGCGGCGTAAGTACTGTTAATTTTTGATTTTCCATTCCATGACGAATGTTGTCGGTGATTTTCAGCAATGTAGTGGTAGCGCTATGGCCAGGACGAAAACCGGATTGTAAGGGATTGAGGAGGTTGATTCTTAAGAGATAGGGACTAAGTTGGTTAGATATTAGTCTTTCAAGAACCTTGAACAAAAAGAGAAGTAAAGAAATAAGCCGATAATCAGACAGGCAAGTAGGGGTTTTCTTTTTTAGGAGAGGAATTATGTTGGCTTTTTTCCAATGGGAATTAGGAATTGGGATTTATGGACTCTTTAAAGTAAATACTTTTACTATCTCCGTCACCTTATAATTTCCTCTCCCGCCTTTCACGTCCTTGTTACAACTAATGTTTATTTTATTAAAATAGAGGATGTCCAACTCTTGCTGATGGAGTGAGTAACATGTCACAGCAAAAAACAGGTATTGGATACGTAAACAGCTTTACCAGCTTGGTAAATCAAACTACCAGAAAAATGTTAATCCATGAATCCAACTCGGCTGGGCAGCGTTCAGAAGGTTACGCAACTTCTTGTTTCGACTACCACAGTATCTGACGGCGTCTTTAATTTTAGTGTTTGCCACTAAATTTGGCGATAACATCTTATGGAACCGAGACGGCCATTTACACGAAACCTTAAAAAAATCTTTTTTTTTTTTCGTCGCCAAGGGCAAATCCTCATGGGTAGCCATGGGCCCGGGCCTTATGGTATGCTCCACTCTGCTGAGCACTTGGCTCAGTAGCCTACGGACTAAAACCCCTTTCCGTTTTCTCTCCTATCCTCTCTGGAACCGCTTGTGCATTACTTCAGGGAGGCTTTTGCCTTTTATCTTATAGCTTCTTGTCTTTGCCTTTCATCTTTTTCCCTTACTCTTATTATTTCCTTAAGCATTTTCGCATATTTGTCCCATCCTTCTTTACTTTTCGTCATTCTTTCCATCATGTTCTCCACTCCTACTTTTTTTTTCCATCGTTTTCTTCCGTTTTTTCTCTCACCTTTGCAAATTTAATGCATTCGAACAGAGCATGATCTGGTGAGTCTATATGTTCGCAATATAGGCAAGTATCATTTTCTGCTTTCCCTACTGCATGGAGATAGGTGTTAAAAACTCCGTGGCCACTCAGCGCTTGTGTTAGCAGTCTTTCTACTTCTCCATCCTTTCTTTGTATCTATTGTCTGAGGTTGGGTATGATTCTTCGAGTCCACTTGCCTTTTCCCTCCTTTTTCCAATCTTGTGCCCACTCTGTCAGCGTACGCGATCTTCCTTCTTTTTTTGTTCTTTTCGTTTCGTGATAGGAGCGGTGCCTTTCTTGAGCTAACCGTTCTATAGGTATTAAGCTCGCTATCACCAAAACCGCGTCCAGGGATATGGTGCGGTAGGCTCCAGTGATACGTATTGCCAGCCTCCTTTGCAATTTGCTATACGAGCTCTTGTATTTCGCTACACTCATGGCCCCCGCCCACACCGGTGCTCCATATAGCATGACGGAGTGTATCGCGGACGCCAACAGTCTGCGGTTACTTGATCTTGGCTCTCCTTTTCTAGGCATAATTTGGCCAAGGGCAGCCGCCAGTCTTTCGGCTTTTCCAGTCACTTCTTCTATATGTTTGTCAAACTTTAGACTTTTATCAAGCCAGATGCCGAGGTATCTTAATCTGTCTACTGGCACCACCCTGACGCCCTGAACAGTGAAGTTGATTTCGCTCAGCCTTCTTCTACCGCTTAGGACGATTGCCTCAGTCTTCTCCGGGGCCAAGTGCAGTCTCTTCTGCTTCATCCATCGGCTTATCCTTTCTAGGGCTACGTTTGCTATAGTCATGACTTCTTGTCCTTTTTTCGCGGTGACCACCAGGGCCAGGTCATCGGCGAAGCCTATCAGTTGTGCTCCTTTTCCTAGTTCCATTCGTAGGACCCCATCATATAGTATGTTCCATAAGGTTGGGCCCAGTATTGAGCCCTATGGAACGCCACCGGTGACCCTTTTTTCTACGACGGTACCCGCGCCGTCCGTCAGTGTGATATATCTATCCTGGAGGTAGCTGTTTATAATATTGCATAAGTATTGTGGCATGCCTTTTGCGGCCATTTCCTTTAAGATGAGTTCCCACGATGCGATAAAAAAATACATAGACACCCTGAAAGTGACGATGAGGTTTCACTGCGCACCGGCATCGGAAATGAACAGATCCGTATCCTAAAAATTCACTAGTAGCAATGGGTAGAGCACATTACTCGAAAAACTGAGGGCTGTTGGGGCAATAAAGTTCTCGTGTATGACCGCATACCAGTAGCCATAGCTGCTGATAGGGCTCCCACAGTGTTGAACATATGGTGAAAGTCGCCGGTGCCACTGGATACGGGCAGCGAAAGACCGATCGGTGTAGAGATGTTTGGGAGAGACCTATGGCAGTGAATGTTTATCAGCCAATGTAGGACGAGAGTAAATTCTGGAGATGTAAGCGCTTGCAAGCCATTTCGACTTACAGCTCATCTGATACTGGACTCGAGAACCTGTACCCACGGCCTGTTTCTAAAAAAGTGTAACGCGTGGAGTGTAGTTATCCGACGGCGGATTTTCATATTGTGTGTCTGGATTTTTTTGTTTACTGGCGAATCTACGTCGGTACGGTCGTCGAGGGCGGGCGCGGACCCATTGCCTGATTACCTTCGCCTGTATCGGAAACTCTGAGCGGTGAGGACCGCCCCTGTTTGCGGATGTACTTCGTGTACGCAGTGTGTGTGTAGCTGTGGCGCCGCGTTCTAAAGCAAGCGCGGCGTGATGTCGAAATTCGGACTGTGTTGGTAGTGTCCGAAGTGTGTTGGATGACGTGGGTATTGTCGGTGACTGTTAGGTTGTGTGCGGATGTGGATGGCGGGATTAGCGCATGCCGTGGTCTACGCTTATTGGTCTTGTGATTCGAAGGCGGCTCTTAGTTGACCGCTTTGGTTGGGATGAGCTGACGCCTTGGCGAAGTAGGTTTCGGAGCACTCTCTGAAATGCTCCGTATGGTTGGGAGTATGAGATCGCTGTGGAGGTCAATGTTCGGCGTGCTTCGGTCAAATAGGTGAAGACTACGCTGGCGTAAGATATAATAAGCTCTACGTATACCTTGTAGAGGTGAAGCTTGTGTTTAAGAAAAAGCTTGCTCTTCTTACACATCAGGAGGTAAAGCTTGTCCAGTACTTGGGCAGCCTTGTTCCTCGCTGTGCGAATGTGGGCGATGAAATTGAGCTTGCCATCGAGGGTGACGACGAAGTATTTGACCGAATCCCTCCATGGGATGGACTGGCCGAAGAGGGAGATCTGGCCGAGTTTATGGCCGCGGTAGATCGCTTTTTTCGCTGAAAGGTCGTTTGCGTTCGGTGGGTGAAGTGAATGGCATCACTATTTTCCGGGTCTACATCGATTCGCCACTTCTGGAACTATTCGCCTAGAAGAGTGACTGCTATTTGTAAGCGTCTCGATATAATGCCCGGAGCTCTGCTGGAGTAGTAGAGAGCGATGTCGTCTGCGAAATGAGGGGGGCTGACGTTGAGGTCTTTGAGCATATCACTCGTGTACAGCGAGAAGAGTAGCGGAGAGAGGCAAGAGCCTTGAGGAACGCCTTGTTTGGTCGGTCGGATCGAGGAGAGAGCATACTCGGAGCGGAAGCAGAGGGAGGGGTTCGAGATGAAGACTCGGATAATGGTGAGGAGTTGATCTGGAATTTTGTATGTGTTAAGCTTGTATAACAAGCCTTCGTGACAGACTTTGTCGAACGTCTTCGCTACATCGAATAGGATGGCGCAGGTGTCGATCGGCTGTTTGTGCGCGAAGCTGACCAAGATATGTTCAGTCAGCCTGTGAACTTGTTGGACGTAAGAGTGGCTACTCCTGAACCCTAATTGTTGTCGGGGAGGGGGTTGTTCTCCGCGGTTAATTGGCGCAGACGCTCTAAAATGATGCGCTGGTCGACTTTGCCCAAGTAGTTCAGTAGGCAGGTCGGGCGATAGCTGTTGGGTACGGTTCCCTTGCTTTCCGAGCTTCGGAATACCTATTACTACGGCCTCTTTCCCACTGGCCACTAGCAAACCGATGATCGGGGGGGAAGCTTTTCACCAATATTTTGGGAATGTTGTCAGGGCCCGGGGCATGATGACGAGTTTGACGGTACGCTATTTTATTCCGACTTAAAAAAAAATCGGTTAATTATTATTAATCATAATCGGTTTTCTATGTTTTTGTATAAAATAATATTATTATTATATTGTAAATATAATATCGTACGTGATTTTAAAGTGTAAAGAAATATTAATTTATGCCGCTAAACGTACCTAGTACTTATTACATTCACAAAAATTTTTAATAAATTTTTTAACTTTTTAATTATATTTTACGTCTTTCAAATTTACTTTTGAACTATACTTACACATTCATAAAAAAATATTAAGGTTGGTTAAAAAATCTTGATCGTTATTTCACTGCATAGGTTTTTCAAAACGTTAACTGTAACGACAATGAAGTTTCAAAATGTTTTGAACCAAAACAAAGTGTTTCGTCCTTGATGGATGTTTAATTATTTAATTTATTTTTATATAAACCAAACAGCTTTGAGATGATGGAGAGATCATTTTTTGAATACCGCGACGCTACTGGAACAGGCGACGGGTCAGACGTTGAAATAATTGACAACAGCTTAACTGAAGATCATTCGTTCATTTCTAAGAAAAAATGGGGATATAAAAATCAAACAGTGTTTATTGCCGAGTCTGAAGAATCACCATCCGAAGGTACACAGTTTTCCGGATAATCTTTAAGTTTGTATTAAACCTTTTACAAACTGTTATTGTATTTGTAGATGACGGTTCAAATGATGAAGACAGAGCTCGTGCATCTAGATCCAGTGCCAAGATAAGTAGTGCTGTGGCGACAACTGTTATATCCAGTAGTGATGATGGTAAATAATGCTGAATATGTTTAAAATTTTCAAAATACATTTAAGAAATACACCATAATAATTTAACTTATTGATTTCATTGATAAAAATTTCATATGAGCAAATTATTTTAAAAATTGTTTCATATCAATAGAAATAATTTAAAGCCTGTAGATTTATTTATCGCAAATAACTTTTTAAACATCAAGATGTGTAATGTTTTATTGTGGGTGACATAGGTATATTAACACTCTTTTCTGATTAATGAAATAATTTGTATGTTAATTTTTAGATAACAAAAAAAAAGGAAATGTTAGAAGTAACGGTAGTCATACAAAGAAAGTTGTCAGTAGTTCATCTGAGGAAGGTATGAGATCTACACCTGTTTGTTAAAATTTATTATACATATTAAGCATTAATCTTGGTTTAGGAGAGAGAATGAAATGGTGTAGGGGTGCAGCCTTAAGTGGCCTGCGAGTCATTATTAAAAATCTTTTACATACACATCAGTTATTGTAAATAAAGGAGTTATCTCTAAGCTTTTAGTTGCTGTGAATAAGAATCCACACAGTTAAATTTTTATGATATTGGTCAGCAACAAATTATTTGTACATAAAATAAAGAATACAATCATTAATTATAAAGTTTGTTACATATATTACCAAGTTGTACTGTTAAAAAACTTGGAGCAGTGGCATGCTTTCTAACATTGATTCTAGGACCACATATTATGGAGCTTCACCTGGTTAGTCACAGCTGTTGACTATCTGTAGCTACACCAGCATTACTCTGTTCTGTCTGACACACTTCCCCATGCATAGCCTGCATCTGCAAATGATGTCAACTATCAGCTCATTGTAAATATAAATGAAAAAGTTATAAGATGGATTTTAAATATTGTTACATAGCCAAATGGTTACCTTGCAACCTTACTGATACCCTCAAGGTAGTTAATACTGTATTTTATTAAAAAAAATATTTATTAATGTGTCCCCACTGTTAGGGCCTGTGCTGGGATGTAAATTGGCTGTTGAAAAAAAAAATGTGATTTCTAAAATTCAAACAATGAAATATAAGTAATAATTTACCTGAACTTGTTCCAGAAATGTCTCCAGAAATAGTGCAGTGTCGCCGACCCAACTTTAATAGGAATAGAAAACGTATAATGCTTATAGATTCAGACACAGAAAACTCCATCGTGATTGAACATAATAAAAACAGTAAGCACACCTGCTTAAAAGACACACCTGCGAAGACGCTACAGAACATATCAAATAGAACTGGACATAATGATAGCATCTCTATTGATTATAATAACTCTAATGAAGATGATCACATAAATGATGAAAATAGAGAAAATAATGAGTCAGATGGTAATCTTAGTCAAAACGATGTCACACAATCTGGTGATGAAGACATTAAAAGTGACCAATCAAAAGTTGTTGATAGTAAGACAAAAGCGAATGTAACTGATGGTAGCTATGAAGAAAGTAGCAAAATAAAATTTGATACGGTTTTAAATAGCGAAGATGATGACGAAGTTGACGAAGACGAGATGGTGATGTCACGTGCCACAAGAATGAGCATCATGGGTTTTGTGCCCAAAGAGACACCCAGTGACGATTCAGATCTCATACAGTGTGTTAGTAAAACTCATGTCTACATACATTTTTTTTAATTAATGTGTGGTTTTTGTAAGAGGTAGGCTTTGCTGGGTGGAACCAGTCAATGTTATGAGGACAATTTGACTGTTTTTGTACTCCTTTAATTTTTTTAGCTAATTGAATAGATTTTTAATGTTATAGTTTAATATGAGAGACAATAAAATACTCCATATTGCAGAGCATTCAAAAATGTTTTTTATAGTAGATTGTTTTATAATAAAGTAACAATTTGATGACATTGTTGAATGTCCTTTACAACATCACCAAGAGTTTCACTTTTATGCTTCTCTTTGCTTATAGAATTCGGCATCAAGACCTGAATCACCCAACAGCCTGACAGAGTTACTTGATGTCAGTGTAACTTTAAGGACACCGAATCAAGTGAGCAGAAACGACCAGGGTAACATGTCTACACTGACCTGCTCCCCATTCACTAGCCCTTTCAAAGACATTACCAACAAATTTAATGACACACGCAGAACTAATGAGAGAAGCTGTAAAGATAAGGTTTCAAATGACATCACCAGGTCGGACAATGACTCCGAGGAGGTGTACGATTTGACAGGACCTAAGCGAGATTTGCTGAGGAATACAGTCCTGAAAAGGTTAGCGGAAGCTGATAAATGTTACAAGGAGAATGTTATTGACGAGGACTTGGCTATCATTGACACGAAATCGGAGGTGATATCACTGAGCAGTGACGAGGATGACTATGTGAGTGTGCATGAAAAATATTAATGTGATGAACTGTAAAGGACTGAATAAATCCCAGAGGGTACTGTTCAGTCGGTAAGCGACGGCGTGACGTCCGTCGGTGTGTGTGCGAGTTTGTGTACACACATCTAGAGATATAATCTGTTTCATCATCAATGTCATCCGATAGATGCCCACTGCTAAACATAGAAGCCCGAGTTCCAGTGAAGAAAATATTTCAAGGAAATGGACAATCCTAGAATAAGTGTCATGTAACATCAGTCAACCCACACTTGGCCGATGTGGTCGATAAACAAGTTACCAAACTTATTTATCTTATCTACTATATATTCAAGAGAACCATCTCTTTGAGAGTTAAGCCCATATGTCCAATACGCCAAGTCGGAGGAGCAATGGGAACATTAAGTTATCAATTTGTGTATGTATGGGCGGGGTTATTATTTTATATTTCGTGGTTATATCGTTATGATCGGGACTAACACCGAATGTGGTGAATAGAGTACAGCGTACTGCCGGAAACGGAACCCGTCGCGGCCCACACGGCCACACGGCTATTGTTGTGCGTGGTGAATGTTTGGACATTCACGGAGATTTCATAACTTCCAAACTTCGAATGTCCAATAAATATATTAAATAATAAATATACATATATATCTATTTATCCTAGCAAGCGATGGGAGAAGCGAGACGTTCACCCGATGATAAGTGATACGCCCGCCCATAACAATGCGGTGCTATTTAGGATGTTATGTACAGCAGCACGTTGTGCCCGTCGCGTTTAGCATAAGATGTTGAGTCTCCTTACCCCAGTTTTTTACCCCATTAGTTACAACGCCCTTCAAACCGGAACACATTAAGGTTTGCACAGTACTGTTTGTCGGCTGCAATAGGCGCTGCGGTGGTACACAGCTAGATGGTCTCCGGCAGCAGAGACCTGACACCAGTAAAGTAAATAAAATCACCAGTTTAGTTTGCACCCTCGTGACCCGAATTTTTAATGGGATCATTGTCTACGAAGGGTTGAACAAAGAAAGAATCGTCTAAATAAAGGAACCAAACTGAAACAAGATCTATGACGGAGTGGGGGTGGCGGGCGTGGTTGGGGGGTAGAGTCGGCTCTCGTTGTTGAGCACCACCACGACCCGTGTATAAACGTCGACAGGTAACGAACGGCGCGGGGGTAGACAGATTTTTTTACTTGTTTCTTCACTATCACAACAATGCGGGTAGTTTTGTAAACTCTAAATCCACCGCCACCTCGCGCAGTCGGCTGCGTGTGTGTGGCGGCGGCGGTAGTGGTGGTGGTAGTGCGTGGTGCGCGGTGAGCGGTGCGGGCCACACGCATTCTCTAGTGTTTGTACCGTCATCATGTGTTCGGAGCGAGGTTCCGTGTGACGGTTAGTGTACCAATGGTCACTAATCACCAGCTCGCGCGGTTTATTATAATTCTCGGTTTATACCATTAAGCTGAACTGCGACGAGGAGCAACCATGCCCAATCAGGTAGGTTTGTTTTAACGTGTTTTATAAATATTCGTGTGTTTATATTTATTAAAAATTATAGTAGATTGGTTTTTTTCTAAACAAAAATGTAATTGTTCGATTTGACGGTATCGAAGGCGGTCCGGTCCGCACCAGGTAGCAGCGCCTGCCGGGGGCGGTAGCGTACCCACATTGTCGTATAGTACATGCGTTTGGGGGTGTTGTGTCGAATGTCACCAAGTTTGCGAGACTTGACTAATTCCAGCCATCATGATAATATTTGATTGAATATTAAGATGGTACATGGAATCTGTTTACCGATTAACGGCACCTTGAAATAACTATCATCAGCCGATAGAAGTCCACTGCTGGACTTAGGCCTCCTCCAAAGATCTCCGTTCGTAGGGGTTCATATGGGGAGGGGAGAGAGGGTTTGGGCCATTTCCGAGCGCGCTGTTCCAGTGCGGTTTGGCGGGAGCCAGAGCCTCGTTTGTTGATTAGCAGGGTGCACCACTAGCAGGCTGTTGGCTCGGGTCTCGTGAGTTGTTGAAATAAATATATTTTTTGTTATGATTTTGGTTGTGGCTGTGCCATTGCGCGTTGTGTCATCTCATCACTGACCAGCAACAAGAATATTTAATTAATGTTAATAAAAATCTAAAAAACAACCCCTCATAATTATTCAATTTCGTTTTACCTAGTATTTAGTTGATATAAATACAATAAAGGGACGTTCAAGAGGAAGTTCACAACTGGTCACACAGTTGTCCGCACCGGCCGGCGGCGGCGGCGTCTGCGGGGCACCATCACCTCGACCCCACCCTCACTTACCCTAATATTATTTATCTATTATTCAATGACACCCCTAATCGACAGTTGATAGGAATTCGGAAATTTGAGGAATATCAGGGAACGGACTGACATGTCTGGGGCGTCCTAATTGTTTCGCCGAATCGGAGACAAAAAGAACTAGCACTCCGATCGCCAACCTTCACTAGTTGGAGAGGCATTTTAAGAAGAACAAGAAATATTTGGGTACACCTAAATGAGAACTTATTTGATCGTATTTTTTTTACGGGTGTGTTGTTTAGGAGACGACACCGACGGCGCGGTGAGCCGCACCCAAACGCGAGATGAGTTAAAATTAAAAAATCCACTTCGGTTTATAAGGGGTGGCTGGACAGCATTCGTCAACAGTTTTCTCTGATTAGTAATAAATTGTTTCTTCGTTTATAGCTAATTAAATCTGTTCATATTCGTCGCGGTGTTCAAGGTTTTTGTTTGAATGGCAAGTTCTCAATTAAAGCATTTTCCTTGATCGACCTCGTAGATAAAAGTTGAAAAGAAATCGCCCAAGGTGAAAAAGTCGCCGAATCAAGAGGAAGAATTGCAGAAAGTGAACATGGACATGAAGCAGTACCTGCTGCCGCCGAGCTACCCCGGCCGCGTGGTCTACGTGAAGAAGCACGTGCGCGAAAACGAGCTCCGGAAGCTAGAGGCGTTGCGGGTGGACCTGCAGAGCATCAGGGTCAGTACGAACATCGTACACGAGGAAACCTGAGCGGATTTTGTTGCGCGTTAACATGCTCGCGGACAGGCTCGCGCACAGGCATACGTACACACACAGAGGCGTGCGCGCGAGCCCTAAAGCCGTTTAGAGTGTCATCATCATCATCAGCCGATAGACGTCCACTGCTGGACATAGGCCTCACAAACGTTTAATACTTCTACATATTGATCGTACCCGTAACTTCCAGCGGTCCTCCAGCTTATCAAATGCTTTATTAATTGTTGATATGAAAACAAAATCATGCGAGAGCGCTTGCTGTTGCAGAGTCTGATAGAGGGCACGGACCCCAGCATACTGCCCGACGGTGGGGTCAAGCTGTCGAAGCGGCTGTCGAGTCTGGAGCAGGAGGTGCGCCGACAGGAGGACAAGGTCGCCGAGATGGTGGTTGAGCCAGGTCAGTCGTTTGCGCGGAGTACGGTCCCCCTGATGCGTTATTGTTTAAAATTATTGAATGGATGCGTTTCCCTCCCTTTGTTGCATCAAGTATGCATCCCACGTGGTGGTAGGTGCTTACTTATGTGTTCTATATAAATTATTTTTAATTAAATTTTTTTTTTACGTTCTAAATGTCTAAAGCAGTTTTGCCCAACCTATTTTTGTGACGTGCCCCACCACAGCCTTGTGTAACAAACATAATTTTTGATATTAAAAATTTTATCATTCACTTAAAAAACTTGAATAAGTTTTATGAAGAAATCGCTAATATTATATATAACAAATTGTTAACGAAACACAGTAAGTCAATTTTCAAAACATATGAAAATTTAAAATTCAAATTCATAATAATTTTAATAAAGATTTTTCTATTATCATCATTACCCAATGGATGTGCACTGCTGGACATAAGCCTCCCCCAAAGATCTCCACGTTTGGGGGGTTCATATGGGGGGATTTGCCATTTCCCATCACGCTATGCCAATGCGGGTCGGCGGGAGCCAGAGCCTCGTCTGTTGATTAACAGAGTGCACCACGAGCTGGTGTGATTGGTCTAGGGTCCCGTGAGTTGTTGTGCGCAACCCCCTACACCCGCATAGATTATTCTAAATTAATTTATTATTTTAATTTAGTGAGAATATAGAATTGCATTTAAATGGTCCAGAGCGAAAGGGTCAAACTCGCGTCGAGTTCATATTCGAATGCCCCCCTGTGGGGCGTGGGCACCACGTTGAGATACACTGGTGTAAAGCAATGTACAAGTATTATATAAATAATCCAAAATATAAATTGTTTACATAAGATTACATACATTATACAATATGCAACTAGTAAAGGATATAGTAATCTCAAAAGTAAGCGTGGCGGTAGTTGGGAGTAGTTGGGGGTAGTCGCTGCGAGCCCCACGCCTGCCCTTATAATAATTAAAAGTAAGGCAAAACACCTACTGGCAGAGAAAGGGGTTTTATTATGAACTGAAATCACTCGCCATTACCAACCAGCTTACTTTATATGTACAAAAAAAGTCGGTGTTTGATAATGTATGTTAATTTGTACAGAACATCCGACCGCCGGGAACATTGCCGCGGACGGGCTAGACGGCGTAGAGGAGCGCAGGGGCCTAACGTGGGAGGATATACAAAAAGGAAGCAGTAATGTGCAGCCACGGATGTTTGGCAAGCAAGGTATGGTATGAGATCGTTGGCAATCGCCGAGCGTCCCCGCTGCAGTCCCCGTGGTCAGCAGGCGCGACGTTACTTGTGCTTAGTGTTAACAAGTTTTCCTTATGATACAAAATGAATATAACGTAGGGCTGACCTGACGTAAAGTGATACCTATAACAATGGAGCACCAGTTTGAATCATATTGCACCACGAGAGATGAGGTGACGTCGCCTGCCTGCTACGTGTCTATTGGGGACGACTGATAAGTAATAGTAGCATTTACTCAGCGATGGCGACGCACATGGCGGAACGCAACCTGATCCTGGAGCGGCTACGCGATCTGCACGAGTCGCTCGCGTCGCGCCCGCCCGAGCACGAGCTTGCGCATCCCCCCGCCGCCTTGAAAACCCAGCTGATGCCGCACCAGCAGCACGCGCTCGCTTGGCTGCGCTGGAGAGAGACGCAGCGCCCGCCCGGCGGCATACTAGGTTACCATACCACACGATATTCGGAGATAACTAAACTAAATATTATATTTCAAAGAGCAGTATGTGTGCGTCCAAAGACCAGGTAACCAACCGCCACAAGACCAGCAACGTGCCAGTTTGCACTTCAGTGATATAAAAAGCCTGATGTTATTACAATTAAGCTTGATTCCGTGCTGTTTGGTAGTGCGTTCCGAAAAATGTTTCAGGTCCATTCATAAAGCACCAAGATCTCAACCGCCAAGAGTTCACTTGCACCATAAATTGTTATTCTCTGGAGTCAGGTATCACTCGAAGTATTCCCAGTTTAGTACATACAGATTTAACACTTGCAGCGGACGATATGGGGCTGGGGAAGACGATCACCATGATTGCACTAATCGCCATTGACAAGGAGGTGGACCCCGCAGGCGAAGACGAGCGCGCGGGCGATGCACGGCGTGAGTGATACTTTTTATCCACAGTGCAGAAGTAGGGTCCTCATAAGATTAACACGTTTCGGTGCCTGTAGCTTAATCAATTGTTCAGTCTCATTACCGCAGTAATTTGACTAGCGACAGCGCCCTTCAAACCGGAACACAGTAACGTTTGTACAATAGTGTTGGTCGGCAGATATAGGCGCCGCGGTGGTATCCAGACGATCTCCGGCAACAGGTAACTATTAGGTCGGGTTTAATTTAGCGAACTGAGTCGGTCTGGGGAACAGCCTCGCGCGCCGTGCACCCTGGAGGAGCCATGCACCCTCGGGACGCCGTGCACCCCGGGGCGCCGTGTTCGCGTTCGTCACCCGAACACAGTCGTGACCGCTCGACACCAGCAACTTCACAATTTAGTTTTCCCTGGACACATAATTGCAATAGCGATTTATTTGTGGTCTTCTAATTACTCATAACCATAGATATTGATGATAGATGGTCTCCGGCAACAGAGACCTACCATCAGTAAAGACGATCGCCAGTTCCACGGGACGTCCGCAAGGTAGTAAATGCATGACAATAATGTGTTGATTGGAGTCTGAACATCATACCCAAGGACGTCGCCGCATATTTAAACTGGGACACCATACGGCGACGGCAGACTCATCTGCTGGTTCCTGTGCATAACTGTAATATCTGTCACTTCTGCCTGCCCATGTACTAAATGCACTGCGTGCGGGCACAGTGGTCCGCGGCGGCACATTGGTGGTGTGCCCGGCGTCGCTGATGCAGCAGTGGGCGGAAGAGGTGCAGCGGCACTGTCTGCCGCACCGGTTATCCGTCTGCCAGCATCACGGCGCGGCCCGCGCGCTGCAGCCGCATCGCCTCGCCGCACATGACCTCGTGCTCACTACATATAACATACTTCTTAGGGAAGCGGAGAAGGTATGCAGTAATATCCAGTAGACTCGCCATCTATCGCTAGAGACCCTGTGATATACTTGCCCCGGATTTTGGAACTCCTGTGCATAATCAGATTAGACATGTTTGTATGCTGGTGACACTGCAGAAGGGCGCGCTGTGCCGCGTGCAGTGGCGGCGCGCGATCCTGGACGAGGCGCACGCGGTGCGCAACCACAAGAGCGCCACGGCGGGCGCCGTGCTGCCGGGGCGGCTGCGCGCGCTGCGTCGCTGGGCACTCACCGGCACACCGCTGCACAACCGCGACCTCGACCTGTTCGCGCTACTGCGGTTCCTCGGCTGCTCGCCCTTCGACGACCTCACGGTGAGTGCGGCAGGCGCAACAGCCTGTGCGTCAAGCAATTTTCAGCACATTCACACTCAGCTCTAGAGATATCATTATATTTGTTTTTAAAGAAAAAAAATCCTTTGTGATTTTGTATTTTAAAAAAAGGTACTACTGCTATCATTTACCTGTGATTACCAAAACGAACTGATGTCCGCCATTAAACATAAACTTTCACAAAGAAATGTGGATAGTTTCCGTGTCCGTCTGCCCCGGTGCGCGGGTCGGAGAGCGTGCCGGCAAATGGAACTAAGGAAACTGCTGACTATTTCTCGAAATATTCTTTGCTATTCGTTTTTACGACTCGCCGATGGTATCATCATCCGCCGATAGACGTCCACTGCTGGACATGGGCCTTCCCAAAAAACTCCACATCGTTCGGTCATGCGTTGCTTGCATCCGAGTGGGTTCCCGCGATGCCCACCAGGTCATCGGTGCACCTTGTGGAGGCCTCCCAACACCACTGCCTGTCTACCGGTACGCGGGCAATGGTAAGTAAAAGTAAAATCAACGATAAAAAATTTTTTTTATTTACTTTCTCAGATGTGGAAGAAGTGGATTGACAATAAAAGTCTGGGCGGGCAGGAGCGGCTCAGTACGATAATGCAGTGTATCATGTTGCGGCGCACCAAGCAGCAGCTGCAGGAACGCGGGCAGCTGTCCTGCCTTCCTCAGAAAGACGTGCACGAGCTGGAGGTGGTGCTCTCCCGCGACGAGAAAAACGTGTATCAGAAGGTACTGCAGGGCAGGGCCAGGACATTTATAGAACACAAAGAAATGTGGTGGAAAGTTATGCACGGAGGACACCTCTTTCAAAGTAGCATTCATGGTGTTTGTGGTGAAGTCGCGGCCCCTTAACCCTTGTCTCTGGCCGATCGGCAGTAAACTCGTACGTGTTCATATTGTTGCAGCTGCTCGTGTTGTCTAAGACGCTGTTCGCGAAGTTTCTGCACCAGCGCGCGGAGAAGCGCGCCGACACAATGGGCTTCCAATCAGCAGGCAAGGACACCGCCTACGCCGAGATGCACAAAAAGATGGTGAAGCTACAGGGTGAGCTGTTATTACCCTAGTTGTAACAAAAGCCGGCTACCGGGGGAGCCCCAGCAGGGAAAAGTCCACGTTGCTTGTTTTAACGTTACTTTTTGAAAAAATTCCTCAACATGTAAATATGGTTAATTTTAAATCATGCTTCCACAACCAGCCCAGGCACAGTGCTTATGTCCAATGCCGGTAATATTTAATTACTCCCGCTGCTGACTACAGGCGCGAAACCTGTCAAGTCTCACGAGATTCTGGTGCTGCTGCTGCGACTGCGGCAGGTATGCTGCCACTGTGGGCTGATCGCGGCCATGCTCAGCGACGAAGATGTGCCCGCCGGCGAGTTGGACTCGGCTAGCCCCGAGGACGACCTGCTGGATGAACTCAACAAGCTCGAATTAGAGGATAAAAAGTCCAAGAAGAAGGTAGACAAGTTGTTCCTGTGCAGGTTACAGTGCTGCTTGCTCAAATACTGTTGAGATCGGAACCTTGCACACCGCTGCCGCTGGAGGCTGCGCTGCAGGTGTTGAAGTAATGTCACTCATGCAGTATCCGGTAAAGCAGACATGAACCTTCGCCGTCCACAAGCAAATATAAAAAGTTGATTTGCAAATACTTCAGAGAATATTTCTGTTTCGTCGGCAGTGGAGGTTAAGTTTGAAAGTGTTGAAAAACTCCAGCCATCTCGACGTCGGTGCTGGTGCTAGCGCATGCGCTGCATGGCCAGTGAAATTCGAGTAACAATACAATTGTATCGATAGGGCGGGCGCAGTAGCGCGAGCAAACGCAAGGAGGAGGAGGAGGAAGAGGAAGGCGATGGAGAGGAGGGCGGCACGGCAGTGGAGGCGCTGCGCTCAGTGCTGGCGCGCAACAACCCCGTGTTCGCGCTGGACACGCTCTCCTCCAAGATCAAGGCGGTCATGGACTGCCTGAAAAAGGAAGTCTTCCTTAACCCTGGTCAGCTATAAACATTTGTTTTCAGTCCAGTTTCATTAGTATTTATGTAATGGAGGGGAATAAAGTGCAAGCAATGAAATGGAGGGGACCGGATGCGTTCCCGCGTGTGCAGCAATGTGCGCGACGTGCTGCACGAGCGCTTGATTTGCCCAATGGGTGAAAGTCAAAAACACAAGCGTCTGATTGTTGATTTGTTTCATTATACGTATACTCCTAATGCGCCGCAACCGCAGCAGCATCACTACATCGGTAAAAGATACTTTAATGGAGTAGGTTGTGTATAAACTTTGAAACATTGTGTAACATAAGTATACTATATTATAACATGACTCTCATTTTTAATTTGGAGTTTTTCGTGTGCGTGTGCGCGTGTATGTGTGCGCGTGTGTGTGTGCGCGTGGGTAAATATTGAAGTTTGTAACGTCGCTTGCACAGACCCGAGGAGTCTGGCTAAATGGTGGTTGCTTACGGTGATGTTCAGGCTGATCATCAGCAACGACTCAATAATTTAATTTGAGCGTGCGGCGCAGGCGAGAAAGCGGTGGTGGTGTCGCAGTGGACAGGCGTGCTGGCGCTGGTGGAGCGCGAGGTGCGGCGCGCGCGCGTACAGTGCGTCACGCTGAGCGGCGCCGTGCCGGTGGCTGCGCGCGCGCCGCTCGTCGCCGCGCTCAACGACCCCAGTTCGCCGGTGCGGGTGAGTGACACTGCACGTTCGCGCCGCTGTAGCGGATCCAGCGGCTCCAGCGACACATCGCTGTGCCAAGCCACAGGACGCCGTGTTACACAAACGTTAATGCTCTTATAATATACACATTGCACGCATGCGGGACATTTAAAGAGATATATGCAGGTTATGCTGCTGTCGCTGACGGCGGGCGGCGTGGGATTGAATCTGTGTGGCGCGAATCACCTGCTACTGCTGGATCCGCATTGGAACCCGCAGCTAGAGCAGCAGGCGCAGGACCGTGTGTATCGCGTGGGACAACGGCGTCCCGTCCATATATATCGGTACGCGCACACCCACTCACTCACACCTCATCATCAATAGCCGATAGACGTCCGCTACTGGACATAGGCCTCCACCAAGGATCTTTACATACAGCCTGCATGGCGGCTGTCGCATGTACAAATTCATATCAGGGGCCTTGGGCCGTTTTCAATCAGGCTGGCCCAATGCGGGCTGATGAGAGCCAGAGCCTCGTCTGTTCATTAGCAGGGTGCACCACAAGCAGGTGAGGTTGGCTTGGGTGCCGTGAGTTGTGCGGGGGCCGATGCACGCGCACGGGAACACTCGCACATTCACCTGGCTGTAGTCGCGTTGCGAGCGGCGAGCCGGAGAGCTCTGGATGGGAGTAATGCACTGCAGCGCAGTAAGCCGCTAACGCTTTCCCAAAAGTTGATTGCCAAAAGAGAAATTCCCAGAAAACAACAAAGAAAGTGGTTTGGTGATATGAGAGTGGACATTTTAATTACTTCACATTTTAAAGCATAGTTCAGGATCGAAAAACTTTTCTCCGACTGATCATCCAACTTCAATTTGCAGATAGCATTCAATGATTATGATGATGACTCATTTCGTGCCGTACAAATCGGTACACAACAATGTTTGTACTGGTGACGGGCGCTGCGGTGGTGCCATCAATGCTTGATCACGACTCCATCTGCGCTGGTAAATGATACTAAGTTTTGTATAGTTATAATAAAATAGGATGACGCCCGCGGCAGGTTCATGTGCGTGGACACGGTGGAGCAAAGCATCCGGCAGCTGCAGCGCGACAAGCTGGAGCTGGCGGACAGCGTGCTGACGGGCGCGCGGCATACCAACGCCTCGAAGCTGTCCATCGAGGACCTCAAGATGCTGTTCAATATGGCGCCACAATAACTCGCTGCATCGCTGCGTCAGTGCTCCGCAGTGCCACGGCAAGTTGGGTATTGAACCGTGCGTGCGTGCGGCCGCAAGGGCTCACTTACTTATTAGTGAAATGAGGGTGCGGCGCGTCCGTAGCTACATCAGGGCATTGGGGCAGTTCGTAGCTGCGTCGCAGTGACGCAGTCACGCCCGGTGCGGAGGCGCGCGGGTGGGCGCGGCGGCAAGCTCGCTTGTTCAGGCGTTCGCTCCGACGGGCCGTGTGCTCCGCGACGGGACCGGGCGCGGCCACGCGCGAGCGTTTCGATTGAACAGAGCGTATTTAGTTCACTAAACATAATATAATTATTATTAATGCGGAATATGTAAAACAAAAACATTGCAAAGCTGCAGCGAGCGAGCGTGGCGCGCTGGAGGAACCCCGCCTGCACCATCACCCTCGCCACCCTCACTCTTCAATGAACCCGCCCTCCTCGCCTCTTGTAAATATATTTTTTTTCCTCTCAACTAATTATAATTTTCATGTTCCCCGATTCTAATGTTGTTGTGATAATGTTTATAATTTATATTTGTCACTTATAAATAAATCTCTGTTAATTTTTATTGCGCCTGTTTCTTATTCACCTGACCGCTTCATCTTGACCACGAGAACTCATTGACACCAGTTCTGCGAGTGCCTGTATGCGGCGGTGCTATGGTCACTCGGAGGTGGCGAGGCCTCGGACGCACGTGGCTGCCCGCCCGCCTTACGCTCACCTGCAGCACCAGCTAGCTGCACAAAATTGATCACTTCAATCCTGTGATTTCTCATTTGTCAATTATTCCTAAAACTCAGACATTATACAATACATAGAGCAATTTTACTGCTGGCACAGGGTGTCCCGTGGCAGATTTAGGATTTCTTAATTAAATTAAAGGATGTTATTATTTTATAATATACATATATTTGTCATAAAAAAAAAGTCGAGACACGCGGATTTTATTTTTTGAAGATCACTCCGTCCAAATGTTTTCCATCGCGACGTACACACTCGCGGAATCTTTCGAGATTATTCCGAGTGTATCTCGCGAAGGAGGCTCATGGTGGCTCTTGCTGTGTGAGGCGTGGCGCCATCTTGTTGAAACCACGTGTGAGAGCAGTTCAATGATGTTCTCTTAGTTTCGATATAAAAATGCGGCGATAAACATCACCATCAACAGTTACGGTTGCTCCTCGCGAATTTTCAAAGAAAAACGGTCTAATTATTCCATTGACAGAGAGAGCACCAGTCCACTGCGACATCGTGACTGACCAAATGCTGCGCCAAACTGTAACCCCTCTCTGGTCCCACGCGCAACCTTTAGAAAAATATTCGAATTCCAAATCCTAACTCTGCCACGGGACACCTATACATCTCTGTTGCCGGATACCATCTGAGTAACAAACAATACTGTGCAAAAATTATTGTTCCTGGTTGAAGGGTGTTATAGCTGGTGTAATTACTGGAGTAACATCCTATGTCTCACAGCAACGAGCGCAATGTGATGTAGTGTTTGTCACGTTGTTATGAGCCGGTATATCACTGACCATCAGGTGAACGGTTCACTTGACTCGTCTACTTGCATTTAGTTAAAACAAAGCTCTTGACGTTTTACCGGATGCGTCATGCAGTTTCGTCACCAGTTTTGCAAAAATATATACATAAATATTCGAACTACTAGTTAGTTTTAGATTTCCATTGCTCCATATCTAGAATGAACCTCCAATCTCGCCAACCTTTACTACTTGGAGAAGCACTTTGAGAAGATGTCTAGAATGAAGTGTGATATATCGCAGGACCATAAGAGCTACTCGGGAAATAAAGAAATTTTGCATGTTCAGTTAAAAAGACTGTTTGAGAGAAGCGTGAACTGCTCCGCCCCGAGTGCAGACGACTCGGAGAGCGTCCCTCGTCCGACGCGAATAGAATAGATATCTGCTTAATGTTTGATAATGACTTCTGACCCTCTAGTGGATGGTCACAATAACGATTAACAAACCTAACGTGGGTATTGTTAGGACGAGCCGACTCCGAGCGAGCAGCGACCGGTACAATTGAACTAAGCAATCGAATCTGTCGCTTATATTTATAACGAATGCCGAGTTATTAATTTGTTTACATATACCGAGTACAACGCGCCGCAGGAAACGAGAGCGCGGCGTGCGCGCGAGTGTGGCGCTGACAAATAACCAATTAAGTATAAAACACTGCGCGCGCGCCTTGCCGCAGAGCTCACTTAGATTCCTGCGACAGCCGAGTTACCTGTACATACTAATATTTAATTTCTTTTTACCATTGTAAATGGAATTTTAAGAAATACATGGGTACTGTCTGGAACACGCGATCTATTTACAAGAACTAAACTACACAATCCCCATATTGGTGACCCGACTTCAGCTGCCGAAAAAGCCCATAAATATATGATTTCCTTTTGAAAAGGTATGTGCGTCGTCCTTTATTTTATTATTATTTTTTTATAACTTTCTGTGTTCTTAAAACTTGATTATTAAACTTCACGAATGTACGTCTCCGTCATTCATGAGCGCATAAAAAAAGAAAGAAAATGCTTTTGTCCAGACTTGTGCAGGAGCCAATTCTTCTACGCATATATACGGGCTGGTCCGCCTGCACTTTGTCTGCACTGCAACCTGTATCAATGTCCTCAATAGTTCATATACTCCTGACATGTATATATAATTTAGGTGATAAAGCTCAAGGTGTCCGCTTGCTGACCTTACGTGCACGAGCAGTGATACCCCGTTGGCACGCAACGTGCACGTGCGAGTCCTCAGCAGAGGCGGTTCAGCAAATGTGTCACTCATTTGGCAAATACCTTTCATTGATATAATAATGAATAAATTAAGATTTATAGGTTTGCCCGCCGTACGCGCTGTGGGGGAGGTAAGACCCCCAATCCTAGAAAATAGAAGTGTAATTTAACAATGATCACATCTTGAAATGAAGAGGAGCGATAGATGAAATATTCAATTTATGACTTTACGTTAAATCATCGAAATAACAAACTTGTAATATTTATTCATGTCCGGAATGACAAAGGAATGCACATCATGTGAGCAGTTTCTTGGACGTAGTAGAAAACATTTTAAGAATGACACGCACACAGACACACATCGCAGTCGCGGCGGCGGCGTCATCTCGCATCGTCTAAATATAACCGCCGCTCGCAAGGCAGCGCCGTCCGCGCCGCCGCCGCTCGCCGCCCGCCGCTTGCCGCTCGCCGCCATGGGCCCCGAGCAGCGCAGCTCGTGCACCGGCTCCGCGCCACACGTCACCAAGCGCCTCTGCGCCACTATTGTCTTCTTCATCGGCGTCGTTTGTATATTCGGAGGTGAGCCGTTCATTCACCAGCGCGGTTCCGCCCGACCCTAACCTTTAACATTCCAATCGAACAGCTGATTTTCATAAGAAGACTTTAACCCATTCATTGTTCTTCTCTAGAGGCAATCGTTGCGGTAGGCGGTGGTTGGGTGCCCCAAAACTGTACTCGCGGATACTCACACACACACACACACACCACAAATTGACAGGTTTATTTGTAATGCGTACCTGGCCCGTGCAGTTGACAGTGCGCGCGGTGCTGCGCTGCAGCGGCGCCGTACGCGAAGGTCTAACGCGCGACTGTCGGTTGCATTCCAGGGTACCTGTTGGGGCGGAGAGCGCGCGGCGAGGTGCGACGCGCCACTGACCTCGTGTCCGCGAACCTGAGCTTGGCCGCTGACAGCTTGTACCGAAGGTCCAAGCGGATATCGCCTAAAGCCGTCCACCACAACGATTCAGAAAAGGTCGCTGCGAAGATATTGGAAGCGTTTCGCTGCAGCCGGAACGAGTGCGGCGCCATGAACGGCTACAACGTCGCCGAGCTGGTGCGGAACTGCATCAACAACGAAGTCTCCAAACTGATTCGAGCGATCAACAACGCCTCGCTGTACCTGGACTCGCTGAGGTGACGCCGCCGGATCGTTTCAATTGAGATTAGGTGGAACTTGTGAATGGTGGTGCTCGCGTCCGTGTGCGTCTCCACTGCCGTGCATATGACAATTTGTATATCTTATATCTTTTAGGGCAGTGGTACTCAACCTTTTCTTTCATTAGTGCCAATAACAAAATTAATTAAACAATCGAAGGAGAGTCGCGCGTGTTTCGTATGTAATTCAAGACGCTTTAAATAAAGTAGCAGCAGCCGGGCCGACGCGGAGCCGGACAGGGGGCGCTCGAGGTGAGAGTAAACAACTAATCCCCAATATGGAAAAAAAGGAGTAATTTAACACATTTTATTATAGTTTTAGTGTATTGTATCTAGATCTGCCTGAATCTGTTTCTACTGTTTGTTTTGGCATGATCGCCCATATGCTTGTAGTTTACCTCGTAATATCATCTGTCCAATCATCGACATTCGCAGTAACATTTGCCTCCGAGTCACCGGTGGACTCATCTTCCGGATTCACTCGAAAGGATTCCTGGATTACTCTGACACACGGGAACGATAATGCTATTATTGTCGTCACTTTCACAACCACTGATCAGCATATCGCGGTCTTCTACCTACCCGTAAACAACTCGTCACATGAATCGTCACTCATGTTTCTGAACATAACTGATAGAGGCCCCTTCGGGAACCCTTAACTTCAAGTGCCATAATAATAACCAACTTGAAAAATTAGTGCATTTTATAGAAATAAGCTCTATTAAGACGTTGAGGCGTTGCTCAGGTCGAAATGTGTGAATGTAGATCTACCCGATCGGACCGAGGGCCAAGTAGGGCCCCGTGCGGTGGTACAGGTGATCAGGCAGATCCGGCAACATTCCGTCAAATGAATTAGCTGGGATACAAAAAAAGTATATTATTAATGCACTTGATGGACAGTCATCAGTAGCGCCTTACCAGAGACTGGCAAGGTAGCAGGAGTGGAGTTTTTGAACGCACAACAAAACCAACCGAAGTATATAGCGTTTGGGGTTGAAACATTAATTTAGATCTAGCATTTAACTTGCAAATATTATCAGGGTCAGTGGCCCCCGCGCCCCCGCAGCAAGCGGAGCTGCACTCGCGCAGGGTTTGGTGGGGGGGAGGGAGGAGAGGGTCCCCGCAAATGTATTTATTGAGATCACGTTTTGTAACACGAGTTGAATAAATAAGTTCACAGCAACGAGTTATTTTATTTACATTAAAAATTTAATGATTTTGTTATTTCTGGATTGGTTTCAACAGTCCCAAAATATACGAGTCGAGCTGGTAACCTGTCAACTCTAGAAGGAATCACTAAATGTAAAGATTTTTATAATTGGCAGTACCGGTTGCAGTCAGCCACGAATACCGTTATGTAAACCCTCTCCTAACCACCACCACCACCACCGCCGCCAGCCCGCTCCCTCTCGCCTGTGCAATGGATCGACAATTCCATGAGCACACAAAATTAATGCATTTTAGTTTTCTCACCGATCTTATATTTCCAACGCAAGGACCAATCGCAATGAAACCAATGTCATCCGAACATTCTAGTTTATTTCTCCAAAGTACTCTTGTCGTGTCCCGCTGGCCGGCAGATGCACCCCGCCGTCGGCGGACGACATATATTTTATACAATTTCTTAGTCTCGTAGCCACGAAGCTGCGCGCGCGGCCGGCGCCGGCTGCCACGTCGTCATCGTCCCGCCCCATCCATGGCGTCCCTAAAGTGTACGTCGAATGGAGGGCAAGTGTCTCAAATTATCCGACAAGCAGAATATTATCAGTTATCGCATCCGTCCGGCTACATCTGCGGTGCGTATCCTGTCATCCAGCTCGCCGGATTCTGTAACATGAAGATCAACATTAATCCAGGTCGCGGGTCTGCCGCGGAGCCCGCGGGTAGGTGTTCCTGGCAAGGCCGGGTCGAGCGGTTGGTTCGCTGCGCCGCCCGTTTGCGACATTAGGAGTACACCGAGTGCCGGTGGCCGGATCAGCTCTGTATCTGTTCGCATTCCGTTGTAAATTAAAGCTTCGTTAGAACTATAGTGCTGACGTCGCCGGCCTCGACCAGCGAGCGCCTCGTGGGTGCGCCCCGCACGGGGAACGCCACGCACCAACAGCCCACGTGCCACGCGCGGGACCAGCCCCGCAGCGGCCGAGGCGCGTGCAGTGAGTCAGGTGTGAGGTGAGTGGCGGGACGCTCCCCGGTAATCAGCTGGCCGTACTTACGATTGCGTTACGTAATCCTCGTCTTCTTGCGGCGCCGCCTAACGCATACTGCGGTACCGTGCCGCAACCGCCCCGCAACCGCGCCGCCTGCGCCGCAACGAGTACGTGTCGCGCGCCCGCTGCACGCGCCCTCAAAGCCGCACCTACACGTCTGAAAGGACTCGCGCGCACTCGGCACGTGCCGAGTGTGACGGTGTGATAGTGTGACTGTGACGGTGTGACACAACCTGCGCGTCGATACGCGCCGCGAACGCAACCCGACCCCGCAGCGCACGGGCTCGCGCCGCGACACCGCACCCCATCCGCTAACAAGCTGATGGCGCAACTCATACACGCACGTGCAACAAGTCCGGCGGCCCGCTGCGCGCCTACGGCACCCCACCCCGACCCGCGGCGACGGCGCGCGCGCACCGTGCGGCCGCGGGGACAGCTCCCCAACTCAGAGGACATAAATAAAAAAATAAATTAAATGGTAAAGAATTTAATCTAAACGGAAATATAATACAGCTTAAAAATACATCTTAAACATTTTAGAATCTTATAATTTAGCAAAATTAAAAAAAATTATATAAATGTAATTGAAATTTCCCACGCGTGGGCGGCGCTGTCGATCGATGAAATCATACCGCGCGCTTCTCTACCTCATTGAATATCTAATGCAATACAAAATGTTTGACATGGTTCATCCAGGGCGGGCGGGAGTACAGAGGGTCCGCGCCCCGCCGCCCGGGTGCGGGGCCGCGGTGCGCGCGCGCACGCCCGCCCGCTGCCCCCGGGGCGGCAGGCGGCGCGCGTACCTACGAACAGTCTCCGCAAAGGGATACGTACACTGATTCCACTCTACAAGCGACTCCACCAAACGTCGACCACTACTCTTAAATGTTAAACGTTAAAAGTTGTACTGGGGTGGCGCGCGGCCGCAGCCTCCCTGCCTCCGTGTCCATCTCCACGTCCACTTATAATTATGTAGCGCACCCGCGTAACGCTAGAGCCCGCACCCGCGCACCCACGCCCCCACCGAGCCCTACGTACGTATCGCACGCGTAGCGCGCCGCGGCGCTTACCAGCCCGTGTGGCTCCCCCTAAAACAAACGTTAGCACCTGAGAGCGCTGCTGCCGGCCCGCTGCGGCCACCACGCCACGGCAACGGACCCGCGGGCGCGCTCCCGACCGCCGCACCAGCAGGGAACACTCGTTCACGACGACACCTCGCCACTGCTACTGCTACCGCTGCCGGACCGCAGCCCCACCGTACCGGCATCACACACGACGCAGGTTTCGTCGTGAACTCGTTGCACTTTACTTTTACTTTGTCACGGAAACACGTGCACGAAAAAAAGTGCACTAAAAATATTCCCTGCTAATAATGGTCGAGTCGCTGCGAAACCTTAAATTAAACATTAGATTAATACAACATATCAGCTCAAGGAGCGCCAGCGGCCGGACGGCTCCGGAACACCTCATTCAGCTGATCAATTCCTCTACACTTGCTCCAAGTGTTTCTAAATGATTTCCTTGGAACCTGCTGCACCCGCAGTGCTGAACACTTCAACCAGCGCACGCAACGTGAGCGAGTGAACGCAGCCATTGGACACTTGCCGGTGTTTCATTCCGCCGTGACGAGGACTCGTTACAGTACAATCGCAACGCCCAGGACGCGAAGGACGCGCAACGCGCAATTAACTTCACATCTTTCAAACTACACCACAACCTGAGCGCTTGGAGAACTATGAGCCGTCTGCTGTCTAACGGCAGTAGCAGTGCTTGTTACTGATCGACACAACCGTACGGGCCCTAGATGTCACTCACTCACACTACAGGTGAACATTATGTCAGTGTTACAGTTTACAGAGTCACAAAATATTATCCAGCAACTTGTTTTGTAAAATAGGTTCATTTAATATTAGATACCTGTTAAATAAAATATTTACACACACACTGTTCACCTGTGTGGTGATATCACGCTCATTTGTTACCGAGTGCACATTGAACACATGATTGTTCATTACTTTACTACACAAATTCTGCGAGTACAATGTTACTATTACATAGTTCTGGTATTTCTTATTTAAATATTTGTTTGCAGTGCCTGCATATAATAATCACAACAATACCAGAGCTGCATTTGTGTAAACTGATTTTTGGTAACTAGTGGGAACAACAGAAGCAGCTGTCACCCGTGTGTTTGTAAAGTAAGAACACATGCACTACTCACCGTCCCATGGGCGGGTACTGCTGTGCATAGGGATCTCTGTCGTACCCGCTGGACACGCCAGCCGCGCCGCGCCTGCAAAGTTTCGTAAAAATCAATCGTCACTTCTATTAATTCAATTTTAAATTTGTTAAAGTGCCATATTGGTACTTCAATTTAATCAAACATACTTTGACATAATCATCAAGATGGATGTTCATTGGTGGACTAAGGCCCCTCGTAACGTAATAAACAAAATGAAACGCGGAAATGAGATCCACAGAACCAGAGAAGATAAGTAAAACTAGTTTGTTACAACTTGTCAAACGAAAGGTTGCAACTTAAACAAAACAACAACTGACATAAATTTCATACTGTGAAGTAAACTGTGAAACAAGCGGTGGGTCGGTGAACTTACATGGGCGGCGGGGAGCGCCTGCTGAACATGTCGGCGGTGGGTATGGGCGCGGCACGTGGCGGCGGGCGCTCGTAGACCGGCGGAATCGGCCCGGGGCGCATAGGAGCGCGTCGGTCCATCATGTCGCGCTCATCACCGTACATACCGGTGCGCCGTTCGTCTGCATACATGGCGGGTATGTCCTCCGCGGCGTAGCCGCGCCGGTCCTCGTACATAGGCGGTGCGCCGTATTGCTCCCGTCCACGCCCGTCCATTAGTGCGAACCCGCGCCGGTCCTCGCCGCCGTACCCATTGTATCCGCGCTCTTCGTAACCCATCGGTCGCTCCATGCTGCGATCGTATGGAGGCGCGCCCATGCCGTTGCGCATCGGCATTCCACCACCCATGGGCGGCCCGCGCATGTCGGCGCCCCTCATCGGCCCCATGGGCCGCGCGTCCCTCATGTAGGGCGCGTCTCGTGCCGGCGGCCCGCCGCGCATCGGTCCTCCGCCGCGGCGGTCCATAGTGCCGCGCATTCCTCCACGCATTCCACCGCGGGCTCCACCACCGCGTTGCCCGCGCTCCTTGATTCTTCCTCTTTCTACAGTTATCACACCACCGTTAAAAGTGGTATTATTCAAGCTTCGAATAGCAGCCGACGCCTGCTCTTCGGTCTGCATATGTACAAACCCACAGCGGTTCATTATATCACATTCCGTCACGACACCAAACCGCTCGAACAACTTTCTGAGATCTTCCGGCTTGGAGCCCTGTGGCAAGCTGCCGACGAATACTTTCGTTTGCTAGAAATAACGCGTAAATTTTCAAATAGTGGTCAATTTACTTAATAGACAAGTGTAAATTAAAGTTAATACTTACCGGTACCATTTTGTGTATTATTAAAGCTCTTTCTTATTCAATATTATTACAAAATCCACAACACGTGTATTTAAAACAAGGTACCACAATCCCGCTTCATACAGTAACAAAATGGCGGGCGTCACTATTACTAATGAGGATAATGACGTTATGAAGTCACCGGATAACAGATTCACAAAGAAGTGTACGTGAATGTACTGCAATGTGATTGGTCGGACGCCTCACGACGCTTCATTAAAATCGTGCCGCATTGGATATGTATTATATTGTAATAAAAAAACTGGCCAATGAGATTAAAGCGGTAGCATCGACTATTGATTGCCACACTTTAACTTCCGGTTTCGTTCAACAACTTAAATGGAAGCAGATTTAACAAAAATTCACAAACATAAGACAGGAATAATTCAATATCATCACTTCTTATACTCCATTTAAAGGCCGATCAGTTAGATATTTTATTTACTTACAAATTTTGAAGAGCCGCATTTAGTTATTACTTTTAAAAAAATGCTATGTTGTTTCTCATGGGTTTTTTGTTTGTATCTTATCATGACTATACTAATGCGCAGGTTTTCAAAAGATGGAAAAGTGTAATTCACGTGGACCAATATTAAGAGACAAGACTGAAAGTTCCTATCATCTAGTTTGCTTGGCTCTTAATATTTAATGTTCAATATAAAATAAAATTGGATTTAGAACAATTATTTTATTTTTCAAACAATAAATTATTTTTTTATTGAGAGACCTATGCTCAGCTGTGGGCGTTATGATGATGAAATATTGTTAAAGTAACGGTTCTGGAATAGTTATCTGTACTTCTTTAAACGCCATCCAGTTATAGCTAATTATTCAAATGCATCGTTTGATAACTAATATATTTGAAAAAAACATCCAAATTTTGCAGTCTGATCAGTTCTTTTTTTATAATGGTTGCGTCTTAATGTAAATACCAAGGATGTAATGTCCAGTTCCGCCCTAACTGGTGTTATAATAATCTGTATCCGCGCGAGTTTATGACAACTTGAAAATCAAATCCTGATTGCAACAAGGTAAACATGAGTAACAATAATCAGTGTAACAAGTAATGTGGGAATTTATTTAATTGTTATTATAATAACAACACACACGTGGAAAACGAACAACAGGTTTTTATTAATACTTGCTAGTCCTTGAATTTGCACCTTTGAATTGTATGGGTGTAAATTGAGCAAGAGGCAGTTTTTCGTATGGTTCTATATTGACGTGTTAAATCTGCTTCCTTTTATACGTCTGTGCGAAAGGAATTATTAAAATGTAGAGAAATGTATTTAATAAAAAAATATGATACAAAAACGGATCGAATTAGTTTTCTCAAATTGACTAAAACAGTTTGAAAAAAGCACCTCATGTCAATAATGATAAAAATTTAATAAGAAAAAAAAAAAGCCAAACTACAATTTTATTTACGAAATACGTCTCGTCTGAGATTTGGCTTTTCTTTAAAGTTGTAGGTACATAGTTAAATTTGTTATAAATATTCACAATGCCCGGATCAAATATCAACATAATGGTGTTCAGATTTCAATGCAATGCGAGAACTAATATTAACGCGCATAATCCATAATAGAATTTCGCGTATCGTTCATAGTTTTGATGGGATTATGTTGTTGCTCCTTCAATCAAACATTGTATATCCAATATAAATTTCTCCACACTAACCACTTGTTATAAGAAAAAGCAGGATCTGTTAGTTATTATTTTATTTAGCATATTAAAAAAAAAATATTTTACAGAATGTGGTAATTTGTCCAAAATAACAGTGAGACGTCACAATGTGGTCCGTCTGCCCAAGCGAAGCCCCGTGCGATGCGAGTGATGCATGTTCCCTTTGTACACTCGCATCAATATATTGCAGAAGCTGTTCTTCAAAACATTTAAAATACATTTGATGTTTTTCCTTTATAAAAATATAATTTAGTATATTCGCCGATAAATATATCTCTAGTAAAAGCGAACCTAAATAACAATTGCTCTTTCGCAAGAGATCCGATCCGTTTGATTAGGCAAATACTGCAGTGCCCGCGGCACACGCGGCGACGCTCGGTCTCCTTCCTCGCTGCTTACCGTTTCCTGTATCCGTAACCTTACAAGATGAACATGAATTAAGTACTTCAAATATTACAACTTATGACCATTAATATCGAGTGTAAATAGGATACTGTAAGTCGGGATGGTAACACAAAATAACTATTTATGTAAAGTAAAAATTTATCTAAAGCAAAACACAAAATAATTTCTTAAATAAATTATAAAAATAAATTAAATAAATATTGGCGCGGTAACAAATTTTATAAATAAAACTGCATTATATCTTAACTTTGTATAATGCGACGTTGTCGGTAATCATTCCGCGATTCAAACCAAATTTTTTATACAGTTTACGAACCTAGTACTTTTAAGTTTGTCTACCAATGGGATAGTGATCTGGCGCGGTGGACTCCGGTGATTGCACTAAATACTAAAACAACAATAATTTCCAGGCGACTGTTGTCACTGCACCGCTGCGTGCGCTGCCGCTCGCTGCAGGTGTTGCCGCACTGCTCGCCCACAGACGGGGTTCCACGGTGCAAATATATATATTGCTTGGTGCGTTGGCGGCCGCGGCGCTTCCGTCTAGACTAGCTTCGTTCACTGTTTGCTTGGCGCAACGATTGTCATTCAAACAAACAGTTATATAATTATCTAATAAACATTATTCACTCGGCAGTCCGACAACGAAATAGTTTACTTTAACACACGAATAAACTCATAAATTCACTAACAACTGCAAAGAATCAAAGAATCAATGAGTCCAGCGACTAGCGGAGAGCTCCAAGTAACAAAACCTGGAGAGTTGTGGCAGAGTTCATTGTGTAATGTAGTCCATATATATTATATATACCGCATATCTTTATAATAATGGAAGTTTCTTTAAAATCGACATTTATGAAAATAAATATTTATATGAAAATTAAGACAATTGATTCGATGTATAAATATATTAAGCGATATATGTACTATCATAAATACTAAGTCGGTCCAGGCATGCGCAGTTGTGATGCTGATCTCTCTGCCCCTACCGGCACCGCACGAGACGCATGATGCATCAGCTAACGACAATCACGTTAAGCTTGTTGCCTCCGAGTGAAGCTGCAAGTGAACACAACAAGGCAGCCGCATTAATTGATCAAACTCTCGCGCCGTCGAAGAACTTTCGCGCTTTGTTAACTTAAAAATTATTAGTGCTCAGGGACTACGAAATAGGGATCGGCCGTGCATCGGGAGCACCGCCTGCTGGTCAGACCTGCCATCTGAACGGCACGTGGCCACCCGCTGGAACCGCGGAAAAGATAATGTGGACAGTGCTTTATACAAGTTTACTAGCTAATTGTTTCAGGGGCAGCAAGTCCTGTGCGAACTTGCCTGCATGTACGTACTAACATTTGTAATTGTTTCACATTTTGTACTGCATTCAGCTGCATATTGCCCGTTTCAGATATTTTGAAAATTAATTGTACAATCTCGTATTATTTCGTACTGATTGTAAAATTTGTAAATATTCATTATTGAATTTCTTTAGAGATTCAGTTAATAGATCTTGACTGTAATTATCTCGTTCATACGAGGAGGGGTAGCCGTGCTAAAGGCGCGCGTACTTGCTGGTCGCCAAGGATGTTTTCTCTTCGCGCAGGGATTCCTTCATGGGAGAGGCGGACCGGAGTGGCGTCTCGGGCTCTGAGGGCGCATCAACTCTTTTGGAAGACTCTGGGATTGGTCTGCAATTAGCGTTATTATAATTAAACTTGGAAAATCAAATACAAACTGCTCTGCTCGCCTTCCAACTTATGTGAGAGCTTTAAATTTTTAATTAGTTTTCGTGTAGGGTTACTTAGTAGATAGAGAGGGTGGGTAGTGAGGGAGGTATGCGTGTGGCGTGCAATACCGGTAGCGGCGAGTGTTGGCGGGCGCGAGCGCGGCGAGCAGGCGCAGCAGCGAGTGCCGCTCGGCGCGCCGCTCGGCGAGCTTATCTGGCGGCAAGTCCACACAATAAGGGTTGCGTGCGTCGCCCAGAAATGGCGCTACGTGATTCTCCATTCTCAGCACCAGCAGCAACACATCTTCCAAATCTGCCTCACTGAAATTATTAACCGGTTTCAACAAGCAACAGCCGCCCACAAGCGGGCACAGGCCTTAGTGGTGAGCAAAGCAAGAATAAGACAAGACTTGGACGGTTATGGTATTGGTCTTGGTCTTGATTTTTTGCAAGACCAAGACCAATTTTACTCATCACTAATTGGCCTCATCCAAAGGTTGCACATCAGTAAGCATATTTTATAGCAAAACTTGGTAGTTTTATTATGAAAAACGGAATGTGGTGCGGTATGCAAATCCTCGCAACTATATAATGGAAAATGATAATTAAATAATTGGTGAGATCTTTCTCGCCGCAACTCGCCTAGAGAGGCATCAAGGATAATGTGAATACATTGCTGAGTATTATTTAAATGGGCGCTGTGGGTAATAATACTACATCTTATCTAGCACTTCATAGTTCTGCGGTCGCTTCACGTCACCGTATCGAATTTGAAAGGGTTGATCGATTAACAAATTCTGGTTCACCTCGCAGAGTACAGGAACTGCGCGAAGTGTATGTTGGAGACGCAGCCGTCGCGACGATCTGCATCCGCGCAGAGATCTGCCTCACGACAGTACAGGTACAGGAAGTCGCTCAGCTGCTTCGCGACCACGGCGCAGCGGTCCTTGTCGCACATCTTCGCGGACGGGCCCTGCGACCATGCTCCGTTACTAACTCAACTCGCAGTAACAACTTTGGAAGCCATTATTACTTTGGACTCGTTTGTTTTAGTGTCGTTCTTACATAGTGGTTTCACACACACACACTCACACACACACTCTCACACAAACACACACACACACACACCACACACACACACACCACACACACACAGCACACACACACCACACACACACACACACACACACACACACACACACACACACACAAAGTCGTACATAGTGTAATAAGCTTTGAGGTAATATAATAAAGTGCTAAAAAGTTCCAAAACACAAACGCACAACCGCGGATGCGTCAGCGGCGCAAGGTGAAGCGAAGCATGCTGAACCGTTGCGGAGCAAACCGGAGCGTAGCAAAGCAAAAGCGGCATGCGTACAGTTGTCACCTTTACATTATAGGGCATGCGCAGCGTGGCGGCCGCGCGGCGCAGGAAGCGCAGCAGCAGCGCCGAGTGCTGCACTGCGAGCTCGTTGCCCGGGCACGAGACGCGCTTGAGCACGTGCGTCAGGTACAGCCCGAACGCGCGCCGCGCCTCGCTCGGCCTGCGGGTAGGCACCACAGATCCAACCTCACGCCACAAAATGTGTGTGGAGTGTGATGCCGCAGCGAGGCGCTCACCACCCGCAATGTACACACAGAGTAGCTACTGTAATGTTGTATATTGTCTGTTGTCTCTACGCATTGAATATTTGAAAGTTTATAAAATGTAAGTCATCAAGTAATGCTAAGTAAATGACAAACGAGGAGGCGGGGGATGCTCTGCGATCATCCGTGGCTGTGTTGCGTAATACGTTTTTTTATATGCGGCGAAGCGGCGAGACGAGCGTGACGTTTACTTGATGGTAAGTGATGCGCCTGCCTTTAACTACGTGGTGCTAGCTAGGTAGTTACACACTGCACCACGTTGTGCTCGTCGCCTTAAGACAAAATGTTAGGTTAGTCTTTTTATGCCATTAACTTCACTAGATACGACACTCTTCAAACCGGTACTAGTAGAACACAGTAATAGTTGCACATAGTGATGTCTCTCATCTACCTAGGCGGGCTTCGACTACGGGACAGGACAGAGAGCTGCCAGTTGTATTGCACGTTGCAGCATGCGGTGTACTCACGTGATCCGCAGCCCGTCTTGTAGCTGCTGCTTGACGAGGTCTTTGGCGCGGCGCGCGTCGCGCGGCGGTGGCGCGCTCTCCGCCAGCTGCACCGCCGGCGCCGCGCCCGTCACCGATACCGTCTCGTAGCGCTTCAGCCTGCAACGAGCGCTCTCCGTGAGTACCGCAGCAGCTGCCGCCACATCATCACCACATCGAGCAGTACTGTGCGAACTGTACCATGTGAACAATATTACTTCCGTCTTATGGTGGCCTAGTGTTTTAAGATATGCATAAAATTTTTATTCGTCTACTTTGATACGTTCTATGATATAAATATGATCTCAGTTTTGCAGTTTCAGTAACATATGCCTGCCTCCACCTATTTGAATCTTCATGAGAAAATTAAGAACCTGGCATTGAAGATACATAAATTAATGGGATTATAATTAGTGTATTAAAGTTAATCACATGTATTAATGATTGTCACAGTGTCCAAGTCTCACCTTTGCGGTGTGCGCTGGTCGGGCTCGGGATCGGTGTGCGCGGCCGCTTGTCGGAAGTGCGGCAGCACGTGCGCGTGCACCAGCAGGTTGTAGTTATGCTGCAGCGCCGCGTATGGCGCGCTACTGTTCACCGACGTCGAGCACACCGGGATGCCGGTCACTGGGTCTGCGCACTCGACATCATTCAATTGCAGGCTACAGACTAATTTTAATTTAATACTACATAACAGTTACAGTTACTACAATAAAAACATTTCGCCGGTAGGTTTGATTGTATGCATGCATCACTTGCCGTTGAATTTAACAAGGATTGGTGGACCCCTAAGTACAAACCGACTCTGAAGTAATGTTCAAAAAAGAACAATGTTTGCATGATCAAGTGCTGTAGTTGTCGATACGACTGCAACTTACACTGGTGTTAAGGTGCTCACCCAGGTACTGCGCGTACTTCTGCCACGAGTTCTGCGAGGGAAAGATACGCACGAAACCACCGCGCCGTGCGTACTGCGCACGCACTGCGCGCACTATGCGCAGCTCCTCCCCCGCGAGCCCGCCGCTGCCGGCGCCGCCACCGCCACCGCCACCACCGCCACCGCCACCGCCGGCGCCGGCGCCGCCCTTCCCGCGTACGCACACGTTCTCCGCCGAGTGCACACGACGGCACTACATCATAAGAATGATACCCCTGCGATTTCACTATTATATTTACTTATTAGTTTGGATGTTGCGGCAGGCGCTGCTCTGATTTGACCTATCTGCCATGTGTATTCTTCCGGTCGATTCCAAAATGAAGTAACTTTATCTGGAGTTCTTTTCGTAAATGCTCACCGCACCAATCCTGACTCGCAGCGAGTTGTTGATGTTCGAGGCCTCCTGGCCGGGCGGCGGTATAGCCGGCAACCCCACCAGCGTTAGCGTGTCCGCCAACAGCGCCGACTTGACTCGCGCGTCCAGTGGACTCTCGCACGCGAGGCTGCGGCCAAATTATCACTGTCCAGTATTGCTCGTACTATTAAAATGATTATGACGAGAATCTTCTACAGATGACATAGTCTACAGAGTTGGCGAAGGCCTATGTCTTTTAGGTAGCATAGCGAGGGAATAAATTTGAAAGTAGTTATACACACCTTGGGGAAAGATTAATCTCCAGCAGCCACGGCTTCAGGTTGTCGTCTATCAGTATATCGTACCCGAACAGCTCTGTGAGTATTCCAAAACACTTTAATATAAAGTACATTCGTTTATAGATTGTAGATAGTTCGTCGAAATTCGTCTCGGCAGTGTTATGCAAAATGTTCTTTACATCAACATAAGTTTAAAAGAAATACTCACCGAAGCAGTTGAAAACGTTAGGTACGAAAACCCGCGCGGCGGCCGCCATGGTGTGCGCGGAACAAAGCACGGACTTCACCACCAGGTCCTCCACGGAGGCCATGAGGGCGCGTGTGTCGCGGCCCTGCGCGCGCAGCGTGCGCAGCAATGCCGACAGCGTCCACTTGTGGCCGACGTCGCCCGCCACCGGGTCCTCGCATCTGCACCACAATTAATTATTTATGTAATAAGTACAATTACCTTAGTCACTAGACTACTAGAGCTTCATTATCACGCGCTGGCACGTCACTTTCACCTTCAGAGACGTCCTTATAGCGTGAACAAACCAGCAGAACTGTTAGGGTTTTAGGTCTTGGTGCCGTCGCCGGCGTCATTAGAAGTCGCAGTTCTGTATCTGCTATTCGACTATAGTTTAACATAAAACAATCTCCCAGCAGTAACAGGGCAACTAATCTAATTAACATTCTTTTTATAACAGAAATTACTTGATGTAATCCGTGTGGTACTTATTGATGCTGTAGTTGCAGAGGTGCATGCAAGGGTTCCAGAGGTTCTTGTTGGTCTTGTCGTACTTGACGGTAGCGAAGCGTACTAGGCCTTCCTCGTACAGGTACACGAGCAGCGGGTCCACGGAAGTGACGCACACATAGAGCCGCAGGTCGCATTTGTGCCCGCCGATGAGTAGCGGCTTGTCGATGTACTTCGCGACCACCACGTTCTCGCCCTTAGGGATCTGCTCCGGCTGCAAGAGAGAACTGTTTTCGAAAATATTCTTCACCAATAATAATATGCCACGTATCGGTCTGACAGGCGCGCTACCTTATTAATGATAGTACTGGGGTAACCAGACATTAGCATGGTCAGCACGTCGTTCGCCATGGCTCGTTTCGGGACTTGTTCGATCCTAGCAGTACTTACTTGAGCTCCACGTCGGGCAGAGTACAGTGTTAACGTAAACAAATGTCTCTTACGTTGTTGACGATGTAGATGCCCCTGCCCCGGCTGGAAGCGGCCGGCTTCACGATCCACGGCCCTTTGGTCCTGTAGTGCGCTGTGCACAAATCTTTGAACTCCATCGGCATAAGAAAAGTGGTGGGGATAAAGTCAAAGTTCTTCATGCCGCGGAAGTACTGCATCTTCTCGATGTTCTTGAACAGTTTGTCTTTGCGCGTCAGTTCGTACGATCTAGGATTCATATACAGAAATGATATCATTCAATATTCAACATCGTCTACACATTGGTAACATTTGTGCACACGAGTACTACATCGTGGGCTCGTCCACCGCGAGGCGGCGGCGTACAGTCACTCCATGTTCTGGTGTGTTGTTCTTACCACCCAAACATTATCTATTGCCTTGAACATTCTATCGCGAAGAAAATATTTAACAACTTACCGAGGAAAATGGTTTACTCTTTGATATGGCGTTAACGATCGCAATACATCAGGCTTCGGATGTAGCCCAGCCCACAAAAGGTTGAAATCTTTGGATTCAGCAGCTGCCTCCTGTAACCCGTGCGCCTGCAGCAGCCGGTGCAGCAGCTTCGTTTCTGTGTTTACTAGCTTGTAAGTGGCTTTCAGAATCCTCGCCGGCATATTACTGCTCTCCAAGACCTAAACAAATTAAAACATGATCTCGCTGTCGGAAGCGATGCCAAAGCTACCAAAACTTGCGCCTGTGAATTTACCTTAACACTGTCTACTTCTTTCACCAGGTTCTCCGAGTCTTCGCTGTTGTGTGGCGATAATGCTCTTTTGATCAGTGGTAACTTCTGCTTATTTTTTCCTTTTGTTTTCTTACTCTTTTTATCTTCTTTATTTTCTGAAAATGAACATGTGTTAGATATCACTCTCGCTACATATAATAGGCACGGCAACGTCGTTTCCGGAAACGATCAACCTATGACTTTGTATCGTTTGTTTATCCGGGCAGCAGCTCTCTGCCAGACTTACTGATACATATACAACAATGAAAAGTAAACAGAAAGGGACGCAGATTACCTTTTTCGAGTGGTGGCGGGTCTTCGGGCGGCTTGATGTTGGCCGTAGTGTTCTCCACTTCCAAGTGCTTCTTGAGTGTGATCTTGCTCAGGTCTTTGAGCACGTCGTCAATGTCCCGCTTGTGCACTGCAGGCTCGTGGCCCTGCTCCTCCACCGCCTCCGCGATCTCGGCTTCGCTCACGTGCCTCACTACGTACGCCTGTCCACTCAGCTTGTTGACGGTACCGAACGTCTCCATCACGTCATGCATTATGTTTTTCGGCCTCATATTGAACGAATGGGGTTCTGATACTAGTCTTTTGGCCATATTTTTAGCTTTGTTTAATAAAATGTTTGTCCCTGTGTTATTACCCACAGTTTTAGTCGCCGACTCCATGGACGGCGTTCGTGACGCGAGGACGCATGACCTGAACACGAGGACCGCTCCTTTGGAGCCGATCGGTCCGCCCGTGACCCAGTCCGCGACGGACGCTTCTTTCTCACTCCCGCCATTTGTTTCTTCTTCGTTCTTTCTCATAATATTGGCCTCTTCCGAGAGCGTCGTCCGAAGGCCCGATGTAGACGGATTTGTCGATCCTGGTGATGCATGTGGACTGAAAGATTACGCTCGTCAGATTTCATCGGCGATATGCACGTGGAAGCGGCCGAGGTGTGCCGTGCACTGGCTTACACCTGGCTCGCAGACTATTTTGCTGTGTTATACGTATGGCATGCTAAAATGTATTTGCAGTTCGTTAGTTGTTAATGATTCGTTAAGTATTTAAACTACTCAATGGTTAAGATTTGGCACGTAGTATTAGTATAGACCTGGTGGTAAATGTTCTATTGCTCCTAATTATTTCGCGTTAAAAGGGATGTTATACAAATACGCTCGTCAGCTTGACGGATGGTACGTGTCTATATCGCATTAATTTCACCATCACCAGCGAACAGAGTAACGAACGTCGGCAGAAAGGCCGCCGCCGCCACGGACGGCCCACCAATAAACTTTGAAATGTATTATTGTACTATGTACGTATGTAAAGATTAATAATTCAGAGTGGATCGAACCATTGGCGGGCGGTGTGTAACACGAACCACTCTCACGTCTCACGAATTTAACCGTTCCAAAAGTAAGTGTTTAGCAATGGTACAATTACTGAGCACTCGATTAAATGAACTGATTGAATCAATAAAGGTCCCGAAACGAGGGAAAAGGCGTTACAAAACGGTGCAACCAACGATTGACGTGGCGCGGCGTGTTACAGTGAGGTGGAGTCGCGGAGGGAGTACCCTCTGCGACTAACCGGTAAGTAACTGATGCGGCGGCGGTGGGGCCGCGGGGGAAGAGGAGTGTCGGTATTGCGATGCGCCGTTCTCCTCATATAGTATAAAGGATAGCGGCGGGCTCAAAATCGGATCCGCCGCTGGGAGCCGGGAGAGGTTTCTCTGTTGGCTCTCATGGCCTCTGAGTGACGGGTTCGGGGGAATCCGTGGCCCACGCGACTGCAAAAGATCGAGGACAGGGTGCTCTGTGTTCCGGCGTGCCCTCACAGAGGTGGAAAACGATGGTTCTTTCCTCCCCCTCCCGAGGTGGGGCTGCGTTATGCGGCCAGTCGCGGATGTGTGCGAAAGCGTTCCCATGACTTCGCCTTAAAGCGACAAGTAGGAACATCGTAGGGGTTTTAGTCGGTGCAAGTCCGACATAACCTGTCCTTGCCCCGCGAGGACGAAGTATGCGAGAGCAATTCTTCCACGTTAAATAAAAAAAAACGTGGCACGATGTGGCGCTGTGTAAATATTCTGACGCGTCGTTATCCTGTGCAGGTTAAAAAGTTACAGGGGTGACTATAAGCGAACTGAATCTAAAACATTTAACGAACTGAAAACAAAACACACCCTTAATCACCGCGCTGTGTCCACACTGAGGGAAATAGATTTGAAATCCAAAATCTAGATCATGTCTTATGCCGATACAAGTAGTGAAACGTTACTCCCGTGCAGTTCTCGCTTGGTGCTACATATAAATTTGAATATACTAAACTGGTGGCTGCTTCCACAAAAGCGAGTAACCTGGCTGCTGCGGCGGCCTGTTGATGCGGTGCGGACCGCGTTACGCGGTCGCTCAACTTTATGGTCAAATTGCGTAACTTTTAACATTTAAACTATTACGAAATTAATGTGAGAGCCACCTTTACGCAGACTGGGTACCTACAGTACGCGTGTTTGCATCGGCTGTCTCGAGACCGTACGCACCTTTCACTTCGAGCTTCACGGCCGAGCCGCGCCGCGCCGCACCGCGCAGGCGCACGCGCACGCAGTGCGTCGAGAGCACTGTACACAGTGTACATCAACGCAATTGTATGCCGGTGGTTACATATTCCAAACCAAACAATGGAAAATACTTTCCACAAAAATACAAAGCGTTCAAATCGTATTATGTAGTATATTTATCGATGTTTTCCATAGATCAGCAGGTCTGTTGAACTCCCCAACGACCTTGGAGGAACCGGATGTTTGCTTTGTTTTAAATTCAAATTCTATTTAGTGAAATGTCTCGAGTAAGTGCCTATCGGTCGCACAGGACACGGAAACGGATCCAGACGCATCCTGTCGCACGTTGGTTCAACCCGAGACGCTACCTCCCCCCGCCCCAATAGGTTTCCGCCTTGTCTTGGTGGAGGAGTTCAGTAACCGTGGCGGGGTTGCCCACGGTGAAGCGAAAAGGAACTTACCCGCCCGGCCCGCAGTGAAGGGCTGGCCCGAGGCGGCCGCTCCAGATTAGATCACTGGTTGGATAACTGGAGCTCACCGGAGCGGCCGGGGGCTGCAGGGGCGGCTTTACGCTGCCCTTTGCGGCCAGGCTGCAGGGGCGGCTTTATACTGCCCCTTGCAGCCGAGGTGGAGTCGCAAAGGGAGTACCCTCTGCGACTAACCGGTGTCGCACCGGCGCTGCGGCGGCGGTGGGGCCGCGGGGGAAGAGTGTCAGTATTGCGATGCGCCGTTCTTCTTATCCTCCGCGGCCGTATAACGGGTGGCGGCAGACCCAACATCGGATTCGCCGCAGAGAGCCGGGAGAGTTTTCTCTTTTGGCTCCCATGGCCTCTGGGCAACGGGTTCGGGGGAATCCGTTACCGGCGCAATAGCAGGAGCCCGAGGAGGGGGCGCGCTGGATGTTCTAGCGTGCCCCTACGGAGGTGGAAAGGGAGGGTTATTGCCTTCCTCCCGAGGTGGGTTTGCGTAAGCGGCCAGCGCCGGCTGGGTCGTGGATAGTGTGTAAGCGTTCCTGTAACCCCGCCATGAGGCGACGAGGCGGAACATCGTGGTGGTTTTAATCGGTGCAAGTCTGACATAACTTGTCCTTGCCCCCGCGAGGACGGGTATGCGCAGGCATTTCCTCCACGTTAATAATAAAAATAAATAGTAAAAAACCGAAGACGCTGCCCACCAGATTGGTTTAACGCCAATTGGTAACACCGGTCCGGTTAATGCTTTAACGTTTCTATGTATGTATCGGAGACATATAATCTGAAATAACAGTACGCGAACTGATCCGGAGTTCATCGATGACGGCCTGAAATGATGCCGGCTCCGATGTCTAATAAATAACTTATAAGGCCGAATCTCTCGTGGGTTTGTTGTCCTTTAGCACGACAGCATGCACAGAAATGTGCCGCGAAGAGACTTGGTGCCAAATGTTTGTCCCATATATTAATAGAGTGTATAATAATATATTAAGTATATTTTTAAATGTGAAGGAGCAACGCCGATTGCTCTGTGCGCTGCTTCGCGGGGGTCCGGTGTGCACAGGGCACCGGACACCCGGGGAGGAGCTCTAAACAATGCTCGATCGGCGTGTCGTAACTTATTTTTATCGTCGCATTTGCAATAGAACATCTCAGCCGCCGCGCCCCACGCTGAGCACATGGGACGACGTGGGAATAATTCAACGAGCAGATTTCGGAGAAACATTTCGTACTTACGATTGCAAATAATCTCGGAAAGTGTAGTGCTAAGAATGTGCGAGGTTGATGCACGGGATTAAAGTGTTGACTCCTCGCTTAGCGTCGGACACAGGTTTGATTCTAAACTCAATCAATCTACTTGTCACGTTGTCACTTAACGATGAACGATGCAAACCTTAATTTAACTCTGTATCAAGATAAAGTCGAATGTGCCTTTAAACAAACACACGTGTGTAAACATCTTCCGATACCGTAAGCAAGGTAATGAGACACCTTCACATCTAATGACTTGATGGTTGTAAAGTTATTGGTTGGTACTGCTGGATCCACGCGCCGGCGGACTGTTGCCGAGTGGAGCAGCTGACGGAGTTGGCGTGGGCACCGAGCGGTGGGCGCGACTGCGAATAGTCAGCCCAGCCTTTCAGACAATGGAGGCCATCATCGTTCAATAAATTCACTCTACCCTCAATTCGTGGATGTGCACTGAAGGGGTATATGTTATAACAATCGTCGGGTAAACCGGTACGATTTTTGTTGTATTCTGTGGCAACTGAGTAATTTTGGTTGAACGCTGTGAGAAGCTGTAACATCGCGCGCGTAACAATAATTGTTACAATAATGCTGTTATTAATGGTCTGCCTAATGTATTTAAAGGGCTTTTTAATTTGTACATAGTTAACGGATATGCTGTGCAAGGGAAAGTGTTGTGCAGCGGCAACGACATGGTATCCCGGCAACGCCTAGTATCGCACCCTCCGCACCCGGGGGCGGTCTTCACCACTACCCTCCCGTAACACCGTTGCGATGCAAGTTTTTAGAAGACTATATGTAGAAACGATCATAATGTAATGCAAGCATGAATAAAGAAAGTTTTTTTGGATGTTCGTTTACCTCTTAATTTAGCGAGACGGCGCCGTCAATATTGTTTGAGTGTGCACGGCGTCGATCTCGTGGCACACAAGTTGCACAACCGAGCGAACCCGGTGTCGACTGCAACGTACGGTCACCGTGCGCGTCCCGCCCGAACAGTCGTCAACCCGTGCTGAAGTCCGGCCGAGACGGAGCGCGTGCGTTATCGCAGACGCAACCCTTAATAAACAAATTTAACACCTGCCACCGCGCACTCGACCACTAAAGCAACTGAATAATCTCGACTCTCTCTTACTGTGATCGAAGTGGCAACAATAAGTAGAATAAAGATACCGTGGTTGCAAGGCGTCAACAGCCACCGTGCCGTGGCTTGATGACCCAATTATAACAGTACATGTCATTATCCTCGATTCCGAGAGAAAAGCAATGTACGGGAGCCGCGTTTCCGATCAGGGTCCGCTCAGCTCCTTCAACACGTACGCGACGTAGTTGCGCCGCGGCCCGTGCGCGGAGTGCCCGCACATTGCACTGAATGCCAACGCTGAAGGGGAACCGTATGCAAAGGTCACCGCGGCCTGCTCACCAAAACTTGAGCGACGTTCATTTACTTATAGTTAAAAAAAAACTTTTTCACATTTTTAGTAGTCCATTTAATATTATTTAAGAAAGTATAACTGTCGGTGCCCTCAAACTAGTGCAGCAATGATTGATCAGCACAATCACACGCGTGCGTACCCAGCGTAGTGTGCGTGTGTGTCTGTGTACATGTGTGTGTCTGTGTGCATGTGTGTGTCTGTGTGCATGTGTGTGTCTGTGTGCATGTGTGTGTCTGTGTGCATGTGTGTGTCTGTGTGCATGTGTGTGTCTGTGTGCATGTGTGTGTCTGTGTGCATGTGTGTGTCTGTGTGCATGTGTGTGTCTGTGTGCATGTGTGTGTCTGTGTGCATGTGTGTGTCTGTGTGCATGTGTGTGTCTGTGTGCATGTGTGTGTCTGTGTGCATGTGTGTGTCTGTGTGCATGTGTGTGTCTGTGTGCATGTGTGTGTCTGTGTGCATGTGTGTGTCTGTGTGCATGTGTGTGTCTGTGTGCATGTGTGTGTCTGTGTGCATGTGTGTGTCTGTGTGCATGTGTGTCTGTGTGCGTGTGTGTGTGTGTGTGTGCATGTGTGTGTGTCTGTGTGCATGTGTGTCTGTGTGCATGTGTGTGTCTGTGTGCATGTGTGTGTCTGTGTGCATGTGTGTGTCTGTGTGCATGTGTGTGTCTGTGTGCATGTGTGTGTCTGTGTGCATGTGTGTGTCTGTGTGCATGTGTGTGTCTGTGTGCATGTGTGTGTGTCTGTGTGCATGTGTGTGTCTGTGTGCATGTGCATGTGTGTGTGTGTCTGTGTGCATGTGTGTGTCTGTGTGCATGTGTGTGTCTGTGTGCATGTGTGTGTCTGTGTGCATGTGTATGTCTGTGTGCATGTGTGTCTGTGTGCGTGTGTGTGTGTGTGTGCATGTATGTGTGCATGTGTGTGTGTCTGTGTGCATGTGTGTGTCTGTGTGCATGTGTGTGTCTGTGTGCATGTGTGTGTCTGTGTGCATGTGTGTGTCTGTGTGCATGTGTGTGTCTGTGTGCATGTGTGTGTCTGTGTGCATGTGTGTGTCTGTGTGCATGTGTGTGTCTGTGTGCATGTGTGTCTGTGTGCATGTGTGTGTGTGTCTGTGTGCATGTGTGTGTCTGTGTGCATGTGTGTGTGTCTGTGTGCATGTGTGTGTGTCTGTGTGCATGTGTGTGTGTCTGTGTGCATGTGTGTGTCTCTGTGTGTGTGTGCGTATCTCTGTATGTGTATGCGTGTGTGTGTGTGTGGATTATTTTATAAAACCGTATTAGGAAAAATAAAACATTTCTTTCTTTAATTACTTTTGTTCTCTATAACATTAACACCACGTATCTAGGCCAGGTCCACTCTCCCCGCGTTACCTAAGCACGTGGAGGTGCGCGTGCGAGGAACACCGACAACCTGACCATACATAGATTGGAAACCATGGTCGTGTAGACATTGACCTCGTTCGACATGGACTCGCGCGTGCGCTGGCTGCGCGTGCGCGGAGCTGCGGCTCGCCCGCAGCGCGCCCCCAGAACGACCTAACCATACACGGATTGGAAACCGTGGCCGCGCCGACATTGACCTCGTCCGGCTTGCGCGCGCTGCTCGCTGGTCGCGCCGGTTACTGCCCACTTTTCGCACAGCTCCTCTTATATTCTGGTAACACGTTGTTTTGGAAAATTTCCGTAGCGGCGAATGAATAGTGTGCTGTTTCGTCACAACATTCTAGTGAGCAGAAGTAGTTCGGTTATGTTGGACATATTACTTTTTTTTTATTACAACCCTTGGTAAGGTATTTTGGCCAAGGTATACCTTGTACGCTTGGGGAAACGCTGCATTAAGCAGCACCCTTCCTATACGGGGATAACGGAAGTGTTACACCAAACTGTTACTGTCTGGTAGAAATTTAAACGACACCGTTTCCCTCTACTTCTAGGGCCGAAATAACACGAATGCTTTAGCGCACTGCGTAAAGGTTAAGTGAGGTACACTCACATGTAGTACGAGGCTACCGGCAGGCGCTACCAGATGCAACGCGGTGCACGCCATACGCGCGCTACACCTTTCTCAGCACGAAACTAGACGGTACCGCTGACGTTTGCGATCTTGGCAACTGCATGCTAATGGCGAGTGTGTTGCGCCGCCCGCCGTTACAATGCAACGTGGAAACTAACAACAGTGCGACTGGCAGTGACGCCGCTTTGATGTTCATTCAAAATACTCAAAGTTCTGTATCAGCGCCGTACGGTTCATTTTTAAGTATGAAGCAGTAAATATATACCTTCACACGGCGCGTACGTTGCGGTTCGTTCTCATGCAATCGGCGTTATTAATGAAAATAATTCATTTTATACATTGATAAGATACTCACATAAAAACTTTGCCCATTTAGTACTACTACACAACACGTTAGTCACCGGGCGGAAATGAACTGCCGGTTCTATGGGGTCGAGTCGTGTGGGGTGTCGCGCGGGTCGTCGCGGCCGGGCGCCGTCGGAGGGCCGGGGCGGACTGAACGCGCTCGCGATCGCACGCGGCGAAGGGGTTGCTACGGACCGGCGCCGCTCCCCATCTTCGGTCTGCCGCTCGCACCGACTAATAATGATCACCGTCCGTCCCACGATAGTGTCGGTACGAAGCCATGAGGTCCACGTGGTGTGAAAAAGATCATTGCAAACGTAAAAGTAGGACCCACGAATGAAAACTATTCCGTAGACTTCGCCTAAAGTTAAGGCTCCTCAGCTTTTCGCTCTCCCGTTTCTTTATACACGCGACAATTTTGTGGCTCGGCCTTTTCCCCTGAATCCATCTCACATACGTCTAAACCAATTTTGTCATACAATAAAGCTACGAAGTCAGCATGGCGATAGATAACACGTGGTTGGCAATGAAGGCTCCACTTTCAAAGGCACTGAAGCACCTACACTAGCGTAACACATACCAAGCAAGGGTGAAATTCTCCTCATTACCCCTTTTATTTACTTTATGTTTAACTTCAGTTCACGGACGTCACATTTATATTAACACGTTTTTACCTTACGTGTGACCTTATAGTTTAGTCGTTAGCAAATTTGTTGCCCCCATTCAGTGGCAGACACTACATGGTACAAAACTGATATATAGTCATAAAACTATTGCATTAGCTTTCAGCAGTACATTTTCTTACTAAACTTTCCGTTTTCACAATTGTACAACTTGAAACTTCAATTTTACTTCTTCAGGATGAGGTTTTTTTTTGAGCAAGTTCCACATTATTTTAAAAAAAAATTATTTATGAATAAAACTGCAATTTACATTGCATTCCTACAGCAATGTTGCCCTTATACATATATACACCTTACATACTCGTACATGTATGGCCTTTTCTTATAGCATAAGCCAACTTTTTATCATCACCAGCTGATAGACCACTACTGTTGTACATAGGCCTCCCCCAAATGTTCCCATCAATCGGGTAGGGATTGATATGAGGGGATCTAGGCTATTTCTCACCACACTGGCCCAATGCAGGTTGGTGGGAGCCACAGCCTTGTTTGTTCATTAGCAGAGTTCACCATTGCAGTTGAGGTTGACGTGCACCCTGTGAGTTGTTGTGTGGATACCCTTACATCCCAACCAACATTTGCACATGTGTAATTGTAATTGTTTATTTTTATAAAGACCAAATTAACATGAGAAATCATTTGTCTGACATAAGATTCAAACTATAGTTTATAAGAGTACATCAGTCTGGGTTTGTCCAATGCATATTTCATATCACTGGCAATCTTATGACATCACAACAATAGCCTTAAGTCTGCATTCAAGTATTCTAATTGATATTTTATTCAAATTTAATAACAAACTTTTTCAAGTGTTTTTAACAGTTTTGTTCCTGGTAATAAATATTGTAGTCAATTTCCCCAAGGTTTCTTACACAACGAATCATTTTTTATTAATGAGCGCAGAATGAGTACATTGACTAAAAAATAATGAAAATGAAACAAACTACAATAGACAAAAATATCTGTTAAAAGTATGTAAGTAAGAAAGCAACTGGTTACTGGTATTCAGAGGATATAAACTGTTCTAACCAAGTACAGTGAATAAGTGTAATAAAAATATTGCCACCATGCATCTGTTTTTTTTTTAATTTTTAGCTCAAATATGGGGTGATTAATTTTTATTTAATTTGTTGGATAGCATTCAGCTCAATAATATAAAGTGTATTAGCCTACACTATCATAGTAATATGGAGAAGTGATATTAGCATCAATTAAAGCAGTGTACATTACTAATTGTATCATTCTTTATGGTTGTTTCTAAGCCATTTTGTGAATTTCTTAGAAAAAATTATACATTTAAATTTTTCAGACAAGTGCCAACCTAATTAATATAATAATAAATTTAGGTACATACATATTATTATGTTATTATACATAAAATACAAAATAACTTAGATACCTAACAAGGACAATGTGAATACTAAGCCTAATGTGTGGAAAATATAAATAAGAAACAGAATATAAAATATAAAGTAAATTGTAAATTTTAAAATATATAATTATTAAAATTTTTCCTGTACAAGTTTTTATTATATACAGGCTTTGAAAACATAAAAATAAAAATGAATACATATATTTATAATAATATAAACTATTAACCTGTTGTGTGGACAGTTGTGGTTGCATTTTGTGTGTACTTTGGGAAAATCGTTGTGTGGTACCTGAGAGCCGGTATCGCGAAGTTCCGCCTGTTCCATTGTACTTATGGAACAATAATGTGATATGCTAGTTATAAACAATTAAAAAGACAAATATTAAAGAGTCAACCCTAGCAAATAAATTGTCCGAAGCAAGCGACGAAACATCGACTAAATAATTTTTAATTTTCTAATACTCTGTAATACCTGTGTACTATTAATTAAAACCTTAGTGTAACTCCCGCAATTTATAAATACAGCATAAGCGTCAACAGACACGGCACGGCATAACATACTTAAATCGATATTTCTATGCAGTAATAGTGAATTTTAACAATTGCTCCTCACATCATTTTAATAAAAATATTCTAAGGTTACTTACGATTCTGAATACAATATTCTTCGCCGATGACCTGCAGACGAAGATTCTTTTCACACAAAATTTCACATTTCTGTTCTGGTTATATTTTTGGTGTGTTTATGTTTGTTTTAACAATTTTGCCATAATTTTGATAGATCCATATTTTCATGTTTCAAATTTAGCACACGCGCGTCATATTCATTATTGGATGCGTTCTTAAATTTCAAAATATCTAATTAAGGTTACCTAAAATATTATTAAAAAGGTAAAAACTTCATTAAATTATTAACATATTTTTTTTTTATTTCTAACAAATAATAAAAAATACATGTAGGATTTATTTTAATTTCTAATCAGTAAAGAGAATTGTCAAATTATTAGTTCATTCGATTTTTTGTAGAGACGTTCACATTTACTTTACCCTACTGTAAACGAGTATTGCCGATTAAATTTCATACTTAGTTCTATTGTGATTAATTTTATATAATACCAATGTAATTAAAGAAACATAATTTATCATTATATTTTTAATAAAAACCTAAATCTTTTTTATTTATTTTCTTATCACAATAATACATAAAATTAGTAATATTTTTCATTACTTACATTGTTTATACATTTCGACTAATTTTGTTAGGTATTGATCAAATAATAGAATTTTTTGTTGAAAATTCTGTAAATGAAATTCAAGCAACAATAGCAGAATTTCTCGTTATATTAAATAGTTGATTAAATCAATACATATATTGTAAGAATGACGTTTAATACATCTCTATTCTAGATTGTATACTGTTGTTTACTGTATTGTATTGAATTGAAACAATTTATATTACCATATGTAAAGCGATTGTTTTCAACCCGGCATATCAACTATTTATATAATTCAATCTTCTAGATATTTTTTTTATTTTAAAGATGACAGAGGTTCAATTACAAGAGTTTAAGCTTGAACCAGATTCAGAACTTCGATTTGAAGTCGAGTCAAAAAATGAAAAAGTGGTTCTTGAGGTAATTTTAAACAGATTTCTGATAAATGTGAGTTAAATTAAGTCTGTGTTTTGGTAAAAAGATATTTTTGGTTACAGGTTAAAAGTGGTTATGCTGAGCTGTTTGGCACAGAGTTGGTTAAAGGGAAGCCATATGAGTTTCACACAGGTGCTAAGGTGGCTGTGTTTACGTGGCATGGCTGTACAGTTGAGCTGAGAGGCAAAACAGAAGTTAGTTATGTTGCAAAGGAAACTCCAATGGTGAGTTATATATTGTCACCAAGATTTATTAAAACTGTGAAGTATCTATGTAACTTTATTTAATGTAGCAGATTTCACTGTCAGGCTCTTCAACTATTCTTTATAAGCTCTTATCTGTGACTTCATTCTTATAGATTTTTTTTTTAATTGTCTTAAATATGAGATTAAGAAAATTTGGAGAGAGCTTCTTTACTAATCTTCACCCACTTTGATGTTAAATATAATGTAAAATTTTATTTACACATTTGCCTTTTATAATTCTAAAAATTACATTTGGGTGTGATTTTATTAAGAATATGTTTTAATGATACAGAGGACGTGATTTTAATATGACCCATGAATTATTTATACCCATAATGTTTCTTAAAACTAGAATATAGTCTGAAATAATCAAGTAATGTGTTAAACAAAACAGGAACAAGAAAGGTGAAATAATTTAATTTAACATTCATTCTTAGATATGCTTTACATCATTATTTATAATTTAGCTTAATAGGCTTAGGTGATCTGGTGAGAATCGCGGGAATCCACTGGATGTGAGTAATGTGGGACTTATCAATGTGGAGGCCTTTGGGGGAGGCCTATGTCCAGCAGTTGATGTCTATCGACTGATGATGATTTAGGCTGGCAGTTTAGGCTGGCTATAGTGTTAAACAATGATTGTATAATATTTTCAGGTTATCTACTTGAATGTGCATGCGGCATTAGAGCAGCAACGTGTTGCAGCTGAACAAGAGAATGCAAGAGGTCCAGTGACAATGATTGTCGGTCCTGGAGATGTAGGCAAGTCTACACTCACCCGACTGCTTCTCAATTATGCTGTGAGAATGGGCAGGAGGCCCATTTATGTGGATTTGGATGTAGGTCAGGGCCATATTAGCGTACCAGGCACTATTGGTAAACACTGAGATTTTATTATTACTTTTTACTATTATTTCAGTACAAAAAAAAAAGACAATTGTTCTGCAAATCAAATATAATGGAACTGGCCTGCTGTATTCTAAGTTATTAATTTTTTTATGATACAAATTGTATATTTCAAGATGATTTTTCACTGGTATTATAAAATTGTAAAAAGAGATGATTACAATATTCCACTTTGAAAGTCAAAGCAGTGCAATGTTTTTTTTATACAATAGAAACTCATCTGATATGTCATAATCTACTTAGTGGTTATTGTTGGAAAGGATTGTATAATATATTTTGTAATTATGATAGAGGTAAATTTATGCTGTTTGGATTTTTCTGAGATTCTATTAGCTGTATTTTCATAATAAATTAGATAGAGTGAATATTATCAGGTGCTCTGCTGGTGGAGCGGCCAGCATCAATCGAGGAAGGATTTAGTCAGCAGGCTCCTCTTGTGTACCACTTTGGACACAAGTCTCCAGAGGAGAACATTGAGTTATATAATACAATAGTGTCGAGGCTAGCAGAGGTCATTGCGGAGAGGTGTGAGAACAATAAAAAAGGTAAATATGCAACAAAAATAAATTGGCATAGTCAGGTTTACATGAAAAACATTTTTATTTTCAAATTATCGAAAAATCTTTTGAAATTTTATGATGTGTTTTTAACACAAGTATCAGATGAAAGCAGGCAGGCACACATTTCTGTCGAAGTTCACGTTCAGGTTCCTTCACAGCGGCGACGTCGGGCGTCATCATCAACACGTGCGGTTGGATCAAAGGCGCCGGGTACAAGGTGCTCTCGCACGCAGCGCAGGCCTTCGAGGTGCGTATTAGCTGAACTTAGCAAGCGGACAATACATTTGCCATAGCAATAAAATATTAAATAAGAGGTTTTTTGGTTATTTATATGCATCGCAGCTGCAGCAATCGTTGCCCATCACCACTGGTGGCTTACTAAATCAACCGGTATGCAACATTCGTTGGTTGTAGTTTTCGTATTTACTTTTTAGCGTTTACTTTCAGGTGGACGTAATATTAGTGTTAGACAACGAGAGGCTGTTCAACGAGCTGAAGAGAGACATGCCAAAGTTCGTGAAGGTGGTGTACCTGCCCAAGAGCGGTGGGGTGAGGTTCATTTGGTATATAATTTAGGCCCAATATATATCTTTATAATAAATTAGTACGATATAATTTTTTCTTCATTACATCTGCAAAATGAAGGATACATAACGTTAGTACCCTAAATGACTGCGCGCTTGATTATTACACCCCAGTGATGTATAATTACATATATAATAAATGCATTAATACAAGCTGTGAGCAAGCTGCAGCCTTAAATTAAATTATTGATTCTAAGCACTACAGTAAAAGTTCTTTATTCGCGGGGTAAACGTTTCATAGATGTGCCACGAATACGGTATATAGAAGAGACAGAGAGATAGAATGGACCAGAAAGGAGTACCTTTATTGGCCCATTTGATGGCATTTGCAAACTATATTGGGTTAGATACATGTTGGAATCCTTTTATTATTGTCTATATATACTGTACTTATTAGATCCGCGTGTAAAGAGACTTTTAGCCGCGTTGATAGGAATTGGGTCGCATTTTTTTAATCAGCTAATAGTGAAATCGCGAATAAGGAGTTTTTACTGTATTGTTTTAATTAATAAAACTTGTAAATGGTGCGCGCGCAGGTGGCGGAGAGGTCAGGAGCGCAACGCGCGGAAGGTCGTGACGCGCGCATCCGCGAGTACTTCTACGGTCGTCGCACCCCCTACTACCCGCACTCCTTCGACGTCAAATTCTCCGACCTCAAGATCTACAAGGTAACGGGTCAACTGACTGAACACGGCAAACTGTTTTAATGATATTTCAATAGTGTGAGATATCGTTTGGTGTGCTGCGGTCGTAATCTCGCCCGCTCGGGGGGACAGCTTAAGCGTAGCGGCGCGCGGTGGGGCGAACGCCGTCCGGTCGCGTTCAGGTCGTCCCGCAGGCCGCATGACTTGCGCAACAGGTTTGCAACGAGAGCTCGGAGGTATAAAGTGCCATAAGCAAACGGAGGTTCAACGTTGGTGGTGTGTAGGAAGTGATGCTTGTTGTCTGATGCTATGCACGTGTACGTCGCGAGTATTGAGCGTGCGGGTGCGCAGGTTGGCGCGCCGTCGCTACCGGACTCGTGCATGCCGCTGGGCATGCGCGCGGAGGAGGCGCTCACGAAGCTAGTGAGTGTGTCGGCCGGGCCCGCATTGCAGCACCGCCTGCTCGCAGTTTCCTTCGCAGCGGAACCTGATGACCACGTGCCGCATTGCAACCTCGCCGGCTTCGTATGCGTGTGAGTACCGGCTAACGCCATGCTAAGCACTTGAACTATCATCGCCGTTCAAGGTGAAAACTACTGCCCTAGAGACCCGCGGCACTGCGCGCGCGCTCCCAACTGTCGCTGGCGAAACGCGTACCTTTGTATGCATGTGGTTAATTTGTAGTTTGTTCTTCAGTTCAAAATAAATAATTGCTCAGGAGACCCGTGCTAAGTCCAACGTGTGGTTCACTGTTGCAGTACGGCGGTGGACCCCGAGCGGCAGACGATGACGATTCTATCCCCGCAGCCGCGACCACTGCCCACGACCGTGCTGCTGCTCTCCGAATTGCAGTACATGGACAATCACTAGCCCTACCCGCACTCTCGCCGGACGTCCTGACACAGTACAGCCCGTTGGTGGACTCCGAGCTGGAGACGTTAGCCTGGCGGTTTCGAACCCCATTGGTTCAGGGCCTGATGCAGCCTCAGATTGGAACGATTTTAAACTGTATTTGTGTGAGTGGAGTTAGTTTACGGTTTCCGTGTTAAGAGCAGGCTTTGCAGTTAAAATTGAAAATATATGAAGCGAATACATTGGCAGTTCTCCTTCTGGTGTGACTTGTTAGAAAAATTTCTGTGCGTTGTTTCTAAATTTCAAATAGAAGCCATGAAAGAGGACTTCCCATGATTAGTTCATTAAAATAAAGGATGAACAAAGTTCTCGAAAATGTTCACATATTTGGTTCGGTGTTAGTTTAGAGTTTCTGTAAATAACAACAGTCGCTGTACAAAATAAAAGAAAATAAATGAAAAGGTTATTTTTATTTATCAAGAACTTATACTCAGAAGGAGGTAGGCGAATAATTTACAATTCTATCGATGCCTGTGAAGTATAACAAAATGTTTAATACAGAGTAACTTTCGATCAAAACACTATACAAAAACCTAATTAAGATCTAAAGAGTAAGGGAAGGGAAGGGTAGGGTAGGACAATAATGTAAAACCAATTCACGCTATGTTGCAATTGTCGTTAGATGGCTGCGCACACCCCCCCCCAGGAATGACGCGAATATAAGTAAATACAATTATGTTTCGGAAGCCCTAACGTCAAGTGTTATCGACACATTAGACTGCAAATAAATGGACTCGCGCGTTTGCTGCGAACGCGGACGGACATGTTCAGTTGCGGCCCGCGGGGGAGGGGGGGGGGGCACAACCTCGTACATCGTTTCACTTCCCAAGTTTAGCTCATTCGTTGGGGGTGGGTGGCGCATTCCGTTTTAGTTGTGGAACAAATTCACCCCCACGGGCGCCGTTTCATCGCTTGGGTGCAAGGTTGCAAGGCGCAGCTCAAAGAATTTTATTCAAACATCAAAGCTTTACATGTGAAGGACGCGGTCTCATTTAGCGCGGGGATGGAGTATTGGTCGTTTAGTTACAAAGGTAAGGCCCGGGGTCTAGTTGTGCTGCCGGCCCGCGCTGGCCGCATCGGGCCGCAGCTGGTCCTGCTCCTGGCTCTTCCTGACTCTGCTCCCCGCTCCGCCCGTTACACTTTTTAACGTGCGCTTGCGCAAACTTGATAGCGATCCGCATCGCGTCCTGCACCAGCTGCTCACAAGTGATCAGGCTCGCCTGAAATGGTGCAGCCATATGTTAATATATACATTATAGTAGGTTTCTAATAACAGTTTATATATTTATTATTATAAGTTCTCCAAAAATTACAGCACATTAAATACTTACTTTAATGCTTCCACGGCCGTGTAACGGTTGGCGACGGAGCACATGACTAGATCCGCTCCAGAGGGCTGAGAAAGTTTTCTATCTTAGCTCCCATGGCCTCTGGACGACGGATTTGGGGATCTGTTGCTTAGGTGACGATAAGAGACCGAGAAAAAAGGTCGGGTGAGAGGCACCCGAGGTGGGTTAACCCTTCCTTCCGATTATCCACCGTGTGCGGAGCGTCCCCGTTGCCCATCAGTAAACTGACGATAGAACATCATGGGGGTTTTAGACGATGCGGGTCAGAGATAATCTGTCTTTACCCAGGCGAAGGTAAGTATAGTATGCTAAGCCATTTCCCCCACGTGAACCAAAAAAGTAGTATCGCATACGTGCGTACACGAGTGTGTGCATGTGTGTGTGTGTGCGGGCATGTTATGCGCATATTACTTTGGAGGCGGTCATCTCGGCGTACCGGCGCGGGTCGCGCGCGGCCTCCTCGCGCAGCGCGGCGGAAAACACCGGCAGCACACAGCCCAGCCACCGCGCCGCAGTGAACTCCTCGCTCACGTACTCCTACAGGGAAAGTACACACTAAATGTACTACAATGTGTGAGAGAAGTTTACATTCCAGTTGTGCTGAGTAACGCATGTGTCGTATCAAACAATAGCAGCCTTGCACGGGAAAACCAGCGCGGACAAGGCGGCTGTTTTAAAATAAAGTAGTGAACCTCGCATCAATGTGAGAAACGTCTGCAGCAAGTGTGCGTGCCTGCGGATACCGTGAGTCCGCCGCGTGTGTATTCGCCGGCGTAAAGCATCTACACAAACGGCGAAATATGCCTTTTAATGAAATCGCTGTTCCAAGATGCAACTCACATTGCAATGTCTTATCAGCTGGATAACGCCCGCAGCTGGATATGAGCCTTCCTCAAGGATATTTAATCAGGGGGAAATGGGCATTAGTCCCACCACGCTGGACCAGTGCGGACTGGTGGGTGTACATTGCAATACTGTGACATAATTAAAAAAAAAATGTTAGGCGAATTTCAGCTCGGTTCTAGTTTTAACTTTTGGGAATTTTTCCTTTTTATTAAAGGTGTTATTGAAATAATAATTTTATAGTGTGTCCCTGGTAGCGGGTGTGGTACCTGTGGCACGGCAGCCGAGGCGCGGATGACGCCGCCGGAGCAGGCGAGGAGCAGCGTGGGCAGTGGCGCGCTCCCCGCGCTCCCCGCGAGCGCCGCGCTCACCGCGCCGCCCCCCATCAGGTAGGAGCTGCGTACGAAATGCACGGCAAAGCCCCGCTCCGACCGCAGTGCCTCCGACATCGCTTCGAGAATCTCCGCCTCCGCTATGCCGCTGTGATCGAGTACACACAAACATTAGCTTGAGCCACTTCACGCACGTACGTATGTACTTGCGCGAGGAACTTTAATAAAATTACTGCAGCGCTGTGTCGTTGCCGTCCGAAGCCTCAGTCTCCAAGCGCCGCAGCAGCTGCAGGCAGGCGGCGTGCTCGGTGCACGGCGCGCCTGCCGTGTCGCCGCACAGCACCGCCAGCTGTTCGCGAATCACCGCCGCCTCTTGTCTCACCCGCCCTGACTCCGTGAACTCCACCACCTCGCTCAGCCTCTTCGCGTGACAGAAGAGCTCCCGCGCCTGTAACACCTTTATTCACATTACCCTGATTATAAACACTTGTGACTGTCTTAGTTCCGCCAGATAAGACTTAACAGACGCGCATGACTCGAAGAGCTTTGCCCTCTAGTCTCGGATTATTATGAATGGGACTAAGGTAGACATAGAAGGCGACTAAATGAGTTTTCTAGTTCGTGGGCTATGAAGGCGGGGACCCTTATTGTTCACTAAGAGAGCCCAGGATGAACGATAAATACGAGGTAGTTTAGTGCTTGTCGCGTACGAAGCGAGGGTACCGAGGAAAGCTACAACCCTCCTCCGTGGGACGTGCTTTATACGTAGAAGCGTGAGGCACCGGAGCAGTCCGTAGGACCTGTCGCAAGGCACTAAGGATGACCATCGACGAGGTTTTAGTGAGTAATCTTGTGTTCCCCCCAGAAGCAGAGTGTCTATTTAGAAAATCCCAAGTTGCACGCACCTGCAGCGCGGCGTCGCCGGTGACCGCGTGCACGCTGGGCGCGTGCCCGCCCACGCCGCGCGCAGAGCTCAAGCAGAACTGCTGCAGCTGACCGCACGACGGCGCGTGGGTGCCGCAGCATAGCTCCCTGCGAGCCCAATGCCTGACTAATGCTACTGCTTATAATTAATGTGACAAATCAAATATGGTGGAAAAGTCGTCCGAATCATTTTTAGTTTGCTTTGATGTTACACGCGCGGTGCGTTTCAAACCACACTACAGAAAATTTTGCATAAGCAATGTGTTGCATTCAGTTATCTCGTTTTCTTTGTTCTGATTTATTTTCTCTTTTTTTAATTTTTGCATAACAAAAGCCAAACTGTTAACGCGGAAACTTTCGCAAGTTTGTTCGCGTACAATTCGTACAGTTCGCTAGGCGGCGCTAGGAGCACTATGAAACAGGGTGTCGTTTGCTGACGGCAACATGTTGCCTATGTTAAATAGGATTGTGTTAGGTTTGATAAATAGGTAACTGTTCGATATAAAGTGTAGAAGAGTAGTAATGGACCCTTTACGGCATTAATTAGCTAGCCATAGTTGCAGCGATACGTTACGCTCCTCTAACGTTACCTGGACTCGAGCGGCGGCCCGCAGCTGACGAGCCGCAACCCGTGCTCGGGGTACGTCTCCCCGGGCACCGTCAACACCGGCAGCTCCTCCTGCAGCTGCACACCGTCCATTACCCGCGTTACTACAGGAGTATTGCTCTTTATTGTTGCCCTTGAAAGTAATTGCAAAATAAAGTAGACATATGTCCGATGCGCTGATATGACAAGCTGTTCTTTGTCTACACTAAAAGTGGACACAAAAAAAGTCACACGAAATTTGGAAATAATAACTCTCGACCTCGATGTCATTAAAAGCGGTGAAGAAAGCTCGCCCAGAATGTCTACAGATTTAAAACGATTAAACTCACTCTAACTCCTCCTGAAATGACGCCAAAATGGTACCTAAGGACCTCCACTACTAGACAAATCATTATCCCATGGAGGCAATCAATCACCATCATCAACAGCCAGCGGCAGTCCACGGCTGGACATAGCTCTCTCCCAAGGAACATGGAACGTCATTTAGCTTGATCTTCGGCTATACGCAACCAGCCGCTGCCAGCCGCCTGGCGCACATCGTCGCTCCATCTGGTCAGTGAGCGCCCCGTGCTGTTTGCCTCGACGTGGTCTCCACTCTACTTACTTGTTACTGAGACATTTGCAAGGCTTGCCAGACGGAGACTCTGGTCTGCGAGAATAAACGGGCCCCGGGGTTTTACCCCATTACCAGGGCCTATCACTCAGGGAGTCGCACTCACTGGTTCTTAATTTCAAAGCTGAATGAAGGTGTGGTTATACTTACGTATTTCCCATCCTACGTTAGTGTACTTATTTATGATGATATTTATGATCTTATTGAGAGATCACACTATAGATCATCATCATAGTCAAACAGATTCCTTATGGAGAGCCGGCAGGTTGTAGTCCCAATCTAGGATACGTTTACTCCAACAGTGGTAACTTTTGCGACAGACGTGATCAGCCCATTGCCACTTCAGTTTGCAGACTCGGAAAGCTATGTCGGTAACTTTGGTTCCTTGGCGGATTACTTCATTACGAATATTTTTCACCAGAGAAACGAGCGACGCCAAGTTTATGGAGCAGTCGCACCGTCAGTGTTCACATTTGAGCAATCTAAGGGAGCACTGGTCGAAGACTTTCGTCTTGAGGCTTTGAGGTATGGCTGACGAAAAGACTTGACGGAACTTCCGAAAAGCAGCCCAACCCAAATGAAATCTCTTTTCAGCTTGATTCTTGAAATTGTTTTATAACTTAAATAGTGATAAAGAATAAGCACTCACCTAACCAAATCTTGAGCGTCCAAAAGCGCCTTCTGCGTTAACTTCTCACCATAAATAGACAGATTCAGGCTCAACCCTGTATCCGTAACTCTTGAACCAATCTGACAGACAACACTGTTTGGTAACACCTTCCTAATAGCAGCGTTCAGCAAGTGCACACCCGTATGGTTCCTCATAATGCTCAACCTTTTGCAGCTGTCGATTTCTAATGTCACTTTATCTTTACATTTCACGTAGCACTTGTCGCGAGTCTCGGAGATAATGAAACGCCCCTTATGAAACACAAAGTCTCGTATTTTAAAAACGCTTTCAACTTTCATCACCAAGTGATCACCAACTCTGATGCTACCACTATCTGCAACTTGACCGCCTTCCTCACAGTAGAAGTTTGTGCTGTCAGTAACTAAATAATATGAGCTGTTTTCACATGGATCTAAATAGTCTATCCATTCCCCGTCCTCATTTATTATTGCGACTAGATTAGTTTTGAGCAGCTCGAACACTACCCTATTGTCTAAAAATAAATAGTTATATTTGTATGAGTCATTTGTACATTTAACTCCGCCTTTTATCAACCTTTCTATTGGTCCATCAAAAGTAAAGCCCTTCTTGTTATTTTGTTCTTTGAATGCAGACTTATGTCTGGACTTGTGCTGAGACAAAAGTTTCCAAAACCCCTTCTTGTCGATTCCGAAATTGTTTAATTTCGCTATCCTTTCTATGACATCTTCTTGAAAGCCGTGTGTGTCATACAACTTAAACACCAGCTCACCGGGTATAATTGCCGAGTTCATTTTGGACATTGTCTAGAAATTTTAAAAAGTCATAATTTTATTGAATAAACTTACAAGTTAAGACACAATTGAATATTGATTTTAAGACAAATAAACATGGCTAATTCTCTTTTGACAGGCTTACTAAATTTAGTTTAATAGATTGTCTGTACCTTTTTAAACTCCGTATATCCAAGAGTAAACCCTGCAGTCTCTATGTCTCCAAGGTTCTCCACCTCCGGATACTTCTGCACCAGTCCCTTCCATTTTTTTGCTATGTCAGTTCTGAGCCTCACATAAGACTCTCTCTCATGCTCTATGATGATATTGGCATCTTTTTGCTTAGATATCAGTTCAGGATATATTTCTCCAAGGCTGTTTGCAACTTCTGTGTAGAGTTGAGATAGAAGTTGTGGATTTTGAAAGACATCTGTGCAAATCTTAAAAGATTTTCGCATTACTTGTTTGAGGTTCAGGCTGAAAATATTGTAACAGTTGAGAAAAAGAACATTTTCTTATATGTAATATTTCTTTCATATCACAATAAACATTATTTGTTTGGAAGTAATAATTTACTGTGGTAGAAAATTATTTAACAACCTGTGTGATATTTAGTTTAATATAAACTCACTTAGCAGCTGGAAAGACTCCATCGGCTAGACAGACACTGATCATCCGTGCATGGTCTGCAAGCCTGCGATATGCCTGATCCAACACAGCATTAGCACTGAAGTTTCCACCATATGGAGATACACCTTTAGCGTTCTGTTGCAATGTATAAAAAATTTATTTGATACAGGTGTATGTATCTTAAATATGTTAATGAAAGTGACAGAGTAATAAATGGTGTTAATATTTCATTTATGTCATTGCACATGGTTATCGACTTGTTCACAGTACTCAGCATAAATTAAACTGAAGATGTGACAAAAATAACTAAGAGCCGATTTGGCCCTAGTATACAAATTAGCTAACAAAGTTACATTTACCTACTTCTTTATAAATGTTACTCACCCTGTGAATGGCATCTAACAGTGGGCGGAAAAGGTCTGTATCATAGTTGGACCGTACACCCTGCAACAATGCTGTCATCCTCTCCAAACCCATTCCTGTGTCTACATGTTGCCGCCTTAATTTCTTAACTGAGCTATCAGCTTCTCTAACAGTAAACACAATAGATAAACATAAAACTTCTAAACATATTTAATTAAATTCCTTTAAAATATTACCTATGCAATAAAATAAAGCATTGAAGCAAATATATTTTAGCTTTTCCACTACAATTTATATCTAAAGTATAGTTGACTGGCTCCTTTCAATATTACTTAGACCTCTTCCCCTACTAAGCAAAAGTATGTTATTTACCAACCTATTGTGATCAATAAAAACTAAATTCCATATCTCTCTTGGGTTTCCATCTGCACCTACATAATGCACCTCAGTGCAGACCCCACAGGGTCCCATAGCACCCATTTCCCAAAAGTTATCAGCTACTCCCTTTGAGTGCAGCCTACTAGGTGAAACACTGTAAGAGGAAATGTTTTATGAAAAATAACTAACACATAGTAAGTTACATTTGAGGAACAATGATAATCATGCAATAAAGGGATAATTTTTTTATTATATATATTTATTATGTCTGGCTTAATATTAATACATACCCTAGTGATTTCCAAATGTCTCTACACTCTCGATCTTCAGATATGCCTATGACAACATCTCCTCCAAAGTAAGTCACTAGCAGATCTTCTGGTTTCAGACGGAATGGACCAAGAAGTAGATCCCACGCCATTTGACATGCTTCTTTCTAGTCATAAACAATGTATTTACTAATGTACATTTTTTTAAGAAAATTGGCATGTCTCATAGATATTGTTACCTTATAGTAGTCACCGAAAGACCAGTTGCCTAACATTTCAAAGAAGGTATGATGATGTCCATCCACTCCCACTAGCTCCAAATCATTGTGCTTACCACCAACACGAATACATTTCTGAGAGTTTACAACTCTAGGACAAGGAGCATCTACCAGGCCAAGGAAAATACCTTTGAACTAAAAATAAACAGTAGTATAAGCTTTGATGAGGGGTAAAATAGAATGTTAAGTATGCCAATGATAATTTACTTTTGCACGATTATTTGCACAAATCAAGACACTTCTTCACTAATTTATTTCTTCTGTAAACTTGTACTTTGTTAACTACTTATTACTACATTGTAAATTGATATATTGATGACAAAATAATTCTAAATGCATTGAGAATTAAGAACTACAACTAACAACTTTGTTTGGAAAGGTAAATTACGTACATATATTCATCGCAATTCATAAACTAAATGTTCACCTGGTTCATTCCAGCGTTAACAAAAGGCACGGTGGAGTCACACAGGGGCACCACGGAACTGGATTTCACTTGCTTATGTCCATGTTTTTCAGAAAAGTATTCTATAAACGAACTTCTGATGTTGTTCGACGTCAAAGTCTTGTGTATACTGTAATTCCTACAAATCGTTTTGTTTGCAGCCGGTATTCGATACATCGCAGCAAATTTTTCATGTAGTGTAGGCTAATTATATAACTAATAATAAATTAAAATATAGTAGAAAACACGTACAATAAACAGAAAAACCAGTGGTTTATGAATAAAGCAAATTTTTGTTAGCTTTTGACGTTATTAAAAAGTATGAAAATAAAACTGTCAAGGTGTAAAGGTGACTAGTAAAACAAGTGTCAAAACAATATGACATAGATTATAAACATTATGTTATTCATTTAAAAGATTTTGTGACTGGGTTTGTTTTCTTTTTTATTCAATGAAGCTACGAAGCAAACGCGACGTTCACATGATGGTAAGTGTTACGTCTGCATATATAAAAATGGCGCTAGTAGGTATAATAACCAAAATAGCAATCAACATTCCCTAATGAGTAGTTATATAAGAAAGATGACTAAAATTACTCAGAGAAATACCGGTCAATGAGTACTTTATATATATTAAGAGAGCCTAGGGTGAACGACAAAGACGAGGTGGTCTTAACCGTGTCGTAATATAGCGAAGGTGCCGTGAAAGGTTACAGCCCTCCCTGGGACATACTTAAACGTAATACAGAGAAGCACTGGAGCGTTTCGTAGGAAAACCCGGAGCCACTCGCAACGCACTGTGGATGACTACCAAAGTGGTTTTAGTGGGTTCAAATTCTATATAACCCTTTCTTCTTTTCAGAAACAAGGTACCTTTAAGAGATTTTCTCCAGAAATAAAAAAACAAAGTATGTTTTTATGAGTAGGCGCATAACTTACCATCAGGTAATTTTTTTCTCGTCGAATAAAAAAATACTTTTAAAAAAAGTGTGATGCGAACTTTTGTATTGTACAGTGACTCGACAATTGTACAAACGCAATTATTGATTACAACACGTTTTTTGTCTATGTTAAGATCTGACGTGTGATGTGAGTAAAGATCAAATTAGAATTTTTTCCTAGTTTCTGTAATTACGGTTGAAAATGGTCTAACATTTTCATATTTTAAAAACACAATATTTATAATTGGTCTGACAGAATGTCACAAATATTAAAAGTACACGTGTGTATTTACAGGTGGTTTTTGAGTACCAAAACTATGTATAATAATTAGTTAAATTGTTTTCTTCGAAGAACCTGCGATTTTTATAAAAATAAATGAAAACAACCAATTGCGGTACCATGACTCGATTACATTGGATAGCAGTTAGTTTGTTTTTTGGTCTGTCGTGTTGCGAATTGCTGGGGCCGGAGAATCGCAAAGATAAAGGAAAAATTAACGTTGGCGCCGACAGTTCCCAGAATAATGATAAAAAAAATGCTGAATACTTAATGAAGCTCAGAGAAGACTTTTACAGTCTTCAGAAAATTGCCTATTCTATGAAAGACAATCTTAACATGAACGAAGAGATTTCCCAAACATTAAAAGGTAAATTACATTAATTTTCTTTTCGATCAAATAATTCACTTGGGCTACCAAGTGAGTTTTCCTAAACAATGCATCTTGCCATTTCAATAGTGTCAGGTATAGTTATAGAGCATTGAACAGCAGTCATTGCATTGAAATGTAAGGTAGAAGACCTTTATCTTTATAATGTGATTAGTGATAGCACTGTTTGAATCTGAAAATGTTAATATTTGTGTATTATTACTTGGCATTGTACCCAATAACAACTTACATTGTAATACTATCATTATGAAACAATTTAAAATATTACAATAGAAATTTTGTGAATATACTGTTACGTAAGCAAACAATAAAAATGAGTTAGTTATATTGTTTGTCATAAAATTTTATATATTCTAGGTCTCTGTTGAATACCCACCTAGTGCATCATTAGGAGCATTTATAGAGATTCAGCTAAAGGTATGCTTACCATGCCTAAAATCTCTGTTTATTTGGAGCTAAACATAATCTTACTAATTTAAATTCAGTGTAGTTGGTATACTTTTTGAGAGATCTGAGGGATTATTTAGATAAGTTTAGGGAGCTAGGGATTGTTGTGGTTATTTGGTTAAATGAAATGCACACCCTTGGGCACCGCAGATACCACTACCACAAGGCCCCTGTAAGGAGAGAAATTACTGAGGCAAAGAAACTTACGATCTTGTGCAGAACATAATGTGGTGAAGTGATTGTTTTAATTGTCTTTATTTGCATTATATGGTATAATAGTTTGATATCAAATATTACTTCAACATTATTATGGAAATGCACTGGCTTCATAGCCAATATATTTTCGGGAAATGAATATTGAAGTTATCTTTCTGAAATATTTTTAAATAAAGAGGTCATGAGGGAACCTGAGCAACTCAGCGAGAGCCATCTTGAACAAATGAAGTTTACTCTGGCAGTTTTGATAAAGCATCCCTTGATGAAGTACTCAGTGCCTCTTTCAGAAGAGGACCGAGCGAAGTTAGTTATTGAACCAAAGGTTTGTTCTATTATAATTATTTTATATTTATAACTTATGTATAAAAAAAAATGTATTAAGGACTTTTTGTTATATAGTAAGAGAAAATAGTTTCAGATAATCCATTACCTTAGGTTAAAATACTTATGGTTAAACATTTCGGAAAGTCTGGCTTTTGTTGTTAAAATGTGGTAGAACAAGATGGCCCATTTATTTGTTCATTTATTATTTATTCTTTTTGCTCTTTTATTTTGTTATTTTAATTATTAAATGTGCATAATATTCTTTGTAACAAGTTTGTATTTTATTAAAGGAAAATTTTTATTCTTACAGATAGAAAGAGAAGAGCTAAGAGACATTTTTGGCAACGTACTAGATGTGCCCTCAGATGAGGAGCCAGTGTTTACACGTGACCAAAGAGAAGGTGATTTCCATTTCTAAATAGCAATTTGATGTGATCTGATTGGTGGGTTTTCTTTCTTAAAACTGTATGTTTGAAGCTAACTGAAGTAAATACACATGATTACATGCTATTTATCACGAAAAAAAATTTTTCTGCAATACATCACGACCTATACTTTCCTTGTACATGAAATGAGCAGCCATACCGCATGTTTTCCACTCGCGCGCATGCGCGGTGGTGGCGGGTGGGTTTATATTAATGTTATATCTGATTTTGTGTTCTCAGCCAAAGTTATATACGAGAAGGCCGTTTCTGATCTGATACGCCGCCCCGCGGAGACTCGTGCGCCCATGTTGCAGGTAACGTTGACTGCCTTCGCGTGATATTCCTTCCAACACGATATGCAAACACGTCGATATGCTAAAATAATAAAAAGTTGTCTGGGATCAAGTTGAGATGTTGATAGATTGTCATCACCAGCCGATAGGCGTCCACATCAGCACCAAGACCATCTCTAAAATTTGACATTGCTCACTCTAGGACAGCAATGTCTATTGTCTAGTCAAGTGAATAAGATACTCTAATCTAGAAGATGTTCTGTGAGTGCAGATCTCATGGATCTACTACCTGACTAATTACTTGTTTTATTAACAGTTACTCACAAAATAAAATGTGAATGCATCAACTGCTAAAACAGTATTTTCTATATGGTTCCATGAAAGGTTTAGCTTTCTCCATAATTCTTTTAATTTTACATTCGACACTTTGTTGTGCTGCTGCTCGCGGGAGGTTCACAACTGTACTTGTCCGAGGTGAGTAGTGCAACTGCATAGCGCTTCACGATCACTTGTTTATTACTTTTACGTTTGTTGGTCTACTCTTCCACCTTTGGTCTTGAGTTTGTAGAAAACTAATTGGTGAATAAAAATGTTGATTGATTTTATAGTTTTGCTTCCAACTCTACTTGTTATCATTAAGTTGTCAATAAGCTTCCAGCTAGTAAACTTGTGATTTTGTCGAAAGTGACGTGCGTTGGCTTCACGCCGCTCGTTTGCTTATACTCATTACCGGTCGTTAATCAATATCGAAAAATAATAAAATGACATGCTCTCCATATTTGCGAGAGTTATTATTTTGATGTAGATAAGCTTTCTGTCACCGACGGAATGCATCGAGTGCCAAACGTTTGTGTGAAATGGCGAATGGAAAAGTGCAAAAGAACGTGCGCCGTTGCTGAGGGTGACCTGATACACAGGTGCAGTTCTCGGCGGAGCGCGGCTACCGGCCCGCGCGTGCGGAGCTCGCCTGGTACCATGTTTACGGTGAGGGTGTCGAGAGGGACCTGGAGAAGGCCAGAGGCATGTTTCAGGAGCTGGCCGACGAAGGTTATCCGGACGGACATGCTGTAAGTATTGCTGTGTAAACTACGACCACACACGCTTTCTCGAAAATGATGTGAAAGAATGAAATGTGCAGAACAGGGTGGAGCTACAGCGATCAGTATATAACGCAAGGTTGGTGCGTGTGGTTTGGGCGCAGGGTTTGGGCTTCCTGTACGCGACGGGGCTGGGCGTGGGCGTGTCGCAGGCGCGCGCGCTCTTGCACTACACGTTCGGCGCCGTCGGCGGCAGCGACTACGCACAGATGGCGCTGGCGTACCGCTACTGGGCGGAAGCCTCCGTGCCCAGCTCTTGTCCCAGAGCACTGGAGCTCTACATGAAGGTTGCGGGGAAAGGTAAAAAATTAAACACTAATATAAATTTATTTCCTGTTTATTTAGGAAGGCAGTCTGCGGAAATAAATAAATAAATAGTTTCAGATGTGAACTCGAAATAATGGACGGCGACAACAGGGATGCTGCCAGTCGGATATAAAATTAAAAAAGATCAGAGTTATTTGATATTTTCTAACAATATTAAAAATTATGTATGTCTTTATTTTTTCGGACACTATAATAACGTTGGACACATATTGGGCGTTAGAGGCGGGAGTCAAAACTATGTGAGTCCTGGCTGCCCCTGAATGGGGCTTGTCAGGACAATATGCGCTCAGTTCGGTGAATGTGAGCAAGTGTTTAGTACAGTTCCTGTCTGATTGCGCGCAGTCGCGAGCAAGGTGACGCTGAGCGGCGGGCCAGCGGTGCAGCGCGTGCGGCTGCTGGACGAGGCGGAGGGCGCTGGCGCGCTCGACAGCGACCTCATCGAATACTATCAGTTGCTGGCCGACAAGGGTGACGTGCAGGCGCAGGTGCGTACGTCCACCGGCGTCGTGTTAGCGATCGTCTTCGTGTGTTGCCATCGTAAGAGAGAGAAGTAACCTAATAATTCGGTGATTAGAAGTAGCAGAAGCGGCACAAGTTATTTATACGATTTGTACGACAAAGCGCAACGGAACCGGTTCAGACCCTTCGGCCGCAACGCTGGGTAAACTTGGACTACTGTCATAATCACTGCAATGGTGCACCACTTCGCCGCAGGTGGGACTTGGCCAGCTGCATTATCAGGGCGGACGCGGTGTGCCGCTTGACGTTGGTAAGGCGCTGCACTACTTCCAACAGGCCGCAAAGACCGGCAACGCCGTCGCCAATGCGTTCCTGGGAAAGGTGAGCTCAACAGCTATTCTACTTGTATCTAGCGGTTACAGGTTGTGGTGGGCGCTCAACATCAGCCAGGCCGCAAGCCTGTTTGTCACCTAAATGGTATAAAAAAAAACATTCAAAAACGTATGTATTAAAAATCCATTAGCATAAAGTCATAGAGTTAAATATTGAAATTGTAAAAGTGTCAATGACTTGTTTTACAATTTATATTGAAATAATTGATAGCAATTAAAAAATGCAATCGCACATAGCAAGTGGTAATGTTTGTGCGTGTGCGCAGATCCACCTGGAGGGCGGCGAGGGCGTGCGGCCTAACAACGAGACCGCGCTGCACTACTTCAAAAAGGCAGCCGAGCTGAACAACCCTGTGGGACAGGCGGGCCTCGGCATCATGTACCTGCAGGTATGCATCGCGGGGCGGTACACATCTTGTTTCCGTCAACACTCTCTGAACAGATTGGAACATGTGTGGGTGCTGTGCGTTGCCTACCAGGAAAGGGTGGTTGCCAATTGCAAAGCCAGCTATTTGGTCACGTTGGTGATGAATGTAATGATAAGTGGGGATGTTGAGGTGAAGATGCTTTTGTTTAGAGGGCTAGCGTCACCTGGAGTTGGATGTGTTAGCAGGCAGGCACACCATACTGCGTGTGGCATGTTTGTTCATGGTTCACTTTGCAAGCTTCCATAAACAAATCGGATGTCTGTTTCTGTATGATATGATTTATTTAACAACTACAAGTAGCACAGAGCCAAGGAGCAGGTGAACTTTCTGTTCTGTTCTGTTAATGTTTATGTTCATCCAGGGTCGCGCGGTTCCCAAGGATACGACCGCGGCCTTAAAGTACTTCACCATGTCTGCCAACCAGGGCTGGGTGGAGGGCCAGCTGTTTCTCGGTTTCATGTACCTTGGTGAGTTGTTGCTATCATTCAGCCGACTGTTTGCATCTGTCAGTCAATGGTTTGTCGGTAGCAGCCGCTCCATTCTAATCATTGTTGCAATATAATCGCCGCGTCAATATCTACACAGAGATTAAGCTTATGTAACAGTCGATGGACCATGGTCCTCAGACACGAGGGAACGACCCTAGAGAGAGAATAATCAGAGGAGTCTAATATTGAACAAATATGACTATAATCATTTATAAGCAACGGGGCCGGTTAGATCAGCTGGGACACCTGCCGACAGCTACTTGACAAACACTCTGTTGCCGGCGGCGCAGCGGGCATAGGCGTGCGGCGCGACTTCAAACAGGCCAACAAGTACTTTTCGCTGGCGTCGCAGTCCGGGCACGTGCTCGCGCTGTACCACCTCGCGCAGATGCACGCGCAGGGGCTCGGCGTGCTGCGCTCCTGCAGCACGGCTGTTGAAGTACGTGTACTCCCTACTCACATCCATTTATTGATACTGCATATGTTATTAAAATTACAAATTCGTCATGTGCACTAGGGGTTTCTAAACTCGAAGACGCAACAAAGCAAGCACAAACAAGAGAAATAATTTACAAATGATTCATAATGTGTTTAACCGTGAGGGGGAGGAAGGATTTCCAGGAGACGAGAATTTTTTTTAAGGTCGGCGCAATTACACAAAGTTAGTAATTAGCCGCTATACACACTATATTTTCTGATAACGTTTGTCGTTTCACTGACTCGGACAGCTCGTTGGATGCTGGGCGGACAGACCCCGCGGCCTAAGTGATGTAAACAATTTACAAACACAATACTTTTTTTTTAAACAGTGTTCCTGGACATTTGTGAGCCTGGACTTCATTCCTTTCTGTATTTATTACATTGTCATTTATTTCTCCTTCATTCTCTTCTTTCCTCCTCTTCTTCTTTTGTACCGTTATTATCTCTCATTCATCCTCCATTCCATTTCCTTCTTTCACACTTTCCTTAATTGAGTGGACGCAAAATATTTATTTATTTTAGCATTCCTATTTCTATTTCCTAATACATTCTTATCTTTGCTCTTATCATTATACATTTTGTTGTTTACATTTATTCTTATCTTTATTTCTGTACTTATTTCTATACATACTTTAAAAACGATACTCATATCGCGTGCGTGTGGTGTGCATGCGTAGCTGCTGAAGAACGTGTGCGAACGCGGCGCGTGGAGCGTGCGGCTGATGGCGGCGCACGCGGCATGGCGTGCGCGCGACACGGATGCGGCGCTGGCGCAGTACCTCGCGCTGGCCGAGCGCGGCTACGAGATTGCGCAAACCAACGCAGCCTTCCTGCTCGACAAGGGTAACTGGCACCTCCCCTTCGCTACTATATCTCAATCAAACTCATTGCAGACTACTACTTCCTAATTTTGTCGTTGTGTAAATACTTCACATGAAGCTCGTAACTTTTTTAGCTAAGTATTTGTGTGCGTGCGTGTGCTGTTTTGACTTAAGGGTGATACTCAGGCGAGGGGCAGCTATTCCCGATCGAGCAGCGGCACCGGCGAGCCCTGCAGCTTTGGGGGCGCGCGGCTGCACAGGGCTGCGCAGGCGCGCGTGTCAAACTAGGCGATTACCACTACTACGGATTAGGTACAGCGGTCGACCTTGAAGCCGCCGCCTACCACTACAGGTTATCATCAACTCTACTTACCACCATACTGTCACGTTTCTCTCTACTGATAGTAGGTCTCCTTTGTCAGAGATCCATTGTCTCGGTATCTAGACAAAGCAGCGCAGCGTCCAATCCTAACATTAGGCATTAGGCAGAAGCATCTCAAGATTAATCTGATTTGATTAGAAGAACATCACAACGAAATGATCGCCTTCAGTTTGAAGAGGACAACCTCATGAGTGAATGACTGACAATGAAGTGGCGCCGCGTCATTATCTGCGCGTGCACCGCTCGCCACACTTTGTTTTGGATAGATTTATTGTTTGTGAACGACTCGACTAACGCACGATGCGGCGGCGCAGGATCGCGTCGGAGCAGCTGCATAACGCGCAGGCGACGTTCAACTTGGGCTACATGCACGAGCGCGGGCTGGGGCTGGCGCGCGACTTGCACCTCGCTAAGCGCTGCTACGACCTGGCGGCGGACACCTCGCCAGAGGCGCGTCTGCCCGCCGCGCTCGCAGTGGCGCGCTTGCAGGTCGCGGCCGCGCTACACCGCCTCGCGGACGTACGTACACGAGCATTGTTATGGACCCACACACCCTCACACATGATAAATGTCTGAGTGACTCAGGTCTCACACGCACGCAGGATCTGAACCCACATTTGACACGTACCGGAGCTGGAAGCGCTCCACCAGCTGCGTCAATATTAGCGCTTGCCCAACCACTCTGTTCGATCTAGTGGAGGGCTGGCGTCTAGCAAACGACGTATCTTCGTAGGACCACAAGACAATTCTATTCGAGCTGAAGCTTGTGAGGTCCGTCGGCACGGACATCATGAGTACCACATGGAGTAGTAATGAAAAGTATAGCAGAACAAGCAACAAAGAAATTTAATACAATAGAAGTAATTGAATGTAATAGAATAAGAAATGCGGCGAAGGAGGAGAGGCGATGAAAGCGATATCGTGTTGTATAAACAACATTATTACGTACGGAGCTGCCTTCCATTCGCCAGGTGGATGTCCAGCTCGCTACACACAAAACACTTGCGTTATGGTGTCAGTGTACGTTTGCAGCGCAAACCACGTTACAACGCGCGTCGTACGCGCCGCGTGTGCGCCGAACTGAGGGTCTTTCAGGGTATACTTCAGTACGGGGCGTGTTGTGCTGAAGCAGTATCAGATTCGTTCTCATGTTTTTTGATAAACTGATAAAGTTAAATATGTTGCCGCAGTCGTTGCAGGAGGGCCCGTTGGGCGTGCTGGTTGGGGTGGGTGGGCTCGGCGGCGCGGGTCTACTCCGCAACTGGGACGCGCTGCTGGTGGCGGCGTTGGCGCTCGCGCTGGCCGTGGTGCTGACGTTGCGCCGCCCACGCGCGCCTCACCAGCCCGCACCGCAGCCGCAGCCCGCGGCGCGCGCGCACTGAGCGCACCGCACTGCACCGCTCGTCTCGCAGAGGCGGCGGCTGTTGTTTATTTATTTCTGTATATTTAGGTAAATAGATGGTACTCGTATTGTGTCAATTGTTACGGTGTTGATATCATAAAAATATCTTGAAAATCGCCTGCCCTGCCAACTGCTGCTTCGCTGCGAGCGGCACCGCACTTATTCCAATTCGGGCCCCGCCCGATTCGTTGCGGGCAGTGACAGGTGCTCCATGTTCCGGGGTCACAGCCCGGCGCCGTTTATATATTAAGGACAGCGTGTGCTGAACCGACCACGGACTGGCCGCTGACGCAGTATCACCTAACACAAAGATGTTCTCGGTCCACTTCCCAATACCCCTACATTTTATTGTTTATTTACTATTTACTAGCTGTAAGCAAAACGTTGTAATACTTTTTCTTTGCAACTGTCGATGCGTCGTTTTAAAATTCCTAAAGTTACTCAAACTCTTATTCAATCACTGCAAAGCAAGTGTGCGGAACACAGTTTAAGTGCAGTGTGTGTTAAACGTAACGAACAACGAATGCATCGGACTGTAGTTTCCGCCGAGCGGTGTAGCGCGCCCCCCACCCCCAGCCCACCACACCTACCCCCACAGAATAGTTGTTGCACTGTAATACAAGTACGAGTATGGATCGCGTTTAGATGCCGGTAGTTGTTTTTGACTAGTCAGAAATAAAATGTAATATTCGATTTAAAGTATACACTGGTAATTGTATGTAACTCCCTTCTCCTCTTTAAGCAATATGTGATGTGAACAGTATGCACAAATATAGTGGATACAGCATTATGGTGTTTCATTCTGTACCCTGAAAATGTTAATACGCAACCGGCGGCGCAGGAATGCGCTCGGACAAAGCAGGGCGTCAGACGTCTGCAGACGTCACGCCGCCGTCATCGGTTGCAGCGGGCGCACACAAACTGACAGGTTTAAGGGTATAGCCATTTATTAAAAACAGAACTTTCAAATGGAAGTGTTGTGGCGTTGCGATTCAGAGCCGCGCGGCCGCTCGCTGCTCCAGCTGCTCGATTTTGCGCGCGATATCCTCGGCGGAGAACACGTACTCGAGGCTCTCCTGCTTCACTTCCGGCGGCCCGCGGTTGTATTTCTGCGCGGGACAAGCACACGTTCACATGCCAACACTAAATATACACAGTGTTATATTTAAAATAATAAGAGTTAAAATCAAACAGTGAGGGATCTGATGGTATTACGCCATACATGCCACGTCTAATGGTGCCTCGTACATTACATATACTTACTGAAATCATTAACAGGTTTATAACAAGCAGTTTATTTCCTGACTCATGGAAGTAGTTAATTGTTAGATCATTGCCCAAGTCATCAAATCCGACAGCTGTTGAAATGTTAAGATCTGTGAGTATTCTTCCTTGTATTTCTAAAATACTTGAGAAGGTTGTTTGCACTCAAATTAGTGAGTACTTAGAGACCACCGACATTCTGCCTTCAATTTAATCAGCGTTCAGAAAGTTTAGAAGCACCTCAATGGCTCTCTTGAATGTAGCTGATGACATTTTATGTGATCAGGATTTTGGCCGGGGTACAATATTAACCCTGCTTGATTTTCCCGCGCATTTGATACCATGAATACAGCTCTACTCTTGTCTAAATTAACTTATTACGACTTTGATATATCTGTAGTTAAATGTTTCAATAGCTATTTACAAAGGACACAGATGGTAGAAATAAGAAATAATGCTGGCCAAAACGTTGTGTCTTCAGCACAACCGGTAGTCGGATATGTACCACAAGGATCTAATCTTGGAGCATTACTGTTTATTTTGTACAGTGCTGACGTCATTTCTACCATTAAACACACATCTATACACTGTTACGCTGATGACATTCAAGTTTACATATCTTCTAAACCCGAAGATATTAACGCTGCAGTTATGAAATTAAACCAGGATTTAGATCGTATTGCTGAATTGGCTCCTATAAACACACTGGTTCTTAACCTATCAAAATCAAAATTTTTAGTAAGAGCTACAATAAAACAAGCATTAACAATGAATGGATTTAAGTCGCTAGTGTTAATTCGCGGTAAACGAATAGAGCAAGTAGTTGAGGTACGAAATTTGGGAATTGTCATAGACGGAGCGCTGCGTTTTGAAAGTCATGTTATTGAAATAAGAAAAAAGCTGTGAAACTTTGGTTTTGCCTAAACTAAACTATGGAGACATTGTTTACGGCCCTAGGCTGTTGGCTAATATGAAAAGGCTTATTCAACGTGTACAAAATGCTTGCGCGAGATTCTGTTTCTCCGTGCCCCCGAGCGCCCATGTCACCCCAATTTTTAATGACGCCAGCGTCTTAAAAATGAATGCAAGACGCGAACTTCATTTAGCAACTCTTCTATTTTGGGGTAGTTAAATATCATCAACCGTCACATCTGTACAACAAACTGAAATGGTGCGCGATCTTACGACACGGGATACAGGAAGTACGGGATTGCAGTTAGTGCTGCCTCGTTTTAAGACAATGCTACCAAATGCTGAAACAACTTGCTCTCCCCTACCCCCACCCCAATAAGAGTTATAAAGTTGCGTAATAATTTTAAAGTAAATTGAAACAATTTCTGTTTAACTTACAAAAAGAAAATGCGACTTTGTATCTAATTCGTAATGCTTACCAATGAACTCGTAGTTTCTTTTCCACACAGCGACAGAACAATACCGCGCATGCGCCGCGCCGTTGTCGGATCGTACTATACATGTATGTTGTGTTTTTCTTTTTGTTGTTTTATTTTTATTCTGACTTTATTAGAATTTTTTATTAACAATTTTTTTTTATTGTTATAAGTAAATGTAGTAATAGTGATATTTGTATTTTAGTTATGATTACATTTTTTATAGAAAATTGTTCATGGGACATTGTGTTTGTACACTTTTGGAACTCATACCGTTTTTTTTGTTTTAATTTTTTTAGGCTCCACTGAAAATCAGGGTTGCGGTCTTTATAGGCTGCAACATTACCTGAATGATTACCTTTCCTATGTGATCCACGGATAATATTTTGTTTTATTTTAATTCTTTTTTTTTTACTGTGCATTTAATTAATTTTGTGGGAATAAATGATATATTTTGAAATAAGTTTTCTCTCGAAACCCTTATGAAAAGAATTTCGAATAATAATGAGCACGACGGGCCAAGCCAAGTGGTGCTCAATTTCTGTTGTAATTTTGTATTATTAACTTGTTTTATTTTTTTGTTATTATTATTATAAATATTTATAGTTTATCTTATTTCTCTGAAAGCTTAACGAAAGCGATTAACACAAGCTTAAATGTAATGTATAGCAGCACATAAGATTTTTGGACTAGCTGCAGCGACGGTCTACGCGGTACCCTGGACGATAGCGGTCATCGGTCGGGCCGGTGCAGTGCGGTACGCGTAAATATTTCATGTCCCTCACCCAAAATTGCGCGTACTCCGGCGAGAGTGCCTGCAGCTCAGCAATGCGGTCCTCCAGAAGCTTGAGGCGGAGGTAGACGTCCCGCGCGACTGGCGCGCCCGGCTCCGCGCACACGAACCGCTCCGCCTGCCAGAGCCGCTCGGCCACGCCGGCGGGCGCAGCGCCCCACTCGTCCCCCGGCGCCGCGCCCCACTCGCCCGGCGCCGCGCCACCACCGCCGCCGTGGACCGTTTGCGGGCCCCATTCGTTGTGCACTCTGCGAACTGAACACGAATAATTTTAAAATTAACCCAGTGCTAGCGCCCGTTAGCTACTATCGACCGATGTCCAATAACTGAAATGTCTCCTTTAGTCCAGGCCTTAGAAGTAGCCTTTACCAATTTTTATGTTTCGTTTTCAGCCAACGAACTCTTTCAGAGCGATAAATGCGCAGCGTGCTGCTGTCTACATCTTAAATAACTTATGCTATATGCAACGGCATCGCTCCCAATCAGCTGAATATCGTACTGACGTGCCATTGCTTTATATAAATACGTTTAACTTAAATTCTGTATCAACATGTCAACCAAGTTAGGATCTCATCTCCCCGCACGCCGGTCGCCGGGGAACAGCACCGCTGCCGCGGCGGCCGTGTGGTGTTCCTTCGTTCGCAAACTCACGCGATCGGTGCTGACCACAGGTCGGCTGTCACTTACTTTTTAGATGCCCCTTGGAGTCGCATCTCTTTACAAACTGCGTTCTCACTCTCGCGCACGTGTCCGCGTCTTGCGCCTCGCCCCCGCATGCGCCGTGGCCAGGAATGAAGTCGATGACATTGCTGATGTTGATCTGTTCCCTCTTTCTCTTAATAAAGTTTTGTATACGCTGTTCCAACTCTTCGTTAGGCACATTGATTTGGACCAGGTGTTTGTCTGCAGAGGACTCTGGTGTTTGTGGTGGTGGTGATGGTGATCTTTGTGGTGATGATTGGGACGGACCTGTAAGGATAGTTGCGGTTTCAGTGGGGACGGTGCGTGGTGTGATGTACGCTGTATTATACTAGTATTAAAGTAAAAACAACATGTTGCAACAAAATCGTATATTTATTTATTTAAAACGTACTACCACTATAACGAGCGCAACACTGACTTATCACCGAGGTCATTAAGTGCAGCGATGTGTCGTCTACTGCGATTACTAAATATTGCACTAAACTTACTTTCCCACAACCATTTAGCAACACATTTTCAAAAACAAGTGTTTGAGTGAACTACCGAACCCCAAAATTCCCTTTTGTACTTAACTAACGCTGAACTGAACCTGAACAGAAACAGGCACGCAGAGCTTGCTCGCTCGCTGCGCAGACGCAAACAACAACGTAATATAAATATGTGAGACAATAATAACGAATACATGATCATCATCTGATCATGTGATGAAGCAGTAAAATTAAATGAACTAAACGCAACGAACACACGTTGTATCGTTGCGTACTTGTCACCGGTGTCGATGGTACCGTGCACTCGCAGATGTGTATGATGGAATCACAAAGGTGCATTTAACTGTTGTACAGTGGACAAGTTGGCATGATGTATTGGTAACTAGTTGGGAACGTGAGTGTGCTGGTAGTGATGCTGCTCCGCCCACGCACATTCGGGGTTCTCCTTCCAGATGGGCGCGTGGCCGGCGGCGTAGTGCTCGCGCTTCCACACGGGCACGCTCGCTTTGACGCGCTCGAGACAGTGCGCGCTTGCAGCCTGCGCCTCGCGCCGGTGCGGGCTGCTCACCGCCACAACCAGCGACGCCTCGCGGCACGCCACCGCGCCCAGCCTGCTCTCCAACACACAGGATTGTGTTCACTATGATGTATAAACTGTTGGTTTAGCAAAGTTTTAAAATTGATCTCCAGCCTCTGCTGCATATGTTAATTTTATTCATGTAGAAAGTTATTGTTAAAGTTAGGTCTTCAGGTCACTGAAGGTGGGACCACCAGTATCCCATGTGCTATGTAAATAAATAAATAATAATTCCCTTGTTTATTTATTATTATACTTAAATTATTTACATTAAATGTTCTTTTATAATAAATTATTTAATAAAGTTGTTAATAAAATAAACTATGACTCTAGAACAGATAATGCTTGTTATGGAAATATTTTTAATTTGCATAAGACTGATAAAGTTTCAGTTGTATAAACAGTATTATGTAATGTAGACTCAACTTATAAACCACAAAGTTATGCAACAATCTACAGATTCTGTGGTGGTGGTCTTGTCTTTAGTGCATACCATTCATCATCATCATTGCGGCATCACATCGGCTGAAATATGTTATTATTCATTTTAAAGCCGGAGTGGCGTGGTTGGAGATGTAGTGACAAAGATAGAGAAAGAAATGCTTAGATTGTTCGGCCATATTGAAAGAATGGATGAAAGAAGATTAACGAAAGAGGTATACAAGGTAAGAATGTTTGGAAACATCGATGCAGGTTGACCTAGGAGAACATATTTCGATCAAATCGAAGATGTCCTAAAGAAAGGCCAAGTCAAGAGTACTCGCAACTGACAAGCATGCACAAAGACATTCATGAAAGTGGAGGAAGGGAGAGAGGTGGTCTCTGCCTACCCCACTAGGAACGAGGTGTAAAATTATATGTATGCATTTTGTAATTAAAAAAAATTGATACAGACCTATGGTAAATAGCAATACCATGTACAGCCGGCCATTTACTTCTTATTTCATCACATATAGACTCCAGAACTTTCAGTGCCATAGGCTCATATGCTTCATACTCCAGATTTACAACCTTTTTACAACAGTAAAATTTATAATATTAAAATCTATTTAGCATTTACCACCTTAAGATAATAACAGCAACAAAAGTTTCAATACTAACCTTTTTACCTTCAAAGTTATCTCTAGTTGTACCAACGAAAATAGCGACTGCTCCACATGTATCATCCATCACCAGTTCACTGATGGTTTGTACTGACAACTTGTCCACTGTTAACTTCAAGTAATTCATGATGGTTTGTTCGTACAGGCTAAGAATTTATTTAACCACCACTTAGCGGGGGGATCACTGCAATTCTGTCTTTTTCTCTAATCTCCAAGTCTACATTTCCCTCCCACACCTGTTCATTTTTTGCCAATAATATATTATTTTTAATAGGCTCAAGATTGTACCTTTCAATGATAACATCTAAAAGTTTGCGGTAACTTATCTTCTGAGGCAGCTTAATGGTTGTTTCTCGAGTACCAGCTAAATCCTTCGATTGAGCAAAAAACAAAACTTTCACAGATACCTCATTTTCATATTCCATCATTCATTCTGAAATTATTATAAAACGTATATAAATTATTTATCACTTATTCAGATAAATAAAATACTTTTTTTTTGTATGGTGAAGAAAGTCGACAATGATTATCTTAAGAAAAACAACTAAATAAAAACATACGTAATAATACACGAGCAATTCGGACCGGAACGGTGGCCCAAAATAGTTGACAGTGTTCTTAACGTACGAAAGAGCTCCGCAGATCACAAATAAAAAAATCCAGAAAGGTACCAAAAAGATAAAAGATTTTTTTTTCTTCACGATAACGAAGAGTCCTGCAGAACTATTACTGTATATTTATTTATTTTAATATATGCTGAGGATACATTTAATATTTCATATTGCAATAAATAGTTACATGTAATTTTATATAACACAATTGTGCTTTTTTATTTTTTAATGAACGGTATTTTTGTGTCCTACTAAATATTGAGAGCATGGCAACTTCTGGTGTGTCATTTGAAATATTAAAAAGTTACTGGATTTCAAACGGTCTCGGAACACTGGCCGCTGTATTTGTAATTGTTAGCGACAGCTCCTTGGCAAGATTCCTCTGACCGCCGCGCCGCACGTGAATCGAACGTCGCTTTGCCTTCAGTACAAAAAGGTTAAAAATAGATTTCGGAGCGAGTGCATGTTCGGACATTTTTGTTTTTGATGCGCGTAATATTTGTTTTGTTGTGCGATAGATATCGCTTGTGAAACTTTTTATATCAAATAATATAAACTTTCATCTTCAGTTGATTTATACATGTGCAGTATCAAGTAAAAGGAATATTAGTGATATGTGGGAGATTTGTGACAGTTACTGCATTAGACGAAAGTAGTTGATCATATAGGCCATTAACATAATATAACAATGTCTCAAATTGAGCCAATGGACGTTGATGATATTAACATTGACTTTGACAATAAGGAAAATAGTCTGCGTCACAGCAATATATCCCAGACACCATTCCCGGACAAAGGATATGAAGAGTTGGATATGTCAGAGTTGAATATGAAGCTCAGATACTCAATAACCCCTGCCTCTTCGCCTTTATCCAAAAGTTTAACATCTCATTGTTTAGACAATAGGAATTTTAATAATGATGACTCTTTGAACAGTTTTGTGAAAAGTGAAAATGATAATCTAACACATTCACTAAATTCTGCAATTACCAAGAATGACACAAAAAGGCCTATAAAATCACTTCCATTACAAGCTCTTTCAAATGGTCAGACTAGTGATAATACAGCTATAACATTAAGTGGAATAATGGACAATAATGAGCATATCTCACTGTCAAGCACACCATTACCTGTTATACAAACACCAGAGGCAACTACACCATCAAAAGAAATACCAAAGCATGATAGTGGTTCCCCAATTTTGCGGGGTCTAAAAAGTGTCCTAAACATGTTTCGCTCATCTCAAAGTCCTATACCTGAGCCTGAAAATAAAAATATCTTGACCCATGAACTTCACAGTCCTATTGACGCCAATGAAATGGTGGCTTTGGAAATTCCATCAATTTCAGCATCAACACCTATTGTGACTAAACACAAAGAAAACTGTGGATCAAAAAGAAGTAGCCCTTTGAAAGAAAGTATTACATTTAATGATGATCTTGAAAAGGAATTGCAATGGAAGGATGACACAACAATATTGTTTAAGGAAGAAAAAATTCCAATCCATAAATTATTTCCAGTACACTTTTTACCATCAAATTCAAAAATAGCAGATTGTGTAACATTGGCTTCCACAACTGAACAAAATGCTAATATGAATATATCTCCAGAGTATATGGACATATCAAATAATGATTCCATATTGCTAAATAAGGTGCAAGAGTCTGTGACAGTAGAGTCAGATGGAGAGTTTGTAGATTGTGAAACCACAGTAAATGTTGATATTGCTGAAAATGGAGAGGATACCAGTTACAAAATAAATGTAACTTTGCAATGTAATCTACCAGAACAACATATTACCCCCATTAGCCACCAATTACTAGTCAATAACAGTCAAACAATTACAGATCTGACTCCACTTTTAGAAGATAACTTTATTATGAAAAATTCTAACTTATCACAATTAATACCGCAACCAACTGATGTAAGTTTTGAGTTTGCAGAAATTGATGTAAATAAATGCAATGTTACCGGAAACTGTGATCAAAGTAGCATCAATGGTTTCACAGTTGATAAACAACAGGAATTGGAATTGAAAAAAAATGTTTCTGATCTATCTCAAAATTTAAAGAAGTTACTTGGATATGCTGATAATGATTATGAGAGATCCAATAAGGAAAAGCAAAATGTTTGTGACAACAAACAATATAATGAATTAATTTTGCATCATTTAGACCTTGATACTTCTATTATTAATACTAGTATACCAAAAGATGGTTCAGAAATTGATAATAATGTAAATAAAGACAGTGATGAAATAATAAACCCCAGTGAAGTTCCATTACCAGATGAAATTGAAAATGACTCTAATCTAGAAAAGCTTGTGGTGTCTATGGTAATTAATAAAAACACATCAGACTCTATAAATGATAAACAAAGCATATTAAAAGTAGATAATAGTAAATTAGTCCCAACTGAGAGTTGTTCAAAATTTTCTAATAATGAAAAGGAAACTAGTTTATGTAATGAAATTTATGTAACAACAAATCAAAGTGAATTATTTATAGAAAATGTTTCTAATTATACAGAGAGATTAAATTCAGACCAATCCAATGTCATATTAGATAAGTTGGTTTGTCAGGATTTAATTAAAACCATTAATCCTTGTCCACAAAATAATAATGAACTTGTTTTCAATATAACATTAAATTTAACAGAAAAACCAAAAAATCTTGCAAATATTAAAGGACCTAAAGAAATAATGACAAAAGTTACAAATAATATTGGAGATAACTTGAAGATTCTTTCAGAAGATTTGAATGAAGTAAGTGAACAAGTAAACGATAGAAAAAGGACCTTTGATATGAGTTTAAACCTAAACAATGAGCAAGAAAGTAAATCATTTATTAGCGAACCAAGAAATCTAATACTGAATTCTAATATGGAACATATACCAAATATAATTAGTGAAAAACCACAATATTTTCAACAAAATATTTCATTTCTGCTTGCTCCAGACAAATATGACCAACTCATATCTGATGAAAACCTGGATCAAAATAAAACAGAAAGTGTCTGTAAAGACGGCGATCTTATTTCTAGTATGACAGTATCAGATGTTACAACTCAATCTGTTTCTATAAATAATGACGAAAACTATATTTTATTAAATAATATACCAATTGGTAAAAAAAAACAGAATGAAGATTTAAATAAATGTGAAGAACCAATTAATGTATCTGGACATGAACAAACTGATCAGATAAAAGATTTAGAAGTCACTTATACAGAAAATCAAGTATTAGATCGCATAAATGTTGATAATAATATGAACAAAGAAGTAATAAAAGAAGATCTAGACATTGTTAATGAATCCACTATTGGGAACATGAATATATCTTCTGCACTGTCACTTAAAAATATCTCTACAGAAAATGATTTCAACAAAAGAGATGATCTATGCTTTACAAATTCTAAGATAAACAATATAGATTTTCCAGATAATAAGATACATGCTGAACATTTAATTTTAAAAAACTGTATAGAAGAGAATAATCTAATTGTTAATAATAAGACAGGACAAGAAGTAGATAATACTAAAGTTTTAAATTCTGCAACCCTTAATGAAGTAGTTCCTGCTTGTCCATTTGTTAATAATAATATGGATCAAGTGAAGCCAAATATAGAAAATGTAGAGCAACCCTTAAGTACAATTTCATCGAAAATCATATCTCCTCTGTCATCTCCTAAAATCATCTCCAAAGTATATAACCAAGAAGATGTTGATGGTTCTTTTACTGCAAAACCTAAAACACAGAACGTGAATTCTACAGAAAAAGTAGAGTTTGTTGCGCATGTGAACACAGACCTACACAACTGTAATGAGCAAATAAATATAAATGTATGCGAAACTGAGTTGATAACAAATAATACAAAATCGTTAGGAACTACCTATGCTGCCGCAGATATTTTAAATATTGCACTTACTGCTAACAAAATAAATACGAAAAAAAAAGATCATTTAGACCTAGTCAATACTAAAGAATCAATCGACTCTCCGCCTTTGTCACCTGTAATTTCTTGTAAAGGATATAATTGTAAGCTTGAGAACTTAGAGGATCCTTTTGCAACTAAAACTAGAATACAAATGTCTCCGCTACCTGATTACACCACCATGTCATTACCTATGAAAGAAGAAAATGGTATAAAATCAGATCCGCTTAATGGACACAAAAGTTTCCAAGTGCGAAAATTGTATCTTGGAATAAATTCGGATTTAAGCAGTTCAAATGACCGAGTTTCTAAAATGATAAACCAAGAAAGTACTCTGAGTAAAGGTGAAGCAAGTTCTAATGTTAATGATAATGTAGATACTCTTGTAGATGTTCATTTTGGGAAGGTTGTTGATAATGACGCTGCAATCAGAAACGTGGAATGGTCCAGTTGTCAAACGGAAGTAGATCTGAATAAGGAAAAAGGCATGAGCATTGAAAAAGGGGTTATTGAAGAACTGTCTGTATCGCGTAGAGAAAGCCTTTTAAATGAAAATGCTTCTCTTAGTTCACAAAGCATGCATGATATTACTAATTTCCAAACAAAAAACGTTTTCAATTTACCTGAAATGTCGGGCTTTTTTATTTCTAAGTCCAGCACATGTCTGTCCCAACAGCCATTATTAGAAAACATACAGGCAGAGGTTGATATTAACGTTTTTGACAACAGATCAGACGACAATCATGATAAAAACGTGGAAGCCAATAATATGTCTTTTATTGAAAGCTCTTTGTCAAATAAACTGCAAGATGCTGCAGCTGATGATATAAATACAGAAGATGAAGATACTGTTGAAGGGCCTTTCTTTGAAAGTGAAGAATTCAGTAACGCTGATAAAATAACTGATCAAAATGATATGATAAACTTTTCTGACACGCCTTCGAGAGGGATAACCGATAATATTAATAATGAAGAACTGTTCATTGATGCAGAAGCTTTTGACTTCCTCCTTAACCAAAAAAAAAGCAATGTCGTGATTGATAGTGGCAAAGAAAGTCTGTTTTTAAAATTTGATCCACTTTTCGCCAAGAGAATATCCTCTGATGGCGTTTTAAGCGCTTTGAATGAAATTAAAAGGAGACCAAGCACACCCAAAAAGATTTTGAAGGCTTCAACATTGGAAGTCACCTGTGATAAAATTTCATCTGGTCCTTCAAATTTAAATAATCCTACAGAAATTCACAATACACTGGAATCTAGTTTTGAGGATCCTAATGTTACACTTTCAAAACCAATGATGGTGGTAAATCCTGCCATTAACGCGAGTTCGACGCAAAGAAATAAATCTTGTACACCACCTAGAGTTAATAGAGGGTCTTTAACATTCACTTCCCCCGCCATTGCCGTCATCGACAGACTGCTTTCGTTAAGTGCCAATAATTCTCAACTCAACTGCGAAAGCACGAATAATTACGTTCGCACAGAACCAAATGAGGCTGACCTGGCTCTGACGCAGTTGAGAGAACTGCTCGCCGAAAAAGAAATACACGTTCAAAATCTCAGAATGGAAAGTAAGGATTTAAAGAATAGGTTAAGTTCTTTGGAATCACAGGTGAAAAAATTGGAATCGGAAAGTGAACAAAAGCTGCGGAATATCAATGAACTGAATGAAAGTCTAGCGGAGAAAACTAAAGTAAATAAAAGCATGACGGCTGTGCTGGAAGAGTACGAGAGGACGATGGCCAGCTTGATTGCAGAAATAGAGCAGGACAAAAAGCGGCACGCCGTGGAACGGACGCGGTTGAAGAACGAAAGGAACGAACAGACTGTTCATTTAGCGAGCATGGAGCTAGCATTTAACGATCTGCATAGCAAGTATGAGAAAAGTAAACAAATTATTATGAGTTGCAAGGCGAACGAGGAGGCCTACAGGAGGTCGAACGAGGAATTCCAGGAGAGTCTGCTAAAGATGCAAAAAAACTATGAATTGTTGAAGCAGCACGCGACCTCGCAGCTCAACCATGCGAATCGCGAGTTTGACAGGTTGAAGAGAGCACACGAAGCTGAAATATTGAAGTTGAATGCCATGGTGAAGCGGAAAGAGGTGGACATTTGCTCGCTTGAGGAGACGCTGGCGCAGAAGATCAAGACGAATGAGGAGCTCGCCTCTATCTGTGACGACCTCATTAACAAAGTCGGCTGAGTCCTGGAGCGCCGGAGCGTCGGCGGGCCGCTTCCGCGCTTGTCTGCGGACAAGCCGCGCCAAGCCGCCCGCTGCGCCACGAGCACTGCGCCGGTGCGCATCGCCCACTATTCAATTCCGAATATGTCCTACTATTATAAAAACATTTTGTAATAAATTAATTAGAACATAGATATGATTAACTATTTGTTATTGTATTGTTATCCGTTTAGGTGAACTTAAATGGGGACAATCACTAATTCAGCCGCCTCATGACCAGTTCGCCGGGGCGCGCCGCCCGCGCACTGCGGTCGCGGCCGTCTTGCGGTGGATATATTTTTCGATAAATGTTATCATCATAAGGCTCTATTTTTTGTATTTTATATCTCGAATTTATATTTGTGTATTGCGTCTTGTTTACGATGTCTTCCGTTGTTGTTACCGCTCAGTTCGCGACGCTGTTGCCTAAACGAGCTGGTACGACTCCGGTGACTCCGCGTTTTCCGGCCCAACGCCCCGCACAGCAGCCTGCAATTCATATCACTAATACCGATTAACAATTTGGATGTTTTATATTATATTAAGCTGCCCCGCGGGCCCGGGTGGGTACGTGTGACGCGGCGGCGCGCCCTTTACTAAATAAACTTTATTTTGATTTCTGACCAACCGGCGTTTTATTTCCGGATACAATTGCACTAATGTTTGCAGGACACGACAGCGCGGGCCACAACTTGCACTGGCCCGCTTTAACAGGCCGCTGCAGCCACGCTCGGCCGGCAGCCCGCTCGTTTTAAACCATTTTGAATTACACGCTCATTAGAAATAAAAAAAATCATCACCGTCCGAACGACTGCATTGCTACAAAAGGCACTGCTCAGCATATTTTTCGACTGATAGAGGCGAAACGCTAATCTGCAGCTACCGGCCGAGCGCGCCGCGTCTCGCACAGCCGTCACGTAAAAATTTTCGTTGAAACGAAAAAAAAATATACATAAAGTTAGGAGTGCAAAAAGCAAAATTTGGATCACGACGAAGATTGTTTTTGCAAGGAAGAGGAGTCTTTGTAATGAAATGTTAAATTTTATTTAATTCAACAACAGCGTGCTGTGTGCAACCCGCCGCCGCCGCCGCCTGCAGTCGGTCAAGGCTCCCTACACACAATTTGATCTTCCAAAAATTATCAGTGAACAAATGGGCGTACTGTATTAGATACGTTTGAGAATGTTCCGCAGGCGCAGCAAGCGGCCCGCGCAACGCGGAAACGACGGTGACTTCTTGCGGCCCCCATTTTCAGGTAGCGTAAACAGTTCGCCCGAAATAGACGCGCCGCGGCATCGCCTGGTGCTCACTGCCGGCGGCGCTGAACTCGGGCGACAGGCGGACGGAGGAGCGCCGATATGTTGACAGCGGGCGGCGGGCGCGCTCCGAGCGAGGGGGAGCCGTTGCTATGGCGACTATCAATAAACACTGTCAAACGCAGTGCGGCCGCGCGCTTCTCCTGGACGATGCTGCGATGTTTGACGAGAGCGTAGCCGTGGAGGGCCCAGAGGTGGACAGTTCCGCGAGCTCGGAGGAGGGTCCGCTGCGCGCCGCTATGCGCAAATTCCGGCCGCCCGCTCGGCACAACTTCGGAACTGACAGCGACAGCGAGACCGATAGCGGCCCCGGTCGGCTCTCGGCTGGGCCGTCTGGAGACGAGCAGGTCGGTGCTGCAGCGCGTACCTCTTCTTTTTTGTTATCGTCGGTCCTGTAGTGCCACTACGTTCGTGCGAACCGGGTGTTCCGTTAATACCCGACAAGTGCTTTGTGGTGGGAAGATACGGTGCGCGTCCCGGCGCGGCTGCGAGCAGGGGAGTGGGCAGGCAGTCAATTCTGCCATGAGCTGCGTCGAATTCCTTGCCGAATGGAGCAGTGAGAGGAGTAACATTACATTACAATGTTGAAGTTGAAAAACTTAATGAGTAACGGAGGAACGTTGCGCGGTGGTCGGTGGGCGGCGACTTCCACTGAATATAATTAATAATGCCCACCGCTGGTATATTCACATGAGTATTTTAGGCTGCTCAGAGGACATAATATCAGTTGTTTAGCAACTGAGACCACAATGTTGATGTAGCGCCCGCTTTTGCTTCTGCTGGTGCTGCTACGGCGGCGCTCCGCGACGACCGGTGATCGTAATCGTTACTGTTTTGTAATGTTCGCAAAAGTGGAGATAGATATGGGTAGACGACATGGTGGTATATTTTTGTTTTGCTGATATTTTCAGTCGCCGGAGAGGAAAGTGAAGTCACCGGCGAAGCAGCAGGGCGCGCGCGGCGCCGGCGGCAGCCTCTACTCCGACTCTGGTAAGGGTCACGTAGAAAGACATGCTTGTTCCCAAGCGTGCGGCCGTCAACGAATACAAAATGTATCCAATAACGACTGGCGCACAGCCGCGCGGCGAGCATGCGCTGAGCACGTGGCGCCGGCCTGGTTCCACAACAGCGACGCGACTGCACCCCGCGCTGCGACTTGGACCCATCCCCTAGATCCGGATGTGTCAAATAAAAGATAACTAATCTAGGGTTTCTTGCGGTGTATGCGCGGGCGGCGCGGGGCGGTGCCGCGTCAACGTTTTTTTTTTTTTTAATCGTTCCCCTTGCGTGTTTTGGGTCAGGGCCTTGTACTGTCAATCACTTATCATCACTTTTGTTCCATCTTATTTCCTTAACTATCCTCTATCATTCTTCCGTCTTTCATTCTATATATCTTACACAAACTTCATTCCATTTCCTTCTTTTATCCATCCTCTTGGAGTGAAGACGCCTTTCGAAGAGGGGGGAGCCTGAAACAAAGCATACACTGAAGCATTTCCTTCTTTTTCTTTTTTCATTCTTCTCTATTAACCTTTCTTCTTTATTGTTGCCCAGTTCCTAATTTTGTTTGCTTATTTACTTTCTATTCTCCCCAATACTCTTTCCACCACTCTCCGGCAATATTTCACAAATATTTCGCGACTTTCGTCTTCACTCATCAGAGAGGCAATGACACCTGCGTCTATCCTCCTACCCATCTCAATTTCGCAATCCATCCTTTCCCTTCCATATAAGGGACAGGAGGTGAGGATGTGCACCACGGTCTGGTCCACCGCTGGGTCACACAGGCATGCGGGACTCTCCTTGAGCTTGAACCTGTGAAGGTACTCAGAGAATCCCCCGTGCCCGGTGAATATCTGGACCAAGACCGTATCGAGTTCCAGCCGACGAAGTAAGCGATATGCCGACGCGACGTCTGGGAAGAAAATCCTCGTTGTTGAAGCCGTAGTACCTTCCACATACCTCCTGTTCTATTCGTCAAGCGTCCTCAGCCTGAGCTGACGCTTGACGAAGGAAACGGGGCAATCCTCATACTCCGGTCTTCTTTTACTCTTCAGAGCCGCTTCTTTGGCCAGTTGGTCCGCCCTTTCATTTCCCTCCATCCCCACGTGCGCCTTCATCCAAAAGAGCCTTACGTCCGTCCCTTTTGCCCGCGCTTTCGTAACATTTTCTTTTACACGGAGCGCCAGGGGGTGGAGGGTGTCTGATCTTGCGACTATTTCAAGAGCGGACCTCGAGTCGCTAAGTACGGCGCATGACTGCGCCGACTCGCTGGCCGCGTACCCCGTCGCTTCCACCAATGCCAGCAGCAGCCTGGTATACTGTGCAGAAGTTGCCCAACTTGAGTTTCCTGTTGGTAACCTCTGCGGCGTTTCGCATTACGCTGAACGCCGCACCCACCTTGTCGTCGATGCGGCTGCCGTCGGTGTAAATAGCCGAGTCGGCAACCGAGGTGGCAAGTTGGACCTCCTCTGCACAGTATACCAGGCAGGAGAACTTCACACCAAACTGTTCAGACGGGTGTGGTAGTCTCAAATAGCTAGCCGGAACCTCCACCTCCCGGACTCCTAGCATTTCCCGGGAGTGGCCGCGCTTTATCTCAAATAAAGTGGCCGCTTCTTGGACCCGAAGGTCCAGAGGAAGCAGCCCGGTAAGTACTAGGGCCGGGTGCAACGACGCGGTTCGGTGAATTCGCGCAATTTTCTGCGCGAAGCCAGGCTGAACCGCATCGAGTTGCTTTCGGACCAGCAGCTTATTAGCCGCCGGCGCCCATGCACTCGCTGCATACAAAATTATCGGCTCCAACACCGCCAGATACATCGTTCTGATCACCTCCGAGTTCAATCCCCACGATACTTTTGCGGCTCTACACAGTTGAAGATAGAGCCCTTGGGCCTTCTAGCTCACGTTCTTCACGTGCGTGTTGAACGTGAGCCTATCGTCAACTGTGAGGCCTAGTATCCGAACCTCACGAGTTCGACAAAGGGGCTCTCCACCCATACTCAATATTGGGTTGTCGTACTTCAGCTTATTGGTTAGCACCATCACCTTAGTTTTGTGTGGTGCGAACCTCAGCTTGTTTCGGACACCCCAACCGTGAATATCGGCGAGTACCGCATTTGCCTTTCTCGTGATGTTCCCGGTCTCTTGCCCCGAGAAGATCAGAACGACGTCGTCTGCAAACGCCTGGAAGTGTGTCCCGCTCTTGGCCACCCCCTCCAGAAGTGGATTGAGGACGAGGGTCCAGAAGGTTGGGCCGCCCACGGATCCCTGCACGCACCCCTTGGTGGTATCTCTGGCGCACTCCGCCCCCGCGTACCTTACGGCCACCTTGCGATCGCTAAAATAGCTGTCGACGAGGCGCCGCAGGCCGACGGGGCAGCGAGTCTCCGCCAGTCTGCACCGTATAGCAGGCCACCAGGCGTTATCGAAGGCTCCCTCTATGTCCAATGATACCAGCACAACGATCTCCTCCTTCAAACGAGTTCGTATGTGCTGGATCAGGTCATACAGGGAGTCTTCGGTACACCTTTGCGGCATAAAGCCGTATTGGCCGCTACTGATATACGGCGCAGTGTACCACCGGATCCTCCGGACCATCATCTTCTCCAGGACCTTGCCCATGACGGGCAAGAGTCCGATGGGCCGGTAGGATTTCGGGTGCGTGTAATCGTCCTTATCGGGCTTCTGCAACACTACGACCGCTGCCTCCATCCATCTCCTGGGGAAGTAGGCGAGAGCGAGACACCGGTTGGAGAGCGCTAGAAACAGCGCAGCGTACACTGCGATGGCCGCCCGGCAAATGTCGGCAGTGAGTCCGTCAAGGCCAGGAGCCTTTTTCGCATTGAAGGTCGACACGAACCATCGGAGCTCCTCCATCGTGACGGAGGGTTCGCATGAATCATCATGACCTTCCCCCTCGTTGACTTCATCGGACTTGGCTCTTACAGTACAGTGGTCCGCATTGTCCTTCCCGGGGTTATCCTCCGGGAAGAAGACCTCCGCAAGCATCCTGGCTGATCCCGCTGCGTCCAGCACCTTCCCTTCCTGGACGAGAGGGACGTCCTCACGCCTAGTCTCCGTGCGACGTATCACACGGTAGACGCCGTCCCACATGGTCTCGCGCTCCTGCCGCTCATAGAACTGCTTCCAACTAGCGGTCTGAGCACGCCCCACCTCGAGGCGGTAAGCTTCCTTCGCGTCGAGGTACTCGCGCAAGACCAACTCCTTACGGGCCGGCCGCGCGTTCGGGATCCGCCTCTTCTTCCTCAAGGCGTCTGCCTTGAGGAGAGAGAGCTGTTCGGACCACCAGTGCAATTCTGTCCTTTTCCTCTCGGAGGCCTTCGGCAGGACCGAATCGCAGGTGTCCTCCACGGTTTCTACGTATCGATCGACGATGCTGTCCAACGCCCCCTTATCGGTGACTTCGGTCACCTCGGCTGGCGTCAGACAGCGATCTGAGAGCAGCTGGGCGAAAGTTCGTTTGAACTCGCCCCAGTCTGCTCTATGGGTAGTGTACTTCCGCGTGGAACACCTGATGTCCGTGCCGACGGACCTCACGAGATTCAACTCGAACAGGATCGCCCTGTGGTTCGACGAGGATAACCCGTCCGCAAATCGCCAGCCCTCCACTCGATCGAGCAGAGTGGTCGAGCAAGCAGTAACATCGACGCAGCTGGAGTATCGCTTTCCGCCCCGATAGGTATCGAACGTAGGCTCAGACCCCCGGTTCAGCAGGTGGAGCTCCAGCTTATCGGGCGCGGCCGCAACATCGGCTCTCCTCTGGTCTCCGGACTGGGTACCCCACCAGGTGTTATGGGCGTTCAGGTCCTTGCCTAGCACCACGTTGGCAGTCCTCAGCCTCCCCACGACCCAACTGATCCGGTCCAGGTATGGTCCGACGGGCTTGTCTGGCTCCAGGTAGACGGATACCACCCCTATCTCCCAAGTCCCGGTTCTCAGTCTGGCAACAGAGATGTTTCCAGACGTGAGGTCGGGGTATTGAGTGATGTCGATGGTATCGTCGAACAGTACAATGGCCGCCTTGACAACCTCCCCGGCGTCTCGGCTCACACATTGTACTATCCTTGTCCCTGGGTAGTGCCACATCTCGCCAATCGCACCGATGTACGGCTCCTGGACCATCGCGAACGCCCACCCATTCTTCGGCGCTTCGCATATCAACTCGGCCGTGGCGAGCCCAGACCTTTGCAGGTTCAACTGCACAGCGTGGTACTGGCGTCGCCCAGTCCGGATACTGCGGTCCGCCCCCCGGGCGCCGTTAGCAATACGCTATCGACGCCCGCGATATGGCGTCCCACCGCCTCCGGACAGGCCACTCCTCATCGAACGCCCGTGGTCCCACCGGTCTGCCTTGGCCTTCCGGCAGTTCCGGCAGGCGGGAGGTTTCCCGACTTGCCAGTCCGGGCACTCGCTTCTCAGGTGCGGACCACTGCAGTGGGTGCACCAATCTTCACGCTCGGCGCACAGCCGCTTGCTGTGGCCGTATCCGAGGCAGCGCGTGCATTGTACCAGTGGGGACTAGTTCTGCACCCGGACCCGCTGGAGGTCCACGTGCATCATCCCCGCGTCGGTTAGGCAGGCCCAAAGCTTCGGAGAGACTCGCAAGACCACATGGGTCAAAAGCGGGTTCCGCGCCCTCCGCCTGAAGCGGACTTCGGCCCGAGGGTCCCGCTCAGGGATGCCACCCAGCAGATGGCCGTTCTGGGTCCTGATCGCCTTCAGGATGTCCTCATCCTTATTGTAGGACATGACATCCCTGAGCATCACCAACGGGTCTCGGCTCTTGACCTCCTCCACGTTCAGGCCCTTGCCTGCCTTGGTCAGCCTTTCCCTCACCTTCGTCAGTTCGGATTCCGTGCCGCATCCGATAATCACCTTCCCATCCCTGACCTTCCAGACCATGTCGATCCGGAGGCCCTCCTCCTTCGCGTTGAGGGCCTCATGGATCTTCCCCAGCACCTGCTCCCCTGTCGCCTCCCCCGACGAGACCGCCACCGAGTGCGTTACCTCGCCCCCCGGTGACGATCTTTTGGCCGGCACTGACGCCACGGCCGCGTAGGAGCCCCTCTGCCGAGCACCTTCCTCTTCCCAGGCTTTGAGCGACTCCCGTAGCCGACCAATCTCTTTATTGTTGGCCTCCAGGAGCCGCTCATGTTCTTCCATCCTCCTGAGGAGGAGGTCGAATTTCCCCTGATCTAACGGGGGCCGCGCGGGATCCTCGTGGGGATCCCCGGTCCCGCGCTCCGCACTCACCTTCTCAGGGGCCCCCGGGGCAGGACTCTTTCGTGTCCTGTCCGCCTCGGCCTCCTTGACAAGCTGGTAAAGCCTATCTATCGCAGCGGTCACCTCCACCTTTATTTCGTTTTTAAGGTTGCGCGAGTTGCCTAGGTGGAGCTTAGCTTTAGCCAGGCAAGCTCGCGCCTCCTTTACGCGGTCGGCGGGGGCCGGTTTTCCCGCGTCACCGTTTAAAGTTATGAAACATTTCCAGTCCGGTAAATTAATTTCGTCATCGGTCGCGTGCAGCGGCGCGCCCGCGGACTGCCCGTGGCCTGATTGAACTTATTCATTAATACGTGTAAACCTCTAACCCACGCACAGACGACACCACGCCTGGTTGTACGACTTGACGCCTGTGCACCCGTGTAGAAGCAATCTTTTCCTACGAACTAGTCACCAGCACGCAAAAGGAGCACGTGATCACTTCAATATTTAGTTTTATTCTCGCTTATGGACAGGACGAAGCAGGAATAAAATTTACTATATTCATACGGATAAATTGTAATAACCGATTTCAGATTCGGAAAGTGATGATGCGGAGAAGCGCGAGCTGGTGGTGGGGAGCGGCGGCGCGGCAGGCGGCGGGCGGCGGCGCGCACCCGTGATGCCCGTGGAGGGAGCATATGATCCCGAGCAATTCCAAGATCTGAAAGTGCCGCCGGAAATAGAGAATCTGTTCCAGTACATCACGAAGTGAGTCGCACATTGCCGGGGAGCCGATCGCTTTGCGCGTTTGTCTGTCACACTTAAACATAGAATTTTGATGTCGTCAGATCTCTTCAATACTTGGATTCATTATTAGTCCTTAAAAAAGGTTAATTCCTTCGCCATACTGGAACCTTCCCCGAGGAACGTCACCCAGCCCAACGCCCGGTCGCATCACTTGTTTATGTTTGATTCATTTAACCGTTTATACCAGCGGGGTCGCTCGGCACCGACGCGCCCTCCACGCGCAGTTCAGTCGCACGCTTCTTACCGGCGACCCATCCTGTCGGAACTCAACGATATTTACATTTCTCCACAACTTCAGTTCGGTGCTAAGTCGCTCGTGACCGTCGACGCCGTGTGGTTACCTACCATGCACATGTTCGGGTCACTCTGCAGAAACTATAACGGTGTTGTCATATCGTTGCAACCGGAAAGTCCTTACAGCAGCAGTGACGATGACATGTGCTCGCTGGGCGCAAGTCGCAGAGACCATCGCCCGACATTTACGTCCATCCAGGGGCTATCTCTTTATTTAATTATTGGGGCGTCTCCTCTGCCGATGCCTGTATTTTTTATACTTGCAATTTTTTTTCTGCTAAAGCCTTTTCTTGCTTCTCAATTTGTTCATTTGACTTTAATTTTTTTTCTCATAATATTCCGAGTAGTCGCAATAGATTCTTTTGCGCCATTCTTTTTTTTTATAATCACAATGAGAAGTATCCCACAAAAAATTTGGGTCATACGATCTCGTCAGTGAACAGCGCTGCCACGCCGTGGAGCACAAGCGACTCGCGTGCGCAATGACCAACCAGGCGGGGAGATAGATCATGTAAGGGACTCCAACGCCAACGTTACACGTCGCGCACAGGTACACGCCGCAGAAGATGGAGGCGGCGGCGCGGCTGCGCGCGTTCGTGCCGGAGTGCGCGCCCGCCGTCGGCGACTGCGACGCGCTGCTCAAGCTGTGCACGCCGAGCGCGCGCCCGCTGCCCGACGCGCTGCTCGAGCACATCGACAACCTCGGTGAGACCGCCCGTCCAGCCGCGCCAAGCCGCGTACCACCGGAAATCACCGCTTGGCTTCCGCTGCGCCGTAGCTCCACGCGACACGGGACAAATGTCACATTTGTTTTATTGTTAAGTATTGTTGTATGTTAAGTATTTTAGACCAATGAATGGTTCGTTCGGCGGCGCGCAGGGCTGGTGGTACTGGACGAGCCGGCGGCGCAGCAGAGCGACCCCGCGTTGCTGCATCTGCAGCTGCGCGCGCTCTGCAAGTCCAGCGCTGGCAGCACCACGGTTGCACGCATGTTGTTTTTATAGAACTAAGCAATAACTAGAACTTAAAACAGCAAATTATTTCTGTTTATAATTAAAATTACGATTGGTGATGCTACACGTCGCAACACGCCGCAGCATCAGTTGCCCCGACGACGCGGAATTGTCACACGCCATGCGACGTTCGGGGTAGAGTGGCGGTGCGGTTAGTTCCACTCACTCTGCTGGCTACATGCGTGCGTCAGCTACATGGCTGAAACGACATTGTTGCATTATTCCTTGAAAAATTCGTACCTCTGTGAACGTTAACGGAGGCTAGTGAAGTGACGGCGCAGTTTAAGGATTCCGTGTACAGCGCTCTCCCCCCCTCCCTCGCTAGGTAGCACGCGCGGTGACAAGTATCTACTCGTAGCAGTGTCGTCCTCTTGTAATCGTGCGGCATCACTGCTGAAGTCTCGCGCGCTGTACTGTGTCCGCAGCTCACCAAGAAGATCCCGGACGCGGAGAACAACCCGAAAGCGATCGAGCGCTGGATCAAGGACGTGGGTGAGCTGCACACCGTCAGCGCAACGCACAACGTCGTGTACGAGGGGTAAGCCAATAAACATGACGTGACCGACCTCTACGCACTGCCTCATCACTTAATCACGAGGAGGCTAATAACAGGCGCATTCACCGTCCCTTCCGCGCCTACCAGCCGAATGTACCCTCTCCCGTGGGCACTACTTCCGCCGCTCAGCAACAATATACGTCTCTGCAATATGTTGCATCCAGTTCGATCAATATTGTATATATGAGTATGTATCCCTATCGATCTGATGATCATCTAAGGTCCCAAGGCGAGGTATCGCAGCGTAAGCTTTCCGCCGGACTCCGGACACCTCAGTGTTCACTGCCACAGGGCGAATGCCCGCTCTTGTGGTCGCGTTAAAGTGTAACTGTTGTGCGGCAGCAAGATGCCTGATGTGGACAGCCTGATGGAGGAGTGGCCGGAGCGCGTGGAGGCGGCGCTGAACGCGGCGGGCTTCCCGCCGGGCGCGCTCGAGTGTCCGCTCGCGCAGTACGCGCGGCTGGTCTGCGTGCTGTTCGACGTGCCCGTGTGCGGGACGGCGCCGCGGCACTGCCTGCACGCGCTTCACCTGCTCTTCACGCTGTACTCCGCGGTGAGGGGCTCGCAGCTGTTCGCTGAGCGCCGCCGCGAGTGACTTCCGCGGCACCACCAATAAAATGATTCTTGCGCCCATGTAATATCAGCAAATACATGGATTTTTGTCGACGATGTTATTTTGGAAAATCTGACAGTTGCGGGAATAGAATTGTATCGCTGACCTGAGCTTTATTTGATTGTTTATTTATTTATTTACTCTTGTTATTCCTCGAGCGACATCATCGCGGTGCCGACGGTCGCGTGTAGCACATATTAAATCGGTGCCACTTCATGGCTCTGGAGAATAGATGTGATTGTAGCTTGACGTGTCCCAAAAGTATATAAAAAAAAACAAAAAGAAGTTGTCTTCAAACCTAATCTGAAGAAAGTGGTTCCGCAGTAATAATGGATGATCGTGTGCTCTTCAAATTATGCCAGGAATGCGTTCCCGAGCAGTAGCCAGGCAAACTTGAAATTGCCCATTCAGATTATCTTGGCTTAAGAGATCCTCATCGTCTCAAACAATAATAACTATTGTGATACGAAGGAGAGATTAAATGAATTAAATACAAAACATTTCGTTTGTTTGTTTGTTTAATAGCACAAAAACATTGCTAAACGTTAATATTGTTGACAAGTGGCGCGTCACACACGGAACAATGACAAAGACTCCCTCTGCACGAGCTCACACAGCATCATTAAACCCGCGGGGACGCGCACTCGCACTCCCGCGTACACAGTTCGCGAACGAGTCGACCGGGGTTGGCCGGGGACAGTAGTCCGTCAGTAAGAGGCCGAGAGCCGGGAGCCGGGGCCCGCCGCCTCGCGCGCTAGTGGTAATGGAACAGATCCAGCAGGCGCCGGTTGAGCGCAAGACGCGGCTTGAGGTCGGCGCGCGGCTCCTCTTCGTTGCGGATGCAAAAATAACTGCTGATCGCGCTGCGGCACATCGGGCACTTGTCGAGTTTAGCTGCGGATAGAGATGCCTTTTGTTAAAAATCAGTTCAAGTTCTGGGCGTGTCCGCCACCTGCCGTAGCACTAACTTGTCCATAGTGGTTCATACGAAAAGGTTTTTTCGATAACTCGCACTTGGTGCAGTATAGCTGTTAATGATTGCACTGACAGCAGCGGCGCGGCGTATATTATAAGCAAAGTAAAAAATAAAGCGTATAATATAAATAATATAAGCAGCAATAGCAATAGGTGTGCCGTGCGCACTCACGTAGGCAGCGCGCGCACAGGCACGCGTGCCGGCAGGGCAGCAGCGCGCGCGACAGCGGCGCCGACGCGCACACGCAGCACAGCGCGCACTCGCGCGCCTCCACCGCGCCCACCGCACCCACCTCGCCCGACACGTACAGTTGCTGCGGAAACAAGAGCGTTCTCTTCAACACTGACCGACCACTCCCACGGCACGCGTCGCGACCACAAACGGTGCCCACTGTTTGCAGCTCGGCAAGTTACAATGAGAGGAATTAATAATATCCGTGAAGGACCGCGAGTGGGCGGCCCTACCTTAAGGCAGGACAGGTGCCCGTTGGCCTGCTTGAGGTACTGCGCGATGATGCCGCTGGGCAGGGCGCACTGTTCGTCGCGAATGTGCACCACGCTCACCAGCGCGACCTGCGGGACACCAACAGTATATAACACACGTACATGCACAAGCGGATATACCACGGTGTCTTAGCTGTAAACGAGGGTGCTCAGCACGTTACCAAAGTAATGCCGAGCACCGAAGCGCGCCGCGGCGCCGGCTTCGGGAAACATGACAACATGTCGGATGAGCAGGTCGCGGTCGCAACAGGGGAACGATATCGTTTGTAAACAATTCGGCGACAGGCAGGACCGGTGGGCGGTGGGCGGCAGGACTGCCCGTACATAAGGGTGCGCGGTACCGTGTCGTCGGGGCGGAGCTCGGCGGTGTCGCGCTGCTCGCGCGCCAGCACCACCACCAGCGGGTAGCAGCTGCGCGGCGGAGCGCCGAGCGCCGGCGGTCTGTCCGTGCACAGCCGCAGCGCGCGCTCCTCGTGCGGGCCGCTCCTGCAACGGGTGCAGCGACACGCCGTTCAACGATGTCAACACACAAATTGGGAATAGAGAATGTATGGATGATTTGGGAATGCGAGAGCTGCAGATGCGAGATGGGCGGGGTGAGAGGTGTGGTCACGGTGGGCGCGCCGGACAGACGGTGTAGCATTACACATTTTCATGAAGATTATATTTGCATAGATCCATGTGCGCTTCGTTTGCCGTGGTGAACGTAGAACTTTGGAAGGGAATGGTGTGCCAGTGCTGATCGCGAACGGTTCGATGCTGTACCCTTGGCAATAACATCACACAGCACGTGTAGCGCATTCTCCTCAGCTACGAGACGTCCAGCGAAGAGCGGACCCCGAAGTCTGGTTCGTTATGGGATAGACACGGATAGATGAAGTTGCAGCGGGAAGGTCCGCGGTTACCTCTGCGGCGGAGTCACGGCGCCGGTGGAGGCCAAGCTCGGAAGCAGTTTACCCTTGGCCGTAATCCTCAATGGCGCAAGAAGGAAAAACAAGTAACAGCGCATTCTACTTAAGGATCCTATCTACCCAGAATATCAAGTAAGGATAGTTTTATTCATGCTTGGTTGTCGACGACTGCTGCGGCCAGGTGGTTACGGGAGTACCGCTCAATACTGTATGTGAGGGTGCCACAACCGGCTCCTCAACTCCATACACCTACCACATTCACGCCGCACAGACACCACATTCAGGCCGCACGCACGTCACACGCCACACACACATCACATACACGCCGCAAACACACCACACCCACACCACATACACGCCGCACACACACCACATTCAAGCCGCACGCACGTCACACGCCACACACACACCACATACACGCCACACACACACCACATACACGCCGCACTCACGCCACGCCCACACCACATACACGCCGCACACACACCACATTCAAGCCGCACGCACGTCACACGCCACACACACACCACCATACACGCCACACACACACCACATACACGAAGCACACACACCACACACTCACCACATACACGCCACACGCACACCACATTCAAGCCGCACGCACGTCACACGCCCCACACATACCGCCACACGCCGCACATTCACCGCACTCACGCCGCGCACACATCACACTCACTCGACACACAGGTCACACACGCCGCACCTACGCCGCACACACACCGCACACACGCCGCACATACATCACACAACCGCCACACATATCACATACACGCCGCAAACACACCACGCTCACACCACATACACGCCGCACACACACCACATTCAAGCCGCACGCACGTCACACGCCACACACACCACATACACGCCACACACACACCACATACACGAAGCACATACATCACACAACCGCCACACATATCACATACACGCCGCAAACACACCACGCCCACACCACATACACGCCGCACACACACCACATTCAAGCCGCACGCACGTCACACGCCACACACACCACATACACGCCACACACACACCACATACACGAAGCACACACACCACACACTCACCACATACACGCCACACGCACACCCCATACACGCCGCACACACACCACTTACACGCCACACACACACCACATACACGAAGCACACACACCACACACTCACCACATACACGCCACACGCACACCACATTCAAGCCGCACGCACGTCACACGCCCCACACATACCGCCACACGCCGCACATTCACCGCACTCACGCCGCGCACACATCACACTCACTCGACACACAGGTCACACACGCCGCACCTACGCCGCACACACACCGCACACACGCCGCACATACATCACACAACCGCCACACATATCACATACACGCCGCAAACACACCACGCCCACACCACATACACGCCGCACACACACCACATTCAAGCCGCACGCACGTCACACGCCACACACACCACATACACGCCACACACACACCACATACACGAAGCACATACATCACACAACCGCCACACATATCACATACACGCCGCAAACACACCACGCCCACACCACATACACGCCGCACACACACCACATTCAAGCCGCACGCACGTCACACGCCACACACACCACATACACGCCACACACACACCACATACACGAAGCACACACACCACACACTCACCACATACACGCCACACGCACACCCCATACACGCCGCACACACACCACTTACACGCCACACACACACCACATACACGCCGCACACACACCACATTCAAGCCGCGCACACGTTACACACACGCCGCACAATCATCGCACACACACCGCACCCACGCCGCACACACGCCACATACACGCCGCACACACACCCCATACACGCCGCACTCACACCACATACACGCCGCACACACGCCACACTCACGCTGCACAATCATCGCACACACACCGCACCCACGCCGCACACACGCCGAACTCACGCCACACCCACGCCACATGCACGCCGCACACACACCACATTCAAGCCGCACGCACGTCACACGTCACACGCCCCACACATACCGCCACACGCCGCACATTCACCGCACTCACGCCGCAAACACATCACATACACTCGACACACAGGTCACACACGCCGCACTACGCCGCACACACACCGCACACACGCCGTACATACGTCACACAACCGCCACACACCGCATTCAAGCCGCGCACACCCCGTACACACGCCGCGCACACGCCGTACACACGCCGCACATACGTCACACACGCCATACGCACACCACATACACGCCGCGCACACGTCACACACCACATTCACGCCGCACACACACCGCACTCACGCCGAACACACCACATACACACCGCACTCACGCCACACACACGCCGCACAATCATCGCACACACACCGCACCCACGCCGCACACAAACCGCACACACGCCGCACACACGTCACACAACCGCCACACACACCGCATACACGCCGTACACACGCCGCGCACACGCCGTACACACGCCGCACATACGTCACACACGCCATACGCACACCACATACACGCCGCGTACAGGTCACACTCACCACATTCCGCCGCACACACACCGCACTCACGCCGCACACCACATACATGCCGCACACACGCCACACTCACCACATTCACGCCGCACACACACCGCACTCACGCCGCACACACCACATACACGCCGCACAGACACCCCATACACGCCGCACACACACCACATACACGCCGCACACACGCCACACTCACCACATTCACGCCGAACACACACCGCACTCACGCCGCACACACCACATACACGCCGCACAGACACCCCATACACGCCGCACACACGCCACACTCACGCTGCACAATCATCGCACACACACCGCACCCACGCCGCACACACGCCGCACACACGCCGAACTCACACCACACCCACGCCACATACACGCCACACCCACACCACATACACGCCGCACATACACCACATTCAAGCCGCACGCACGTCACACGCCTCACACATACCGCCACACGCCGCACATTCACCGCACTCACGCCGCACACACATCACACACACTCGACACACAGGTCACACACGCCGCAACTACGCCGCACACACACCGCTCACACGCCGCACATACGTCACACAACCGCCACACACACCGCATTCAAGCCGCGCGCACATGCCGTACACACGCCGCGCACACGTTATACACACGCCGCACATACGTCTCACACGTCATACGCACACCACATACACGCCGCGCACACGTCACACTCACCACATTCACGCCGCACACACACCGCACTCACGCCGAACACACCACATACACACCGCACTCACGCCACACACACGCCGCACAATCATCGCACACACTCCGCACCCACGCCGCACACACGCCGCACACACACCGCACACACGCTGCACATACGTCACACAACCGCCACACACACCGCATTCAAGCCGCGCGCACACGTCGTACACACGCCGCGCACACGCCATACACACGCCGCACATACGTCACACACGTCATACGCACACCACATACACGCCGCGCACACGTCACACTCACCACATTCACGCCGCACACACACCGCACTCACGCCGAACACACCACATACACACCGCACTCACGCCACACACACGCCGCACAATCATCGCACACACACCGCACCCACGCCGCACACACGCCGCACACACACCGCACACACGCTGCACAAAGGTCACACAACCGCCACACACACCGCATTCAAGCCGCGCGCACACGTCGTATACACGCCGCGCACACGCCATACACACGCCGCACATACGTCACACACGTCATACGCACACCACATACACGCCGCGCACACGTCACACTCACCACATTCACGCCGCACACACACCGCACTCACGCCGCACACACCACATACACACCGCACATACACGCCGCACAATCATCGCACACACACCGCACCCACGCCGCACACACGCCGCACTCACGCCACACCCACGCTACATACACGCCACACCCACACCACATACACGCCGCACACACACCACATTCAAGCCGCACGCACGTCACACGCCCCACACATACCGCCACACGCCGCACATACACCGCACTCACGCCGCGCACACATTACACTCACTCGACACACACAGGTCACACACGCTGCACCAACGCCGCACACAAACCGCACACACGCCGCACATACGTCACACAACCGCCACACACACCGCATACACGCCGTACACACGCCGCGCACACGCCGTACACACGCCGCACATACGTCACACACGCCATAGGCACATCACATACACGCCGCGCACAGGTCACACTCACCACATTCACGCCGCACACACACTGCACTCACGCCGCACACACCACATACACGCCACGCACACGCCACACAACCGCCACACACACGTCACACACGCCATACGCACACCACATACACACCGCGCTCACGGCGCACATACGTCACACGCGCCATACGCACACCACATACACACCGCGCACACGTCACACTCACCACAATCACGCCGCACAATCATCGCACACACCCCGCACCCACGCCGCACACACACCACATACACGCCGCGCACACGTTACACAACCGTTACGCACACCGCATCCACGCCGCGCACACGCCGTACACACGCCGCACTCACGTCACACACACGCCCCACACACCACATACATGCCGCACTCACGCCGCACACACGCCGTACACACGTCACACACGCCATACGCACACCACATACACGCCGCGCACACGTCACTCTCACCACATTCACGCCGCACACACACCGCACACACCCGCACCACACACGACGCACAACCGCCACACACACGCCGCACAATCATCTCACACACACATACACTACATACACGCCGCGCACACGCCACACTCACTCGGCACACAGGTCACACACGCCGCACACATACCGCACACACGCCGCACACACGTTACACAACCGCCACACACATTGCACACACACCGCATACACGCCGCGCACACGCCGTACACACGTCGCTCACACGTTACATACGCCGTACACACACCACATACACGCCGCGCGCATGTCGCACTTACCACATTCACGCCACACACACACCGCACACACGCCGTACAATCATCGCACACACACGCCGCACACACATCACACTCACCACATTCACGCCGCACACACACCGCACACACGCCGCGCACACACACTGCACACACGCCGCGCACACGTCACAAACGCCGTACACACACCACATACACGCCGCGCACATGTCACACTCACCACATTCACGCCGCACACACACCGCACTCACGCCGCACACACACCACATACACGCCGCACACACACCACATACACGCCGAACACACGCCACACACACGCCGCACACACGCCGCATACACGCCGCACACACGCCACACACACGCCGCACACACGCCACACACACGCCGCAAACACGCTACACACGCGCCGCACACACACCACATACAAGCCGCACTCACGCCGCGCACACGTCACACTCACGCCGCACGCAGGTCACACACGCCGCACTTACGCCGAACACCGTTTTTCAAAATGATAGTTAATTCAAAGTAGCGGCCACAATATGGTAATCGTAATGATACCTATGTCCAGCAGTGGACGTATATCGGCTGATGATGATGATGATGAATTACACGGTGATGTAACAATTTCATGTATTGAACCGACGTTTACACTGCGTACATAACTTTGAACCGCAGCACTGGTGCTACGAGAGATCGCTACAAACTTACTGAAGCAGTGTAGCTTCCGCTCGGCTTGAGCTAGTAATGCCAGGTGGTTTGCGGCGGGTACTCACATTGTGAAGTGCAGGTGCTCAGACGCAAGGATCTCGGGCAGCGTGCCCCACAGCGTGCGGTGCAACTCCCGCACCGGCGCGCCCCACCAGCTCGCGCTCCAGTACCGCACCGTCGCCGACACGCTGCACGCCACGCCTGCACCGTAGATGTCGCATTGTCAGCATGATCAGCACGGTTAGTACGGTCAGCACGCACGCGGACACGAGTGAGTACACTGATGTATCTGACGTAGCTCGGACTATTCTCACGCATATAAATACATTTTTTAAATCTGGTTTTGTTCTGGGGTGTAAAGGTTCCCCGCACAACTCACGGTACCCAAGCCAACCTGTTCGTCGTGCACCCTGCTAAACAACAAACGAGGCTCTGGCTCCCACCACCCAGCATTGGCCGAGGGTGGTAGGAAATAGCCCAAATTCCTCCATATGAATCCCTACCTGCTCGATGTGGGGAATTTTGGCGGAGGCCTATGTCCAACAATGGACGTCTATCGCCTGATGATGATGATTTGCTCCTGTATCGCAGTTTGGCAGCGACATTTCGTTTACACGAAAAACATTCATTTTCTTTTTAGACACCAATTATAGAAGCAGTGTGCCTGGTTACGGCAGCACAGCGCCGCCCCCCCAGGCTCCAGGCCTTGTCGTGGCCGTGGCTGGGTTGCCCACGGTGAAGCGAAGAGGAACCTACCCGGCCGGACTTAGTCGGCTGCTTAAGGTTAGAGCTCTGGAGGTCCACCGTGAGCTCACTACGGATGCGCGCTGGTGGGCTGCAGGGGCGGCTTTATGATGCCCTTTGCAGCCGGGGTGGAGTCGCCAAGGGAGTACGCTCTGCGACTGAGCAGTGCTGCACCGCTGATGCGGCGGCGAAGGACCCGCGGGGGAAGAGGAGTGTCCGTATTGCGTTCCGCCGCTCTCCTTGTTTTCCGCGGCCGTATAACGGATGGCGGCGGGTCCGAAGTCGGATCTCCCGCATGGAGTCGGGAGAGTTTTCTGTCTTTGCTCCCATGGTTTCTGGGGAACGGTCGGGGGAATTCTTTGCCCGCGCGACTGCAAGAGGCCGAGAAGTGGGCGCACTGTGTGTTCCGGCGTGTCCCTACAGAGGTGGAAAGGGAGGGTTTTACTCTCCCTCCAGAGGTGGAGCTGCGTTCTGCGGCCAGCGCTGGCGAGGTCGCGGATGTGTGGGAAAGGGTTCCCGTGACCTCAAAGCCTTAAAGCAACGACGCAGAACATCGCAGCGGGTTTTAGTCAGTGCAAGTCCGACATAACCTGTCTTTGCCCCCGCGAGGCCGGGTACGTGCAGGCATTTTCCCCACGTTAAACAAAAAAAAAGCACAGCGCCGCGGGGTGGTGCGATGCACCGCCTGGTCCCCCGCCGGCCCTGTGTCAAATCAAACTTGATGTGCGGGGGTACAGTGAATATCATTTCTTAAGTACGAGTTCTATTATTACGCAGCGAGGACGTGTGCTCAGCACCAGCAGAGTCTAGCATCTGCGGTGCGAGGTTGCTGTTTGTGGCCCGCATCCTGCCGTCTTCACCACCGCGTATGTCATATTTGTCTCGTGCAGTTTTTACTTTTAAAATTAGGCACACGGATATTACCTAATAAATAAATACTACATACACACACATAAGCACGCACGCACGCACGCACACACACACACACACACACACACACACACGATACTATCCACCGCGCCCAGCGCCGCGCGAGCTGACGCCACAGCACCCACCAGCCCGGCGCGTGCGACGGGCGGCTCGCGACACTTTAAAAGTTTACCGGATGGCGAGGTAACGGGATGCAAACCGTTTTTATTGCAAGAAACGAAGATGTACGCGTACGGCGGTGCTCCCGGAGGTGATGTAGACGGCAACATTAATTCCGCTGCGACGGTACGCACAAACAGGACACAGCGACTGAAGCACGCACAGGCGGAGCCGCGCCTCGCCGCGCGACCCTGCGCGATACTGCGCGACACTGCGCGTGCGCGTGCGTGCGCGCACACGCGCTGAATATAAATCACTATCAACTTAGTCTGACATTGGGCTGGGGCGCTTTTGATAATTTGATTAAACTTATCTAACAGCACTTATGATATGCGTTCTGCGGCTGATTTACCACATCAACATACTCATTAAGAATAATTAGAACAGTGCGAGACGTAGCTCGCTGGCCTAATGGTTAGAGCGTGCGGCTTTCATTCCGAAGGTCGCGGGATCGAATCCCGGCATGTACCAATGACTAATATTTAAGTTATGTACATTTTGTGGACTTTAGTTACAACAGCGAAATACAAACGGTGAAGGAAAACATCGCGAGTAAACTTGCACATGAATTAGAATTTATTCTAATGTGTGTGTGAAGTTACCAATCCGCAATGGGGCCCTAGTGCTAACTATGGCCCCATTGCCCTCATATTGAAGGTAGGCCTATGCCTCAGCAGTGACGACGTAAATTGGCTGTTATGGAGAACAGTACTAGTGCAGATCGGATGAAATGGCAGCAGGGCTCCTCGCATGAAAAGGTAATAATGTTAGTTACCTTAATAACGTTTGTCCTTGTAGGGATTACTCAAATCCAAAAGAAGGAAAAAAAAAAAAACGAAACAGAAGGTAAATAAAATTCAAAATTTGAGCTGGATGTGTGATGTATCAGGAAATGATAAGATGCTCTATGAATATACACGACGAGCTTTGACATTAACATCAATGAAACAGAAGTTCAGGAGTAATTGAGGACCCGGCGCGCGCACTGCGTGAGATGTGATGGACACTGCGTGACGAGGCAAGTTCTGACAAGACAGTTATGCTCTAGCGTGCTGCGCGTGCGATAACTGTCGGCCGCTACTGCCGCCGAGGACGCAGTTGCAATTATCCACGACCCTGACCGCGGCCCGCATGCATCAGTGTTGGCGGGAGCACCGCGCACCCCACTCGACCAGCTCCCGCGCAGACTGCCTCGCGGCGGCGGGCGAGGGAGCAACAATCTGCAGCGTGTTTGCAATGTCCATCACAGAGACCGGGTACTCCACACGATACAAGTAGATGCTGTGTCATCACCTCGGTCAGTTGACACGCTACGGCGAATATCCGAACATAGTGTAGTACAAAAATGTAGTATTTAGTTGCGGTCAAAAGTACTGTAAGTGATATATATGACAAGCGATGGGTGGTGGCGTGTGGTGGTATGTGGCGACACGAGTTTGGAGTATTGTTATTCTCCGCATGGTCATCAAAAGATTAAAAATTAACTACAACGTGTGCTGCAACTACGGTGAGAATGGTCCGCCACGTACTAATAACGGGCAAGACCTTCGCTGCGATGCAGTTACACTAACAGTTAAAAGGTATAAGTAAATGTGGTCATACCGGCGCACAGGCAGTATTAATAACATGAAAATCTAACGGAACAAGAAAACCAATGTCAACTAAAATATTACTACTTGCGGCTGCTTGGCAGGGGAAACGATTGACGACGAAACCATATACGTTCACAGTAGTGATTAGTGGATAGTGGCCTCGGCAGCCCGTCTGCGGGTCTCGTGCGGGTGTTGTACGGGTGTCATACGGTACCGACCGGCGTAGGAGACAGGCCGCCGCTCGTCCAGCTTGAACGTGAAGGGTATGTGCACCCGCTGCATGAGCAGGCGCGGAGGTTGCATGCTGCGCGCCCACGTCTCATCCCGACCCTCGCCCACTATGCCGATCACTTCCATGTTCCTGCGCACAAGAGAAGCAGAGAGTGAGTATCTGTTAGAAACAATTAAATAAATTATTAAACTCGACAACTAGGCAGCACACACCGAGAGTAGTAGTAGTACGGAATACTGTAGTACCACCGAGGCAAAATCACAAGCCTAGTGCGGAGCCGGCAGGAGTGTCAGGTGTTAGTAACCTGATGAATAGTTGAATTTGTCGCGCCGAGAGCCCGTCACGTCTGCTGCCGTTGGAAGCTCGGCAGCCGCGGACCCCGCCTTCGATCACCTCCCCGGTGACCGGGGATGCGTGATGATGACGTTTAAATCAGTCGTGCGGTACACAACGCAGCGTACGCTCGCCGGTGTGAGCAACACAATAATATAATCATCGATCAGACGCAAAGGTCCCGCGATGTTCTACTGGACATGAGATTAGTTCATTCCACCGCAATCTGGCCGTGACCGGCTACGCGTGCGCCGTGCTGCGCCATGCCGTGCTGCGCCGCGCCGTCCACCATCACCATGTACTTCTATGATTGGATACGCGGAGGTGTTACATATCTCTACGTGTAATATAAATGTTTAACGGAATGGGTTTTCGTTTGTTTTACGTGGAGGAAATGCCTACGCATACTGGTCCTCGCGGGGGCAAGGACGAATTATATCGGACTTGCACCGACTAAAACCCCCATGATGTTCCTATTCATCGCCTGATGGCAGGGTTATAAGAACGCTTTCGCTCACAACCGCGATCCTGCCGGCGCTTTCGCAGCCCCACCTCAAGAGGGAGGGATAAACCCTCCCATTCACGCGGGCGACAGTTTCAGGGGAACCCGTCGCCCAGAGGCCATAGGAGCCACGGGAGAAAACCTCTCCCGGCTCTTCGCGGCGGATCCGATTTCGGGCCCGCCGTCACCCGTTAACGGCCGCGGAGAATAGGGAGAACGGCGCATCGCAATACCGATCCCGCGGCCCCACCGCCGCCGCATCGCCGGTGCGAAACCATTTGGTCGCAGAGGGTACTCCCTCCGCGACTCCACGTCGGCTGCAAAGGGCAGCATAAAGCCGCCTTTGCAGCTCATCGGCGCGCATCCGTGGTAAGCTCCGGCCGGGTGTGTTCCACTTCGCTTCACGTTGTGTCGCTCCACGGTTACTAAGCCCCTTCGCCACGATAAGGCCGGAACCCGTTGGGGGGTAACGGAATGGGTTGTCGCTTCGGTTCCATTGAAAGTTTACCTGTAACCACCGTAGCCACGCGTGCATTTTTAATGCATACCGATATACATTAAATGAGTGTTGTGGCATTGACCAAACAATGTGGGTAATGCTAATAATGAGTAAAATAGTATAAAAACAAAGGCGCCTGCACCTTCGAGGTCCCAGCGAGGGTACCGGTAGTTATGTAAATCATAAACCTCTGGAATAATTGCATCTATTGTTTATAGAAATGCTCAATGGGTGGGTGGATGGATGGATGGAAGGATGGGTGGGTGGGTGGATGGATGGATGGATGGATGGAAGGATGGGTGGGTGGGTGGATGGATGGATGGAAGGAAGGATGGGTGGGTGGGCGGATGGATGGATGGAAGGGTGGGTGGATGGATAAATGGGTGGATGGATAGGTGAATGGATGGATGGGTGAATGGATGCATGAGTGGATGGATGGATGGATGGGTGGGTGGATGGATGGGTGGGTGGATGGGTGAATGGATGCATGAGTGGATGGATGGATGGGTGGGTGGATGGATGGATGGGTGGGTGGATGGATAAATGGCTGGAGTGATGAGTGAATGGATGGATGGGTGGATGGATGGATGGGTGAATGGATGCATGAGTGGATGGATGGATGAGTGGATGGATGGATGAGTGGATGGATGGATGGATGGATAGATGAGTGAGTGGGTGGATTTGGATGGGTGGATAGGTGAGTGGGTGGATGGATGGATGGATGGGCGAGTGGATGGGTGGATGGTCTTGTTTTTGTCACGAATTGTCTCAATCATACTTACTCGGGGTCAGATCGATTTCTGTATTTCGTTTTTATAATGACCAGGTGTGAAAACCCACTCTCACACAAGTTTGTTGTAGCAAAGGATGAAAGGAAATTCAATGCCTTGCGCGAGACCTCGGGATACACTTCCTGTCTACCATCACGACAATATGTCTGAGACATCCTTTTTAAATCACCTTAAAGAGTTTCATCTGCCGACATTTTTAATAACAACTAATGTTGGTTTAATACTTATGAAATACGATATGTATGTATGTATGTATGTATGAATGTATGTATGTATGCGAAGATATAATGAAAGAGGGTTTGTTTGTTCGCCAATCACTTGAAAACTAGTGGACGTATCGCGACACGGGAACATGAGCTTTCGACGCAGAATAACTTGTAGCTGGTTATAGGCTATTTTTTTTCAATTTCATAGATCCTGCAATTCATTTCTAATTAACTTTTATAAACATTTACATTTGGTATTATTTATGCGGTAGTTATAGTAACGGTTACTATAGGAAGTCACTTGCGGTGCGGTCGCTCCGGAGGAATGTTTCAGACAAATTTCAAGTATAATTCTACAATACGCCAGTAAAGCGGCCGGCGAACAGCTAGTTCGGTTATATGTGTGGAATTTTCAGGTGATGGTAAGAAAACCCTTACAACAACGTGTCGCCCATTGGGGATGGTGAGCGTATCGTACATACGTGTGTAAGTACTCATAGTGTCATCTGTGTGAATACTGACTGCTTGCCATCCGGTGGGATCGTAGTTAAGCACTAGGTTATACAATGTTAAAAAAATAATAAAACAGTGGATGCGCCCGCACGATGCGCGCGTCGCACGCGCCCACTGTAATCGCGCGCGCCGATGCGGCGCCAGCGAAGCTCGAAACTCTACACGGTGACAGAGTGCGCGCGGCGCTGCTTCCGGCCGCGCAGTCAATTTAAAACAAACAATGACGTAACACATAAAAGGATCAATTAGCAAGTCTGGACCGCAACTGGAGCCCACAGTTAAGTGCTGCCCGCCCGTCCTCGCCCGTCGGCGCCGTGCGTGTGACTCGTAAGCGAATGTCGAGCGCAGACAACAGCGCACATGTGGCGGCAGGTTCTAATGAAGACAAATTAGCGTTCACCGGCCACGCTCACACTGCCACGCATCCTCGCGGCCGAGTGGCACACGGCGACACCAACAATGCGTGCGGTGTTCTGGCGCGCTTTACCAGTACAGCGAAACAGAGGAGCGGGATCCGTCGAGACGAGGCAGGCATGCACTAGTAGCGCGGTCGCCAGCGCGTGCGGTTTCCCACCTGATCGTTTCGCCGAGCTTATCAATCCGCGTAACGCGAAAAGTCGATTGTAACTTTTTATATTACTGTGCACGCAAGTTTCCATATGTACGTTCAGAACTACCCAGCAGACTAATAACGCAACTGAATATTTGAGGATAAATTGTACTGTCCGGCTGCAGTCGCTGCACGAAGCAACGTGACAGCCGCGCGGCCGCTGCACAGCGACGCTGCGTGCACCGCAGCACGGCAGCACGGCAGCACGGCAGCACGGCAGCACGGCAGCACGGACAGTGCGGGCTCATTCACACCGTACCTCCTCTCTAAGAACACTTTGTAAGGGATGCGAGAGGAGCGCGGGCCGGGCCGGGCCGGGCCGTGCCGGGAAGGGGTGGGGCCGCGGCGCCGGACTTCGCGAGCTGCTTATTTGTTTTCGTGTATCCTAGAGTGAGCTCGCTTTCCAAACGACACTTAAATCATTTTTTTATTTGTTAAGGTTCGCCGAACGACGACGAAATCGTCAATATTGCACACGTTACGTATAATGTAGTGTATAAAACCTGAACTAATTGTAACCACAACACTCAAAATAAAGGAGTATTTTGGTTTAGGAGCCCGAATTTTTAGAGTTTTTTCGGACGCACACATTAAAATTATTCTTACAAACTTACAGGTATGAAAAGTACGTTTCCTTCATTACCTGTTTGTTGGCCGTTAAGATTTTTACAAAAAAAAAAACCTCACGTGATGCGATAACGTTTTCCCTCTTCAAGGACTATTAATTGTTTTCCATTTCAGGTCACTGAAAAGACTGATATCTTGTACACCAAGATTTTTCGTCACTGCCCACTACCGGCTTGTAGTTTCTTGAATTCCATGTTTTTTTTTAATATCATTAATGATTTTATTTTTTACATATGAATGAAAACGTATAAAAAATGGATAGGAAGAAGTTGTTTATTTTTTTTTAATCGCGTCCGAAAAAACATTTAAAACTGGGGCATCTAAACCGAAGTACACCCACAATGTCCGAAAAAGTTTACTCTCAAGCGTGAGTTCTACGAGTATAACAAACAAACCCGCCACCATGCCACCCAGCCAGCCACCCAGCCACCTAGCCAGCCACCCAGCGAATTTGTGTCATTGGTATTTCCACAACAGTTTGTTTGGACGTAGGTAACGGTTCGTGGTAAATGTCTAGGCAAGTTATTTCCACAAAGAGCTCGTCATACAAAGCGTCAGTCGGAGGCGAGGAGGGAGTGCCTTCCAGCACTGGTGCGGGCGGCACTGCAGGATGCGGCTGGCGGACTGGTGGACTGGCGGTCTGGCGTAAACTACATTAAATTTTGATAACGAGCTGGGGCAATCATATACATTACTTAATAATTTATGTAAATGCATCAGGTTGAGTGTATCAGGTGTTATTTTGAGGGACTCCATATGCAAGTGGTTTAACCGTTTTTGGGAGTGTGTATGTATCTATGGTAAACCAAATTTTTTAGAAATTTCTTTTAGAGACTTTGAATTCTATTCATATGTATATTATAACTGGGTGACTGAACAGCACCACAATACTACAACTTACTTCTTATTAAATTCCTTCCTACTGTGAAATACACATTCAAGTGACTTATAAGTTGTTCGAAGCATTTCATCATCAACATGGGTAGTGAATTTTAATTTTATATACATTTTTTAGACAACTCTTTATTTTTTTCCTTTGCTGGCTGTGAATGATCATTTAGATTTAACTTTACGAGAGATTTGTACAGACAATAGGTTAAAAAACCTAACTATGAAGATTTAGTGTGTGATATTTGTCACAGTGGAATTAAACTAGGAGCTGTGTTACAACAAAAGTGATTAGAGGATAGAAACACAGGCATTTCATAAGCTACTTATAACCCTCGGGCACAAACAGAGTCAGTTCGTTGTAAGCAGGATGTCTCACTACCTAACAATTTTATACTGCCAACTTACAATTGAAACAATGATTAAAAAACCTTAAAAATATGAGTTCAACATATATGTACAACACATATGTATATCTAATTTATTTTCTATTAGCTCATATCTATATCCTTAACTTTGTTTCTTACAAATAATCATACCCTAATTTTCAACAAACGGGACACTCCACTATCATATCATCTCAATGGAAGCAATCCATGTGTACTAAGGAAGTCTGGGATCTTGTCAGGTGTAATTTGAATCATAACATATATATGCATGTAAATTAGTGTGTTTCATTATGTTGAATGAATGGAAGAAAAATAAAAAGAATAAATACTAAGAACTTGCAGAGCAAGTACAAACAGTAAACACAATGTAACAAGAACAAGTGTATTATTGTATAGTTTGTAGGATTTTAACATCAAGATTAGTAATTGTGTAGATTGTAACAGGGCTGATGAAAATAAAGAAACATTTGTATCTACAATAAGAGAATTATTAATAAATTATCATAACTTAAATACAGAAAAAATAGTAGTGCAAGTTGAATGTGCAGTGCAGTGAAGGAAGTGATTTTTTTGTTAAATTTTCTTACAATTGTTGTGTTAACATCATTAATTGTTAGTCTTATAAGTGTTCAATGAATAGACTAACACTAAACATGCCAACAAAGTTAAGCCTACTGTTTTCCTTTGTAAACATGCAATAGGTATAAATATCAATAAAGTAAATCGTTGACATTTAAAGTCCACCCTGATTATAAAGCTGATATATTAAGTTTATACTGACACATATTTTCTGAGTACTGACATGCTTTCAGTAGTAGTAGTAGGGTTTTTCTCAAAGAGAAGACATGCTTTCATTGTTGTGGGAATGATTGCGATCGTGAGATAGAATGTTGCTTAATATTTACAAGATCTTAGCTTACCTAAAGGTATGTCAATGTATTTATCAGCATTTTCAAGCGTTGTGTTGTCACTATACGTATCAATAATTATCATTTGTGGTATTTTTGATAAGTAAAGAGAAAAGAAATTATTGCATCACAACTATGGCTGCTTCAAAACAACGATACAAAAATAACATCGGATGTACAAACAACAAATAATTTCGTGTTGCACTGAACATATTATCATTGAGAATTTAAGGATTATCAAATTCGCAAACGGTCGGCGCGGCCGTGTAAATGTGAACACGAATGGCTTCCACTCACCTGAGAAGTATGACTAGCATCACGAATAGAGCTACGAGGGCCCCTATCATGATAAAGATATTTGGCAAATCTGCTAAAGTCAGTCCCGTGGAGCCCATGATTGTCTCTGTGGATCACCTATTCACAAAACACTACGAGTGAAAGTAAAGGGCTAAAACACGCATCGGTCCTGCACAGCCTCACCGCTCTAGGTGTAACCTAGACTATTTCGCGAAAAAGCGGTTCATTTGGTCGCGGGCGCTTGCTCAATTATTTACGCAATGACACCAAGCCGCCGCCGTCGCTTTAACCTTGCCGCCGGGCGATTGTTTCTGAGGAGTGCTGCGTCCGGGCCGTACTCCGTGTGCTCGCCGATCATAACAAATACAAATTCATTGATCCGAGGGTACGACAGCTGGCGACGCGCGCGCCCACACCGCACCGAGCACTACGACTGAATGCACGAACCTACACGTCGGCCGCACGCCGCGAGGTCCGTCACTGTGCGTAGGGGTGAGACGTGTTTATCATGACATATATAAATCACAAGTATTCGAAGATAACAGATAACAGTTGTTCTTGCGATGTCGTTATATCTGTTAATAAATATCATTTATAGTTCACCACACTGAAGTTATTCAATCACTATCAACAATCAACATTTTCAATATTCGCTAACAGCCGGTCACTAACAGTAACATAGCTTGAAATAACAGAACAGCCAATAAAAATGAAACAACTATCTTGTCTTTGTCTTTTGTATAATATTGTCATAAGCTTAAACGAGACACACCTAGTATTTATTTGAAATAAACCAAAACTATAGTAGGTCGTTTCATTAGAAGAAATCCTCTTTGAAAAGCGAATTCCTCATTAGATCGTGTTGTTTTTGGTTGATTAATCTATCTCGCTCACACCCATTTGATAGACTGTTGTTAAAATGAGATGCACCTAGTATTATAGCCCGAGAAATAGAAATTATAATTGTGCAAGAAGATAATTATCCTCGAAACGTCTCTCCTTGACCCTTCTTTGCATTATTTTTTCTTTATTGTTGAAATAAATCGAGGTATTATAATTCATTTTCAAAATAAAAGGAAAAATGGTTAAAAAAAAATCTTAGTATATAGTATGAATTTAGCAAAAAACAATATGATGCAAGTTTCGATCCTCATGCAAAGTTAGGTCATTAGCTTAGTACTCAATAGAAATAATCGAGGATATCATTGGATATTTTTTATTCTTTATGATAATTAACAAAACTTCTTCCTCCTGCCCTTTTCCCAGCTATGTGGGGTCGGCACAGTATGTACTTCTCCCCCACATCCGTCTATTAGCCGCCATATCTGAAAACACACTCTTCTTACACATGTCATCTTTCACACAATCCATTGACACTTTCTTCGGTCTTACTCTACCCTTATAACCATCCATATTCATTCTTTTTACCTTCTTTGTTACATGACCTTCATCCCTCCCTATAACATGCCCGCACCACGCTAATCTCTTGCTCCTCAACTTCTCTGTCACTGGAGCAACTTTCAAACTTCCTCTAATATACTCATTCTTAATTTTATCCATTTTCGTCACACAACACATCCATCTTAACATTCGCTTCTCGGCCACATGTAATCTCCTTTCATCCGAACCATTGGTGGCCCAACACTCAGATCCATACAATACGACAGGTCTAACGACCGACTTCTAGATCTGTACCTTTTTTTTTTTTGTTTTACGTGGGGGAAATGCCTACGTATACTCGTCCTCGCAGGGGCAAGGACGAGTTATGTCGGACTTGTACCGACTAAAACCCCCACGATGTTCTGCCTCATCGCCATGATGGCAGGGTCACGGGAACGCATGCACTCAACCGCGACCCTGCCGGCGCTGGCCGCTTGCGCAGCCCCACCTCGGGAGGGAGGGATAAACCCTCCCTTTCCAGGGCGCGCCGGAACATGCAGCGCGCCCCCTCCTCGACCTCATGCGTGTGCGGGCGACCGGTTCCCCCGAACCTGTCGCCCAGAGGCCATGGGAGCCACTGGAGAAAACCTCTCCCGACTCCCCGCGGCGGAGAGATGTTAGGCCCGCCGCTACCTATCAACGGCCGCGGAGGATAGGGAGAACGGCGCATCTCAATACCGGTACTCCTCTTCCCCCGCGGCTCCGCCGCCGCCGCATCGCCGGTGCGACACCGGTTGGCCGCAGAGGGTACTCCCTCCGCGACTCCACCTCGGCTGCAAAGGGCGGTATGAAACCGCCCCTGCAGCCGGCCGCTAGGGCAGCACACAGCCGCCCCTGCGGCCCCCGGCCGCTCCGGTGAGCTCCAGTTATCCCAACCGGTGCTCGAACCTGGAGCGGCCGCTTCGGCCAGCCCTTCGCCGCGGGCCGGCCGGGTGGGTTCCACTTGGCTTCACCGTGTACCGGACCACGGTTACTAAGCCCCTCCGCCACGACAAGGCGAGAACCCGTTGGAAGGGTAGATCTGTACCTTAAGTTTAAAGGGCATTCGTGGATCAAGTCGTTCCAGTAACCAGTCGCATTAATGTCGCATAATTAACAAAACAATTATTATTTTTATGTAGACACAAATTGACTCCACATTTACTACAAGAAATTGTAGAATCCCCTTTACATTTAGGATATTTGCATGGGAGTGGCCCTCCTACTGTTCAGCACCATATGTTTTTCTATCTTTTGGAGGTGGAGGAGCCGAGGAGCCTTTTTTCTTTTTGATTCCAGTTCATCCTCAAGGGTGCTGGCTCTTGGATGACCTCATTTTGTTTCTTTACTGGTCTTTTATTACAAAGAACAAAGGGTAATTCATTTCTGAATTAGCTAATTGTAAGTAGATTTTTCTTATGGTGGTTTATTTCCATGGCATTTTTTTTATAAATTACCAACACATTTATTACTGCAAGATCCAGTAAGTGATAAAATTTTTCATGGAGTCTATGTTCTGGGTGAAACACTGATATGGGCTTTCTAGTTCAGTTATTTCATCAGAAGAAGCAGCATTACCCAAGAAAGTAGTTTTGTCCATAACATATATCATGCCTCTTTTTTTTCCATATCAACTTTTTTTGTCAATGGGATAACTGAGCAAATAATTATATTGCTAAGCATTTACCTCCTCCAGAACAAGAGGAGGATCAGTGTCAAGAGTTTCATCTACCATATCAGTGATTACAATTTCCTCAACTTCATTATCTTCATCATTTTCTTCCTCTAGGTATATTCTTAGTTCATCAGCGTCGTGCATCTCATCATCAGAATCTTTATTATCAAGACTATCTTCTGATAGCCAGCTGTCTTCCAAATGAGTCAAATAAGTTTTGATTTCTTTCTCATTTAGGGGTTTCTAAAATAATAACAAATAATAAACAATGAGAAAAAATATTTGTTACCACGCATTAGGAGATAAGTAACTGCAAAGTGATGTAAAAAAAATTATATTATCTGGTATTTTTTTTAATTAAACGCAGACCTTTTCAGAAATTGCTATGAAAATAACAGAAACACATGTTACAAACATTTCTTCCACTCATTTTCACTTTTTTAGCAATAGAAACCAAATATAATAAAAAAAAATTAAAACCGAAATCATACGTTTATAGCAACAACAGCTGAATGACAAGTTCAAACTCGTCTTACAGATGATAGTGACACTTGCTACTATTTACAGCTGTTTTATTTTTATGCAATGGACATTAAAAAGGTATCGAGACACGAATAACGTGAAGTGAACTCGCCCTTTTTTATAATTTTTGGGCAATTAATGTTATGATGAAAGTTCTACAATCATGCAAAGAAGGATTAGTTCGTGTCAACTGTTTGTTTTTCGTTGATCAATTTATCTCCCTCACACCCATTGTATATAATGTTGCTAAAACGAGACGCACCTAGTATTATAAATTGTAAAACAATAACATTGGTTATTTAATATAGAAATTGATACCTGTTATTGTTGCGTAACAGTAACAGAAATAACAGATATTGTGTTTTTTATTTCTATTAATGTGTGTAACAAAATGCTAATGGTCGGCACCCCGGAACCAGAAGGGCCGGTAACGGGGTAGTGTCAGACTCCAACTGACTAAAAAGCTTCACACGGCATTCCAATCACTTCCGAAGATATGCATGAGGGTCACGAGATAACATCGACCAGTTCTTCTGCAACCGCGGGTCGGCGCCCGGATCGAACGGGCCCGCCAGATTTTATGTTTGCCCTACTATAATCCACCTCTATCGGTGCGCGAGCGAGCGGGAGAGCTGCAGGGGAACGAGTGCAACTACCATGGAATTTCAATATGCAGACATGATTATAAACATTGTCAAAAGATGGTACTCGCGTGATGTACTTATCACGTACTGAACGTCCACGTTTACCATAAGACGGTGGCTGGCACAACGGCATTTCTCGAACTGATAGCTTGATCTCGAGAGACAAAGCGTCACCTTTAAAGGTTCACGAGACGCCACGAGTCGACGGGTCGCATAGTGGCGCCGCGCCGGAAGCCAGGCCAGCTACAACGCGCGGGTGCAGTGACGGACGACGGGGTAGCATTTAGGGATGGACGTATTTACGCGACCTGATTTTAAAACCAGGTATTTGATTTCAAGTACCCGCACCAGGTGCCTGAGTAAAATACTTTCAAGTATTTAATACCTTTAAGGTTTTTTATAATCACGACGCACCCGGTTGGGAGAAACAATTCGTAAAAGATTTGTACTGCGCTATACATTGCGTACACTGTACTGTACTTACGCTGTGTAATATTAACTAAACGCGTAATGTATGTCGCACAGTGTAATTTTTATACCATAATGAAAACGTATTTAAATATGAAGACTTGCAACTTGAATGGTAAAATGAATCTTTATGAGTATAGTAATAAAGTATGTTACTGCATTAGTTTAGATAAAAAGCTTTTTCAAAAAGTTCTTTTACTACGCTAGAACGATTAAGTTGTTTAATCTTATTGAAACCTTTCCCACATGATCCAAAGATAATATTTTGCTTTATTTTAATTCTTTTTTTTACTGTCTTTTGTTTACTTTAACAATTAAAATTTTTTTTCTGTTATCATCTTTTCATATTAACATCAAAAATATAAACGTTCATTTAAAACATAATTATATATTCCTTTATCAATATATTGAATTCGTAAATGAATCGGGCGATGAGAAAAGCTTCAAAGTATTTTGAACCCTGATTTTTAAAATACTTTCGCGGCGCCCTGGTCTTGCAAGTACGACTCGTGACTCTAGACGTGTCTAGAGCCTACAAAGACGCCGACTACAAAATCGAACTTTGACACTATGATAATAAAGCCTATAATCATATTAAAGAAATTCGAAGTACAAGTCTCACAAAGTTGCCGTTCTGTTTTTTTGTTAGGTTAATGCGGTTCGCACCGGTGCGTTGCTTAGGAGATCCTGGTGTCCCTCCTAATGCACTGACAGAGACGGGAGACCGAGGGGGTTTTAGTGGGTAGAAGCCCCACATAGCCTTGTCTTCCTAAAAAGGTTAGTGCGATGATATTTTTTAAAGGTTAATATTGAAAATTATTTTAATTATCCGCCGTTTCTAGTTCCAAAACTTTAAAATCAATGTAATTAAACATCAATTGCCTCGTGTTTTTTTTCAGCAGCCAATTTGTCTCCGCTGTTGGGGCACCAGGCCTACCCTCAACATGAGGGCGATGGGCCACAGTCCCCGCGCGGGCCCAATGCGTATCGGTGACTTCACACACACCAGAATAAATCCTAATTCATGTGCAGGTTTTCTCGCGATGTCTTCCTTCACCGTTTGTATTTCGCTGCTGTTGCTAAAGTTCACAAATGTACATAACTTAAACATTGAAGTGATCGGTACTTGCCGGGATTCGAACCGGCGACCTTCGGAATGAAGGCCGCGCGCTCCGACCATTTTTTTTTTGTTTTACGTGGGGGAAATGCCTATGCATACCCGTCCTTGCGGGGGTGAGGATGGGTTATGTCGGACTTGCACCGACTAAAACCCCCACGATGTTCCGCCTCGTCGCCATGATGGCAGGGTCACGGGAACGCTCGCACTCAACCGCGACCCTGCCGGCGCTGGCCGCTTGCGCAGCCCCAACTCGGGAGGGAGGGACGAACCCTCCCTTTCCAGGGCGCGCCGGAACATGCAACGCGCCCCCTCCTCGACCTCATGCGTGTGCGGGCGACCGGTTCCCTCGAACCTGTCGCCCAGAGGCCACGAGAGCCACTAGCGAAAACCTCTCCCGGCTCCCCGCGGCGGAGAGATGTTAGGCCCGCCGCTACCTGTCAACGGCCGCGGAGGATAGGGAGAGCGGCGCATCTCAATACCGGCACTCCTCTTCCCCCGCGGGCCGGCCGGGTGGGTTACACTTGGCTTCACCGTGTATCGGACCACGGTTACTAAGCCCCTCCGCCACGACAAGGCAAGAACCCGTTGGAGGGGGCGCTCCGACCATTAGCCCAGCGAGCTACTGTATTAAATATAAATTTAATACATGCGGCATTTATATTTAATTTTTATTAAATGTCTATTATATAATTGTATTTTATTTATTACATTCTAGATTACTATTTAGTCTTAACGTAATCTACATTTAATCCATCAGTAAATTTCACCATTTCTATACGATCCAAAAAATATTCATATTTAATAGACAATAGCTAATACATTTTTACTTTTGTTTTAATAATTGTTAAAGAAAAATAAAAGAAAAGTCACAAGTGGTCATTAGTTTTGTAAATTGAATTTGCACTGTACTACTTTCAAATAAGGCTTAATTTTCAAGAAAATGCTTAAAATATTTTAAGATCTGGTTCCTAGCCCTGATTTTTAAAAAATACTTGTACCAGGGCGTCCTGGTATCCACTCTCGCAAGTACGACCCATGCCTAGTAGTAGTAACTACGCACATATTTCTAAACTAATTTGGTGTCGGCGACAAACAAAGGTCATGTTCTTATCAATTATTAGTCAAGAGTAAAAGTACCTCGGACTAGAAATAGAAATAATGTATTTAATGTGACGGGTCTACATTCACATACGTTTGCTAGTTAATTTTGAATTGTTTACGGCATAACATTACCGTATGAGCTGTGATAAACAGGTATGCGTTTGAATGATCAATACTTGGTGTATACGGTACGGTTACGCTATTAAATCACTTTAGCATTTTTTACTGACGGTAGGACTTTATTGCCGAAAGCCGTCCAGGTAGGTACCACTGCTGCCAACCTTGTAGTCATGGGCTAGTAAGAGTAGTACTAAGGTAAACTACCTGTCGTTGAAGGCGACTAAAAAAGTCTAGGAGTTTCGCCGGTCTTTAGGGTGGGGGCCCTTATTGCTCAACAAGCGAACCTCGGTAGGAGAGCGTACGGCTCAGCGATGGTGCCTAAGAGGGTTAGGCTCCACCTCAAAGATGTGTAACACAAAGTGTAGAGAGGTACCAGTGCGTTTTATAAGAGATCTCGGAGCCTCTCCGAATGCACTGATATAGACATAACTCTGTCTTCCCTCAAAAGCAGGGTATTTTTCGAAGATTCGCCACCCCCACTCCCGAAACAAAAAAAAGGTGCCACCGCTGCGGATATCACGGCCGCCAAACACTACTCTGTTCCAGTTTGAAGGGCCCTGTAGTTAGTGTATTTATTGGAGTAACAAGACTCAATATCTATGCTACTAAACTCTTCTCCGACAAACTAAATAGTACTTTAAGCTTAGATAAGAAGTATAAGAAAGAGGTATATAAGGTAAGAATGATTGGAAAAATCGGTGCAGGTCGACCTCCTGCAAGACGCTTATTAAAGTGGAGGACGCGAGAGAGGTATGCCAGGATCGTAGCAAGTGGGGAAGGTGGTCTCTGCCTATCCTACTAGGAAGAAGGTGTGATATATATGTATTTAAGTACTTTAATGAGTTTTCATTCAGGCTGTGCTCCCGGTTGTGACTACATCTCAACTAAATTCATTAAGTTATCTCTATATTAAGTATCTTTATCGACCCGTGCTTTTCAACGTGTATTTCCGTAACGTTTAAAACAAGCTATAATTACTCCAGTATATAAGGGCGGGACAATAACGATGTTAACAATTATATGCCGATTTCGGTGCTGTTATTCTTCTTAAAGCTTTGAGATTTTTTTACTAACTAGTAGAAAACATAATAAATAAGAGACTAACTTCATACCTAGAAGAATACAAAATTTTATCTAAAAATGAATTCGGCTTTAGACCAGGGAAATCGACAGAGGATGTTATCATCGAATTAAGCTCACTTATAGATAAGAATTTGGACAGTAAAAAGAAATGCCCAATATTCCTAGACATTAAAAAAGCTTTTGATACTGCTTTCGTCCCTGCTCTTATAAGTAAACTGGAAAATATCGGTATAAGAGATATCACACTGGAATTGCTTGCAGATTACATGAATAACCGGGAACAGTAAGTTAAGATCGGTAATTATGTCAGTAAACCAAGAATAGTAACTCACAGGGTACCTCAAGGAATCGTTTTAGGCCCTATCTTATTTTTAGATTATATCAATGAACTTTGCAACATGAAAATTACAAATGGACAAGTTTTTTCATATACGGATGACACCGCAAAATTATTAACAGGCAATTCTTGGGAAGCTGTTCACAATAATGCTGAAAATTGGCTAGTTGAGCCATCGGCCTAGCTTAACAGTAATTGTTTAACTCTTAATATTAGGTCCTTACATATGAAATTGGCGTTTTGTACGGGAGGAACATAAAGCAATTTTTTTTTGTAAAATATATTTAATTAATCAAAGTATGCACCGCGTTGTTATCTATGCACTTTTGCCATCTCATAGGTAGTTCATTGATCCCTTTACTAAAATACCAAGGGGGGCGAGAATCAATAAACTCTTCGAAGGCAGTTTGGACTGCCGCGTCGGAGTTGAATTTTTTTCCTTGTAAGAAGTTTTCTAAATTCCGGAAAAAATGGTAATCTGTTGGGGTAAGGTCCGGGGAGTACGGTGGATGTAGCAAACATTCCAATTATAGCTCATGTATCTTAGTGGTTGTTTGTTGTGCAATGTGCGATGGTGGTCTTGCGTTGTCGTGAAGCAGCAGTGGCCTAGACCAATTGACCAATCTCGGTTGTTTAGCAGCAAGTTCTTCCTTCATGGTATGCAGTTGCTGGCAATAGATATCTGCCGTAATCATTTGGCCAGATTTTAGAACGCTGTAGTGAACGACACCGGCGCTGGTCTACCAAACACTCAATAGTAACTTTTTCTGAGTCAATTTTCGTTTAGGGCTGGATTTGGCTGCGTCTCCAGGGTTCAGCCATTGCGCTTTCGGTTATCGTACAGTATCCACTTTTTATCACAAGTAATGATTCCATTTAAAATCCCTTCATCATTGTGTCGGTTGAGCAAAGTGACACAGCAGCAGCAGTCGACGCGTGTTCACAGGTTCGATTCACTCAACTCATGAGTTACCCATCGTTCAAGTTTTTTTACTATCTCGATTTCGTTCAAGGGGCTTAATACAGTTTTGTCACTTACCCCGAAGCCTGCAGCTATTTCTGAAGTGCTTTGTGATGGATCCGCTTCCACAACAGCCTTTAATTCTTTTTTTCCACTTCGGTCTCCGGCCGTCCACGGGCTTGGTTCTGAAGTTCGAAATTTCCAGAACGAGAACATTGAAACCAAAAAACGTACCGTGCTTTCTTTTGCGACACCAACGCCGTACCCATCATTAACCCTTCGAACTGTTTCTGCAGCACTGGCACTGGTGCCGCGGTAGAACTAGTACTCGTAAATATACCGATATTTCATGTTTTCCATTATGCGGTAATAAGCGACGCCAAAGAAAAAAATTATGAGGAAAAAACAAATGAATGACTGTTTACAAAACTTAAATGTAGCAGCTAATTGGAATTTATAAATTTGAATTTGGAATTCTTAATCAAAGAGGAGATATTTCAGATGAAAGTGGTCCGTACGACAACACTAATTCCATATGTAAGGACCTAATAATAATAAAACAAACTACATCTTTTCTCTGTTTATAACTTAGTGGTCAACCTACCCTATTCTCAAAAATTAAAATCCATAAATGCGGAAATGTGAAATCGGAGACATGTACTTGCACTTCTTATATACTTTTCTTTTATTTTAGTTTATTTACTTTTTGTGAAAGAACGAGATTTTCTGATACAAGCATACTCTTGTTTACTAGAAGATCTGAACCAAAGTTTTGTTACTAGAACAGCAGAGAATGAAATATTTTTTTTTTTAATTTTTATACTTCAGGCGACGAGCACGATGTGGTGTAGTGCGTACTATCCTATCTAGCGCCACGTATTCAAGGGCAGGCATATCACTTACCATCAACTGAACGTCCTATTCGTCTTGTCGCTTAATTGTAAAAAAAACTTTAAAAAGTCTTTTTGACTACTCGTCGGTTACACCAGACTGAACCAGAACGAAGGCTGCAGTTGCGTAGCTGACATGCTCATTAGTCGCAGTCTTCTAATTGCACTAGCTCAGAGATCGGACTAAGCTGCAATAGAAGCGGGCGAGGTGACCGTGATGCTAATTTAAATCAATATAAACATACTTTGTGTACGTTACACTGTGTATATGTATTACGTATACAGTAAACATAAACAACCTTGTTAATAACCCCATTACAGGACCCTGGGACTTCTCCCACGAGAGAATTAAGGTCATTTATCCGCCACGCTGGGCATGTATGGGTAGACGGATGTCACATGTCCATGAAAGTTGTTACATTTGGAAGCCAACATGGCTTCCGCACTCTGATTTTCTTCATTGGAAGCTCACGCCTCCGCGCCGCCATTCCTCGAGTCGTATGATGCGTATAAACTGAGATGGCATTCAATACATACTATAAAATAAATATTTTTTATGTAATCCACTTTGAAATATTATTGTAGAGGAATGAGAGTGTAGTAGTAAAAGGGTGAGTGTGAGTGGGGCGGGGGTGGGGACGGGGGGAGGGGCGGGGCACGCGGTTGTCATGTGCACGGGCGGGCGCGGGCCCGCAAACAAAGCGGCGATCGATGGCGTGCACGGGCCGGCTGGCTGCACGCGCAATAGCAGCGCCGCCGCCGCGAGCAGCGCACCTGGCCACGCCGATCCGTTCACGGACTCCTCCACCTGTGCCGGTAGGAGACGGGGTTGCCCGGACCCGTCCCGACCGCGAACGCGAATGAATACTGCGGAAGACCGCGAGCGCTCGACCTGTAAACTGTGGAAGGACGTGGCGGCCTGCATGGAGAAATGGTTCGGTGATAAACGGCTGTGGTTATTCGGTAACAACCTGCCGCTACTACCGAGAAGGTACGTTTTAATCCTATCCGTGTTGTGAAATAAACATTTGCAGCATACATCCAGACGAAGCGTCACATACGAAGCGTTACAGATGCAGTTGCTTGTGCTCGTCGGGCTCTACCCAGAAGAATAACTTTAGAAAAGCACCACGAAACTTGTTTTGGTTTTACCATACATTCCAACTCCGGCTAGGAATGTTTGTTACTAGTAGAGGTTTAGCGTCTTTTATAGCTTTCTCCATCTCTGCCACCGTTTGCGTTGTTTCGCTTCCAAAGCGCCTTCGGAGGATATTGAAAGTCACTTTTCATATACACTCGTGTCTACATTTGAATAAGTAAAAACTAGTATATTCATTTTTAAATATAATATCTAGTTTTTTCCATATTAGGTGTTTTTGACTTATGTAAAACTATATTTCTTTAATAAAATGAAATTTAACGGAACGTAATGAATTCACGAAAAGTATTTTTCTTGCTGCTTACATTTTTGTATTGCACTCACTAGTGATGAGCACAATACTGTGGTATTGTTTGCTGGTGTTAGGTCTCTGTTGCCGGAGATCGTCTAGGTAAGTATCACCGCAGCGCCTATTTCTGTCGGCAAACAGCAGTGTGCATAAATTACAGTATTCCGATTTGAGGGGCTCTGTAGCTAGTGTAATTATTGGGGTAACGAGAGACAACATCTTATGTCTCGGGCGACGAGCGCAGTGTGATGCTGTACACATCAATCTAACTAGCGCCACATTGTTATAGGCAGGCGTGTCACTTGCCATCAGTTCACGAGTCCCACTCGTCTCGTCGCTTAATTGAATAAAAAAAAAAGAATATAAATCAGAGGCTGCTGGATGATGGATCTGTCCGCCCCTTAGCTACGGCCTTACTGCATTTACGTTGCCCCAAAGCGAGACCTGAGTATAACAACCGAGTCATTGTCCATGAGTGTTCGTGAAAAGTACAATAATATCAGTCGTTCGCTTTGAAATGTGTCGCTGTCGAGCTCAGGCGTGCATATATAAAGTCCAACATTTTAGAGCTCTCCACATAATACTTATAAGGATAGAGAGATGAAGAAATGGCAGTGACTTTCCTTCGAATTTGTTTTAAAATTAGGCTCTCTTCTTTTCCAATGCTCAATAGAGTACAATAGTTCATCATCCTGCCTGTGATCTTGACTCTTAGTTTTATTTTTGGCTCGTTGAATAATTTTTCAGTTTGTATCAGACGTGTCGCTAATAATTATTGATCGGATACATATAGTCCTGTATGCCATGCAATCTGCGCCGCCGTTCCGTGCCTTACAGGCAACTGGGAAAATCATTGTATTTATGATGCAGTTACTTTAGCGGCTTCATTAAAAGAGTCTAGATTGCTAACCTAAGGACCTGCTTGGTGCGGCCGCGCCGCAAAGAAGAACAAAACGCGGCGCACTCGCGTCCGACCGAGCGCGACGCACGCTAACCGCTCCGAATTGGAAAACGTTTAGACAAGCAGATTATGCTTGACGCTTCACAATAGACGTAAATTTAACAGAAATGTGGATGAAATTATAGTGAAGTGAATTTGGGAAGATGTCTGGGCCGATTAACAGGTCTATCATATCGCCGGAAGTCGCCATCGCGAGGTATAACCGATGGTACTTTTGCTAACAGCCTCTCTAGCGCTTCCTTGAACGGACGTCATCGTCATCGGCTTCGCGGCAATGACGGCATTTCATTTAATCTAGTACGATGACATGATGATGATGATATACATTGCACGGCGGAGCGCCGCTCTTCCAAGTTAGGTTATATCAGTTCTCGTCGGATGAGCCGCGTCCCGCTGCTGCTGCTTATGTTGTGTTACACGGAAAGTAGCCTAAATAATCGCAATCTGACCGGTGCTAGTGGATGAGCTCGTTTGTGACTGCATAGTGACTGATTGCTGCGTACCCACTCGGTGTGCAGTGTAATGCGCTCGTGCCACAGATCTCGGGCGAGTAGCCGCGCGATGGAGCGCTACGAGAAGCTGGCGAAGCTGGGCGAGGGCTCGTACGGACTGGTGTACAAGTGCCGGGACCGCGAAACGGGCGCGCTGGTCGCAGTCAAGAAGTTCCTCGAGAACGACGACGACCCGCTCATCAGGAAGATCGCGCTGCGGGAGATACGGATGCTCAAGGTGCACGCTGGTTTTCTTTACATGTATCCAGCGCACGCGCTGCTTGTGAAGAACAGGGACTGTCTGCGGAGAGCACGCGTCTTGCGATGGCACGTGACGCCATTGAACTCAAGTGAGCTATGTTAGCATAGTTTCCAATAATTCTGATACTTCAACTAAATACTTGCCTGATAGTAGAATGAGTGCAAGCAGAAATGGTCACCGCGGCCACCGCTGCGACCGCTACCACCGCTTCACACGCTTGCGATGCTTTTGTTGACAAGGGCCAGCGGTGGTCGCATTGCCGCCGGGACTGCGCCCGCTACAGAACCAGTGCGTTGCTGCTGGTTTCAGCAAAAGACTGATTGTTTATTATGTATTTAGTCATATGTATGTGTGCACTGCTGCCATATTTTTATGAAATTACAGCATCAGATGCTAAATATAACATTTTTATAGAATTTATTTAAATATCAAAGCAACGCGTCGCCGCCGCCCGCTGCCCGCCGCTTGCGTGTGGACAATTGTTGGCGGTGCGGCGGTGCCGGCGGTGCTGGCGGCCCCGGCGGCGGCGGGCGCGGTGGTGCCCGTGACCTATCTCAAACGCGCGGCACTTCACCTCGCCGGCACTTGTTGTGCACTTTTGTCGTTTATGGTATAGATTAATTCCTCGCCGTGTTTCGGTTTGGTCTATTCGCGTTAATTGAGGGATCTGTCACTAGATAAACCTTTACAATCTTAGCGATGCAGCGTTGCACTGCGGTGCAGAACGCGTGGGCCGCGTGGGTCGGTGCGCCCCGCCCGACCGCATGGTGCTCTTATTAGGGTAACAATTACATGCATGTTTAATGATTAGAACCTGAAGCATCCGAACCTGGTGAACCTGTTGGAGGTGTTCAGGCGCAAGCGCAAGTTGCACCTCGTGTTCGAGTACTGCGATCACACCGTGCTTCACGAGTTGGAGAAGTACCCCTCCGTGAGTCACTTAACTTGTTATTTCCATGTAGTGTTAACGATACCCGTTGTTTATTTTTGACGCCAGAGTACACAAGGAGCCCTCGTCCGCGGCCGGGGCCTGCACCGCGACGCGCTCCGGTCCGAGTGGCCACGCGACCGGAACGAGTTCTTAATATTATTTACGGTATATTTGTACGAGTGCAATTTGGTTGTGAACTGCCACCAACCACCACACCACAAATCACTCGTGAAATACTAATTGTGGAGCGGCGCCACGCTTCGCAGGCGCGGGTGGGACGCCGGAGCTCCGCTCTAAGCGCTCTTTAATTTCATCGTAAACTGCGTAGAGACATTGACGCGTGTCGCAACGAGCCATTGGGAAACGGAGCCTTGACAATTCCAATTAGCAATGTTGCAACACGCTGACGCCAGAACTGGTGCACGCGCATTAGTTAATAACCAGTGAACTCGTTCGTTGCACAAACTCACATTTACCACCACCACCAACCCCACCGCTTCCAGCCAGCGGTGTGCACACTGCAGATGTAAAGTTCCGGGCTGCGCTTATACCTTCTTATCGTTGTAGTTTGCCAAACGAGTCTATTGCAGACACGGTGATAATTTAATCAGTACATCCGGCGGGCCAGCTTTTTACCTCTACCATCCCGCTTCCTCTCCTACGCCCGAATTGCATTGGTTTGCAGGTCGGGCCTACACTTAACACCAATAGTAATATGGATCTAGTGCGTTTCCCAGCTGCATACGCAGTGTACGGGTTATGGATTATATTAGCGTGTAGAGTCCTCGCCAATACAATATCACCCCTTTACTGTGTTCCAATTGTGGGCACGGCTGTTTGTAGTGAAGTTAGTGTGGTGGTTACACTTGCATATCCTGTCTGCGGAGCATGAGCGCGACCAGTTCGCCGTGACGCTCCATGAAATAAAAAGTACTTGAACGATCACTGGTAACGCTGGCGCTGTGCGACAGGGCTGTCCCGAGCTGCTGGCGAAGCAGATAATCTGGCAGACGCTGCAGGGGGTCGCCTACTGCCACCGTCACAACTGCATCCACCGCGACGTCAAGCCGGAGAACATACTCCTAACGGCTGACGGCGTCGTCAAGCTCTGCGACTTCGGCTTCGCCAGGATAATCAGTGCGTATTGCTTTAGCCTGTACTGCGTGGAGACGACGGGTTCGACATCGAATAAAAAACTTCAATTGGACTCAAACGGAAACATGACCTCCAAAGAGTATAACTACACCGAGTAACCTTTCAATCGATGATTACATTAAAATTTCGGTTCCGCCATTTTTTTCCATCTTCTTGGTGCTGCTGTTCCCTTGCCGCGCTTGTATATATACAAGCTCACTCGACTCACGCTAAAACATGTGTGCTTGAAGGTGAGCTAGCTTATCAGCGCTACTCCTCTTTAACACTTTTTTTTTTCGAGAAAAGCTCTGGGTCAACGTATGAAGAACACCGGATGCATCGCTTTAATAAAACTAGTAAGTAGCACGCGCTAGTGTTTACACTACAGCGATCGATTCAGTTTATGCCAGCACTAGCGGCAGCGCCTGCCGGAAGTTGCCTCCGACAAATAATGTGTGCAATCGTGCGGCCGGGCAGCGCCGCAGCGAGACGTACCGCTCTCGGGTTGGACTTATTGGACGTTATTTATTGCTCTCGCTAAAATCCTTTAAATTGTTTCGACCAAAAAAGTCTTCTAGGAAATGACGGGCATTGTGCCGGATACGTGACGTTGGCGTGTAGTTCCGAGTCAGGCCAGCTTGTTCGTCGGCGCGGTGTCCGGGGAGCGCGGGCTCCGCGGCCCGGACCTTGTTTAAGAAATGTGTCCGGTCCTGCAACCGGTGCATCTACGGTTTTTTTTTTAATAAAAACACCAATTCCATATAACATAAAAAAGCGGAGGAGTTACTCGACTCACTTAAGGGCGAACGATACAGCTTGCCCGTAAAAATACGGCTCAGGAAAGAACCTGAAAACAAAAAGCAACGCCGCACCGACAACAACAATCGTGCAGTACTGGTCTGCGGCAGAAACAGGCGCCACGGGGCCACCGCAAACTCCTTATCTCCTGCAGATCTATCTCTGCTGACTTCACCGACCGGTGCATATTTTGCGAATAAGTGCCCTCTGTCATGCCCGTAATCTTTCTTGGATGCTTCAACCGGCTCTTCAAAACGCCCGCAGGTGGCAGTTGCTCCTCCGAGTACTCCGTGCACACCATGATACCGTTTGGCGTGGACGTCAGGAAGAGAGCTAGTAACTATCTACTCCGCTTCATCGTTCCCAAACTAGATATTCATTGAACAACCTATAGTAGATTTGTCCTAATCAGTAGTAGCTTGGTTCAGTAGACGTAGGGGCGGGGCGTGAGGGTGCGGAGGCAAGGGCGGGGTGGGCACTGCCCGTGGCCGGCACCACCCGTGCCGCCGTAGCTTCCTCATTGATTAGAATAATTCTCTTGCAAAAATAAGTTGAAAAGTTGTGCTAGTCTCGCAGATTCAGACATGTTAATTAAATAATGTTAGAGCAGCGAGCGCCTGCATTTGTTGCAACGATCGTAGAGCAGTTCGCGAGGAGTCTACAGGTAGCGCTGCACACCATTGTTGCACAGTGATTCAAAGAAACAAAACGTAAATGGAAAAAGAATCGTTAAAGCGAGCAGCCTGGCGCACGCGGCCGACCAGCTTTTGCTCGATTCGACTCGCGCAGGTATTACGGAAACGTCGTGCGTAGCATGGAGTCGTAACGTGCAGTTCCCGTGCAGTGCTGGACGTAAACGACCTTGCCGGTTATTGTGGCGGCGCGTGGCGGCGCCCGGCCTCGGGTTGCGCACCGCCACAGCTCCGTGCGGCTGCGCGCGCGGCACGCCCCGACACATCGACGCACCGTGCGTACAGGAATAGTTATACACGCGGTGAAGATGACCAGGACGGATCTTTGAATCCATGTTTCATGAAAGTTTACACAGGAAACACTAGAGTCCCGAACAGACGGATTAGTAAGCCTGTATCGACGGCTTCCGGCTCGTGTGTAGTGTCGGCGCGTGCCCGTGCGCAGTAGATGAGCGCGTCGTCCACCCGCATGCCCAGGCCCCGGCGAGAGCTACACGGACTACGTGGCGACGCGCTGGTACCGCGCGCCGGAGCTGCTCGTCGGCGACACCATGTACGGAACGCCGGTCGACGTCTGGGCCATCGGTGAGTCGTATACGATGCCACGCGGGCACACATACACACACACATACACACACATGTGCACGCGCGTGCACACGACATCAAATAGGCACGCGCGCACGCAAGCATGCACATATGCATACACGAGGTTTAAAAAGATTAACGAGTTTTAGTTTTAGAGTAAGTAACTATTGGCAATTGGTTGGAAGGCTGCGTGTTCGCGGAGCTGGTGTCCGGCGAGGCGCTGTGGCCGGGCAAGAGCGACCTGGATCAGCTACACCTCATCCGCTGCTCGCTCGGCGATCTGCTGCCTAGGCACATGACTATTTTCTCACAGAACACATTCTTCCAGGTACTGTAGCGCGGGCCCTGCCGCCCGCATGCTTGCTTGCTACATATCAGTTCAGGTCGGGACGCGAAGGCTGTACTTGTACCGCAAAACGTGTGCCGTTTACTTGCGAGCGGGCAGAGTTGAGCTTTAAATGGGAGCTGCGCAACTTTTTATAGAGACGTTTGTGTCGGAGATCATTTCTGTTCATACACTGAACAACCACTCTGAATCCGTCCAGACCAGTTCGAGCTGGCTGCCGGCACCTGGCGCCATCCGAGTGGAACGTCTGTAGTGTTCCGATACTCTTTCATAGACACCGCGCGTGGCTGTGACAGCGCCGGGTAATAATACCTTTCGACTAGCGGTGGTGCCACGTGGTGCGGCGTGATGGTGGTCGGTGCTGCCCCACGGCACCGTGCGCAGGCGTCGCGGCGCGGTAGTCACTGATGATTACTAACACAATGAGTTTAACGCGTACTTTCACAAGTTATTTCAATACTCACTGCCGGAATTGGTATCGCCAGGGCATGGCGCTGCCGGAGCCCACGTATCTGCAGCCGTTGGAGAAGAAGATTCCTCAGCGATACGCCAACAACGAACTCCTCATGGACTTTCTCAAAGTTAGTCTCTGATGCCCGTATATTGCATTCTATATTTTATTAGCATTTGTTATTCCAAGAAATAAGTTGATGGAAAATTAAATGGTAGAAATGCAATGTTTACTTTGGATTTGTCGTTTGGGTTGCGCGCGCGCTGCTGCTGCACAGCACAGGGTGCAAGTCGCTGGCGATGTTGTTATCGTTGATTGTTCTGTTATTCGCAGAAATGTCTGGATAAGGACCCGGTGTCGCGCTGGACGTGCGAGCAGCTGCTGCGGCATCCTCTCTTTGAGAATTTCCTGTTTAGCGCGCCACAGCCGCCGCACCACGACTACGAGAAGGCGCGCAGGGGACAGGTACCGGCGGCGGAATCCGGCCTACAGGAGCCCTTGTTTAAAAATTACCTCGAAACTATATATGTCCGCATGACCAAAACCTGGTGAGGAGAACCACACCACGACCTGGTACGGATCCTTGCATGAAATGGAAACTTGATTAATTATTCCGTCATAAATAATTTTCCTCTTCCTTCCACTACTCCGCCCTCGGAAATTGCTCCTAACCTTAACACCCTCCACCGGTAGCAGGACGCTGCGAAGCGCCGCTCGGACTCCACGACCTCTCGCCAGGATCTCCGCGACACCGACTCAGCTAAAGCTAAAAAAAGCAAGAAGAAGTGATTTTATTTGGTAATGCGCGGCCGGCGGGCCCCCCTCCGCGACATCACGGTTAGACGTTTGGCTGGTTACGTAGTAGATAGTGAACTACATCGGAGGAAGCTCTTTCTTCACGGAGATCGTATACGACCGCAGCGACGCGGCGCTCGACCGTGACTCTAGGTGGTCGTGCGCGGGCGCCGCCGCTTCCGGCCAGGAAGGCGCTGTGAGAAGTAAGATTATTAGGTAGCGAGTAACATCTTGTAACGTGTGGTGGACGCGCTGCGGTGTCGCCGACGTCGCTAATCACCGCGATTGGGACATGTTCAGGAGCGGGCCGGGCAGGTCCAGTCGTCACCGCTGCTGCCCGCGCTGGCGTGCGGGCGTGCAGCGCCGCGCTACAAGCCTCCTGATCGCGCACATCTGCCCACCATCTGACCGCCCGTTGCCGCCGCTGCCTTCGGCCTCGCACACACGCAATAAACTCTGCTGCAAACTAATTGTTTCATTTTCCCATTGCAAGTGCACAGCCGCCGACATAACTCACACTGCGTGTGTGTGTCCTGTGCGGAGACAACGCGCTCCATTCGTTGCGGGGGACCGCGACACGCGTCATGCGCTCTGTGCCGCCGCGTGCCAGCGCCTGTCGCCTGAATTAGCTGACACAGACCGTTTCCTTCCGTTCAGATCCCAAGGCGACGAATTCTTTGTGACACAGGCTCATGCAATGGCTACTTCTGGGGGTAGACATTAGGGCCAAAGAAAGTAGTGTTTGTAAAAAAAAAAGAGAGTGTAATGGACTCATTGCCTGAACCAGCTCCAAAATTCAATTGCCTGACCCAGCTTCAAAATTCAATCGCCTGACCCAGCTCCAAAATACATGTATTCTTTAAACAATTTTTCGATATGTAACAAGAATGTAATTAAATGGCCGATAAATAATATTAACCAAGAAAAAAAACGAAAAGTTATAATAAAGATTAAATAAAATATATAAATACATATACAATAAATTCCAACAATGACTCAAAATTTTGGTTTTCTGTAACAGGGTCAAAAGAAAGGAAGAGTTCCATTGGTAAGTGTTATAAGTTTGGTAAAAAACAAGCTTTATTTTTTTGCTAGATTAATAGAATTTTTTAGGATAAGAAACTCATGCCTCATTATATCTCTTATTGGAGGGGGCAAGTGCCTCGTGTTTCATCACATTGTACCTGGATCTAGTCCTGACAGAAATATTTCACTATGTGGTTATTGTCATTTGAATAAATAAGTTTTTTCTGGGGTAATGGTAAGGCAAGAGGGAAGAATACATATTGGTGGGACTACTACACATTGATGGCAGTAAATTAGTAGAAGGCAAAAAAAAAATCTGATCCATGTCTACATCCAATGCAAAATTTCCAAAGATTACAGGTCTTAATCAAAATAAAACGTCTTTTATGTTTAGATAATATATTAAACAGTTACATCTAGGTGCTCCACTGATCTTTGGAAGTATTTAAATCAGTATGAGCATTGCACTGCATTACAACTTAAAAATACAAACTGATGCTTCTCATGTTGTTTTTTAGTGTCTCAAGCATATTACGATAGTTAAATTATCTATTTACAATTCAAGACATCTATATCACTATACTCATAGGTTTTCATGTGTCTAATCTTTTCTAAAAAGCTGAAACAAAAAAAAAAACATATTATGAAAATAGTTAAACTTTTTGATGTATTATTTTAGGCTAGTTTAATTCTTCATGAAAACATTACAAAAATTCAAGGTTTGTTATTCTCCTTAACTATTCTATCAGTTGGTCTACTATGGTTGTGTTCACATAGCAGAGACATTTGCAAAGGTCAGAGGAATGCAATAAAAACATTGAATTGAAACACAACTGATGTAAACCATTCTAATTTTGGCAGGTATCATTACTATCTTCTGAAAAGTTAGGAGCTGTAATATTATCAAAATTATATAGCCAAAGTAATATCTTACTGATACAAAGGGCAACTTTTTTCGTTCTTCAGAACTGACTAAGTAATCTACACTCTGCAATTTTGCCCAGCCATAATGTAAACCTATAAGGGCGGGCACCATTACAATTATAACCAAATTTTTTGATATAAATTGTTTAATTTTCATTTTATTGGAATGATAGCGTTAAATAAAACACCACACAAATTTCAAGTCAAGTATATAAAATCAATCTATTTGGCGGCAAGCCTTTTAAAAATATACTTAAAATTATAAAGAGTAGTACGTATAAAAATATTTTGTGGGATGCGTAACGTCAAACGGGGTGAGTTTTATTGTAGTATATAATTGTCAATGTTAATACTGTGTCAGTTATCTCATCTTTATCGGAGAGAAAGGAAACATCACCAGTGGCCTAGACACCCCTGGCTCATGCTAAAATTAAAGCGAAAATTTACCAATAAAATAAAAACAAGTTTATTTATAATATAATTGTTATGAATAGAAAAAATATAATACGAAAATATTTGTTAAATATTTAAATTGAATTGAAAATTGATTTCTTTGATTATGACAAAGTTATCCTTATAGAATTGTTAATTATCAACAAATTTCTGATGACTTTCTTACAACTATTATAGTAAATCTAAAAAGATGCTAGAATAACAATAAAATATTAAAAAAATTAATAACATCTGCGTTTAAAGGAACGCAGACGAAAAAACGGACCTTTGTTCTCATTTACAACAACCTTTCCACTAATAGGATTGGCGGAAAGGTAAGTTTTAGACAAATAAAAAAACGGCAGTGTGAGCTCTTGTGATGTTGAAAAAATTAATTTGCCAAATATGAAGAAAACTTACTTCAAAACATGGTGGCAGCTCAGTGAGGGAGGTGTTCTCTTTAACTAGTCATAAAATATCGAAGCTTATTCAGCAGGAGTGTTTGATACAATTCGTGAGTATGTTTTTCAACTTTTGACAAAAGATAAAAACTAGAATAGTCGACTGTATTGTTTAATTTAAGGTAAACACCAAACCAATAAGCTTCAAACAAAATTAAAGATGACGTCTGAAGAAACGCATATTTCGGAGGAACTGAAAGGTTGTTATGAGAATCTTATTGTCATCGACATTGGAGCGAATCTGACCAACAAGAAGTATAGTCGCGATCTGGATTCGGTGGTGCAGCGGGCGAAAGATGCAGGTGCGTGCCGACGTGACGCTGCGGAAAGGAACGGCGGGGCCTCGCGTGCAGACGCGCAGCTGCCGACACCAGCTAGCCGCACGGTCTGCAACGACCTCGTCTGACCGAGCCGCATTCCGCAGTGCACCGATGTACTATGTTTTACCATTCGCTACGAACACTATGCTATGTAGATTATGTATCCCTTTCATGTTCTTATCGTTTACTTACTATTTGTTCAGGAGTCCAAAAAATTATGGTTACTGGTACATCAGTAAGGAATAGTAAAGAGGCCCTCAGGCTGACTCACTTGTATCCTGGTACAATTTATTCAACAGCAGGTATGTGGAGAGTTATTATATATTTTATTTTTTAAATACAAAAATGTTTTATTGGAGAAACTCTATTGGTAAACTATCAAAATCTTTAGAGCTGATCTAGAAGTGAAACTATTTTTTTAACACATTTAACAACTCTATGTTAATATAATTAAAATATGGTTATAATTAAATTATGTCCGAACCATTTTAATGCTTTAGAAAATGTTAAGCTATGTTTGTGTTATTATTTGGTAAACTATTGATACATTTCCATATGGCTATTCTATTTCTAAGTATTTCTCAGAATCATCTTAAAGATTAATTTAAAATTGTCAAGTCTCCACCACCTCTACATATCATACATAGGATATGATTACAGTTACTTGTATCGTTTAACCTTTTAGTTAATTGCTTATATGAGTAAATGAGATAGAGTGGGAGTGAAGAAATGGGTGCATAAAGACTACCACACAGGGTGCAGTAGAGAGCACTACCAAGCTGTTTTGAACACTACATTCAATTACTATCTTAGTTTTAATGTTACGTGTTATCACAATCTGATGCAGATAATGTCAAGAAATTTTTCATTGAAATATAACATAAACGAGCATTGGTGCTGGGCTCATGATTGATAATACCAGATTAGATATCTTTCAAGTCCACATACTGTTTGTACCATAATGTTTTTTTGTTGCAAACTGCTGCATATATATAAATAGAGAACTGAACTGGAGTAAGAAAGAAGCAGTAAACATAATGTCTTAAATAGAGACAGTTTGTTTTTGCACTACTCTTCCACAAATATGCTATATTGACTACCAGCATTAAAGTTATACCGTATATATTATGTATACAATTGTGTGATTACAGCTGGAACCCTGAGTCTACATGTAATAATGTTATGTCTACTGCTGTTTCCATAATGCAGTGGTTAACCCCACACCTAGTTACACAGAGGTACCTAGTTCAATTGCAGGACCTTATGTTGTTGGATTTGGTTAGTGGGTAAGGCTTTTCGAATCCACCCAGGCAGCTACCCCAGCGTGTACAGTCAATTTACTGCCATTACAGTACTCTTTTCCTATTGTGAAATGATATTGAGGAATATCCTGGTGTGGACATTTCACCATCGACGGCACCATTGTCAGCACAGGCATATACACTGGGTTAAATTGAGTTCAAATCTTAGCCCATTATGAATAAAAAACACACAGTAATGCCTTTAACTTGCTACACTAAAATAGAAGACCAGTCTCACTTGACATTAGTATCACTGCGCGAACTGCGGAGACTGATCCACATGATGATCGGAGGATCAGTTGGCTGCGGAGATGGTTAGTCCCGCTAATCCATAACCACTCCCTGTTATATGTCGAGAGGTAAAATGTCTGTTGACTCAGGTGTCCACCCTCACGATGCCAAGTCCATGGTGGAGGAGGAGATGTGGGCGGAGCTGCGGCAGGTGGCGGGCGCGCCGGAGTGCGTCGCTTTGGGCGAGTGCGGCCTCAACTACACCAAGGATTTCTCGGAGCCACAGGTGCAGCGCGACGTGTTCAAGAGGCAGGTGCGTGCCGGGTGGGAAACCGCGCGTGGCCGCGGTAATCGTATGCCGTAGCGCACGTGTGCTATTTAACGTTGCACTAGCAATAGGTAAGCGGGCCGAATTGAGGCGCGCCGCTGCCACCCTCCTGCAGGCCACTTGTTCGTTACAAGTATTTGGTGCGCGGCCACACGAAATGTTCAGAGCACGTCGGTGGGGTGGGGTGGGGTGGTCTGTTGTGGCGCTGAAGAATGAGGGGGCGTTACCATCGCGTGGTCGCCGCCGCCGACGCCGTGAAGCGTACATTTTAAGAAATGTGTTGAATTTAAATAATTGTATACGTAATTTGTTTCCCGCGCGCTCGTCCGCAGCGAGTGAAGTGTTTCCTCAGTGGTTCCATTGTGCTGATGCATAAGCTGGGTGTGGTCATATGTCGCGTGTGGCGTGTACGAGTGTGCGTGTGCGCGTGTCGCCCCGCCCCGTCCCGCCGAGTGGGTTCACCCCACGAACAGGTAAAAGGTGTGCCCGCAACTGTCGCGCTACAACTCGCAGCAAGTGTGTGCTGTGTTGTTTAAAGATGCTTAATGAATTAATTGCATTTCAATAAATTAAAAATATGTTTACATTTAATGTAGCGACGTTACAATTTATAGTTTTATCTAGAGCTTTATTATAAATATGAAATTTTATGTCAATTTCATAAGACGATGTAGTTTTTTTAAAGCTTGAATTAATTTAAATCATTTTGATAATTAACCGGATGCCCTCTATGTATGAATGTCTCCAAGCAACGACAGTCGCGGCTTTTATTTAAAGCGTTAACTCCTACTAAATAATCGAGGGACGTTTTCGTTTGATATTTATACGGTAGCTATAGAAAGTAGTTTGCGGCCTCATTTTATACTATGACCCGCCAACGTTGGCGGGAAACAGCTAGTTAAAATATTAAAATTTTCACGGAGCTGTAAACGGATATATTAAAAAAAAACACAATATATTATCATTATAATGACCCAGTCATATACCCAAGTTAATTTCGCTCCGCTTAACGGAGTGCAGCAGCAGCAGCGGCGGCAATCGTGCGTGGGAGTGCGTGGGGGCCGGGGCGGAGGCGGCGGTGCGCGCGCACTCGCCGCGAGTAAAATAAATATGTAATAGTAGCTAACAAACAAACGAACAAGTTTTGGAAAGTTTGATTTACGACATGTACGTCGGCCGGTGGCGGGAGTAACGCGACACCGCGTCGCTCTGGCGGCGCGACAGCTGCTGCAGCTCCACCGACTAGCTATTACGCACTCCGGTATGCGATCACAAGCGAAGGCACGTGCCGTGGGGGTGCGCGGCGCCCAGCCACTCGCGGAATCTCGGTGAATGATATGTTTACGTTATCCGAAGGTGGAAATGGCGTGCGAGCTCCGGAAGCCCTTGTTTGTCCACGAGAAAGAGGCGCAGGATGATTTGATCAAGATCATGGACGAGTTCGGTGCGCGCTTGCCGCCTGTGGTGGTGCACTCTTTCACCGGGACTGTGGAGCAGGGCGTGCGCTACCTCCAGCGCGGCTGCTACTTGGGCATCACGGGCTACATCTGCAAGGACAAATCGGACGGCGGTATCCGGCGGCTGCTCTCGGAGCGCCTGTTGCCGCTCGACCGGCTATTGGTGGAAACTGATTCGCCCTTCATGTACCCCAACATGCGCGCCTCCAAGCTGCCGCTTCACGTCAAGGACTCGCTCACGGAGAGGTGACGTTTGATCTATTTTTTATAATTATATTATCAATCTTTTGATGTCACGTCCGGGAGATCGGACGCCACAGCTTCTAGCTGTTCTGAAACGAATAAACGGTGCGCTTGCGCAGGTCCATGGCATTCGTGAACCGCTATTGCACCTTTCAACGCAATGAGCCCTGCGCGCTGCCCGCCGTCGTGGAGCTCGCAGCCGGTTTCATGGGGCGCAGCCCGCAGGACGTCGCGCTTGCCACCGCCTTCAACGCACTCAAGCTGTTCGGCCTGAGCAACTGACGTGCCCGCTGCGGACTGCGGCCGAGGCGGCGGCGGCAGCGGCAGTGGCGGCGGTCTGCGGCCGGGGCGGCGACGGCAGCGGCGGCGGTATGCGCGCCGCCATCGATCGTCGCAATGCAGAGATTTGCTGATAAAGTTATACTTGCACAGTTGCGGGGCGCGCGCGCCGCACGACCTGCTCCCATTGCAGCACGAGGCTACCACTAACGCTCGATATTTCTTGCCAACGATTACGAATAAGACTAATCTCAAATGAAACGTTCGTCGGCGGCCACTGTCGCGACGTTCGCGCAACGGTGGCCGGCGCCTGCGCAGGCGGGCGATGCGATTGATTTATTGATCATGACATTAGTTTCGATGCGCGCGCGATATTTGTATAATTATATTTGCTTTTGCAAAATCAAAGACTTAACAAACATTATTGTGCACATCGCGGCCGGTGCACGGCTCCGCTCGCTGCTCCTCGTCAAGCGGCGTGAGACTGGCGGCGCGGCTCCTTCTTGCTTCGAACGTTGTCTGTGTTAGAATATTTTTTCCTCTTTATATTGCTTTTACGTTTATTGTGGTGTTTGTACGCGTTTTAGTTTAGGCGGCGGCCGTAGTCAGAATGATCTCAACCCTCGCGCGGGCCGGGCGAGGCCGGGTCGGGGCGGGGCGGAGCAGAGCGCTGATGCTGTACATTTGTATACTTGCCTAGTTTATTTATTTTACACTCGCGCGACCTGCGCCGCGACGCACCTTCCCGCGCCGCGCTCTGCGCAGGGCCCGCTTCCTGTCCCTTTCGAATTAATCTTATTGGCGCTGCGTGCGACGCGTGCGCAGCGGGTGCGCGGCGGACGCGGAGCCGGCGGCCTAACGTTCGTAGTCACAACGAAATCAAAGACTGCAAGTATTATACTAACAATGTGGATTTTGACATTTATGTCTATGTTATTATGTTTTGTAATTAATTATTTAATCATTTATTAGAGCGGGCGGCGGGCGGTGGCCCTCGCGGTAAGATTATTGTTATCGATTCCTTTATTTTTTGACAATCACTTTGTTAATAGAGGTAAGAGGTGCGCCGCGGCGGCCGGGCGGCGCCCCCGGCGGCCGCGGGCGGCCTGCTCTAGTGCCTTCGACGAAACGAAACGTCCTCTTGTGATATAATAGTTTTCTTAGAATGTATAGAATATTTCTTGCAATAAAAAAATTTGATCACTTCGTGTTTTATTGTTAGCTTAGACGGTTTCCTTCGCAGCCGATGGAAACAACCAAAACCCAAAAATTAATCACGAACAGTAACTGGAACTGGGAGCTTGAAAATATTTGCTTAACTTATGTAATTAAAAAAAAATGAAAAGCGGCCGCGCAGACCTCCGCGCACTGTATTTAAAATTATAGTTTATTACGGAGCCGATTGAGAATATTTGTAACAATTACTTTTGATCTGAGAACATTAATAACACACATTTGTATTTACGAAGTCATTAAACCTGTTCATCAATAATTTTCATGGAGTGCATTCAAGCAACGTCCGACTCGAGAGTTGGGCGCGCGACGGGCCGCGGCTAGCTCCTCTCCAACTTACGCGGCGCGGTGGGGGGTGGCGAGCTGAGCACCTTGTGCGAGAGCCGCATCTGCCCCGACACCGGGTCGCGCCCGAAATACTTCACGTGGATCTCGGAGCCCACCGTCAGCCCCAGCGCCGAAGGGTGCTGGATCTGCACAGGTACGCATCTACAATCAATCATTATTTACGCGGAGCGCGTGTAGGAGTACTTAGTGATCACCACACGACAATGAAATTAAGATAAGAGATTTACACATTGTTCTGTTGTTAAAACTGATCAACGCAACAATTCCTACCATCGCGCCGGCTGCGGTCGCGGCGGCGCGTTCGTTCGGAAGCTGGCGGAAGACGGCGCTCGAATATTTACGGTCAGTCGGGGTGACACATGCATGAGCTCCAGTGGCTAACGACGACTCCGCACCTTACGGTGATCGAGCTGCGAGTTGTGCAAGAGCGCCGGCGGCAGCGCGCTGTGCAGCGCCACCATGACGCCGCAGTCGCGCAGCTCCACCACGCGCGCCGTGTACACTGCGCCGAACTCCAGCTCGGGTGCGCGCTCTGCCTGCAGCCAGACCGCGATGCGCGCGCGCGCTTCCGCCAGCGCGCCCGCACTCGGCGCGAATACCGAGAAGCGTCGCTCGTCGATGGCGCTCACCTGCCGCAATGCACAGCACGGCTTTACACCAGCGATGGGTGGATGTGATGTCATACTATTTCTTAGTAAAAAAGTTTTGTCACCTGCACACCGGTGTCTATGTATAGCCGCTTGAGGTTGACGCCGGCCACGCCCAGCAACCGCGCACGCTCATGCGGCTCCACCACCAGCTCCTCCGTCACCGGCATGTTCTCCTTCCGGTCCTGCCTGCAGCCGCCCGCCCGGCATCACCGGTTGTTAGCCCACATTTGTTACATGTATCAGAATGATGAAAGATGATAGATGGAATGGCTCGTTTAACTATTTTCATTTAGCACATACATAATATCAACGAGAGTTGGGTAGAACTAGAGTTAGGAGTGGTGAAGTGACCTGGGTTTGTCGATGCACTTGTTCATGATGTCGATTACGCGACTCTTTGCGTCACAGGCGCGCTGCACCGCCTCCATGAGTACGCGCAGTGGCAGCCCCCGCAACTTCACGTCAGCTTGCAGAGCGGTGACGCCGCGCTTCGTGCCTGCCACCTTTAAGTCCATGTCGCCCATGTAGTCCTCGATGCCCTGCGCGCCACACGACGAACGACAAACAAATTGACATGCAAATATGAACAAAGGCCGTTGCGTAACGGCGTGCACGATTAGAAAAGATATGGTGCAGCAGTGTGCGTGCGCTCACCAACAGGTCGGTGAGTATGCGGTAGTCGTGCATGACGCCGTCGTGGTGCCGTGACACGAGGCCCACCGCGACGCCCGCCGCCGGCGCGCTCAGCGGTACGCCCGCGTCCAGTAGAGCCAGCGACCCACCGCATACCGACGCCATGGAGCTGGAACCTGACCAAGTGGCGATGCACTTCAGTCTCTGCACATAATCAACACTTGATACATTCGGGCGACGCGGCGTACCGTTGGACTCGAGCACCTCGGCGGTGAGGCGTACAGTGTAAGGCTGCTCGGGTACCACCGGCATCAGGCCGCGCTCTGCTAGGGCGCCGTGCCCCGCCTCCCGCCGCGCCGGACCGCCGCGCGCGCCTACCTCGCCCGTCGCGTACGCCGGAAACTCGTAGTGCAGGAAGAAGCTCTTCTCCTTAGTGCCACTACGGAACATACGATAAGTTGCAAAAGAAATGACTTAGCATCTCAATTGCTACATAGTCGACTACCAACTTGGATTAATTAAATCTAGCTCTAGCAGCACCATCCGCACGCGCGATAGTCCTGCTGCACCGGGGCCGTACCGGCCGCGGCACGGCATTTCATCAAGTGGAGCGTTCCGTTTTAATAAATAATTACAAAGGTTTATATCACAATGAAGTAGCACATTATCTACGGTTATAATTAGTAGTTACATGTCTAATTACTTCCGGGCCACTTCTGGCGATCCCCAGTATTCACAACTAGGACCAACTCATTTTAATTAAAATACTGTCTTAAGATAATGAAACCAATCAAATTTAAATGCTATTCAGTTACAGGACAACGTAAATAGGATGACCAGCTGGTGCAATAACAACAGAATGCCTTAAGTTCGTAAATGCTATTACCTCCAATTTACGCGCAAAAATATGATTAAATCCAATAAATACTATTAGTGGTAAAGAAAATTGAGTAGTAAGACATAATTGGGAATCTGATTATGTTGATTGGTAGCAAGTTGAAGTTCGATATACTTTTTAAACACTTTTACTTCGAAAGCATTGAAAAGTCGCCTCAGCAAACAATTTAACGAACTTAAGACAAAAACAATACTGGACAAAGCTCTCGTGATCCCTGTCCCGGAATATGCTCGTGCAGTGTGGAAACGTTCAAAAACGATTCTTGTATGGCACCTCTCGGTGATCAGTTGACTAAGGCAATATTTCACTACTAGGACCGCAAGAAGCAGTAACGACGCAATGAAAAAATTTACTGGTACGAGGTCTCGCCAACCGTGTTCAGTCAGCGGGCAAGCAGCGCGCGTTGCGCTGCACAAACACGGTTGAAAGCACGAGATCGCGCAACTTACGGAACATTATTATCTTTCATCCTGTCCTTTGAATTTTTGTAGGTTTATTTTTAAGTCGTAACATTCTAAGCAATGTGCACGCACACCGCTTTACTCGCAACATAGAACAGAAGTTACGAACACTGAGACGTTTACAAGTATAACAAAACCAATTTCCAACACGCAGCGCACGCTCGCTCTGGGAGTAGAACGCACCTAAGCGTTGCAGCGAACTGGGCACAGGTTTCGTGGTCACGCGCGACTCCGTGATCAGCGCGCGGCGCTGGCCGGGTGACTGTTGCAGATGCTACTGCCAAGCACGTTAAATCAGCAACTTACGGCTTTATAATAAATTACTCAGCTGCACCGACCTGGTGATTGCAGTGAGGGTGTCCATCTTGAGCGCACTGTCGGGCGAGTCGAAAGCCACGGTGCATAGCACCTGCGTCTGCCCGCGCTGGAACAGGGCGCTGCCGTGCAGCGGCTCGTACAGCGACACCTGCACACCGCATACAGATGTAGTGACGGGACGAGGGAGCCACCGGTACACCTGCAGAGGATTTCGTGTAAATGATAGCTTTCAATGCCATTGTGCTAGTCCCACACCTCACAGTGGATGCTCCGGAGCTGGTCCAGCGCGCGGCCGTCGCACCGCGTGTCGGTCTCGAAGATCATGTCGCGAAAGGTCTGCCGCAAGTGAGCGTTGAAGCAGTCCTGTAGCAGCGCGCCGTCCGGGCCGGCCCCCGCCGCGTCGCGAAGCTGCCGCATCACCGCCTGCCGCAGCTCCGCCAGCGCATCGTCGCGGGAGATCTTGTCGTGGCCCCAGTCACTGTGCGCGTGGCCGCACGCACGCATCCATACAAACACGCACAGTATGAGCGACACAAACATTCAAACGAAACTGTCCAGTTAGCAAAGTGGATTTATTTTAATAAGACATAAGCAAACCTCAGAATCTCTCTCATTTTCATAGTGGAGAGTGACTTCATCGAATCGACGATTGCAGGGTCCAGCCCTGGCGGCCTCTCGTACTCCCTCTTCCTCCTGCCGTGCGTCTTCTGCAGCTTCTCGAGCGCGCGCACCACGTGCTGCGCCTCCTTCGTGCCTACAGGAGGCGCGGCGCGTTAAGTGGAGACCGCAAGGACGCGTCGCGTGTCGTGCGGCGGACGGGTTCGAGAACCGCTGCCCACAACTAACTCGTTACGCGAACACTTGCTGTGTTTCATTTGAATACGTGACAGGGACTTACATTCATACCTAATTTGATGGCTTTGAGTAAATCCTGCTGGAGGATGTCATTAGCGAAGCCTTCCAGCATCACAACCAGATTGCTCGCTGTGGCGGCCACCACCAGGTTGAGGCTGGACTTCTCCAGATCCCGGCGAGTTGGATTCACTATTATTTCGCCATCTATTTGGCCCAATCTGACAAACATGAGATTGAATTTTTTATATATTTAAAATATCTTGCATCGTTATCATCATTTCAACCGATGGACGCCCACTGCTGGACATAGGTCTCTTGTAAAGAGTTCTACAAAGCACGGTGTTGCGCTGAATCCAGGAGCCCCAAGCGATTATTTTTGTCCTCTGTCCACCTAGTGGAGGGTCTGCCAACACTGCGCTTTCTGGTGCAGGGTCGCCATTCCAGCATTACAACTTCGCGACTCTTAAGGCTATGTCAGCGACCCAGTTTCTTTTGTGGATCTGTGATTTTGTGCGAAAAGACCTTACAAAGTTTCTTGGACACTCTCCATCCGAGTTGGATTCAGTGGTTTCTTTTTCTTGAAGTGGGATTTATCTAATTGGACTATATGCCCCATGTACATGTATTCGTCAACAATTTCGAGGGTTAAGAGGTCACATCCAAGTGCCTCCTAATGATTGTTAAAAACAACTATCACTGGGTGGCATTAGTGAAAAGATATTGGAAGTACAGCACACTGATACTGGTGCAGTGTCACACATCTCAAAAACTGACGGATATAAATATACTAAAGCTGCTAAAAAATATGAAACTGACCTGACTGCACCAACAGGTCCATACCAAGGCACGTCGGAAAGTGCGAGAGCGGCACTCGCTGCATTGATGGCGACAGTCTCCGGCGGGTTGACGCCATCCACTGCGAGTGTGTTGCAGGAGAGCTGCGTGTCGCAGTAGAAGTCCTGTGGGAACAGCGGGCGCACAGATCGATCCACTAGCCGCGACGTGAGGATCTCACGCTCAGTTGGACCTGGAAATAATATTCTTTATTAGTACAAAGTAATGAGGGTTGAAAAACATTCATTGATAACATTTCTATAATATATAATAAAACCAGATTGTTCCTTTAGATTATTTTCATCATGTGAAGTAGCAAGGTATGAATAGAAGTGCAAATTTTTTTTTTCCTGCCTGCTTTCATTCTTGTTTTTTAACAACAATGTAATAGTAAGGATTTATATTAGCTCCTTGCACATGAAATTATCGTTTGGTCGCATTGACCTGACCTGACTTTGATCTGAAATATCTCCTCTTTGGTTAAGAATTCCAAATTAAAATTTATAAATTCATTTAGCTGCTACATTTGAATTTTGGAAACAGTCATTCATTTGTTTTTTCCTCATTATTTTCTTGTTTGGCGTCGCTTATTGCCGCACAATGGAAAACATGAAATATCGGTATATTTACGCGTACGAGTTCTACCGTGGCACCAGTACCAGTGCTGCAGGAACAGTTCGAAGGATTAATGATGGGTACGGCGCTGGTGTCGCAAAAGGAAGCACGGTACGTTTTTGGTTTCGACGTTTTCGTTCTGGAAATTTCGAACTTCAGAACCAACCCCATGGACGGCTGGAGACCAAAGTGGAAAAAAAGAATTAAAAGCTACTGTGGAAACGGATCCATCACAAAGCACTTCAGAGATAGCTGCAGGCTTCGGGGTAAGTGACAAACCTGTATTAATCCCCTTGAACTAAATCGAGATAGTAAAAAAAACTTGCACGATGGGTAACTCATGAGTTGAGTGAATCGAACTTGCGAACACGCGTCGACTGCTGCTGCTGTGTTACTTTGCTCAACCGACACAATGATGAAGGGATTTTAAATCGAATCATTACTTGTGATGAAAAGTGGATACTGTACGAAAATCGGAAGCGTTCGTCGCAATGGCTGAACCCTGGAGACCCAGCCAAATCCTGCCCTAAACGAAAATTGACTCAGAAAAAGTTACTAGTGAGTGTTTGGTGGACCAGCGCCGGTGTCGTTCACTACAGCTTTCTAAAATCTGGCCAAACGATTACGGCAGATATCTATTGCCAGCAACTGCAAACCATGAAGGAAGAACTAGCTGCTAAACAACCGAGATTGGTCAATTGGTCTAGGCCACTGTTGCTTCACGACAACGCAACACCACCACTACATACTGCACAACAAACAACCACTAAGTTGTCATTTAACTTAGTGGTCTGTGACATCCACCATACTCCTCGGACCTTGACCCAACAGATTACCATTTATTCCGGAATTTGGACAACTTCTTACAAGGAAAAAAAATTGAACTCTGATGCAGCAGTCCAAACTGCCTTCAAAGAGTTTGATTCTCGCCCCCATGGTTTTTTTTAGTAAAGGGATCAATGAACTGCCTATGAGATGACAAAAGTGCATGAATAACAATGCGGTGCATACTTTGATTAATTAAATATATTTTACAAAAACAAAATAGACTTTATATTGCTCTCATACAAAACGCCAATTTCATATGTAAGGACCTAATGTATATAACAATTTTGCAATAATATTTCATACCTAACTCCCGTCTCAGAAAATTGGTGGGTATACGTCCTGCAGCTGCAGCTTTCTGCCTGTAGTCAACCACAAGTGGTAGGAAAGAAGTGCTACACTGTTTCGCTTTAGCTACTACCGTGGCTAGCACACTGGTGTCACCCAATGTGCCAACACAAGCTCCATCTGCAAATCTTGCATAGCGCCCAGTAGATAGCTTTAATGTTGTTCTGAAATTTGAAAACCAAGTCATGAACAGATCTTCAGAGTTCAATGACCTCTCATATAAACTAAAATAACTTTGTTCAATTTTCATTTATGAAATACTGTAAAACTCATGCAATAATAATGAAATATTTAAAACAGTCAATGTTTGTTTCATGAAATGATATATACTCAATCAATATATGGAATGGCATTACTAATCAAAATCCACATTTTTATAAATGTTATTTATTTTATTCTACAAAGTGATGGAATGAGAAGAATATGCCATAACAATGTGGCACTTGTTAGGATGATATATATTGGCCCATATTGCACACATTGTTTAAGATATAAGATGCCTCCTTACTCCAGTAATTTCACTTATTGCAGTGCCTTTCAAACCTGCGTCTAGTTATGTTTATACAGTACCCTTTGGCAGCAGAAATAGGTGCTGCGGTGGTACCTACTTAGATACACTCCAGCTACAAAGACCTACCACCAGGTGACTTTTACATACTCTAACATTAACTAATGACGAATGTAACAAATTACAAAATATAATTATATTAACACATTGTTGACCACCAATGTAACTGAAATTTATCTCATGTCATGGATTATCATTTCCTAAAAAATTCATAATTTTTCTATCAGGAACATTTGTAAGCCATGATTCTCCTGTATGGTATCACACGCTACTGTTTTATTACTGAGGTATAGTTTGGCTGTAGGTACAATGTTATAATAATTGTCTTGGTATATATGATGTCATTGACCAAGACACAGCTCCAACAAAGACAATAATATTTTTTGATATTTTGGTGGCCTAATATCAGAGTGGCTATCTTCTGATACAGTATCATTTTCACAGTTACACCACAATTTGATTCACAGTCACTCTGACGATCAGATAAAGCACTCACATATAATTCATTGAAAGATTCTTCATTATGTTCCATCATTGTTTTTTAATTATTAAATATTTTTAACAACAATAGATTTGGCGGGTTTTATAAGTGTGAGACACAATTTGTGTTATAATGACAAACAGTTGCACTATATGATCGCAAACAGAGAAAACAAGAAGGATGCCAAAAATAAAACGCATCAAGAGTTTACTTGTGGCCGGTCAGTGAAGTTCGGTCATAAAAACACGAGTAAACTCGTGAGCGGTCAACAATGTGTTCACATTGAATGATAGTCACCAGTTACACTACATCAGTCTACTAGTACATTTGATATATCAAATAAAACGATGTCATGCCAAAAGGGTCTTAAAAGGAAATCTTGAACATTTAGGTATGTTTTAAAGGGAGAGGAAAAAAGTAAAGCATCTGTAATATCTACAAATATATAACCTCACCCATTAGAAAAAGGTACTTCGATTTCACCCACATTTGTTTGCGATGAAAAAAATTTACAAAAACATCTTCCTCGCACCTTTACTTTGGAAAAAATAAAACGTTTTCTGCTTAACATTATTACGTATTAAAACTAGGAAGCAGCATAGATGGAATTAAATCACTTTTGAAAAGTCTTTATGGTCTTTAATGTTTTGAAATGGTAGTCTTGAAAACGTAATTATGTAGTTTAAATGTTATTCAGTTATTACAGAATTTTATTTACAATACACTACAAAATGAACAGTATAAAAGAACTAAAACATTTTTTTTTACACCAATGTCAATTGTCAAATTCAAAAGTCTGGAATCGGGAACTACATTCTGTTTCACACTTTGTAAAGCTATTATTTTTTTTTAAACAAAAGTAAACTTGTTTTAAAAAAAATTTTTTTTAAACAAAAGTAAACTTTTGTTTTAAAAAAAATTAATGCACCTTATTTATTTATTTTTCCTTACAAAAGATACAGCTATGTACCGAGTTGTCATGATCCGTGATTCCCGAACTAGAAATATTTCCTGTATTTCGGGAACCAGTTTTCGTTACAATATCATACACAAATATTTTTTTGCAGAAATGACAATAGTAAACAATAAATAATAAGAGGTAAAAAATGTTTAGTATTAAATTCATTTTTCAATGTTTATATTAGGTACTTCCCATTATTATTTACAGACAGCCACAAAACGAAATGAAAATGAAAAACTAAATTGATTACAAGCCGAGAGTGTGCACAATTACTCGCACTGGTTCTTGTGCATGTATTTATATATGTATCTATGTATATATACGTAACGTGTGCTTGAGTTTGTGTCGACGCGTATTGTTTTAAAAATATTTTTTTTAATTAAAAGTTATATTCTATTATTAATATCATGTACTTATTTTTCATGATAAAAAAATTGTACAAAGCACTTTTCTTAATTCATGTCACCGTATAGTCACTTGGAGGATTCCCGATCCATGAGCCCCGATTCAAATGAAGCGTTAAAACTCCGCAAGATGATTAACAGTATTGACATAATTGGAAAAATTCTGTGTTGCCATATCCATTGAATATTTAGGAGAAACTGACACACGAATGTACTATGCAGTTGTAGCTAGCTATGCACAAAAAGTAATAATCAAGTAATAGTCAATGGTTGACAGTGGTTTGTTTACTATTGTCAGTATTACGTATGGAATATAGCATGCTGCGAAAAGTTCAGGGCAATGTCTCTTTTCAGCGAATCAATTATTTGTATCAGGTAAATGAGTTTAGTTTTTTGTCAAAATTTTAAGTTTGCACAAACAATTCTGTTTCTTCTTTATCTGGTTGAAGAAAAATTTAAATACATTAACTTTATTAGAGGTAAATCGTTAATTAAGTTGTTAAGTAACAAACATAGTTTTTCAGATCAGTAAATACATGGCGGTCAAAAATCCCGGATTATCTTCATTTTATGGAAATCTTATAGTGAATGTTGCTAAGAAAAATGTTTTGAAAATGTTAGTACAGCAAACACTAAATTAATAAAGTAAGTAGCATCCATGTATTGCGCTAATAGTTGTGATATTCTAATTTCAGTCATCCAGATATCAAGAGGCAAGTCTGCAAAAAGTGTCGCTGCATACTTCTTGACAAAGATTCTGCTAAAATGCTGTTGAAAACAAAAAACAATGTGAAGCTAATACAATGGATATGCAAAATTTGTAAGTCCAAGAAGACATTTCTCTCTGATAAGAGTAAAGAGCACCGTATCTGGCTAGAGAAGCCTGAAGCTGTTGTGGAAGTAATTTTATGAACACTGTAGTGATGAAATTCAGAGCCAAATATTCTTGCATTTATTAAACATGTAGATAGTTACTGTTTCTGTGATTGTCTGCACATTACTAGAAGAAATTAAAGAGTAAACTTTTCATTAAGCTGTTGAAAAAAGAGTTGTTTTATTTAATTTTAATTATATTTCTTACAAATTGATATCATTATGTTATTAGTTTGTGTTGCTCAAAGGGTTAAATGTAATACTGGCTGGTATTGATGATGACTCTGCTGGAGTATGCTCCATAGTAGTTACTAATATGATTAAATAAAAAAACTGTTAAAACTATCTTATTTTTAAGATTTGTATGGTGTTATTTAGTTAATGCAACATTAAAATGAAATAAAGTAGTTTGCGCCTCGACAGCCCAATCATGTTTGGTCAACAAAATTTAATCTTGCAAGAAATCATTGCAACATTGTAAAATTCAATTTATTGTTTTTTTATTTAAAATAATATTTTCGTTGATAAAGTTTTATTATGTTTCTATTCTTCGGAGCTTGGCCATGTAGCATATAAAATGAAGTTTGTTTTAAATAATTTAATATTATTCATATTTTTCAATGCTTCCTGTACTACATTATTTCCTGAACATGGTGTTTACAGAAGTAAACACATTGCAAAAAAAACAAAACATATTTCTAAAGCCATTGAAGAAAATGAAGTCAGAAATAATTATCTACAGGTGTTAGCCGACGTTAATAAAATGAAACGAATTAAAAACAAAGCGCTGGCTTTAAGAATGGGCAACCACCACCAGGACAATGTTCGTAGCACTGGGGAGGACCTCGGCGAATCGCAAGGTTTTAGAAAGGATCCGGTAATGAATCTAATGGTTCAGGGGAGAAGGAAAATAATTGATTCGGACTATGCCAGTTCCAGTTCCAGTATTGAGGTGCAATACTGGAAAGATGAGTGGAAGGATGTTTGGCTTACCAAAAAGCTGGAGGCGCTCAACTCATCGATTCCCGCCGGAGACACCGTCAACATGGCCGCCGCACGTGAGACCTGCATCATTTTTTTATTTTATGTTTATTGGTCTTAGTCAGCGGTGTTGTTCTGGCCTCGTTCATTGCGAGTTTGGTGCCATGTCATTGCGGCGACGCGATGAGATAAGGTGCACGTTGTATGTACACTGTTCGCATGGGTGTTCCCATTAAAATCAAAATGATGTATTTAAGGGCCGTGGGGCGTGCCGTGCGGTGACCCCAACCAACACGACATGCCGTGGGGCACCTGTATGCTGCCGATGGAGTGCGAGCCGGAATTCCGGATATACAGAGGCGACTTCTCCTGCGGGCGGAGCAGCTTCGTCTGTTGCGCCCTGCAGCTCACTTCTTACGACATGTACGGCGGGTTCGACGTCTCCTTTGCTGAATCCAGTCTAGAAACAGATACGGAGGAGAGGAAGGCTAGAGATATGAGCTCGAAAGAAAAAAGGCTAAAGAAGAGAAGACGAGAGAAACGTAAACGTAAACGCGACAGAATGAGGAGAAAACGGAAAATCAAAAAGAATATTAAGAACATCATTAGAGAAATTAGGAAAATCCTGGATAGAACGTATAGAAATGGAACCGCCATGCGGAAACGAAAAACTAAGCAGCTTAAAAGGTTCATCAAAGAGCTGAAGAAGCAATACAGGAAAGACCGACAGTCCGTCAAGGAAATTCACGAGATGGAAATGATAAAAGTGGACGCTGATCTTATGAAGAAGTTAACACAAATAAGACTAATGAATGGAAATTTTTTGAAGAATAGCACCTTCAGGGACATAGTAATCAACGGTACCATGAATAAGAAACAGGCCAGGATGCTGATGGAGGCGTACCCCGAGCTGGAGGGCTTCGTGATGGCGAGGCGCGCGACTGGCGCGCGCTCGCCCGATTACGATGTTGAGTACGGCTTTCTGTACTACTGAGCAGTATGGCGGGCAGTCGCGGCGCAGGCGCACGCACACCAGTGCACAACATTTTTGTTGAGTTATCACTTATTGTTGGCACAGGCATATAAATAAAGGCGAGATTTATTTGTTCAACAATTTTGTTGAAATTATCCGAGCGTATTGTATTTAACTGCTAACGCGCTTGCAGCCATCTGCACCCGCCCCCTGCGACTCCCCGCGACGCCCCGTGACGCCCCGGGACCCGCCGCGACGCCTCGCGATCATTTCTCTTCTCACAAATGTTGATGTATGTAAATAAAATTTGTCCGACTTTCTTAAATTTTATCATCGCCATCGGAATCTGGCGCAGCCGTGCTAGCCGACACCAAGTACATCCCCTTGCTGGAACTCGGGAACTCCTCTTACAAAGAGCGAGGCTAATTATTGAACAGACTTAGACCGCCGCATTGTCTACGTGCTGAGCGGGGCCGCTTTCCACCGTCGCCTGCCAAGATGATCACACAGTACACGTTATCAGTTCAGCCGGTTTAGCTGGCTACGGCCAGACGACTGGCATCGTTATGCGCCCTCGCTGCTTCTACGTTTATAGATGATCTCCGAATCCTTGTGATGATGCGTGAGATGTGAGGCAGCGTTACCAGTAATTTAATTATGTGCGGCATCTCTACTCGCTCAGGAGCGTGCACAGAGGTTTCGGGTAGGGTATACACGGCGTACCTATAATTATAAATAGTACAAGTATCTGTGCTCATCTATACTTAAAAATAAACTGCCTATTTATTTTTAACATGTACCATAATGTCCGACATTTATCTTCATCTTTATTTGAAAATTATTTATTTAAGAAGGAGAACTCGTGTGAATTCTCCTTTCCTCACCAGAAATCATTGGTTTGTATCTCAGAAAAACTTCAAGTGCACACTAGTGCATCGACAGGTGAACAGTAGAAATTATTTTAAAATGTCCTATGAACGTAAAAAGTGCTTGTGTATACTTTATTGAGATGCTATACTATACTTATAGCTAAGACGTGACAGTGTTCTCATTTGAAATTGTCTTTAAATTTAAACTCTTCAATATATCTAGAAAGAACAAATACTATGAAGTGTGTTGGTTGTTTAAAAGTCATTGAATCTAGATTTTGTCTGCACTGTGGTCTGTGTGAAAAGTACTTTGACCTGAAATGTGGAAATGTGTCAGAGCAATGTTTTATGATTGGGCTTGGAAATGCTCGTCATGTAGATATAAACAGATTAAGCATCAAACTTCCGGCTCCATTTCTCACATGTTATCTAATGCAGTTAATGAGCGCCGCGGTGGCGCGGCTTTTAACTTTGGCTTGATAAATTCATCACCCGAGGCGGAATTCGTCCGTGTAGATCTTAAGAAACTCATTGCAGAGGTGCGCTTATTGAGAAAGAAAATGCGAGCTACGCGCGAGCAGCTGGAGTTGCTAAAGGGCTCCATCTCTTAAGTTATGGCGCGAGTGGATGTCTGCGAGAGCCGCATTGACGAGTTGTGCAATCGCATAGATTTACAAGAAAGTTGTGTTAAAGGTCAACGTCAAACATCGCCTCCTGATAGCTCCCTTTTAAATATCATAGAATGGCTGAAAGCTGATTTGAATTACCGCGACCAGGATCAGTTGCAAAATGATGTCGAGATATGTTGTGTTCCCGAGACAAATGAGGAAAATCTTTTACATACGGTAATGACATTAGGAGGTAAATTGGACGTGAATCTGTTGGAACAAGATATCGTAAGCGCCGTGAGCAGCAGTCAGCAAGTGAGAGTAGTCGCCAGACGTCACATTGTCTCTGTAAACAAAATCAACGTGCAACCGACGTGCAAAAATCAAGAGTGCAACCAATTTGTGAAAGTGTGGACATCTGAAAATCTCAAAGATTTCCTAGTGATAACTGGAATTTACTGTGGTAAAAATTTATAGTGCGTGGAAAGATTTTGTGCTTTGGTGTTATTAAAAGAGATAATAAAACAGACAAAACGTGAACTCGTAAAACAATAACCTTACTGACATTAAATATCAGGTGTAAGAACTTATTAAAATATTAAAGTCGAGTGCATCAAGAACACGTCGTTCAAACGTCGGTACTTCTAAAAAGAAAAACAACAAGTAAATGTACCGCCTTTGAATACAAAAATAGATCTGTTTGGCAACATTAAATCTAAATTTCACGCAATACATAATAAGACGAGTAGCCCAGCGGTGTAAGTCAATTGGTTGCTGAACGGAACGGTACCGTTATTAAATTGAACCAATAGACAAGTAAAAATAAAAATGAATTCATCTGACTACAATATCACCATTCGACGCACAAACAACATTCGATTGGACAATGATAGCTCTTTCATGTTAAATGGAGGATCTGATTCGGATGAAGACATTTTGTGTGACAGTGTTACTAGTTTGCCAGAGTTATCAAATAACAATGAAAAAATTAATTTGTTAAAACAAGAGGTTGAAACTTTAAAGAAGGAATTGCAAATTGCTTATAAAGAAGTTAACAATTTGTCATTGGAGAATAAAGATCTGAGAAAGCAAATAGAACAGTTGCTAAAGAAAAATGAAACAAAAAAAGCTTACACTTAATATATCATCGCCAACAACGATTTCTGCGAAGGAACAGAAGAAACAAGTGAATAAAACTACTCCACTAAATCGCAACCTGTTGTTAAGTGCACATAGTGTTACCTCCCCCTCAGACGTTTTTTTTTTAAATATAAATAGACCCTTAAAACCTATTTAGGATCTCATATAATCTTATTTGACGCGACCAGGATGATGCATACTATTCTTTTTAGTATTATTGATGTTTATGTTTTGGCCATTAATTAATTATTATCATTTGTGATCGTCTCGATTAGGAGCTTGTTCTACGTTGTGTTTATAGTAATATTCAGTTCTTTTAGGTTTATATAGAAGGGTGAATATTTGTTAAGATAGTCTGATGCCGTTCGTGTGGTATATTTTATTATTTATAATCCGTTCACGGTTGTAAAGGGCTCCTCACCTTGTTACGGGTTTACAATATTTATTAATTCTTAAAACCCCGACACAAGTGTTAAAGTTCGTATCCTCACATTTAAAAAAAAAATGAAAATGTGGGGATGGCATACGGCTCCAGTAAACAGACCCCGCCGTATGCGGTGAGCGCCAACCAAATATTGCGACCCCCTCCCCACCCGAAACAGGGAAAGTTTAATTGGCCTCGGACCGCAGTCCACAGCAAGGTTTACTGGCGAACCAGTAAAGAGCACTCGGCTCATTGTTGGTGCGTAAGCACAAACTGTGATCAAATTGCGCATGACAATGTGAGTAGGCATCTCACGAGATACAACCGTAACCAGATATACAGTGTATAGTTAGCGCACATTCCAGAGATTAGTCCTTGTACAAGTCACCACCTTCACCAGTTAGGTGCACTTGCAGACGCATTGTAAAGTGTTGGGATTGACATCACCACTAACTACATAGTCAGCGCGGATCGCAATCTGCGGAGTGCATTCGTGAGCTCACAGCTCACCTCACACGATGGTAAAGCGATTACATCGCAGCCTTGAGAGATCGTACTCCCACTAGCAATCACTATACATGAAGTAAATGCATATCTCCGCCAACCACTGTAGTGGATATAGCCAAGAAATATCAATTTTATTATGAACCATCAGGCGTAATCTTTGTCGTTAAGTAAAATGTTGTTTTGATCAAGTTTGTCTCGCCCACCGACAACTTGCCATATATCTTAAAACATGCGGAGCTATTGAGGCCTTCATTTGCAAAATTCATAAAATAGGGAAGGCAGACAGTTTGCAGCTCCGTCATCAAGGGACCCGACTTGGAAAAATCTAATAAGATAGAGTGTCAAACCATAATGCGAAGCGCAACTTCCAAAGGCGACATTTAACCAAGTGATCGAAGAAGACGTCGTATCACTGAACTGCTATAGACATGCAATCGACTATCATCGGTGCACATCATAACGAAAGGCGCACAAGACATCACATCAGACATCAATATCTTGCAAAAGTCCTCAACCAACCGAATCCGTAAGACGCATCAGTTCAGTAACGGTGCAAACGTTACGCTACGACAAGACGCAATATCAATATTTGATAAGCATCGAGGCAGCAGCTTGCATCCGCTTCCGCCACCTCATAATGCATCAACACAATTCGAGTCAACTTTGGAACAATCAAATGTTAATAAACACGACGTGTCATAGCGGCAAGCCACTAAGACGCCGAGCACCCATGTATCATATAGAGCGGAAGCCCTAAGACATTGTTCTGAGTATTTCGATATCACCGAAGTGCCATCTAACACTCTTCCCGAACCGGAGTATAATCAAGTAGTTACTTCAGTATCCACCAACTACACCCGGCTGGTATCTCACCTTTACCAACTTGTTGTTGTATGTTAAATTTGACATGCACCATTTTACGCGGTTTCGCACCCGTGTACTTTATAAATTTCATTTTTAAAGACCTTAACACTATTACTTTATCATATTGTATCATAATCTATTATTAATTGCATTTTCATATATTTCCGGGATTCGAACCTATATATCTTTTATAAGTCATCACTAGAGACTTTCACACTGTTATACTTTCATAATTTTTCACCATACAATCACATTTGTATTTTTATATTTATTAGGATTTCAATCGGTATACTATACAGTACACCGTCTTTATACATCTTTCAGTACGTATTGGAGGTCAGTAATAATCTCCAATCAATATTTCAATCAATTTGCACGAAGCAAATTTTTAGATTCGACACGTATGTAGTACATGTCTGGAGTCCGGAGCCCAGAGCCCATGTGTACGTAGGAGCGCGAGTATGCGTCTCCGCCGCTCATACATCCGGTCGATACACGAACAGTTCCTTATTACGTCCTTAGGGCGTCTCGCGAACACCCAACTGTTGGCCTTTAACTTTGTCACTTATTATAATGGATCTTTTTTCAAATTTAAGTTCTTTATATATTTTGGTATTTTAGACATAGAATAAAGTTTATTTTAAATATTTTTATATATTTTTGTTTACTTTTATATTTAATTTTTTATAGAATCATTAATTTATTTTTATAAATTAATGTATTTCATTACAATAGGATTACGTCCCCTACAAGCCAATTAAAACTCCAGGCATGAAAATTAACAATAAATTACTCCGAAATAAGATGGCCGTCTTAAGCAGTAGTAGAAAAGTCAATTTGCTTGGCACTCTACGAAAATTTTATAGCGAATATAAGTTATGCCATTACAATTTCCCTGGAGGGGGAGTGCGGCAACTTTTAAATAACCTGGAAGGAAAACTGCTTGACTTCACTTTGAACTGAAATGATTCTGTATATTAAAACAGAATGTGAAAAGATCAAACCCACATATATTATACTCTGTGTACCTGCAAGTGTTTGTGGTGCGCCGGTATTTAATTGTAGAGTCGAATTATTCAACAGCTTGCTAAATTTGGACAATTGTACAAATAGTTATGCTTATTATTTTGTTACAAATATTAAAGTATTACTGAGCACTTCATTATGCAAGAACTTGAAAATCTTCTGACAATACCCAACTTTACTCTGGCTGCGTGCTTCTCCTGCGACTAATGGTGGAGTGGAGCCTGTATCCTGGTTGGACTTCAACATGAGTTCCGTGAGCTTTTATTAGCTAAGACCTTTGCTGTTAAATAAGCTATCGAATGCTACGCTTAATAATACAATATCGTGTCATAATAATTTCTCTGTATAGAACTGCACAATCAAACATAAACTTGTTCCTTGAAAGACTTGATTTATTACTGGGCAAAGTTTGTGATAACTCCAATAAGAAAATAATTCTATGCGGTGAATTTAACATAACATATTGAGTGAAAACAGTAATACTAGATTTTTTGAAAATTTACTACTAAGTCATAATTTACAAATAGAGATTAGGATACTAACAAGAGTAAGTAGTAACACGTGTATTGATAATTTTGCTCATAAAGTTAAAAGATGTAAGGGAGTAGTCTTTGATTTTGGACTTTCCAACCACACAGCGCAGTTACTTAAATATCCGGTCAAAACAACTTGTACGCTTAAATATTGGTATATCAGGAAACGCGACTACAGCTCTGAGAATCTAACTTGCTTCAAGAGATGTATAGAGAGTTTATCGTTCTCTGAGGTGTTAACCTGCAGAGATCCTAATGTAGTGTACGATTCGTTCTTGGATATTTTCTGTTGTTTTTACAATTATTGCTTCCCATTCAAATTAATCAAATCAAAATTAAAGGTGATTTGACTAAACTTGACTTGGATATCCAAAGGTATCAAAATTTGTAGCTAAAAAAGGCGAGAGCTACTTTGGGAATACATCTTGTCACTCGGCATAAATACGAAAACAAAGTTCAAAGACTATAGTGCTAAATATAAAAAGATTATAAATCTTACTCAACGGGCCCAGAATAATAATTTTATATACACTTCGGATAACAAATCTAAAGCAACGTGGCAAATAATCAACAAAACAAATAAAAAAAAACCTAAAATATCCATAAAAATTTTAAAAAAAGGGAACCTTGTTATTACTAATCTATCAGAAATGACAAACGAATTTAATGGACATTTCATAGATCATGTTCACAACAGTCGCATAGGTACTTTCTTGAACATGTCAAATAGTTGCCCTCAGTCATGATTTATGGCTCCTACCATTCCTTCAGATATAGTTAAAATTATAAAATCTTTAAGAAACAAAGCCAGCGTTGGCTACGATGGTATAAACACAAAGGTAATGAAACTTGTTGCAGAAGAAATCTCTTCCTCTCTTAGCTACATTATAAACTTAAGTATCTCATTAGGTAAATATCCAAATAAGGTAAAGCTTGTCGTTATTAAATCAGTTAATAAAAAAGGTGACAAGACCGATTTAAATAATTATAGGCCTTTTGCTTTTGTCTCTGTAATGTTCAGTCTTTGAAAAGGTAATATATGGACCGTTTATTTTGAAAGTGGTGTAAGTCCATTTTTGAGAAAAATTAGCTCTCACGTAATTCAAGCTTAATTTAATGTAAATTTTTTATATATAACTAGTCCGTGTTTAATTTCTCAAAGAAATCCTATATTTTGTACAACTTAAAATCGGTCGGTAAATGAAATTGCATAATCATCGATTATGAAAGTGGTGTAAGTCCAATTGACAGAGGTAGGTGGCATAGCAGATGGATGCCGATTATTGTTTTGTTATTTTTCATTAAATGAAAAATAACAAAACGCACATTACAAACGAAATATGTACGTCTTAAACGAGGGTTTTCACAATTTACATAATAATAAAGTTAATATGTACGTGTGGGACGAAACCATTGCTTTTAGGGGATCGCAAGAGGTGGCTTCATGCTGTTTGAAGCATTTAGAAAATGTAACGACCCAAAGCCATGTTATTGCTTACAGTGACATGTGTACTGGGCAAAATCGAAATTTACAAATGGCATTGATGTGGTTGAAGGTTGTCCAGTCGGAAAACAGCATTGAGATAATTGACCACAAATATTTACTCTCGGGGCATTCATACCCTCCGAACGATGCAAATTTTGGCATCATAGAAATGGCATTGAGAAAAATGAATTTTGTGTACACACCACAAGATTACTATAATGTAATAGCGCAATGTAGAAAACAGGATAAATTCATTTTATATGAAATGAAACGGGAGAATTTCATTTCAACAAAAAATCTTCAAAATGCAATTAAAAAACAGATAAAAAAAATACTAATGGGGAACAGGTCAATTGGTTGCAAATATGTTGGTTGAGGTTCCTCAAAATTGCACCATATACCATTTTTTATAAAACAACGATGACGGACGCAGAATTTAAAATTATCAATTTATTACCTCTACGTCTTGGAAGACCGTTAACATTTGAAAAAAATCACCCTGGAACCTTTGTACCAAAATGTCAGACCTATTACGTACCAAAAATATAAAGACATGAAGCAGCTACTACCCTATATACCTCCGGTGCATCATGCATATTTTGAAACACTACCACATGCAGAGAATAAGTAAATTCTTGTAATCAGTATCATGTAATGATAATGTAATTGCCGTCTAAAATAAAATTTTATGTGTTATTATGCGTATTTGTAAACAAAATTATATTAAAATGAAGTATATTTCAAGCGATATTTGATTTGATTGAAAATTGAAATTAAACGATTTTTACTATTGTCTAATTTTGAAAGTGGTGTAAAACCATTTACAGCACATAAATATGTGTTATCGTAGTTTAATTAGCCAAAAACAAATTTATATAAACAAATTAAATATTGATAAAACAATATAAACAATGCCAGACGTCATATGATTTGCTTGTATTTTTAAATCAACAAATACAGTAACCTTTAATTTTCTTGAAACAAAAGAAAATGGACTTACACCACTTTCAAAATAAACGGTCCATATGATACTATATACACTTATCTTGAAAAATATAGCCCTTTTTGTTACCGAACAAAAACGTTTTCGTAAAAAAAATACAATGAATATGGCCATATTGGATTTAAAAAAACCACTCATTATTAATACAGATAAGACAAGAGGTACTGTGCAATTTTCATAGATTTGACAAAGGCCTTCGATTACGCCGATCACTCGTTGCTCTTGTTTAAACTGAACTCATACGATATACGCGGGAATGTTCTTTCACTTCTTGAATCCTATTTAAGTGATAGAGAGCAATACACAGAACATCTAAATATGTTGTTATTTTTATTATACATCAATGATCTGCCTAAACATATAAAGTATCCAATGGTCCTATTTGCTGACGACAGTACTGTCATTGTGGAATGTAATGATATAAATGAATATGAACATGAAATTAATGATACTTTGCATTCTGTAATCGACTGGCTTAATAAGAATTATTTGGTAATCAATACAGCAAAAACAAAAATTATGCATTTATACCAACGTAAAATATCACTAGCAATTAAATGTATCTATCAGGGAATGAACTGATAGTGTTAATTCCCTTAAATTCTTAGGTGTTACTCTTGATAGCAATCTGTCCTAAAAATTCACGTAGAGGAAGTGTCAAAAAAGTGAATAGTTTTCCTATACACTCCACAAATTGACCAAGCAAGTCAATATGCAAGCGGCAATGACTGCATATCATGCCTTTGTGGTTTCAACCTTGCGCTATGCTTTTATCTTTTGGGGCAACTCAGTCCATAAAGACATAGCTTTTAAAGCCCCAAAGCAATGCATTAGAGCGATGTGTAGTCTGAGATACACTGAAAGTTGTGTTCCTTACTTTAAGAAACTAAAATTACTGACTTTGCTCTGTATGTTCATTATGGAGATTGCCGTATTTATACATAATAATTCTATGTTGTTTGAGCGCGAAACTCACATAAAACATGTAAACTTACGCAATAATAACCAACGGCGCAGTTTACTCGAGGACGGCGACCGTGCATAAAAGTATACTATGTTTAGCTAATAAAATATATAACAAAATGCTGCATGGTTTAAAAAATAATAAAACCGATTTGTTCAAAAGGAAGTTAATGGATTTTTTGATAAATAAATGTTATTACTCACTTGCACAATTTATAGATGACAAATTGAAATAGATTTTTTATTATTGATTAGTATCGTTTTATCTAATTTTGTTGACATTGAATTTATTTTAATTATTATTTTACCTTTTACAAATTATTAACTTACTTATATTAGCTGTAAGGTATAAGATATACAATGACATAGATTTTATTGTGCTACTGATTTTATAATTATGTTTTACTTAAAAGCTTTAAATTGTAGCTTTTGATTAATTTATACGCCAATTCGTGAAACATAGTGTTATGAAAATGTATTATTTGTTCCATCACTAATGTATCTACCTATGTTTACAAATAAAATCATTTTGACTTTTGATTTTTGGCCGTGAGGGTACCGCCGAGGGCAGGAGCCAGACAGCTCGCTCTGCTGTGGTGAGATTGACACACCGCTCGATAAAGGGAAAATTACTTCAAGCGGCGCGAGTAAGACGCGGGGCTACTACGTAAGGTCCAGAACTGCCAGGACCGCATCAGCGTTTTTACATCAACGAGAGGCTGATGAGGGCCAAGGGACACATACGAGTATTTCGTCAAGCGAGATTAATTGGACCACGCTTAAAGTGGCTTTTTTTTTGGTCAACAGAAAGCAGAATATACGCACGACAACGTAATGAAGCTAGTTTACCCTCGCCTGAGGATTTCTACTGAAGCAGACCTCGGGGGTGTTTTTGGTGAAAATTATGTTCAAGGGAGGGTGGTGGCGCTAAATTATATTATTCTCCTGTATGGGTATGGTTTTATTTTATTAATTTCGTTTATTTTCTTCTTAACATTGAAGGTATACATAAATCTGTACATTGTCAATTTGCCTTACAATTTGTTATAATTATATAATAATTTACTTACGTTGGCTCTATTATAATATTTTTTTAAATGATATTAGTATATCTTCTTACTTATTGCTCCAAATGCCTAAACCTAAACGTATATAATGAGATGTTGTTTCACAAATGTAATGTTTTGTTAATGTTCAAAATAAATAATTTAAGTCATTTGACCAGGCGCGCCTGGTTGTATATTTTGGATTTCTCACCAGCATAGGTAATATTTACGTTTCTTATTAATCTTATTCTTATGACAAATTTCTTTTGCCCTTGTGTGCTGGCTAAGGGTGTAAGGTTAGTTACAATACCACGCAATAAATATGCAGTGGATTACATTGTTGCCGCACGGTGGAGTTTTTGTCATTTACATAATGTTTCGATTTGTGGAATAATTAATTGTTTTCGTTATAGTTTGCATGATTTTTTTTCAGTTTTTAAATGTTATGTTATGTGTTCCTTAGGACATTCCAATAATGGCGCAGTGTTTCCAGTCTATTTTTGTTACATATTATGTTATTGACGGTCTAGGTTAGAAAAAGTTCCAGGTTGGTTTATTGAACGCGGGTCATTGGGTACTAGGCATGATGAATTTATTGCAGCCATGGGGAACCACAACGTTGATGTTATGGCTATTAATGAAACATGGCTTTAAGAGGGTCAAAGTGAACTAGAGCGTATTCTTTCAGTGCCGGGTTACAGATTTACGCACGTACCGCGTCCACCTGGATGGCGGACTTGTCGTGGTGGGATAGGCCGTTATATTAAAAAAGGTATAAGAGTGCGGCTACTATCCCCGTCACTCCACCTGTTAAACAAATGTGGCTTTCATTTAACGTTAGTGGTATCAAATTAGAGTGTGGATACTTTTTTCAATGCATTAACTAGCCTACCAGAGCTCAATCAGCATGCATTTATTACAGGTCTCCTTAATATAAAGTAGGATAAACCGTTACCTAAACGAGTCTACTGCAGACCACTGAAAGATATTACTATAAAAATATTTTCCTTCAAACGACGACACGAAAAACCATCTCTTTTATCTTATTTAAAACGCACATCAACAGCAACGGGCCTCGCAGTTACAGTCTTTTGTAATTTACTGTAAATCAACTAATTAGATCATTAGAGTCGCGTGCGCGCGACGCAGCGCAACGACTCGGCTCAAAGCTTATGCGTTGTTCGGCGCAGGCGTAGACGGGAGGAGCGCGCAGGGACATTTGTTTAAGAGAAATGCATTTACGGTACATTTACTTGTAATTGTTGTCATTGTGTAATTTAATTATCATTTATGTAAGTTCATGAGGCTAGGGCACGCAGTGCTTATGTGCCTGTATGGAGCCCCTACGCACGCCAAGCCCGTCCCCGCTCCGCCGCTCGGATTTCTCGTCAGAAAAGGGTGCGCGTGGCGAGGAGTCGGTTGCTCCTCCGCCATTTTATTCATGCAACCACGTTATTCTGACGGCGGCGAATCGCGCGACGAGCGGACCGTTTTATTAAATTAGTCATTAGTGTAATCCTGTTTGCGAGCCGCGCCGAGCCCCCCACGCACACATTACTGTGTTCCGGTTCGAGGAGCGCCGCAGCTAGTGGCGTTACTCCCGTAGCGAGACTTAACATGCATTGTCACATAGCAACCAGCAAATTGTGGTGCAGGGTATACCATGCTAACGGGGGCCAGATTGATATGAGCTGCTCTATCACTAATCATTAGGTGAATGTGTTGCTCGTCGCATCGTTTAGTAAAATTTTTTACTAAACGATGTGACGAGCGACGACTACGAATTTATATTTAACTGTTATATTTGCGCGCCAGCTACTTTCTTCTTTGGAGATTATTACGAATACATGACCCGAGCACACGTCGAGCGCACAACGAGCACATATTGAGTGCACAACGAGCATATATCGAGAGGACAACGAGCACACATCAAGCGCACAACGAGCACACATCGAGTGTACAACGTGCGCATATCGAGCGTAACGAGCGCATATCGGGCTCACAACTAGCACACATCCAGGGTACAACGAGCGCATATCGAGCGCAACGAGCACATGTCGAGCTCACAATTAGCACAAATCAAGCGCACAACGAGCATACATCGAGCACAGAACGAGCGAATTGAGACGACGTCCGTTCCATCAATGTAGATCAGAGCTGGCCGCTGTATGCTGCCGGAAACCGGATGTGCAATGACACGTGTAATTGTGTTTGTTAAAAGCATTTTAAACAATATAAACACAGCCGCGAGAGAGCGCTTTGCCTGGAGCGGGGCCCGCCGCATACGCACACATGCCCGGGGGTGGCATGCGACGCGCTGGTTAAGGAAAGCTCAAGAGTACGCTTAAGTTGAAACGATTGTTGGTCTCTATAGATTTACGGAGAAGCAAGGGCGCGTGGGGTGGCGCGGGGCGGGTTGGAAATTGCCGCGGCTAGTGGTGTGAAAACGCGCCGCTCACGTAACGCGTTGTAGACACCGCGTCGATGCAAGTTACGTACTTGCATCGACACGGCCCAATACCGCGTGGCTATAGATGTTCGCGTAGCGGTTCCGTAGCTGCCGCGTAGCGGCGCGGAACCGCCTCTACACCGCAACCACCCCATAGTTGTCTAATTTAAAACAATTATATTTTAAATATATCTTAGAAGGCTTGGACGGTGGCGCGGGGCGAGCAGAATTTCAAATTCAAATTTATAAATTCAATTAGCTGCTACATTCGAGTTTTGAAAACAGACATTCATTTGTTTTTTCCTCATTATATTTTTTTTGGCTCGCTTTTTACCGCACAATGGAAAAGATGAAATATGGGTATATTTACGAATACGAGTTCTACCGTGGCACCAGTACTAGTGCTGCAGAAACAGCTCGAAGAATTAATGATTGAATGAGCACACGTTAATCGCAGACGCGGTTATGTCGTGAACTGAAGCGGTGGCGGAAAATGATGACGCGTAATGTTTTGTACGACACCGTACATGCTCCCGCCACCGAAAAGAGATGCTGTATGAATTTATTTTAAATATAATATAAAGTATAACATTATTAATAAGAAATAACACAAAATTATTGTCTCTAAACCCAGACGTGATCTAAAAATAGGCGACGAAGCCTTATTAACAAATCGGGCACTATTATTTTTATAGTGTACACCCACAACACTACTACTAACATTGCCACTGACACTGCCACTACCACTAACATTGCCACTGACACTGCCACTACCGCTAGCACATTCACTGACGTGACGACACGGCGCCGCTACACATACACCGCTCCAGCAGCGACGACTACTCCTGCGACCAAGTAGATAGCGGCGTAGTGGTGTACATCATGGTAGGATATTCGGTCTGTTAAAACGTCTTTTTTTTTGTTCGATTTTCATCTGCTCAATTTGCGCTTTAATTGTTTCTAAGTCAGAGTGTTCTTCTATGCTTGTGTTGTCATACTCCCTTTCATAAATTGGAGGTGGAATATCTATTACGTGATTAATGGGTGCAATTTCCTGAACGTACACATCAGGTTTTGACCGCAGCGCAGTTGATAGCTGTCGGTGTGAATATATTGTAAAACTATCGCTCTTCAAAATACATCCTTGACTAAGACTGATGATGCCTGTTTTACTGGTCTTTTGTGCGGATATTTGATCATCACATATGATGCGCAATGAGCATTCATTGTAGCAGAAGTACAAATAGGTATTTGGGGTCTCTAGTTTTGTCCACGTGTTTTTACAGGGTGCGGTTTCCCTTAGTTGCCATGCGCTGGCTATAAGTAAAGATTGGCATCGGAATTTAGGTGGTAAACTGGACCTTGGTCGTAGCTCAGGTATGTGGGTTTGAATTTAAACAAAATTTTATCTCTGGCGACGGTAGGTATGTATCTTTATATAGATTTATTGCTAGAGTATCAGAGACTGGGGTTATACTGATAGCATTGTTTCCAACTTGCAGTGGAACGGGAATTACTTTGTAAATCTCAAATTATTCTCTGCCGATGAGCGGAATTTTTACCTCGAATATAAGGTAAGATTTCGTCATTCTTGCTCTAACTCGTAAAAGGTTATAAATGAGTTGTAAATCGGTTTGAATATTATTTAAAGGTAGAGAGACATCTCTCGGTAGCTGACCGGAGATTATGCTAAGTTGTTCCTGAAGATGCCCTGGTGTCAACGAGTGGACATTAAACCTTCCATTGTATACATTTGTTATGATGTCAAGTAACGATTCTTGTATATCACTGAGTTTTGATAATAAATTGTTAGTTATTATAGTTGACAGAATAAAGTCATTCACAGTCTCTATTTTCTGTAACTCTGACGTCACTGTATTGATTGCTGTTTCTAAATTGTTAACACGTTGATTAATAATTTTGTGTTTCTTGATCATAGAGTCTTCCAACTGCTTAAGAAGATTGTACTCCGCTTCGATAACTGATGTTTGATTACTCCATAAAAGAGCCAAATGTTTCTGATTACTGTTTAAAAGTTCTATATCGCGCTTATATTTTTCGGCGAATTCATCGTCTAATACCTCGAATAATGAATGTGCGATGTAACCTACACCATTGATAAGACCTCGTCTGTCACGGTGTCTGTTATACGGTGAGAAATCCTGATTAAGGAGCATGCGGTCATAATATTGTAATTCTGACGTACCTAGTTTTAATTGAGACAATATAACGTTGCAGTGCACGTGTATGATATCAACTGTATTTTCGCAAGAATTAAAAAGTGTTTTTGAGTACTTTTCAAGAGCCCTCCGTCCTTCCCAATAGGGTGTCATGTCGTAGTATACTATGACCTTCCAATCATCTCGAATGATAGGCATGTTCACAACCTTATCAAAGTAGAGTCCCCTAGTGTCGTTTAATTTTGTTATGTTATAGGATCCATAGGCCGACGACAATAAGTTTAGAATGAAGAATATTGATAACAGCAATGATACGAAATTCGATTTTGGTTCGCTTGAGTTTATCTGATGGTGTCGTGTTTCAGATTTTATGATTTCGTCCTCGTGTTAGTTCACCGGTAGCACAGATAGTTTAATTATCGGTCGTTTAAGGGTGCCGCTTTTCGTTTTCAGACTGACTACGCGGACGTGCCCATCAGCCCCAGGGTGCAGCTCGACAATACGGCCAAGTGCCCATCTACCGGGCGACAGGTTGTCCTCGTGAATCACAACGATATCGCCTAATTTAAAGTTAGGTTTAACCCTTTGCCATTTACTTCTGGCTGAGAGTTGTACAAGGTATTCAGTTCTCCACCTTCGTCAAATATCGCTAAATAGTTTTTGCGTCAACTGTCATCGTGTTCTTTCATCTCTTTCAGTTTCATAAATGGTAAGATTGGGTCCACTGGCCAAGAAATAGGAAGGCGTTAAATGATTTATGTCGTCTAGGTCTTCGGATAGGGCACACAGTGGTCGCAAATTAAGACATGCCTCAAGCTGTGATAGTTGAGTGTAAAATTCCTCGTACGTAAGCTTTTGGTCACCGACTACTCTGCGTAGGTGATGTTTGAGGCTTTTGACTGCACTTTCCCATAGACCCCCGGCACTGAGCCATGCCGGTGCATTAAAATGCCAATTGATTCTCATCTCATTTATTTCCGTGAAGAAGCTGTCGGTGAATATTGATTGTAAGTCTATGTACTCTTCAGATAAAATCCTCTGTGCTTTAACAAAATTATTACTGTTATCACTGTATATGTGACGTGGGGTTACTCTTTTTGCTGCCAGTCTACGAAGCGCTGCTAAGAAGGTTGATGAAGACAGGTCTGACACCAGCTCCAGATAAATTGCTTTCGTGACCATACATACAAAAACTGCAACGTAGCCTTTCGATGTTTTTACGCCTCGGCCCTTGCTTAATTTTACATCAATGTGACCCGTGTAGTCAACACCTGTATGCTGAAATGGTCGTGTGGGTTCGTCCTTGATTCGGGCAGACTACCCATTAATTGTTAGTGCTTGCTCGGGTTATGTCTTCTGCATAGGACGCACTGTCGCAAACGTCCCCTAACTGTTCTATTTCCTGACAAAATCCAGAACTGTTGTCCAAGCCATGAGTGTGTAAGCCGTGCTCCTCCATGGAATATAGTCTTATGTGCGTAATCTATAAACAAATTTGTTACAACATGTTTTTGCGGTATAATTTTAGGATGTTTCATGCCGTAATCGATATTACTTAACTTTAGTCTTCCTCCGACTCTTAATAACCCGTCATTGTCTAAAAACGGATTTAGACACAACAAACGACTACTTGAATGTACTGATCCATGTTTTTTAATATGATAAATATCTTCTGAAAAGTCACATCCCTGGACATATTTAATTATTCTGTTTTGTGCTGTTTCTAATTCGTTTAAAGTTAAATAAGAATGTTTATGCTGACTACGCAACGCGAATCGCATTACCCATGCCAGTATGCGCACGCGCGTGAGTCGTGTAAAACTGCTATACCTACTTGTTAACAATGCTATAATATTATTATTTTTAATCGTACTGTCAGCCTGAACAATATTAGATTGAACCTTTTTAACTTCTAAATTTGTAGTAGGTATAGAGAACTGATTATAGTTTTGACTGTCAAAGGATTTTAGCCATAAAAGCCCATTCCACCAGAGCTCATGATGTTGTAACTGCTCCACGCACATGCCACGGCTAGCGCAATCAGCTGGATTCTCTTTAGTCTTAACATGACGCCAAGTGTGTGGCGGCATAACTTCTGTGGTTTTCTTTACCCCGTTTACCACGAAAGGCTTCCAACAATTAGGCTCACCATAAAGCCAGCCAAGTACTGCCGTTGAATCACACCAACCATAAACTTCAACTTTATATGCTGGGGCAGACTCTTCACCATTTTTTGCATTAATTTCGACAACAAATGCGCACCACACAACTCTAATCTTGGCAAGGAAACTTCTTGTGAAGAAGATTTAGGCTTAGTAGGTGGTACAAGCTTAGTCTTGGCTGCTAGAAGAACAACAGATGATGTATTCTGCTTCTGCACTCGCGTGTATATGACACAACTGTATGCTTTATTTGAAGCGTCACAAAAACCATGTAGCCGTATGGTCTCGTTTTCAGCACATTGTAACCACCTAGGTATCTTTATTTTGTCTATGTTTTCGATATCTAACCTCAATTTATTCCAAGTTGTGTTTAAGTTATCAGGAATGGTGTCATCCATTTGAGATGGATTACCCAAACGTCTCGAAATAATAACTTTAATTGGACTACAGCTGGAGCTAACCAACCTAGCGGGTCAAATACTTTCGAAATCTCACCTAGGAGAACCCGTTTCGTAGGATTGCTGTCGAATTGTTTTGACATCCTGCATTGAAATGTGAATACATCATCCTTCGGATTCCAAATTAATCCTAATGTTTTCGTGGATTCTTTGTGCTTAAAAATGAAACCATCCTCTTGGTTTACGTTAACATTGTTTATGAATACTGGGTTATTCGATGTCCATTTGCGTAAACGGAACCCTGCTAATTGGAGAAGTTTGATAAGATCGGACTGTAATTGTTTTGTAGACTGTATACTATAATCCCCGGTAAGAAGATCATCCATGTAAAATTGTCCCTCTTCGACTTTCGCTGCCTTAGGGAACGTGTGACCTTCGTCGGTGGCTAACTGTTTGAGAGCTGCCATGGCAAGAAAGGGTGCGGCTTTGGTACCATAAGTAACAGTCGCTAACTCATATTCTTTCAAAGTTTGATTTTCTGTCTCACGCCATATAATTTTGTGATATTTTCGATCATCGTTATGAATTAAAACCTGTCTAAACATTTTTTCAATATCGGCCGTAATCGCATATTTGTACTGTCTCCACCTTGTTACAAGTAACATAAGGTCTTGTTGCAAGTTAGGTTCCCGGTACATAGCATCATTTAAACTTAAGCCATTTGAAGTAGGCTGCGAAGCATTGAACACAACACGCAGCGCGGTTGTTGTCGAGTCAGCCCGCTGTACACAATGGTGCGGCATGTAGTAACCGGGTGTTTCATTATTTAATGTTAAGTGCATATGATTTAAATTGATGTATTCCGAATGGAATGATTTATAATCTAGGGCCAGTTTTTCTTGTTTTTTAAACTTCTTGTCAATTTGATAAAACTGAGCTACTGCTTTCTGCCTTGACTCTCCAATCTTTTTATCTACATCGGGATGTAACGGAAGGCGTACCACATATCGACCGTCTGAGTTACGCCTGGTAGTGGTTTTGAAAAAACTCATATGTAATAAATAACTCATGCGCTATGGGAGCAGAGTCAGAACTGATGATACCACTCATAATGATTGACGGGTAGACGTCAGCCCCTAGTAACAAGTCCACGGAACGGCTGCGATAAACTTCCGGATCTGCTAGTTGTATGTTTTCAATGTTGGGCCAGTTAGCTTTACCAAAACTCTGATTAGGTAAGTTATTAACAGCGCAGTTCATAATAAAAAACATCCACATTTAGAAAAAAATCATTATTAACTGATTTAATAAAATATTCATAACTCCCTTGCAATTGGTTTCTGTGGCTCCTACACCGACTATAACACCCTTGCAACTCTTCCTACGCAACCTTAGAATTTGAGCAGCGTTCTCCGTGATTAGCGAAGTTTGAGAGCCTTGATCGAGTAACGCACGATTGGTGCCATCTGCTGACTGAACTTTGACTAAGGCTGTGGCCAACAATACCTCTTGTGTATCGTGTTGTAAAACGCTCAAGCTGTTTTTAGACTGCATTGGGACCTTGCTTGAGTTAGTATTTGTGACGTTATTGGATGACTTTTTGCCAAAAACTTCATGAAGAATAGTGTTATGAGGTTCATTGCAAACGTCTTTATAAACATTCCTTACCGTCATGTTTATAAAGACAAATTTTGCATAACGCGTGTTTCAATACAGTCTAACGCTTCGCATCGGGCGGTAATTCGAGAAAAGTTGGGCAATTAAATATTCCATGATCCCTTGCGCATACCGGGCATTTTTGTAAAGTGTAACGATAAGTTTTATGGAATTATAAAGTTTATTAGGAATATTCTGATACCCATATGCCGATTTAAAATAATGCAGTTTTTTAGGATATGAGCAAGACTGTATTTCTCGGTTTTGTTGCAACTGTTGCTGGTGCTGTTGAGGATAGTGGTTCTTACCACCTTCCACTTTCCTTTTTGATGACTCCAGGGCTGTAAACTTAGCTTCTAAAATTTCTAAAAAATCTTTTAGCGATGGTAAAGCTCGAGGCTCCTTTAAGGATTCTATATATTCTTTGTGTGTGTCCGTATCCAATTTTTGGGCTACTAAATATACAATTAACGGATCCCAGTTAGTCGTATCAACCCCTAAGTTTTTTATAGCATGTAAACATTCGTTTGTTGTGTCATGAATTCTTTTTATACTCCCAGCTAACTACTCAGTTGCAGACTCCTGCATGCTTGTTAAGGATGTTAAAATGTTCATATGCGAGTTAAAAATAAGTTTAATGTCATTGTATCTGTGCTTTAGAAGATTCCAGGGTACTTGATAATATTCTGCGGTAAGGTGTAAATGTTGTATTAGTTTTTCAGGCTAGTTACGAAGTTTGCTTTTTAAGTATTGCACATTTTTTGTGTATTACCTAGAGATCTATTCTGATGAATGGTTTCTACAAATAACTCTTTAAAGGATATCCAGCTTTGGAAACTGCCATTAAAGATAGGGACGTCTACTTGAGGGGTTACTCTCTCCTGATGACATTCAGACCACATTTTACTATTTACTTCTTTTTTAAGACAGTTAAATTGATCTTCGTACTTGCTGAACTGGTTTTCGTAATGTCTATCTTCTCCATCCATCTCACTCTCTATCTCCCAATGTAGAGAATCTATAACCGACCACCTATTCTGTATTGACTTTAAAGCATCATCAAACTCCCACTTTTCAGAAAGAGTATTGATATCCATGCTCCCCACTGTTCTGTCAAACGCTTTAAAGTTGACGAACTGCTTACGTCTCATTTCAGCTAGTTTACTCATGGCACCAAAAGATTTTACCACTTTCTCTTCAGAAGTATGTTTAGCGCTTGTTCTTAGTTCAATACTATTATGCAAAGAAGAAGAAAAGAAAATAAACAAATGGGCAGATCTTATTTTCTTTTTTTTTTGATGCACTTACTACTGCGCTTACTACACCTTACTACTTCTGTTATTGACTGCTTCTTGCTACTGATAACTGTTTACCGATTACGGGCACTGATCTTCACGCGGGCCTCGCACGTGGCAAAGCGATAGGCACACGCGAAGTCCTTTGTATCCGGCTCGAAGGACCAAATTGATGTCTAGTTTACACTACGCACCACGTAGATTTGAAATGATAGACTGATTCTGATATTTACTTAAATTTAATGATTGAATGAGCACACGTTAATCGCGACGCGGTTATGTCGTGAACTGAAGCGGTGGCGGAAAATGATGACGCGTAATGTTTTGTACGACACCGTACATACTGACCATGAAGAGGTTACTTCTATAATTATGAATTTAAAATCTGAAAGTGCCCCGGGATGGGACAATATACCTACAAAGTTTCTGAAGCTAGCGAAAAATCTGATTGTCCTAATAATTTGCTACCTAGCCAATCTCTGTTTTTCGTAAGGTCTTCCCTACTTTATCAAAACAATCAATCGTGACTCCTGTACATAAGACCGAGGATACTAGTGAAGTTAATAATTATAGACCTATATCAGTGTTGCCTGCTATTTCTAAAATACTCGAAAAACTTATTAACTTATAAACTTATACAGTATATTAATCAATATGGCATTTTATCGGATTCGCAGTATGGATTTAGGCAAAATAAATGCACTCAAGATGCCATTTTAGAATTAACTTCACATGTTATTGAACATTTAGATCGAAAAAGAAAATGCCTCGCTGTATTTCTAGACCTTAAAAAGGCATTTGATACTGTATGTATACCGACTCTTGTTAGTAAGCTGGAGAGAATTGGTGTTAGAGATATCCAACTAGACCTAATCAAATATTATTTAAGTAATCGCACTCAAAAAGTGAAAATAGGTGACTACATTAGTAATGACATTCAAATAACCTTTGGTGTTCCTCAAGGCAGTGTCTTAGGACCTACATTATTTCTCATATATATTAATGATCTATGTAACTAAAAAATTGATAACAGTAGTATTTACGCATATGCGGATGACACTGCCGTGGTTTTTAGTGAGGATACGTGGGAAGCAGTTTATAATACTGCAGTAACTAATTTGACTAAAATAGCAAATTGGCTAAATTACAATTTAGTAACACTAAACACCAGCAAAACAAATTACATCTGTTTTTCTATTAATAGACGCTCACAACCTATAACACAAAATCTCAAAATACATACTTGTGTAGATTATAAAAATACATGCGCATGCCCTAATATTGAAAAAGTAGCTTATACGAGATACTTAGGTCTCATGATTGACCAAAAACTTTCGTGGCACCGTCACCTAGAAATCACAATTGTTAGAATTCGAAAACTAATTAATTTCTTTAAGACCCTTAGAAATGTTGCATCAAATAAAATCTTAAATATTGTTTACACGGCTCTTGCTTAATAAGTTCTAACAAACTGCATTCCAGTTTGAGGTAGAGCTTCAAAAGCAAAATTTCTAGAGTTAAAACGAGGTCAGAGATCACTAATAAAGGTAATGTATAATAAACCCTACAGATTTCCTCCTAAAGACTTATATTAGTAAGTTGTTGAGCGTTAGAAAGTTATATGTATTACGTATATTACAAGAGAAATACAAATCAGTATTAACGCATTATACAATTAATGAACGACGAGGAATATCAATTAATATGGTTGCTGTAAAAACTTTTTTTTGCTGGACACAATTTAAGAATCAATACAACTATTTATATAATAAAATAAAATATTAAATATTTTCCATCTTAATATTTACAATCTTAAAATGTTAATGACTAACTGGATGAATGGGTTAAATTATGAAGTTGAGGCTTTGCTGAATGTAATTAAATAATACTTAACAATTGTTTATCAATTAAATACATATAAACCCCATCACACACACACGCACCGACTTGCGCGCGTGCGCTCACACATATACACACAGGAACATACGCACACAAATTACAAGTAAAATTTGCGTTTATACACATATATTATAAGAACATCTGTATGATACGGGTGAGTCCACGCGAGCTATGACGTGTTTGGCCAAGGCTAGTACTCCCCCCCTCCATCGGGTTCTCGCCTTGTCGTGGCGGAGGGGCTTAGTAACCGTGGTCCGGTACACGGTTAAGCCAAGTGGAACCCACCCGACCGGCTCACGGCGAAGGGCTGGCCGAAGCGGCCGCTCCAGGTTCGAGCACCGGTTGGGGTAACTGGAGCTCACCGGAGCGGCCGGGGGCCGCAGGGGCGGCTGTGTGCTGCCCTAGCGGCCGGCTGCAGGGCGGTTTCATACCGCCCCTCGCAGCCGAGGTGGGGTCGCGGGGGAAGAGGAGTGCCGATATTGAGATGCGCCGCTCTCCCTATCCTCCGCGGCCGTTGACAGGTAGCGGCGGGCCTAACATCTCTCTGCCGCGGGGAGCCAGGAGAGGTTTTCCCCAGTAGCTCCCATGGCCTCTGGGCAACAGGTTCGGGGGAACCGGTCGCCCGCACACGCATGAGGTCGAGGAGGGGGCGCGCTGCATGTTCCGACGCGCCCTGGAAAGGGAGGGTTCATCCCTCCCTCCCGAGGTGGGGCTGCGCAAGCGGCCAGCGCCGGCAGGGTCGCGGTTGAGTGCGAGCGTTCCCGTGACCCTGCCATCATGGCGATGAGGCGGAACATCGTGGGGGTTTTAGTCGGTGCAAGTCCGACATAACTCGTCCTTGCCCCCGCGAGGACGAGTATGCGTAGGCATTTTCCCCACGTAAAACAAAAAAAAAAAAAGCTAGTACTCCCCCTCCAACGGGTTCTCGCCTTGTCGTGGCGGAGGGGCTTAGTAACCGTGGTTCGGTACACGGTGAAGCCAAGTGGAACCCACCCGGCCGGCCCGCGGCGAAGGGCTGGCCGAAGCGGCCGCTCCAGGTTCGAGCACCGGTTGGGGTAACTGGAGCTCACCGGAGCGGCCGGGGGCCGCAGGGGCGGCTGTGTGCTGCCCTAACGGCCGGCTGCAGGGCGGTTTCATACCGCCCCTCGCAGCCGAGGTGGGGTCGCGGAGGGAGTACCCTCTGCGGCCAACCGGTGTCGCACCGGCGATGCGGCGGCGGTGGGGCTGCGGGGGAAGAGGAGTGCCGGTATTGAGATGCGCCGCTCTCCCTATCCTCCGCGGCCGTTGACAGGTAGCGGCGGGCCTAACACCTCTCTGCCGCGGGGAGCCGGGAGAGGTTTTCTCCAGTGGCTCCCATGGCCTCTGGGCGACAGGTTCGGGAGAACCGGTCGCCCGCACACGCATAAGGTCGAGGAGGGGCCGCGCTGCATGTTCCGGCGCGCCATGGAAAGGGAGGGTTCATCCCTCCCTCCCGAGGTGGGGCTGCGCAAACGGCCAGCGCCGGCAGGGTCGCGGTTGAGTGCGAGCGTTCCCGTGACCCTGCCATCATTGCGACGAGGCGGAACATCGTGGGGGTTTTAGTCGGTGCAAGTCCGACATAACCCGTCCTCGCCCCCGCAAGGACGGGTATGCGTAGGCATTTCCCCCACGTAAAACAAAAAAAAAAGGCTAGTACTCACGTACTCTTGGCCACGGCCTTAATAAATGTAGAGTCGAGAACTGGATCTTTGGTTTGTTTAAGATTCCTGTTAGATCAGGGGTCTCAGGCTTCGTTCATTACGGAGTCCGCGGTCCAGCTGTTGGGATTAAAGAAACATCCCATTAAAACTGTTGTCACGGGTCTGGGCGGTGACCCCCAAGCACCTTTGGCCTGCAAGTTCATGGTTCCCATGAAAATTCAGTCTCGTCACGACCCCAGTTTTGTCATCTCTATCAAGGCGTATGTTATGAACAAAGTGACTACTCTCTTTCCTGATAGGAAGATCGGCGTCCCTATGTTGCCTTCATTATCTTATGAAGTTTTAGATGACCCTTCGTTCGGCGCACCCAACAAAATTGATGTTCTATTGGGTGCCGAGGTGTACGAATTCTGTTGCAAGGATTGATTAGGGGTCCACCGGACTACCCTCTTGCGCAGAATACTAGATTTGGCTGGATCCTTTCTGGTGAAGTTCACGACGCGGGTAACCAATCTGAAGAGTGTCACAACATTGTTGTCAGCGTGCACTCAGCTCATGTCAATGAGAATGAGCTCTTAAGAAAGTTCTGGGAGTTAGAGTCCGACCATTATGATGTTGAGAAAACATATTTAACGGAAGAAGAGCAGTTGTGTGAGAGATTGTTCACGGAAACAACGCATAGAGACAAATCTGAGCGTTACGTGGTTAGCTTGCCCTTTCGCACACGGAACCGAAATGCAAACATGGTGACTCGAAACAAATTGCCCAAAAAAGATTTCTTATTCTAGAAAAGCAGTTACTACGAAACTCTGATCTGGAGAAAGAGTATGTCAAGGTCATCAATGAGTACTTGGACCTTGACCATATGGAGAAGGTCATGGATAAGACAAATGCTGATGCGGTTTATTTACCACATCACGCAGTAGTGCGAAATGACAAGATTGCCACCAAAGTGCGTAGTTTGTGTTCGTCATTCCGCAAGGTCTAGACAGCAAATGATGGGCCAATTACAAGAGGCGAGAATAACCCCTAGCCGTCCTTTCTTACAAAGTGGAGTGGACTATGCTGGTCCTATTAGTATTCGCCCTACCAAGGGTCGTGGTTATCACTGCATGAAGGGCTATATCTGCTTGTTTGTCTGCATGGCTACAAAGGCGGTTCATCTTAAAGTAGTCAGCGATATAACGACTCAAAGCTTTTTAGCTGCAATTAAGCGTTTCGTAGCCGGGCGAGGGCATGTAGCAAAGATCTGGAGTGATAACGGGACCACGTTCGTTGGTAGCGCGAAAGAATTCAAGGCGATATTCAATGTAGAAGGATCTGGCCTTGCAAGTGAAATCGCCGATTGGTGTGCTACAAATAGTACGGAATGGCACTTCATACCTCCGCATGCTCCAAATTTTGGAGGATTGTGGGAAGCAGGAGTGAAGTCCACCAAACACCATCTCCGAAGAATAGTGGGCAATAGCATGTTAACGTTCGAAGATATGACAACTCTATTACCTCAGATTGAAGCCTGTTTAAATTCGAGGCCAATCTCCAAGTTACCAACATACCTGGATGATCCATATCCTCTGACACCAGGTCATTTTTTGGTAGGGGAACCACTAGTTGTGGTCCCTGATAGAAACTCACACTCAAATGTTTCCTCGTTGAAGAGGTGGCATCTTACGCAGCGCATGCTTCAGGATTTTTGGCACAAGTGGTCACAGGAGTATCTTACTCAATTGCAGCATCGCTACAAATGGACGCATCAGGTTTCGGAACCCAAAATAGGTGATGATGTGCTTGTTCGTGAAGATGATCTTCCACCGGCCAAGTGGCTTTTTGGCGTAATAGACAAGAAGCATACTGGTTTGGACTACCTTACGCGGGTTATCAGTGTAAGATGCAAGGGCAGTGTCATAAAGCGATCTCTGTCAAAATTAGTTGTGTTACCTGTCGCTTAAATTTTTGATTAATTGTATTATACAGTCCACTAGCATAATTGCTATCCATTGTAAGCATAAGTTTTATTTGTGTTTTGTTAATATAATTTTCATTTTATCTTTCATTTTATTCACGTTAGTTATGCAATGTCGCAGCATAGTTGTCATACCATGGTTTTGTTATTTATTTAGTTGTACCTTAAGTTGTTGTGGTTTACTGGTATACTCAGGCATGGTGGACGGTCAGTTGCTGTTGTCGATTTCATTATACACCCGATTATGAGGCCTTGTACAACTGCCGCCAAGGTTGTAAAAGTTATGTATTGTCTTGTGATGGACATTCTGACCATGGTGGGCGGTATGTTTATGTACAGAAAGATGTAACTAGATGGCGTTGTGCCGCGATAGATCATGGTATGGTTTTGTCGCGCTGTTTTTATGTGGTTGCGACTGGCGCTGAATAAAGTGACTCATATACCCGTACCGACTTACATTTCGGGGCTTTATGGGATTATGTACAGGGGCATCCTGACACAGGTATAGATTTACTTATAAGGGTGCCTCAAACACGATCTGTTATGTAAAAATTGTTATTTTATTTTTGTTATTCCCGAACTTTATTGTGACGCAAGCACTTCACAGCCAAGGCCATACGTCACGAAGCCGTTACGAAGGCAGGAATTTGATAGCATTCATAGTTTCAGCCACCCTAGTATTAAAGCAACCACCAAGTTCGTTGTTGAACGCTTCGTTTGGCCTGGTATGCGCAAAAACTGTAGAGAGTGACCTCAGAATTGTTTGGCTTGTTAGCGCGCAAAGGTGCATCGCCATGTGTCATCTCCTTTGGGGACATTCAATTTACCCCGTGCCAGATTTGCACTTATTCACGTGAACATAATAGGCCCCTTACCACCATCGCATGGGTGCAAGTACTGTCTGACTGTCGTGGTTATGGGAACGCTTTTGCACTATCCCCGACCCCGCCGGCGCTGGTCGCTTTCGCAGCCCCACCTCGCTAGAGAGGGATGAACCCTTCCTTTCCAGGGCGCGCCGAAATATGCAGCGCGCCCCCTCCTCGGCCTCCTGCAGTCGCGAGCGACGGATTCCCCAGAGACCATGGGAGCCACGGGAGAATACCTCTCTCGGCGCCCTGCGGCGGAGAGATGTTGGGCCCGCCGCTACCCGTTAACGGCTGCGGAGGATAGAGAGAACGGAGCATCGCAATACCGACACTCCTCTTCCCCCGCGGTCGCACCGCTGCCGCATCGCCGGTGCGACACCGGTTGGTCACAGAGGGTACTCCCTCCACGACTCCATCTCGGCTGCAAGGGGCTGTATGAAGCCGCCCCTGCAGTCTGGCCTCAAAGGGTAGCTTAAAGTCGCCACTGCGGCCTTCGGCCGCTCTGGTGAGCTCCTGCTATCCAAACGGTGCTCGAACCTGGAGCGGCCGTTCCGGCCGGCCCTTCGCCGCGGGCTGGCCGGGTGGGTTCCACTTCGCTTCACCGTGTGTCGGTTCACGGTTACTAAGCCCCTCCGCCACGACAAGGCGGGAACCCGTTGGGGGAATGTTAAATCGGTGGACGTATTTATTACCTTTTGTACTGTTAGGAGTAAGAAGTTCTTTTAAGGAGGATTTGTAGAGTTCTTCTGCGGAATATAGCGAGCCCTTACGTTTACCGGGAGAGTTTTTCCAAGCGACCTCATTAGAGTCAATTGATGTAAGATTTCATCACTCGGTTGCGTCAGTTTACAGTTAAGCTGCAGCCGAGATGCGCTGCGCGACATAATAAAAATAAAATATTTGTGCATCGTGATTTGATCACCTCAACTCCCGTATTTTTAAGAGACGATTCAGTTCGTGGTGCTTTACAATCTCCATACTCTGGTTCTTACCAGGTCATTGAGAGAGGAGATAAGGTTTACAAGATTTTGACCAAAGAGAAAATAGTGACAGTTTCGATAGATTGGCTCAAACCAGCCTATGTACTTGCTGATTCACCCACGAGTATTAACGACCCAGTCCCTGTTTCTCCTAAAATCCTAGATCCTGTTACACCTATTAAACCTGCACCTCCTCTTATAAATACTCATTCATACACAGATACTCCAGAACAAAGGTCTCTTCAGAACATCACAAAAACGCGATCTGGACGAATACTACATTTTCCTAATTACTAGCGACCGTAGTAACGGTCTATGCGAAGAGTGATGTAGCAGCGCGCGAGTTGAAACTGTCGCGCGCAAACCGCTAGCCGCCGACCAATGGCGTGAACCCGGCGCGCTGAGTTACTCACGTCGGCGCGTGCGACGCATTAACACGACACGGACTACCGCTGTGCCAATAAGTCTTTGTATAACGTCCTTTGTATGTAACTAAGTTGTTAAGTGACATACCGTGTACTGTATTGATATTTGTAATATAGACCATTACCCCAACTACCGCAGTTTCCATAGATCTAATCTTGGAGCATTACTATTTATTTTGTACAGTGCTGACGTCATTTCTACCATTAAACACACATCTATACACTGTTACGCTGATGATATTCAAGTTTACATATCTTCTAAACCCGAAGATATTAACGCTGCAGTTATGAAATTAAACCAGGATTTAGATCGTATTGCTGAATTGGCTCCTATAAACACACTGGTTCTTAACCTATCAAAATCAAAATTTTTAGTAAGAGCTACAATAAAACAAGCATTAACAATGAATGGATTTAAGTCGCTAGTGTTAATTCGCGGTAAACGAATAGAGCAAGTAGTTGAGGTACGAAATTTGGGAATTGTCATAGACGGAGCGCTGCGTTTTGAAAGTCATGTTATTGAAATAAGAAAAAAGCTGTGAAACTTTGGTTTTGCCTAAACTAAACTATGGAGACATTGTTTACGGCCCTAGGCTGTTGGCTAATATGAAAAGGCTTATTCAACGTGTACAAAAGGCTTGCGCGAGATTCTGTTTCTCCGTGCCCCCGAGCGCCCATGTCACCCCAATTTTTAATGACGCCAGCGTCTTAAAAATGAATGCAAGACGCGAACTTCATTTAGCAACTCTTCTATTTTGGGGTAGTTAAATATCATCAACCGTCACATCTGTACAACAAACTGAAATGGCTGCGCGATCTTACTACACGGGATACAGGAAGTACGGGATTGCAGTTAGTGCTGCCTCGTTTTAAGACAATGCTACCAAATGCTGAAACAACTTGCTCTCCCCTCCTCCCACCCCAATAAGAGCTATAAAGTTGCGTAATAATTTTAAAGTAAATTGAAACAATTTCTGTTTAACTTACAAAAAGAAAATGCGACTTTGTATCTAATTCGTAATGCTTACCAATGAACTCGTAGTTTCTTTTCCACACAGCGACAGAACAATACCGCGCATGCGCCGTGTCGTTGTCCGATTATATTATTTATATGTTATGTGATTTTCTTTTTTTATTGTTCAATTTTTATTTTACATTTATCTGAACTTTTTATTAACAAAATTGTTTTTTTATATATTTTTTTCTTTGTTGTACTGTTATCTTTTTTTTTTACTATTATTGTTATAAGTAAGCAATAGTGATTTTAGATATGTTTTTGTAGAAAATCGTTTATGGGACATTGTATTTGTATTCTTTTGGAACTGTAGTGTTTCGTTTTATTTTTTTAGGCCTCACTGAAAATCAGGGTTGCGGTCTTTGTTGGCTGTAGTATTACCTGAGTAGGTTCCTTTTCTACATGATCAAATAAAGCTTTTATTGTTTTATTTTAATTCTTTATAATACAGTGTATTTTTTTCGTTATTTTGCTGGAATAAATGATATATTGTTATTAAGTCAATAAATACATCTTTATATATCGTCGATGTTCAAGATGGAATTACGTAGGCTTTTACATTTAACTTCTTTTTTATTCGGGATTTTAAAATTTATGATTCTAGAATGCGCTTAGCTCTCTCTCCAATTATATGCATAAAATGACTGCCTGTCCGACTGCTCCCTACCTGCGTACTCAACAGAAAGTTCTCATGTTTGTTGATGTGTATGTTGTTTTGTTCAATTTGTGTTACAATAAACAGTTTATCTAATATGTAAACAGCTGGGTGTATAGTCCATAGAGAGAGGCAGTATTTCACTCCTAACCGCCGCTTGATTCTTAACAAGGCGCAAGTTCGGCCACATATGGAATACCGTTCCCACCTCTGAGCGGGCCCACCCCAGTACCGGCTTCCGTTTGACTGCATACCACGGAGAGCGACTGGAATCGTCGGTGACCAAGTTCTTCCCAAATGCGACTTTCAGTAGTCACCAGCGGTATTTCCGAACCAACGGTCTGTGGGCTGCAACGGGGAAGACCGGCAGAGTGGGGTAAAGAAACAACAACAACAACAATGAATATAAATATCATTTAATCCTCCTCGTTCGCAGGAACACACAGACGCGACGTTTACATGTCTGATAACATAAATCAGTACGATGGCGAGGAGGCGCGGGCGGACAGAGAGAGGCGGGACGTCGGTGTGTATGTGTGTGTAGTTAGTTGACGGAAGGTGATTTGCGGTTAAGCAGCACGAGGTGGCGGGGCGAGAGCAGCTTCCGCAGCAGCGCCCGTGCCGGCAGGTGCTGCGTCGAGTCTTATGAAGTATACATTTATTGTATCTAATACACTGCATCCGTAATTTTGTATTTTCGCCTCTTCTATTAGACTTTTAAGCGATAATTGATTTCCAATGTGTAAATCACTGAACACCTAAAGTAACGAGAAACGGGTGAAATGAACAATCGTAGGTGGGCGGAGTCCCGGCGGCCGCCCGTGTAAACGTCCATACAAAAATAAGCGAACGTCGGCTGCTCGCTTCCCAATAAACTTCATAGAAAAGTAATTAAAAACGGGGGCCGTACTTGTCAACACATTACTACGCTATAGTATAAATATAAATGTATAAACGAGGCGTGCACGTGCACCGCGCGCGTCGCCCGCACTCGCGTAACACATAACGATTTCCTGTTTACAAACAAACTGCATACAACTGTAAACAACTAACAATTCGTTGTAAAGCCATCATCCGCTACTGCAGCGCGCAGTACGCGCACGCGCCGCACGCGCAGCGACACCAAATTGAATATTCAAAACACTGTCAAAGGAAATATTTACACGTGCAATCGGAAGGCGCAGCGCACCCGCAGCTAACCTGCAACAATACTGCAGCGAGCCCGCACTACACTCTACATTTACTTTGAAGCATTTTGAAATTCTTGAAGTTCACAAAAAAATCACATTGTTTTACAAACCACCTGTAAACACACACACACGCACACACATGCACACGGACATGCACACACACGCTGACACACGCACGCGCACACAAGCACGCACGCACGCAGCATATATATATATTCATCTCATGGTAACAACTTAGCCCTAAGTAACGCATTTGTATTATTTATTTCTCCTTAGCTCATGTAATTAGACCTTTAACTCCACAGCCCGCGAGGCCGCGACTACCGCTAATGGAAATGTGAAAGAGAAACGGCCAGAGGAAGAGGAAATACGGCAGAGTTCTAAACCTGTACACTTGAGCACAACTGCCTGCAGCTTGCGCCCCGGTGGGCGAGGAGACCGAAAGCTCGCGCGCAGCACGCGTGCCGCACTCGCGTAGCCCGCGTGCCGCACGGGCGCCGCATTCTAACCGCACGCGCGCCTCATACGGGCGCCGCACTCGAGCCGCACGCGCGCAGCATATATATATATTCATCTCATGGTAACAACTTAGCCCTAAGTAACGCATTTGTATTATTTATTTCTCCTTAGCTCATGTAATTAGACCTTTAACTCCACAGCCCGCGAGGCCGCGACTACCGCTAATGGAAATGTGAAAGAGAAACGGCCAGAGGAAGAGGAAATACGGCAGAGTTCTAAACCTGTACACTTGAGCACAACTGCCTGCAGCTTGCGCCCCGGTGGGCGAGGAGACCGAAAGCTCGCGCGCAGCACGCGTGCCGCACTCGCGTAGCCCGTGTGCCGCACGGGCGCCGCATTCGAACCGCACGCGCGCCTCATACGGGCGCCGCACTCGAGCCGCACGCGCCCTTCGCACGGGCGCTGCACTCGCGCTGCATGCGTGCCGCACAGGCGCTGCAGACGAGCCGCACGCGCGCCGCACAGGCTCCGCACGCATGCCGCACGCTCGCGGATGCGAAGGGCAGTTCATCGCTCAAATGATTTTTTTAAACATGAATTGTCTCCTTATGGACTGGACTTAGAAGCCTCGAATAACACCGTAAGCCTCCAGACCGGACATGGTGAGGTACACCAGCCACAGGGAAAAAAAGAAAATAGAAGTGAGGATCTTCGTGCATTGGGGGCCACCCAGCTCTCCGCCGACGGACTTCCGCCTTCTCAGGATCAGCACGAGCACCGCGAGCGCGGCCTCGGAGCAGAACATCGTCACACTGAAGGCGAGGCTGCAAACAGAAGAGGCGTTGGTCGCACACTGAATCCTGGATGTACGGGCTCTAACTTAAATCATCCTAAATGCGTGGTGAGCGATGGCTCGTCCCGCGCGGCGCCACTCACGGTGCAGCGAGCCGCTCAGGAGGGATCGATGCGCGGTCGGGGTGCGTTCGGCAGCCTATTCACGGACTCACTTGCCAGGCTCCACGTGGAACTTCTCATTGCGCGACCAGTGCACGGCTGCGGCTACCGTCCACGCGACGCCAATGCCCAGGAACACGTTGACCGCGTTGGAGCCGGTCACGTTGCCGACGGATGCGTCTGCCGTCTTGTCCTGAATCGCTGCTACTTTACTGGCGAACGTATCTGGTGGAGTTGGGCGTAGTTGGAGAGTTAACGACTGATTAGGAAAATCATAATTCTGGGCTCGCAGATCCCGCGAGACTGCGGCTATCCTCGAAAAACAATTGTAGTTGACTGTACCTGGTATGCTAGTCCCCAGAGCGACGAAAACGATTGCGGTGACTGAATCCTTGATGCCCAGGGTGCAGCCGAAGTGCGAAGCGACATCGCCGATCACCGCGGTTACCAGCCCAATGCACACGATCGACACCACGAAGCACACGTAGCCTCCGCCGATGTCTGCGGAAAAGTTCCCGTTTCCTCACCGCTGACCGTCTGGCCGGACATGGTGCCGCCGCTCCACCACCGCCGCGGCCGCTTGAATGGACATGGTGCCGCCGCTCTACCACCGCCGTGGCCGGCTGACCGGACACGAGGTCAGGCGGCCGCGGAACGGTCTTTTTTACTATGTTTTACACGAAGCAAAGTACTTTCGCAAGCTGGCCGCAAGGCGACGGACTATATTCTGCTTCCACCAGATAATATCCCGGATGTTCCACCTTCGACATTCAGGAAGAGTCACAACGTGAGCGGTTGACCCGGCCGGGTTCCTGGCTGGTCCGGGAGGGAGTGTGGGGGAGACTTACCATCAGTAACAGTACTTCATCTGGATCCGCGGCGTGCAATGTAAAGCGGTGTAGAGTAACGTAGCGTCTCACCGGTGGGGGGGACGAATGCGAAAATAACTTTCCAAAACAGTGTGATCACGTGCAGCACGTAATCGGAGCAGGACGGCGGCTCGTCGGGGTCGTCGGAACCTGCAAGCAATTGCAATTGCACTGTCAGCATTGGGAACAGGTGGGGCGCGCAGCCCCTGGTTTAACGCGCACCTGAGTTGGCCGTGAGTGCGTCCGCGAACTGCTCCCGCCAGGAGGATGTCCCGATGATGATGGACGCGTTCGCTCTCTGGACCAACTTGTCCACCGTGTTCTGTAATCACGTAAACTTGTTGCGGTCACGCGAACTCGGTCCGTCGCACGCTCCAGTACGCCGCAGTACGCCGTATCACGTCGCGGCACGTTGTGCGACCAGGTGAATAACAAATCACAGAATTATTATTGCATTGACGTCATCGACCCGGGAGTGATGAAGAATAGGATGCACTGATGCCGCGAGCGGTCGTGGCGCACCGTGTGCCTACTGTTGCTCCGGCTCCAACCGGAGGGCGCACCGGCACCGACCTTAAATTCTTTGCTTTCCTTGACTCGCAGCTGCGCTCGAGTGACCTCGCCGGCGCGCGGCAGACCCATCATGGCGACCACCGCCTCGTCCTCCGGCAGCGTCACCAGGTGCTCGGCTTCGTTACGACGCGTCCCGTGCGGAGTGTCTGCATGCGATTATTCGGCGTTATATATTAATGCAATTGTTTTGTGTACGGGAAGGGCGCGGCCGCCGCACCCCTCGGCGTGGCGAGCCGGTGCTGATCCCATACACAGCGAGGCATACTGCATGTTTCTTAATCAACGGCATAGCTTGCACGATGTCCGCGACGATGCGACTGTCGTGCGGCTGTCGTGCGGCGGCGCGCTGTGCTCTACTGTTTAATACGCAATGTGTTCCGAACTAGCCGGCTCCTGCGCAAAGTGCCGGGCAGTGAGGGTGCGCGGGGGCAGTATATATACAATAACTTCACTTCATGTAAATGAACCTCGCGTACACCGCTGCCGCACCGCCGCTGCCAGCGCTAACAAGCCAAGATGTCTCTTCGCGGGGAGAGGGTGTGTCGCTAGCGCTAATGAATTGAAAATTATGAAATTGCATGGAATCACTTTCACTAGATTTGAATACTTAATCAGCCGAGGAGCGAGTTCTATCTGGTGACTCTGTTGTCTCGAGCACCTTGCGGCCGGTGAATAGCTAAATGATGCTACGGAATTTCTACGGGATTCCCGAGTTAGCGAAACGCAAGCGACAAGCGCGAGCGGTGCTCGCCGCCTTATATGTATGAGGGAAAACAAATAACAAAACATAATATCAAGCTTTTTAACTGTACAAGAGAAGGACGACGTCTTACTTGACAGAAATAGAGAAGTCATCCGTTAGGTGACAGCAGAAAGGGAAGAAAAGAAGAAAATAGTAAATCAGGTGCGACGAAAGATATTTACAATGAAAAGAGGTGGAACCCTGCGCTAACATAATACGGAACCTGGGCGGGTGCTGGCTGGGTTCCGTGTCTAATGTTATTTGTGTTCCGGAGCTTTGAGTGAGTGTGCGCCCAAGGTGAAGGTGCACGCTGCAGCAGTAGCAGCGAGCAGCGCGTCGCCCGCTGACGCTCGCCGCGCGCCCGTACGTCCGGTTGGCAGTGCCATGGGTGAGCGGGGAAACACTACGCGCTATTGAGTGGAAGATAAGCTCTCTCTTCGCCCTTCCACCCCGCTTCCGGCCCGCCTGTCGCCGTCGTCAGCGTTCAAATCGGATTTGTTTTTAATTTTCAATTGCGGCATCATATAACTACGCTGCGCCCGCGCCGCTGCACGCACGGATTTGCGCGGAAGACGACGATGGAGAACTTTCCGCCTACCGTCACCGGCGGCAAGCGGCAAGCGACAAGCGGTGGGCGATGGGCGGTTGGCAGTGTAACCGAAGTAGTGCGTAAATAACACAGACGCACTCGTAACATTGAAAAACCTAGTTATATATAATTTTAAAGTAGGCGCGGTACGCTGTGTGCAGCGCGCGTTTGTGTGTGTGTGTGTTTGTGCGCGCGTGTGTGTGTGTGTGTGTGTTTGTGAGTGTGTGTTTGACAATGAGTGGGTGCGTGCGCGCGGGCAAGTGTGCGTAAACAAAGTGCGCGGTACCGCCCACCAGCTCCGGCTCGCCCAAGTTCACGTAGAACAGCACGTCTTTCTCGTAACTGTCCTCTTCGATGATGTGCAGCGGGATGGACTTCCTGCAACAACACGCAGACGACGTCTCGTATAGCAAATCTCAAATTTGTTGTTGATTGTACAATGTAAAAGTCGCCACACACTTATCATTAAATATCCATATATCCAATGAACACAAATCTGTTGGCATTGGTGCGGGCACCGGCTATCACCAACCATCACCGGCGGCCGGTCCCAACGATTGGAGGCCCGCCTTTGGCGATCCACGGTGGCGATGGGCGCGGCGATGAAGCGGACACGTAGCGGGAGTGTCCCGGGGTGAGCGAGCCCGCCGCACCCCGCGGTACTACACGAACTCATTGCGCTGCTCGAATAGAATCCGCAGGAACCAGCGCAGCCACTACACTTTCCACCAAACAGTAGCGTTCCCGTTCGAGCGGGCCGTAGCTGGTGAAGCGTCGACATGCGCGGTCCGGTGTTCACGGCGGCTGGGCATTTGATGAATGACACGGAAACGGTGCGACAGCAGATGGGGGCGGCCCGGCGGTACGCTTCCGAGTGCGTCTCCTCCGCTCACGTCGGCAATCATTTATTCGGTTTGTTTAAATGGATGCAACTTGTAAATAACGCGGTCACTAAACGGTCACCGAACGCTGACCAGCGGCAGCGGTTGCGAGCTGGCGGCGCGCCCTTGGCGTCGGTGAATCGATAACTTCCGGCTCTGACCTGGAAACCGCATGCATGAGCACGAAACGTTGCGACATGAATAATCGTCTTACAAAATCTCTCGGCAGAAAACGTTGCTCGGTTGCCGCGGTGCGTGGCTCCAGCTGCATTGCTTGGCCAATGCTCGAGATGATTACGTGGAGCCACGTCGCATCCATAACGTGGTGGCATATATTCATTACACTGATTTCGTTAGTTCGTAGAGATACACGGAAATATCCGCACACTACGGCTCACCGGCGGGAACGGTCCTGTCGGAGCGGCGATGCTGTTTCCAGCTAATATCCAGTTGTCTCATTATAACGGCACCTCTGGCGCTGCTCTCCGCCTCCACCTGGTAAGGGGCCCGCTCGCTCATGGGCGCGCCGGCTGCTGCCCACTCGAGCGCGGTACACAATATTCCGGCCTCGGTGACGTCGTGTTGTATAATTGCATTGATCAAGTGCGATGCGATATGTGAATTCCTCCTGCCGGTATCACACGAGGTAATTTACCCAGGCGGAGCGGGAGTGCGCGCGTGGTGCGGTTTGCGGGGTGCGGAAGACGAGTTGAGCGCATCATTTGTTCTGCAGCGGCATGCGGTGCAAGATGTCGGCAAGCAAGGGGGCCGGCCTCGACACTTCCGAGGAACCTGCGTCCGTGACGCCGAATGCTCACTACAAGCTGCAGCCGCTAGGGTAATGAATGTGCACAGGCGCATGGGCCAGACATGTTTCTGGCTGGAAGTACCGCTCATCCCGGCGCAACCCGACGTAGCCTTCAGCTTCCCTATAGGAGACACTTTTCCGGCCCAATGTTGTTTCATGGTGCTCGGTTTTCGAATGAAAATAAAAACGCAATACTTCCAGAACAAGAGAAGTCGGAAATCTGGAGTGTGCGAGTGAGACCTCGCATTCTTCTGATCAATCTGCAACTGAAGAACGACTTGTTATTCGCGTCCGGGTGATGTTTACGTTTCGGGGTACCAAAGGTTTCCTGATTTCCCATTAGCAAACTGGTGCAGGAGCACGCGGCCGACACCACATCAGAACATCATTGCAGTTTAATGAGTTTCGACACTTTCATAGGCGCGTCGCCGCCGCTCGTTGACAGATTTTACAACGTTTTGAACGTCACATTATTTTTGTGAATAATTAATTGATAATTTTCTGTGAAACGTGATGTGGAGTCAGCAGCGCGAGATGGGCACGGCCTGGTCGCGCGCTGGGGCGGCTCCTTCATAGGAGTGAAGCGTATTTATCATAACTTGTATGAATCACGAGTATTCGAAGATAACAGATGTTCTTGCGATATCATTATATCTCTTAAAAAATATCATTTATAATTCACCACACTGAAGTTATTCAATCACTATCAACAATCAACATTTTCAGTATTCGCTAACAGCCGGTCACTAACAGTAACATAGCTTGAAATAACAGAACAGCCAATAAAAATTAAACAACTATCTTGTCTTTGTCTTTTGTATAATATTGTCATAAGCTAAAACGAGACACCTAGTATTTATTTGAAATAAACACTAAATTATAGTAAATCGTTTCATAAGAAAAAATCCTCTTTAAAAAGCGAATTCTTAATTAGTTCGTATTATCTGTTATTTCGTTGATTAAAATTATCTCATTCACACCCATTGTATATACCGTAGCCAAAACGAGATATGCACTTAGTATTATAACCCGTAAAATACAAATTGTAAGAAATAACACTTGTTATTTAATGACAGAATTGGTACGTGTTATTATTGCGTAACAGTAACAGTCCTAACAGATATTATGTTTGTCCTGTTATAGCCCACGCTACTCCTTCACTTGAAGCGGCTTTATAATTAGCGCGTGGACGGATATAGCACCGCGGGCGGTGAGCGACGGGCGGCGGGCGGCGGGCGCCTTGCCTGGCTAATGAAGCTGAATATTATTAGACTTCGATTGAATGACGCCAATAATGTGATAATGTAGCTGATGTTGGACTATGTCGATTGGTTCTCGCCGCGGGGTCTTACTGGTAACGATTATGAATATCTAATAGTATCATAGTCAGGCAGGGCTCCGGAGGCGCACCCCGCGCATCCTGCGCATACATCGCAATAAACAGCAGTTTTCCACCACCGCAGCATGACTTGTTTGTGGAAACAATCAGCCGGCTGCCGCGGAGGTAAATATCTTCCAGCCCGTTTTACCCGTACATTGAAATGGTTTTCCGTCGGTACTTCAGCGTTTATTGGCAAGTAGATCTACCTCGAGGGCTTTGTTCAAATCCCCCGTCAAAAGACGACGACGCTGACGGACGCGGTCCGGCTGCGGCGCCGCTACTTTATTGTCATATTTATATTTACTATCGTGCACTTCCGTTACATTTTCAATGTGAAAAGACGATACGAGTCGCTGTTTGCTTGCTTCACAGCAACAAGTACTGCTCCGTTGGGAAAAACCTAGACCATAACGGAGTCGAGCCGAACATCCGCGCCGCGCTACGCGTGAGCGTCTCGTAGCGCGCGTGTAGCCGCCGGGCGTAGGCGCGCGTCTACGCGACGTCGCCGCGCAGCTCGCTACGAGCACACGAATAATTGGCTATAAAATTTACAACTTCCTCTCAATGCCAAAAGCAGTGCCCTCGCATACCCCCTGCAGATACGCTAGCACACTGCAACAGCTGGACAATAGCATCGTTTTATCTTATGAAAGGTTAGTGCGTGTGTGTGCGTGCGTGTGTGCACGCACGCCGCAGTACGGTCACAACTTCGTGCGCTTCCCATGTTAGAAGTGACAATAATAACATTAAAATTATTTCATAGCGTTACTCTCTCATAGCTACTCAAAACAATTAACATTTATTAAATACATCCCCTTACTGTCACTTTCTTAAAAAATTCCATGAGTGACTGGAGATAGACCAGGCTACATTTATAGATGAGTAATGAAATACTGATCAAAAATGGTATTTTCCACGGAGATTCTCCGAGTCTACTTCGGTTTTGGCTAAGCCTGACTCTACTATCCTGTTTCCTGAACAAAAATATATATGGATAGAAGTTAACCAATAGTACTAGTATCTATATATACTTTTACTAATTTTACAAATAGCTCACCATAAATAAGAATACTACGAATATGTAACCCGGAATTTGCTGATGCAGATTTAGTTTTTTTTAAAAATAAATTTCTGTCCAAGAAACACGCCGCCGCAACGAAGCGTTCCGACAACGCTGAACGACAAGTAATATTCCATGTTGCTATACGCACGCCAACTTAACTTATCCATTGAATTAAGATATCTATTTGTGTATTGTTACTTCTCTCCTTTACCTAGATATTTTTACCGGCATTCATTTTCCACATTTACTGTTGGAGCCTTGATCAACTTCATTTTTTTTCTCCTTTTATTCTAATCTTTCCTTTCTTTTATTTTGACTATCTATCTGCGCATACCAACGTACTAGTTTGATGTACAAAGAAACCTTTATATTAGCCCTATACAAGAGCTTCAAATACTTGTAAAAAAAATTGTTAATAGTTACCCCGTTGGTTTCTTAATAATAAATAAATAAAGTACTGTCATAACCCTCGTACCCCCGCCTTGTTGTACATGGATGATATAATGATTTTTGTAAAATTCAAAAAGATCTTCAAAATCGATATAGCGGTTGAAATTAGCAAAGATATAAACATGTCTTTTGATTTTGAAAAGTGCAAAAAATTTCATGTCAATAAAGGTAAAATAGACGTAGGACCAATGTAGTGGGAAATAAGTTATTTGGATTAAAGGAATTAAGTCAGACATACAAATATTTAGGAATACACCAATCTAATACTATAAACCATGTTCAATTAAAAAAGAACCTTAGTATAGAGGAGAGAGGGAGGAATGAACCCTACCTTTCTAAGGCGCGCCGGAACATGCAGCGCGCACTCTCCTCGGCGTCCTGCAGTCGCGCGGAACATGGGAGCCACGGGAGAAAACCTCTCCCGGCTCCCCGCGGTGGAGAGATGTTGGGCCCGCCGCTACCCGTTAACGGCCGCGGAGGATAGGAGGAACACCGCATCGCAATACCGACACTCCTTTTCTCCCACGGTCCTACTGCCCCCGCATCCACGGTGCGACCACCGTTTGGTAGCCTAGAGTACTCCCTCCGCGACCCCACTTCGACTGCAGAGGGCAGCATAAAGCCGCCTTTGCGGCCCGCGGCCGCTCCGGTGAGCTTCAGTTTTCCAACCGGTGCTTGCAGCTGGCGGGGCCGCTACGGCCGCCCTTTCGTTGCGGGCCGGCCGGATGGGTTCCACTTCGCTTCACCGTGTGTCGGGTCCACGGTTACTAAGCCCCTCCGCCACGACAAGGCGGGAACCCCCGTTGGGGGAGGGGGGTGAGAGGCTTAATAAATCTAAAAGTTCTGTGGGTAGGACAGGTTGAAAACATCAGAGATTTCTATTACTGAAAGTCAGCTAATGATTTATATACAGCAATGTTAGAAATAGACAATAACTACACACCACTCAATTTAAAAAATAGATCATTACAATATAAATCCATACAAGGTCATATATAGTCCTAACATCGCCATCAAGAATTAAGTCATTCACACTAAAAATTGTAGAGAATTTATTGTTAAAGTCGCCAATAATCAAAACGATAGATGTAGGAGATGGAATCGTCAGCACGAACCACAGACAGACTACGGTCATAAACATAATCAAATCGTACAAATTCTTCATCAAAACTTAGCCATCCATCCAATAAGTTGGTATAAGGAAAGCCTCGTCCTTGTTATCAATACGAACCAAAACACGTGCTGGAGAGTCCAGCGTATAAAATGTAGCCTTTTAACAAAGAAAACGTTACATTGCGATGGGCAAGACAATACTCGGAGACAAAAATAAACAAACCGGCTTACCTGACGGACAACAGTCCCTAACACACGGAACTTACAAAAATCTATCGCCGAAAAATCACACAAAATTAAAAGAGGAAGTCACGAGAATTTAGAAAATGAACAAAATATTTGAAGTACTGTCAGTGCTCTCCACCACTGGCGTACGTAATGCCAACAACAACATTAATTGTATTTAAAACAATGGAATCTAACGCTAAATACATATCTAAGCATTCATGAAGCCGCGATCCTCAATAACTGTCATATAGGTAGGAAATTTCTACAAGAAGATACCACCATCAAAGCTACAACAGAAATGGAGCACCACCTGGCTTGGGCCGCGGTGCTTATCGTCAGCCGACACATTGTTCGCGGGGCATTCCGGGGGAAAACACTTTCGACAAGAAAATAATAACAATATATGGTCTATTACCACAAGCAAAAATACATAGTAGGAAAAAGAATTCAAACAAATAAAATTATAGTTTAATCATGTGGAAAAGGAACCCTGAAATGGGGTCTAAAATATGTGAAAAAAAACTAAAAACAGACATCACCTGGACCAGCAGCTCCAAAAGTATACAAACATAATGTCCTATAAACGATTTTATATGCAAATATAAACCAAAATACAAATAAAGTACTGTTTATACTTAAAACAAAAAAAAAAGAAAGTTTAAAATTTGCTTATGAAAGTAAAATAAAAATAGAAGAAAAAAACCAATACACGTATAACACAATCCGATAACGGCGCACGCTGCATCATTTATCCTGCGACGGCAGGTGTTCCCGCGCCGATAGATCAGTTGACATTTCAAAAATATTTATTATTATTCTTAATTCGTCAACTGGGACGTAAATTAATGTGGAGCTTCCTGGAGTCCCTACCTCCGGACAAAAATGTTAACATTATACCGCAAAGTGTACGAGGATAATCTTCAGGGATTATTTGCGCGGCAGCATTGAATGCTCGAGGCGAAGGTCGTGCACCCGTCCACCCTTCCACCCTTCCACCCGTCCACCCGTCCATGCGAGTAATCGCTCCGGCGGGCCGGGCCGTGCGGCTTCTCGCGAAGCCCCGCAGCGCGGTGTATTTTCGGTTCCATAACTTACTTAGCTCTAAGTAACGACTGTCTTGACGGAGCGCTGCTGTGCTCCAGCGCCCTAGAACCCGCACCCAGAGCGCGAGTACGCACATCCGAGACCCCTACCTACTACCAAGGTCACCAACCCCTTTGAAGGAACACCCCCTAATCTGTGTAAATAGTTATTTATAGAGGGTATCTCTGTAAACGAGCGCGTTACAATTGTATGGACTCAAGAAGCGGCGCGATACTCACTCGGTTTCGTTGTTTTCGAAGAGCACAAACCCCTGGGTGGGCTCGTACTGCGCACCGCCCTTGGCCGTGCCGTCCTCCGTCCAGTAGGGCACCTTGACCCTGCCGCGGGCGCCAGCCGCGCGCACCACCCGCAGCTCGTAGGTGCCTACGGACTCCGTCACTTCGAAGTCCCTCTGGGGAAAGGAGAACACGCCGGAGTGGTCGTCGTCTAGTATGACCACGGTGGCGGTGGAGGGCGAGGCGAGGCAGGCGCCCTGCGGGGAACTGAGCCGCAGGTAGAAGTGCTCGTCCTCCTCAAACACATCGTCGTCGATCACCTCCACGCTGAACGTCATCTCGGTCTCGCCGCTTGCGAAGGCTAGCGTGCCGCTCGCGGCTGTGTAGTCGGAGCCCGCCTCCGCCGTGCCGTCCTCTGTCGTATACCGGACGGTCACCTCACCGCTTAGCTCGCCCCTCCGTACCACTCTGACCTTAAATGAACCGCAATTCTCCATAACTGTGTAGTGGCCAGGATCGAACCGGACGTTGGGCCCCTTTGGCTCTGGCGACGGGGAGCCCGATCCACGGCGTTGTATTTCCGCTTTTACTTCGCTGAGGTCACTCTGAGCCCTTTCGGAGATTTTGCGCGAGAAGTCGCCTCCGCCTGTCATCTTGCGAGTCGCGACGACCCTGTAGAAGGCCCTGGATTTGGGACCTCGCGACATAAGCGTCTCTAAGGCCATTCGTTCCACAGTTTCCAAGTCTTCATGCGGATGTTGTCGTCTTAACTCACGAAGTACTGAGATGTATTCCCTTCGTGATCTCTCCAACTCGCGACCCTCTTCATCGTCGGATGCGAAGTCTTCGCCCGGTTTTAAAGCCATTTCGACAGATCCGTCGCCTTCCACTTCGACAATCACTCCTCTTTCATTAACCCTGTAACCTTTCTTAAGGTACTTGTACACCAAGAGCCGCCTGTCCGCTATGTACGCCGTCATAACCGTAGCGGGGAAGAAAAGGAAGGTCACGGCGCCCTCCCACACCTCGACCTCGCTCGGGGAGATAACGGCAAGGATGAGGTAAAGCCACACGTAAGCAAAAATGGACCACGTGGCCGTCACCAGGAATACTCGCAAGTGCTTAATTTTCCGCACCTCCCCGTCGGGGATGACCACGACACATATAGCGATAATCACGAACAGGTTGTAAGCGGCCGATCCCACGATGGTCCCGGGTCCCAGCTCGCCCGCTTCAAAGTTCTTGCCAGCGATTTCGATTACGGACAGTAGGATCTCGGGCGCGCTCGAGCCCAGCGCCATCAGCGTCAGGTTGGCGACGGTCTCGTTCCAAACGCGCACCACCACGATATGCTCACTGCCGTCGCGCCGCACGCGCACTTCCTTTTCACGCGACGTGATCACCTCTATGGCGGCCATGAACCGGTCGGACACGATAGACACGCCGATGAAGAGATACAGGAGCACGAAAAAATATACGAGGCCACGGAGTACGATGTCGAGAGTGGGCACGTCCTCCAGTGGTCTCCAGGCGGGAAGCACCAGGCCGTCAGAGCACTGCAGAGTGCGCGCGGGTGTCGAGTTGTAGGTTGATAGACGCGCGCCGGGCGAAGCGCCGCGCGCCACTCTACAGAAAGCCGCAACCGCGACCGCGGCGAGTGCACGCATTGTACACCAACCCAACCGCCGCCGCCCGCAGCCGGCGTGCGACTACGGCCCTCCCGCGGCAGAGCGCGCGACGACCGAGCCCCCGCTCCCGTCGCCGCGCGCCGCCCACCGCCCGCGCTCACCGCCCGCGCCCGCGCCCGCGCCCACGTATCACTCCCGCTGTACAAACTTAATTCGGACTTCGATCAGTCTTCAAAGAAGACGTGGGTTATAACAGGACAACACGAACTAATTAAGAATTCGTTTTTTAAAGAGGATTTTTTCTTATGAAACGATTTACTATAATTTTGTGTTTATTTCAAATAAATACTAGGTGTGTCTCGTTTTAGCTTATGACAATATTATACAAAAGACAAAGAAAAGATAGTTGTTTCATTTTTATTGGCTGTTCTGTTATTTCAAGCTATGTTACTGTTAGTGACCGGCTGTTAGCGAATACTGAAAATGTTGATTGTTGATAGTGATTGAATAACTTCAGTGTGGTGAATTATAAATGATATTATTTAACAGATATAATGACATCGCAAGAACATCTGTTATCTTCAAATACTTGTGATTTATATATGTTATGATAAATACGTCTGACTCCTATTTCAGAGTGCCGCCATTGACCGCTACACTCCGTTTCCGTATTAAAGTTGCGTGTGTATAAGCGGCTTGCGGGCGGCGGGCGGCGGGCGACGAGACCAATATTTGCGAACACTGCATCAGTGTATGTAGTGTATCAGGTGCCGTGTCGTTACGCCTTTAGCCATCCCACATGAATATTACATTAAAAACAACAGACATTGAAAGAGTTGTCGTTGCCCGCACGATCCGCTTTCAAATATTTACAATGATAACACACTGAGCATAACGCAAATGTTGCACGAGAATATTTTGTGATTTACGTAATAACAGCGCGTGGCCCCGTGGCTGCTGGGGGTCCCGGCTGCGTGTCCCGGCCACGGTATCTGGCTGCGCCTCGTGGCTACGGCTCCCGGTTGCATGACCCGGCTGCGGGCATTGACTGCTAGGCGCCTGGAATTGACCCATGAGCTCGTTACCATGTTTAGTTTAACCCCTGCTGTTTATGTGCTGTTTGATCCGCGATTCGGGGTTCCGGAGGACCAAACGAAGCTGAATATATGTACCAGTGGAGAGGTATGCGATGTTCTATAAACAGTTAAGTGCTAAACACACACACTCGCACACACACTCACACACACAGACAGTGTTCGACGGCGCGACATTATGCTCGCTGCAGAGGTGGAGCGTGCTTATGGAATATTTGTGAGTGATCGTGTAGTGCAGGTACTCCGTTACCGAGCTCGTTAGAACCCGGTGATCCGAGAGCCGATTGCCTGTCGATTGAAGTGCTGCCAATTAGAAGGCTCGCGCACTTTCAGGGAATGATGTGTTGGGGAGCGTGGGGGGAGAGCTGCGATAAAAAGCACTCTATTGGTCTTTACTTACTATTTACTATTACTACATGGAAACGAATTTATTAATAACATAACAAATGCGCTCTTCGGTTCTGTCCGTTATAATAGCCAGTGTGTCAGTAGGAATACAGACAGTATACTTCTAACTGTAGCTTTTCAGAGCCGCTTCTGGGTGGCCGTAAAAAGAATCAATCGTTTTGTTTACAAATGGACAGAGAACATAAAATTGTGCACCGCCTAAATGAAATGCGAGACGTAAAGTAGTTAGACATAATTACAAAATGTTTTTGTTTATGACATAACCAAGCGGATAAATTAAACAAACACAGGGCTGATGTTGCGCTGGGTCCGGCTTACCGGAGTATTTTTCATTGTGTTCAGTGTAATATATAAATTTATATTTAAAAACAGTCTCCAGAAAATACCAGATCACGGTGCATACCATGCGTAATAACTAAATTGCAATTAAATGTATATATTTATACCAAATGTTGCGCAAAGACCATACTTATTAATACTTTAAATATTAAAGCAACTGGTGTAGATGGGATGTTTCATTTTCATCATCATCATCATCAGCCGATAGACGTCCACAGCTAGATACATGCTACTTTTCATTTTAACTGTAGATATTTGCGGCATCTGTATACAAGTCCTTTTTTAACTTCTTGTCAACACGGTTTTGTAGCTCGAAGATCTACGTATACAAATCTGGTAACATTTACTGAAACTCTAATTGATGCAATCGATAAAAATAAGCAAGTTTATGTTATGTACACTGATTTTAGTAAAGCCTTTGACTCAGTGCCACATGATATTTTGCTTTTAAAACTCTGTGCTTATGGGTTCACTGGTTCACTGCTCAGGTGGTTTAAGTCATATTTAGATAAACGTTTCTTTTATGTAGTTGTTAATGGTTTTGAGTCCCTTCCCTGTGAAATTGCCTCAGGTGTACCTCAAGGCTATCTTATTTAATGTTTTTATCAACGATGTTGCAAATTGCTTTCAATTCTCCTAACTTTTTATGTATGCAGACGTCTTAGAGTTTAGCAGAACTATTGATTGCCAAAATGACAGTCTGCTGTTGCAACAAGACTTGAACAGGCTCACACAGTGGTGTGAAGACAATCGCATACTCCTAAATACTAAAAAATGTTATCGTGTTTGATTTGCAAGAAAATTTAATGTTATTACATATCAGTATAGAATTAAAGAAGACATCGTTCAGGAACTGGAGCTAATTAAAGATTTAGAAGTCACCTTTGACAAAAAGATGACTTTTGTTCCCCATGTTGACAATATTATCAAAAAGTCTTCAAAGGTGCTCGGATTCTTATTAGGAAATAATAAACAATTCAAAAATTTCTCTAGTAAAAACTCTTATACGATAGTCTTGTGAGGGGTATTCTTGAATATTGTTCAACAGTTTGGCGGCCTCACTTTGCTGTGCATAGCTTGAGGCTGGAGCGACTTCAAAAGAGGTTTTTTTGGTACCTTGCTAGAAGCATCGGCAGAGCTGATAGAAGATTTTCGTATGCTGATAGACTTGAGTACTTTAGGATAACATCTTTAGATAGTCGTAGAGATATTTTGGACTTAGTATTCTTGTTTAAATTGTTTAATAGTAGAATTGACTGCCGCTCACTTCTATCCAGCTTCGATATCAGGGGACCTATAAGAATTTCGAGATGTGAGATTACTTCTCTATCGCCGCCACTGCGGAGATCTGTTCTTCGTTGCAACTTTTCAGTTTTTAGACTTTGTAAGCTATTGAACTGCTGCTGTAAACTTGTGGGCATCCATGCGGACTCATTATATATATTTCTTGCGTTGCGCTCTTGCAAACCTGCCACTTTTACTGCTTTGTGGCTGCAATTATTTTTGTTATTTATTCTAACCTGTCTTAGCCATAAACAGTGAGTACAGTTAGTGAATGTTGTGTCTACTTTTTAACAATCATGTACTAAGATTTTTTTGTTTAAATTCTTTGTATATTTTAGTGAATGTTATAGTATATGATTGATTGTAGACCTTAAAAAAAAAAGTCCTTCAGAGAGCCGCAAGAATGAGCTTCACTACCTACACCGTGGCGTAATAACTTAGATTCTAAGTCTTAGAACATTTTGTTGAATTATTATCCGATGCTTTGCAGTAGGTATCAATAATATTACTGGTGAGAATACAGTAACGTGCCATTATAATGTATCGCCCTCATCGATAGATGGCGCTGTGATTAAAATGAAGTTACATTTATGTCACCTTGTTTATTGACAGCGTAAATGTGTCTGTACGAGACACTCATGGACGGGTTATAATTTTGGATTTTCTAGTTTAATAATACGTTTTTCCAACGTCTTGGTTTTTTCTAGACACTAATTTTGCTATCTGTCACTGATCCAATTTTGGGCTGTGACGACACCACTGTTTTGAATTTCAGTTGCGGTGGAATTCCTTTTCAACTACAACAATTTGAAAATATCTCCACTCTGATTAGATACCGTCACAGCTCAACGAGAAACTAATACGAGAAAGGTAGTTTGTTGGCTGTAGCTGCCGGGGAACATGACCCTTACACCCGTTCCCTGTTCGGATTGTATACTTTGTGTATTATACTTTTTGTTCATCATATGTTCTGAGATTTGTACATTTTGCAAGAGTAAATTATGCTCTGGAAGGATAGATATGACATAAAAAGAATTCTATCCCTCTATCAGTCGTCATATCTGAATTCACACTTCTTATACATGTCGTCTTTTACACAATCCATCCATACTTTCTACGGTCTTCCCCTACCCTTATAACCATCCACGTTCATTCTCATTACTTTCTTTGTTATAGGTCATTCATCCATCCAAATAACATGCCCGTACAACGTTAACCTCTTGCCCCTCAATTTCTCTGTCACTGGAGCAACTTTCAGACTTCCTCTAATATACTCATTCTTAATTTTATCCATCCTCGTCACACCGTACATCCATCTTAACATTCGCGTCGCGACCATATGTAATCTCCTTTCATCCGAACCTTTGTTGGCCCAACACTCAACTCCGTACATTACGACAAGTCTAACGACATATGGTCTAGATATACACATGTTAAATTCATTAATTACGTACCTAGTTACCTACCTAAAACATAAATTTGCAATGACAAATATGTTTATTTTTATAATATACACTTTATTTATAATCCAGGTGTTGGCGTACTTGTAAAAAAATTCTAAAAGACGGCAGGTGAGACTGTACAGAGTTGCACATTAAATTCTACATCAAGACAATTTTATCAATCAGCTAGCCACTAAGATTGAATTTAGCTAGCAGCAAATCAGATACTTACACTTATTAGCTGACAGTAAACATTATACTTAATATATTATTAGAATCGATAGCCGCAAGAAATTTTTCATCGGGTTTTTGCACATCTGCACTCCGTGCACGAGACTATTGACGCCAGTACCTGACCAAGTGGGCGGCGCCGATGTCCAAATGAAACGCGCGAATATGTTTCCAAGAATAGTTAGCCACCAGTTAGCCGCAAGATTAGTGGAAATCATACCTCAGTCCTAATTTTAATTTTTTTGTATATAAATTAAATATTTGGTTAAAGAATTAATTTATGAGACCATCTGGTAACATTTGTGAAGAAAAAGTTTTTTCCGCCATGTTTCTCATTTCTTAAATAGAAAAATTTTCTATTTATAAAAGTATTATTAATTCAGTGGAATTGATTTTTAGAAACATTAAAAGATTTTTATTTATCATTAAATCTAACCTAAATTTAATTTACTGGTGGTAGGTCTCTGATGCCGGATACCGTCTAGGTGAGAACCATCGCAGCGCCTATTCCTAACTTAAAACGTTAGTATGAAAACATTATTGTGTTCTGGTTAGAAGGCTGTTGTAGTTAGTGAATTACTAGTATAACGAGATCACATCTTACGTCTCAGGGCGACGAGTGCAATATGCTGCTGTGTATAACATCCATCCACTTTATGGGCGGGCGTATCATTTACCACCAAGTAATCGTCCCGCTTGTCTCGTTGCTTAATTGTATAAAAAATATTTTATATTAGGTATTTTTAAAGGGACCATATATTTCATTGTCGATTTCGTAGATACCCTATCGTTAAAAATTATGGAACTAAAAGTAAAATGTTTAGAGGGAAGGATGTGTGTACCTATTTACAAACTAAAAGTCTATATATACGAACCAATGGTCCGTGTACATGAATCAAAGGTTCGTATTGGTTTATTGTTTTACGATTTAGGTAATAAAACACCAGACATCGCTAACTGTTCAACTGTGACTATCTCAGTACTTACAAAATATTCTGTGATCGGAAATAAGACTTGGCTTAAAGGCCGTATTACCAGGCCATGAAATCTTAAAAAAGAAGTGTCAAATGTCAACTGTCAACGCGTTAAGTGCTACTTTCGGCACGATCAGTTCACGTCAGCTGCGACGCATATCGGCGCTGTGTATTATAAAATATCTAGAAGTATTCACTAAGTGCAGTGATGTTTTGCGGTAATAGTTGTAGTCTAACTTTGTGAGTGTAGAATCGTTTAGTCGGCATGAGTGATGACACACCAGAAGAGCGACAGCGCAATGAGCTGATCGTGTTGAAGGTATAGAATGCGTTATTTGTTGCTGTTTGACAGCACCACCGTACCTGTAGTACGCTGTTGTACTATTGTGTGATCTTATGTTTTAATTACTTGTCGATGTTAACTCATCAATAAGGAAATTAAAAAAAATTCCAATGGCTACGCATTCTTTAATTATGTTATAATCTGCCCTTTAGGAGTTTGGTTAAAGGTAGAATTTTTTACAACCGACTAATGAGTCATCTTCCTCATATTGTAGATATTATCCATGAGATATATTGACTATAATAATGTTGTTATAGCTGTCAAAATTGAGTGGTGTATTATCAATAACTTAATTGTATAAGACCTTAGATCACATTAATAATTTAATTAGGTACAGAATCCATATAGAATATTTATCATATTACTGTTGGAAGCAAAAATTAGTGCTGTGGACCTTACCTAAAAAGTTTTTGGCAACAGAGACCTGGTCCTAGAGCAGTATATTGCTACATATTGCTGTTATGAGACAGGCAACTTCCGAATGGCAAAAAATTAAATAATGTTTTGTTTGGGATAATCATATAAAATTATTTATATGCCACTTATGAATGTGCCTCCACATATTAATATAAAGATCTGTAGAAGAACTAAGGTCACTCATATAGCCCAAAAGATTGCTAGACTTAAGTGGCAGTGAGCAGGGCACATTACTCGAAAGACCAGTGGCTGATGGGGCAGTAAGGTCGTTAAGATGTGCTTGTTTACCAGTATATATAGTGTTGGGAGGATTCCCACAAGGTGAACCAATGAGATGGTGAGAATTGTGGGAACCCACTGAATGCAAGCAACGTGGAACAGATCACTGTGGTGATTATTCGGGGAAGCCTATGTCCAGCAGTGGACATCTATAAGCTGATGATGATGATGTAATACATGTTAGTTTATCATGAGGTAATTAATGATTCATTTGTTTATGTCTTAATACTAATTCCTACACCTGTTGTGGTTACTCTGCAGTCTATATATGGAGAATCAGTGGCGGAGGTTAAAAGTGATGAGGGTGGGTGGGATGATGAAATGGAGCAGGAGGAGCGGTTGGGGTGGTGTCCACTGCATGTGACACTATCTCTGCTGCCCCTGCATGATTCTGCTGGTGCACATTGCTCTCTCACACTGCGCTTCAAGTGTAGCCACGATTATCCCAACAAGTAGGTCTTAAAAATTACTAATTGTAGACAACATCAGTATCTAATTTGATAATATTAGTTTTATATATACTAATGGACAGCTATAGTGTTTTCATTCCACCTGCTACACTACCATTGGACGCATTGTGGTGTAATATATAGAAGAAGATCAAATAATTGTTATTTGCAAAGAATTACAATTGATGGCTATATGGATTTTGTTAAAAATATCTGCTATAAAATAATGATTTTTGTAGGCCGCCAACAATTTCAGTGCAAAGTGTAAGTGGGTTATCTCTAGAGAATCTGAATGAATTGCTGAAGGAACTGAGACAGCTCTCCACTCAACTGTGTGGGGAGGTCATGATATATCAACTTGCTGATTATACTCAGGTAAGGAACAAAGGTATCATTTTCTCTTATTATAACATTATTGGAACTGTAGTCACAAATGTGAATAAATGAATAATCAGATTTGTGTTTTCAATCAAATTATTGATCTATATTCTATATATTTGACTCATGATAGCAAACTTTGTTGCAAAGTTGTTTGTTATTATTTATAATAATGTCGATCTTTGAGTATGTCAACACTCTCTAAAATCTAAACTATTTGATTGTGCACTTGCAGCAATTCCTCCATAAGCACAACAAACCCACACTGTCCTTCTACGATCAGATGGTCAAAGAGAAGACTGAATTGGAGAAAATGCGACTTCGTGACTTGCAAGTGAAACAAAATGAAGAAGTGAGCTTAGTAAACTAAATGTGCATTTGTTTTCCATTTAATTAGTAAAAAGCTTAAAAATGCACTTATTTTTCAGGCAAAGAAGATGCGCGCAGAGCTGCTGAAGCGGCAGGAGACGCTGCGCGAGGCGCCGCAGCCGGACGACGACGCTGACGACGCGCTCCGCTTGCTTTGGTGTGTGTGGACGAGTGCAAATTTGTGTTAAAGATGTGCTCAAGTCCCACGGCTCAATTATCAGATAAACATGGTTTTCTCTGTATGTGCAGTTATGAAGAGTCTCAATGTATTGCATGGGCGAGCTCGGAGGAAGGGATGAGCGGCGCAGAGCGAGGCGCCTGCACTTGCACTGGAAGTGGGATGCGTGCAGTCCGCTTCGCCGCCGCCAATACAAAGATATATCTGAGCAACTGTCTTGGTCAGTCCCAAATACTGGAAAAACTTATGCGCTACTACTTTTTGTTTTACCAAAGATCTGGCCAAACAGTGCGGCTCGCCCGATGGTCAGCAGGTACCCGGTAGTAGTGTATGGCCCGCATATGCATCGAGCGCGTGCTTGCGGTGTGTACTGTCATCGGGAAGTCCGGGTTGAGAGTTTTAAAAAAAAGGATGGTAGTTGGGACTGGATTGACTTGCCCCCGCGAACACTATGCTAGGCCCTGGTTTGGTAGGGCTTAGTTATCATCTCCATCAGCACACCCCTTATAATCACCCTTTATAAGTTATATATGTAACAGTACAAAGGTCCATCCCGGTTTGCTGACTTAGTGATTGCCACACCCAATTTACCAATGAACTTTGAAGTCATAAGTTGGGCACTGGGCACTTTGGCTCCTACCAAATACGTGATCCGACGTGCCATGGGGCGTAAATAGATTTCATGTCTCCATCAGGACACTTATTCCACATTGGGTTCATTTCAAAGACCTAGAGAAGCTCGTTGGCGAGCTGAAAATAATGCCACACAAAATTATGAATTTCAAAGTCTTCGAATCCTCGATTCCGTGTGCTTGAAGGTCAACAGGTCACTGGCCGGGAGGTCGATAATGTTAGACTCTTGCGGAGACATTCAGGCGCATTCCATAACAGCTAATTTACGTCTCCACTGTTGGGGCACAGGCCTACCTGCAATATGAGAGAGCGATTGGCCATAGTCACCACGCGGGCCAATGCGGATTGGTGACTTCATACACACCTTAGAATAAATTTTAATTCATGTGCAGGTTTCCTCGCGATGTTTTCCTTCACCGTTTTTGTATTTCGTTGTTGTTGCTAAAGTTTACAAATGTACATAACTTAAATATTAAAAGCATCTTTACATGCCGGGATTCGAACCCGCGACCTTCGGAATGGAGGCCGCATATTCTAACCATTAGGCCAGCGTAGCGCAGGCGCATTATTGTTCATCAAATGTTCATAATTTCATTTGTTTTGGGTGCGGGTGCGCAGGGCACTCGCGGCTGGGCAGCGTGCACCTGGCGCTTGACGAGCGCGGGGTGCCGCTGTTGGTGCGCCGTTGGCAGCTGCCCGCCGCGTCGGACGTGCGCCGCCGGGAGCGGCAGCTGGCGATTTTGCAGCGCGATGTGGTGGCGCTGGCCACATTGCAGTGCACGACACTGGAACCTTACCGCACACTGCACGTGCACACCGTCCGGCGCCAGCACCTTTACGCTGCGCGCCGGCACCTGCATGGCACTTCACTGTGCCACTATGCATCCGATGTGCGCCAGTTGCTCGGCGGGGTCGATCTGCTGCAGCTCATGCGGCACGTGGCGCTGCCACTTTTCTCTGTGCTGGCGGAGATGCATGCGGTCGGTCTACTGCACCGCGATGTGCGCGCCGAGAACATCTTCCTAGAGCAAGGCGGAGCGGTAAAATTGGTCGGTGCCAGCATCGATGCACGGGTCCAGGAGCTAATAAAGGGAGATGACTCCTGTGAAAGGTGACATTTGCGTTTCATCATACCTGGACCTTCCCTGTCCATGGGGAAACCTATCTTTTCAATAAACATTTGGCTACGAGAACTTGTACATTGCATATTTTTCTGGTGTTTTATGAAAATACTGGCAACAGGTGCAAAGTAATTCATAGGCATTTAATGTAGTCGAGGCTCGATGCTCGGCTCGGTGCTCGGCTCGGTGCCCAGCTCGGTGCTTGGCGCAGCGCACGTAGTGGCCGCGGGACTTCTATCGTGACATTTAATATTAACGTCATGAAATGATTCCACGTGATTTTTTTTTCGTCGAAGCGACGGAACGGGTGTGTCATTCACCTGAGACCGTAGGGTAAGTGTGCCCAGCATCACATTGTCGCCTCGCTTTGCGTCAAGATGTTAAATCGCTCCACCCAAATAAGGGGGATAGGTACTATATAAACGATAAGGTAATGTTTGCACTGTCCTCTTTGACGACAGAAATAGGCGCTGCGGTGGCACCCGTGTCGATCGCCTTCGGCGACAGAGACTACTCGCTGGTGAGTTGATGGCGCGGAAAATATTATAAGAGCAGTGGTTGGGCGCAGGCACACCCGGGCGCAGGACGTGGCGCGGGCGGGCGGAGCGCTGGCGGCGCTGGTGGCGGCCGGAGAGTCGCGCGCGCTGCCCGCCAGCCTGCCTCCGGACGCGCGCGACTTCCTCGCTAGGTGCTCACGCGCGCCCTCTTCGTTATTAATGCACAGTCTTACACAATTTACCTTCGATCGACGCATGATTACGCCGACGGCTCGTGATGCACTCGCAGTTAGAATGATCGAGCGACGAGTATCGGCAGTTAAATTATCGCATTGAATGGCGTTGTGATTTATTTCTTTACTATTTTATATCCACTGCGCAAATCAAACCCTAGATAATGAAACCAGTACATAGAATTGCAGCAAATGGCGGTTCTACGGCCCGAAGCCATTTCTTTTAGAATTTACACAAGATTATTATTGATATAATTTGTGGCAACCGAGGGTGAGCGGTTGCCTCTTACAAACATATAGGCGCATTGCCTATATGTTTGTAATGAGTTAATTGTGGAGTGAAACCATTTGGCGAAGGGTAGAGGGCGGTGCCCCGTGACTAAAGCGGTGACGAAATGTTGTAGTAGACGTCTCGTGCGCAGGTGCATGGCGCAGGACGAACAGTCGCTGTGGCCAGCGGCGCGGCTCGCGGCGCACCCTTTCCTGCAGCCGGCGGTGCCGCGCGCGCCCCGCCCGCCGCCGCCCGCGCCCGAGGTGCGCACACCACGTCTAATATCCATCCCGCAGTCAGCAGCGTGCACTGTGCAGCTATGCTCCAGTGATATCTCTCGCTTTTTTACCTTGCTGCTCGCGATTACCAAAAGTCCCTGGTGCCACTTAGTTAATTATAATTCATGCAGTTGCAATTATTTTGTCAACTTTCTCGTTATAAACATAAATTCGTCTACTTGTAGGGGGACACGTTTGGACGTAGTGGGAATGGCGAGAGCGGGGGTCAGTACAGATTCGTGCAAGTTTTTTTGTTACCTTTCTTAGTAAATATTAATGACAATCGATTCAGTCGATGGGTCGGAGGCGGAGCGCTCGCGGAGCCGCCGACGCTCTTCTCTTTCTCAATGGGTGTCAGGGTCGCTACAGTGTGCCCTCCTGCAGGAAGAAGATAGCGGCCAGCTCAGTGAGCTGCGCCTGCCGCGTCACAGCGCATCGCGGCTTTGCGTCGAGTTCGAAGTCCTCTCGTGGATCGGCAAAGGCGGCTTCGGCGACGTGGTGAAAGTATGCGGTGTTGTGTTACATGTATAACACATTACCTTGGTGGTTAACGCCACACACTATAATTAAGTTTCCGCCGGCAGGTCAGGAACAAACTGGACTGCGGTATATACGCAATAAAACGCATCAAGCTAAACCCTCAAGACGTATCGCTGAACCGCAAGATCACCCGCGAAGTAAAGCTCCTGTCGCGGCTGCACCATGAGAACGTGGTGCGTTACTACAACGCGTGGATCGAGGCAACTGCTGATTCCGGGGGTGATGGGGGCGCGGAGGAGGCGACGCCCCGTCCGCCTGTTAGCATTGAGTGGTCGCTGTCGAGTGCGCCGCGCCCGCCGCCCGCCGACTCCGACAGCGAAGACGACGACGACGACGATCCCGACCTCGATCTCTGGACGTTGAGGTCAGCCGCTGCTCTTAGACCGGTTGAAGGTGTTCCAAACAGAGAATATAGTTTTTACCTCAATAACAGTTTGACGGTTTATTATCTACAACAGCACGTGTCGGCCGGCACAATGCGCGAGCTACGCCTACTGCGTACCGCCTGGTTCCCTGTGCTCTACTATTTAGGGGTTACATTTGTCCCTGTGCGCTAGTTTTCAGTTATTGAATAGAACTCATTTATGATTCTGATCGATTTCTGATTTGTAATCTGTCTGTCTCAGTCCCGAGGATGACTCGAGTGGCATCGTTTTCCAAGCCGAGGTGGTCGCGTCGCCGCCTGCGCGCTCGCAGCACCTGCTGTACATACAAATGGAGTTTTGCGAGAAGCACACACTTCGGCAGGCGATCGACTGCAGCCTGCACGAGGAGCCGGTGCGCGCGTGGCGCCTATTCCGAGAAATTCTGGAAGGCCTGGCCCACGTGCATAGCAAAGGAATGATCCATAGAGATCTGAAACCAGCGAATATTTTTTTAGACTCCAACGACCACGTTAAGATAGGAGATTTTGGTTTAGCTACAAAAATTTTCTCCAAAGAATCTGTAGAAGGTAGAACACAGTGTGACTGCATGTCATCTTAGCTCCAGTTATTGTGCTCAGATCTAGTAATAAGGTGATGCTTGTTGTTTCACAGACAGGACCAAGGCGCAAGAGGAAGTGGACGGTGCGCTGACAGGGGAGGCGAGTACTTTTTCAACATCATTTGACATTTTTATTGTACTTACCTCATTCTTATTTCCTTCCAGCTAACGCATCTCCAAGGCGAGAAAGGTTGATCTTAATTTGCAGGAATGAAAACTCCAAGAAACTTTTTTATATTCATGCAAATGCTTTTACAATCAATGAGAAGAATGACTGGTAGGTTGGCACGGCTCTGTACGTGGCGCCAGAGTTGCGCGCGGGTGGCGCCGCCACGCGCTACAACCAGAAGGCGGACGTATACTCGCTGGGCGTGACGCTGTTTGAGATGTTCCACGGGCCGTTCGCGACGGGCGCGGAGCGCGCGACCGTGCTGGCGCGCCTGCGCCGCCCCGACGTGCTCCTGCCCGACTACTTCGACACCGCCGACAACGCCAAACAAGTCTACTTACTCAGGTACCATTCAATATCCTATATGCATTAAATGCTGTGCTTATATAAGAAATATGTAATTAGGTCGAGATGTGTGCACAAAACTCAAGGAACGAGATGTGTATTTGTGTGATGTGGTTAATGTGGTGGCGTAGCGAGGTGATATGGCGGTGTTGTGGTGGCGTTGAGATTACGTAAGGTTTGTATTGATGAGGTGGATGCTCCGCGCGGACCCCGCCGAGCGGCCGACGTGCGCACAGCTGGCGGCCTCGCAGCACGTGCCGCGCGCCGTGCCGCAGGGCACGCTGGCGGCGCTGCTCGCGCACTCGCTCGCGGACCGCGACGCACCCGCGTACGCGCGGCTCGTGCGAGGCTGCTTGGAGCAGCGCGCTCAGCCCGCCGACGAGCTGCTGTTCTACGAGCCCCCCGCCGGCGCGGCGCACCTCGCGCAACTGGCGCACCATGCGCGCCTCGCCCGCCTCGCCGACTGCGTCGTTACCGTAAGTGTCGCCTGTGCGGTTTCCTTCCCGTGTTGGGTCGGCGAACAGCGCGCTGTGCACGTGGGGAGCGTGCCGTGCGTATGTTATTTAAAACAAAAATAAAGCAACGTGCAGCGGAAACGGAATTCGTTTTCGATACCGCTTCCCCATATGAATATCAGAATGAATACCGTTTAATGGGAACGTAAGAGTCGACGAACATACGTATTGGGCAGGTATTCCGTAGCCACTGTGCGGAAGAGGTGACTCCGCCGCTGCTCACGCTGCGCGCCGGTGCCTGGGATTCGCGTGCTGACGCCGTGCGGCTGATGACGTCGTCGGGCGCTGTGTGTCTCCTACCCTACGACCTGCGGTTACCCTTCGCACGGTATCTTCTCTATTTGTATCTCAGTTGCTGATTGTATGTAGCAGTAGTGTCAACGCGAATTATCGCGCCGCGTGCCCCCGCAGGCTGGTTGCTCAGAGCGGAGTGCAGCGACTGCGACGCTACGCGGTGGGGCGCGCGTACCGCGAGCGCACGACACGCGGCTGTCACCCGCGCGAGGCTCTGCAATGCGCCTTCGATATTGTGACGCCGCCTGCCGGTGAGCCGCCCGGGCGTGTTGCATTCTCGGTTATCGTCCACCTCTGGGCTGGTGAGTGCGTAACGTGCGCCGTCATGTGTGTGTGTGTGCAGAGTGCACGTGGGCGGATGCGGAGGCGCTGGTGTGTGCATCGCGTTGCGCGTTGGCTTTGGGGTTGCGAACGGCGCGCGTGCGCTTGGGGCACGCGACGTTGCTGCGTACGCTGCTCTGCTGCGCGGGCCTGCCCCCGGAGCGTGCGCCCCCGCTGGTGGCAGCGCTGCGTGATTTCGCGTTGGGTCGCTTGGCGCGCCTGCAGCTGCAGACGCACGTGTCCACGCTCGCGTTGGGCGCCAAGCGCGCCACGATGCTCATGCGTCTAGTCGACGCGGACGTGCCGGTGCACGAGTTGCCCGATCTTATTGCGCAGGTTTTTTATTGTTATCATATTGAACCCAAGTTATTATTTGGTACGTAAAATCGTAGAACAGCATGTTTGTACAGGTCCAGCAGGATAAGTGGAGCGAGGTACTCCAGCGAACGGCGCGCGAGTTAGTCGAAGTGGAGAGGCGCGCCCGGGCGCTCGGCTGCGAGGTGAGAATCGCGCGCGTTCGGATCGCATCTGCGCCGTCGGCCTTCGCTTTGCGTTGTGAAATTGACGCGTATGACTGGTCATCAGATCCCGATGACAGCGGCACCGCTGCTGGCGTACGGCGCTGAGCAGCACTGCGGTGTGTTCTGGCAACTAGTTGCGGGAGAACCGGCGCGGCGCCTGCGCGAGCGGCACGTGCTTGCTGCCGGCGGCAGGTGGTCGCCGTTCTTATACTGTACATGAAATGTCTGAAGATGAAAGTGCTTAACTCGTGCCTATTGCCAGTGTTCACTTATGGAACCGAGACATGGTCAATTACGACTAGCTCTACAACAATGCCCAGGCACTGATAGAGTAATGGAGAAAGATATCCTTAAAATTGCTCTCGCGATCGAATCAGAAATGAGGAGATCCGTAGAACTACGACCACCGATTAGCCCTAAGCTAGATTGAAGTTCCAATAGGCAGAGCACATTGTTCGAATGACTGGCGACCGATGGTACAGAGAAATGGTACAGTTACAGAGTTAGAGGGTGCTCTGGCGTCACAGGTATGACGAACTGGTGCAGCAGCTGAGCACAGCGGCGCGGGTGACGAGGCCGGCAGGTGAGGAAGGCGTGGTGCCCGGCGCCGTCGGCTTCTCGCTGTCGCTGGATCGTGCCGCTGCGCTGTGCGCCGGCGCTGCTCTGCTCGAGCCGCCGTCAGGCGACGCGCCGCCTGCTCATCAGGTTTACAAATTTGAACTTTTTCGGCAAATATTTAAATAGATTAAAAATGTTATAATAACATGTACGTAAAGTTTATGTCGCTGGGAGCCACTGGATTCAAAGAGTGCAAGAACTTGTTTTGTGGAGCACATTACAAGAGACTTAAGTGCAGCTGTGGACGTCCAGTGGTAGAAATGATGATGATGATGATGAAACTCTACGTTATTTGTTATATATATATATAAAGTATTTTATTCGCGAGTAGCAGTGTACGTTGCCGGTGCTGGTGCGCGTGCCGGGCGTGTCGGGCGAGGCCGGTGGCGCGTGCGGCGCGGGGCTGGCGCGCGACGCGTGGGCGCGTGGGCTGCGCTGTGCGCTGTGGGCGGGCCCGGGCGGGGCTGAGGGCGCGCGTGGCACCGCGCCCGCGGGGCTACTCCTCCAGCCGGTCGCGAACGCGGTGTGCGTTGAGTTTTGGGATGAGACCAGGTCAGTCCCGGCGCTCCCGCTGCGGACAATACCTGAAATATACGACGCACGGGCATATTTTATAAATATTTTTTTGCTTAAACATTTCTGCGTTAATACCGCGAGGGATATTTCCATTTCAATAGAAGACCGGTTGTTCGGTGTAGGTTAAGTCCATCCCTACATATAGGTGTGTAGGGTATAGAACATTTTATTTGCGCCCCGCGTCGGTGAGTACCATGAAAGGCTCTCTCGACGTCGGACGGCTGTGCCTAGCGCCACACTCCGCGGATCCTTTGTAGTCGCGACATGGAGCGACCTGGCCTGTACGTACAGGCTGTAGCTGGAACGGGCGATCGCTCATGCGTCAGGATACTGACTGACTGGACCTAGATCTTTGACGCGATGATAACAGACCAAGTAGTCCTGAAATACCAGCGAGACCGGTAAGTACACAAGTAGTTTAAGGTGTGCGCTGTGCTGCGGGCTGCGGAACCCGGTTTGTACGACAAACCGGTTCGTTACAGATGTAATGAGACAACTTCTCCATTCCTTCTGTGGACGATATCAGCTTGCTGCACGGGATGAAAACTGTTGTCATTACGTCTGGCTACAGTTTGGACTTGTGCTTGTGTATTTTGTTGAAAATTGAATACTAAGGATCTGTTAACATGATGTCAGAGGAAGTTCTGCAAAGATCATAATACTAAAAATGTCGGTGGGGACGTAGGGTGCGGGAGCTGGTACTGCCGCCGGGCGACGCGCTCGAGTTGGCGCGCCAGCGACAGCAGCCGGTGCGCGCGCACGACGGTGAGTGCGGGGCGCTGCTCGCCGCGCATATTCATTTTTGTGTTGTTTAAATCCATCGAAGGTAAATGATTAATTTGTGATCTCTGCAGGCAGCGGGCGTGGCGCCGGCGGCGGCGCCGGCGCCGGCGACGGCGACCGAAGCGCGCCCGCTGTGCTCGTCACCTTCGTCACCGGGGACGAGAAAATTAACAAAAACTATAAAAGACAAATCGAAAATCAGGTTATTTTTTCTTTATGTTACAAGTAATGAGTGCTATACTTTTAAGAAATTCGTATTTAATCCGAATCGATCCGATCTGAATTATATATAACGTATTTAGAGCTAGGTTCCCTAGGGCTCCCTCCCTTCTACGATGCGCGGGCGCACGGCCCTCGGCGCTCGGCCCTCGGTGCTCGGCGTCTAGCGACTTGCCGCATTGACCCAACGTATTTAATAACATTTGTTTATTCGGAAGACGACTCTGTGTCGATGCTTTACGAGACGGCGGAAGCGGAAGCGGATTACTGTGTATTGATGCTTATCAATTATAGCGCTGCGCTAGGGATGGACTTATTTATGCGACCAGGTTTTAAAACCAAGTATTTCCTTTCAAGTACGTGCATCAGGTGTCTGAGCAAAATATTTAGAGTATTTTTTTATACGTATTTAAGTTTTTTATAAACACGATACACCCGGTCGCGAGACGCTTCCGCTCGCGGAATTATTGCGCATGCGCTATACACCGCGTGCGTGCGTTTCACTGCGCGTGCGCTGTGCCATGTCAACAAACCGCGTAATGTAATGTACGACGCATTAGCTTAATACTTATATTTCAATAAAAACGCATTTAACACTAGGTTTATGGGACCCGTCAATTTGACGGATTTCAAACTTTGAAATGAAACACACAAAAAACCATAGCATTAATCTTAACTATTTTGCATCGTAAATTTATAATTTCATTAAAAGAGTTTGTACACACAATTATTATTTTCTTAGGCTTCATAAATTTTGAAATTTGTATGTTGTATTCCTATTTCTACGGAACCCGTCAAATTGACGGGTTAGCTGATTACGTAAACAATCCTTGTATATTATTCATTTATTTATTTATCCTTTATTGTACACCAGTTACAAAATATGGAATACATTATATATATACATAGATGTACAGTGGACGGTGTTATTACTCAACAAGCAATTTCTTCCAGACAACCCATTTGAAAGAAAGACGTGGACTAAAAACAAAGATAAGATAGTGGTGCACTAAATTATTAAAACTAAAACGCTAGGTGACAGATGCAAGCAGTAGCACAATCAGACAGAATATATAATTTAAACTTTAGGATAGTTGTTACTTAAGTGTCTTTTGAAAGAAAATAGGGATTTGGCGATACGAATATGGTTCGGTAGAGTTCCATAAGCGAACCGCCGGAACGGAGGAGTTTGAGAAAAATGGAGAGGAATCCACGGGGATGCGAAGGGAGAGGTTCATTGAAGAGCGGAGAGTGCGACTGTGGCAATCGAAAATAAATCGAATCGATTTTTAAGGTAGGAAGGTGTTAGAGGATTGATCAATATCTTGTATAGAATAGAGAGAATGTGAGTATTCCTGCGAAGACGAGTTAGCAGCCACTTGAGTTTTTTACGAAATTCAGAGATGTGATCGTATCTGCGTAACCTAGATATGAATCGTATACACAAATTTTGAACACGGTCAAGCTTATCAAGCTGCGCTTCAGTTAGGTCAAGATAGCAAACATCGACATAGTCGAGAATAGGCATAAGAAGAGAATTAGCAAGCGCAACCTTAGTGGCTGTTGGAAGAAAATTGCGGAGTCTGCGCAAGGAGCTTATAGCCCCATACATCTTTCTGCTGACCTCGTTAACTTGCGGCGCCCACGATAGACAGAAGTCAATGTAAATACCTAGATTCTTAACTTGTTGACTTATTAATATTTTATTTTTACGTGAAGCCTTATATTGTTAAACTCAGATTTATTTTGAATAAATTGTTTTCGTTAATGTAAATACTTATTTTCATCCACCCGTCAATTTGACGGATGCTCGTAGAGATGAGTATATAAGAAACGCCCGTAAACATAGTGTTAAATAACTTAAAAAACTTAAAGAAATTGAAATGAATAGTCTAAACCGATCGATATTTATAGGCTTTTATATATTTGGTTTTTTAATTTTTGTTGAATGTTTACTTTGTATTTATGTATTTTATTTATTACACTCTAAATTACTAATTAATCTCAATGTAACGTAAATTAAATTCATCAGTAAACTGCGCCCGCTTCTCTAGTATAGTGTATAATGAGCACCTAAACTAAAGTGTGTCCAAGGTCTCGACGACTAGGAACTGCTTTAGGGACTACCAGGTAACTACGGTGTTACGATGTATTACTTTCGCTCGTTGGATGAATTTTTAGTTTTGTAGTTTATTTGTATGCGGTCATTAAAATATACATATTTAATAAACAATAATTAAGATATTTATACTCCTGTTTTAATAATTGTTCTCTTTAAGTAAGTGTAAGTCTTTCTATTGCCGGTTTAGGGTGTAAGTTATGTTCTGTGTGGTGCGCGTTAATCGTTCTAATCGTTCCATGTCCGTTTTTGTCCATTTTGTAACACCGAAGGAGTACCTTAATACAGGGATGGCATAGGTATTACAAGCTATAATGAGGTGTTTACCAGAAAGTTGGAACTTACATAGGGCATTAAGTGGTGAGTTCTCTTGTATTCAGTGGTGAGTGTATTTTTTTATTTTAACATGGTCAAGCCGTTTGAGTTGCGTGTACCCCAAATATTTATACAGATCGGCGGGCTCCATTGCCAATATTGTGTCTGTGTTGTTGATACTATAGTTGCCTGGTCGAATCTTGCCTCGGGCCATGTGAAGTGTTTTACATTTATCTAATTCAAATTGCATGTTAATATCTTTACTAAATTCTGCTGTAGCTTCTACTAGTTTCTTCATATCTTTTCCGGTTTGTGCATATAGTTTTTTAACGTCCATGTATATTAAATGTGAGATAATAGTATTTTCGGCATTATTTTTGAGGCATAATCCGATCCCATTACGTTGCAGTAAGTGAGAGGATTCAAGGCAAGACAAAACCACAAGGGACTCGGGGAATCACCTTGATAAATACCTCTTCTAATAGATATCTCTCGTGTTATAGTATTGTTCTGAGTATCATGTATCTGAAGAGTAGTTTTCTAATGAGTATGAGTATTTTATAGATTTTTAATATTTGTATCAACCAGGAATGTGGAATATTATCAAACGCTTTTTTGTAATCAATATAAGTGCAATGTTTGGTCGAGTCGATAACCAGTTGTTCTTTGCATCCCATGTGGCCTCGTCTGCAGCCTTTCTGTTCTCCCGCTAATATTTTATTGTGTATCGATATGTGAATTGATTTTAGTTCTGGTTGCTGATGTTAATATTTTATATATAGTGGGCAGGCATGTTATTGGTCTATATTGGGAAGGGTGTGTTGGGTTTTTAGTTTTAGGTAGCATGTAAGTAATTACGGTTGTTATAAATTTGGGTAGTTTGTTTGCCTAGAATTATTTCTGTAAATTTTTTCGTAAGTGATTTGTGTAATGAAGTTAACTTTTTATACCAAAAGATATTTATTTTATCTACTCCAGGTGATTTCCAATTATGTAGTCTAGATGTAATATTTGAGATATCGGATTCTGTTATGTCAATAAATTCCATTTCCTCTATGTTTTTCTATTCGTTTTCTTCTTCCATAAGCCAAAATGCTTTGTGGTTGTGTTGTATGTGTTCTTCCCAAGTGCTAGACCAAAATGTTTCTATTTGTCCTTTTGTGGGCGTTTCTAGATTCGTGTTTGTGTTATTTATATGATGTAAATTTATTTGTGGATTTTGTATGTTTCTATAAAATAATTTTTCGTTTGTGCTAAAGATGGCATTATCTTTTTTGCGATGTTGTGCTTTATTATATCACCTGAGCCTATGTACTTTAAGTGCTAATTTCTGTTTTAACCTGTGTAGAAACTCCTCAAGTGCTTCGTTGCTTTTTTCATGTCTTTTGTGAACTAAATTGCTCTAGAATATAGACTCTATTCTCTTAACTACCTTATTTGATCTATTGTTATTAATGTACTGTGTAAGTCTACCGCAATCTGCTCTCAATCTCTCTATATCTTTTTCCAGCCTTTGTTGCCATGGTGGTTTCATATTTTGTCTTGGTTTTGTGTTCCTAGTGAATTCTGTGGTTTAAAGTTGAGTTCATCAGATATAACTACCGCTGTGTAATATATAAGTGTGTGTATGTCTATTAGTTGCATGTTGTCAGACGTAAAATGTTTTAGGATATCGTCATTAAATAAGTTAATATAACGGAATAACTTAGGACTGCATTTGTGTTTAGGCAGTTTTGGTCGCGCTGCTGGGTCCGTTCCAGAGTATTGTATTAGTGTTGTCCTAAATCTGTTGGTTATTTCTGTGATATTGTCTTTGTTATTATATATTGATCAGCAATGGTAGGGGTTCCAGTATCATTCTCCAGCAATAGATTAATTGACTCGGTTTGTGTGGACGTATGTTCTTTGTGTACGTGTTTGATTGTATGATTGTGGTTGAATACTTGTTTCCAGTTGAGCATTTGGTTATGATCATGTTTGTGTATCTACGTTTATTCGTAAATAGTATTCGTGTTATGTTCTTCTTGTAGGTATATTCTGGTTTCTTCCTTTAATTTTTCTATTATTTCTTTTGCCAATAGTTTATTTCTTACAATTATTCTCCTCTGATCTGAAATTATTTGTTCTGAAACTGATATGTCCGGATATTGCTGTGTAAAAAGTTCATGCAACTGCTTTCTGTAAGTGGTCATGTCTCTCTCTAATTTAGTAATGCGGAAGTAAGTTTGCATGATAAATATATTGTCATTTTTGCTCCATCTCACGCGAACTCTTGGTTTACCAGCCTTGGTGGACGCAGATAAGAAGATATTTATCCCCTCTCGCACCGTTTAAGGTTGAAACGGGTGGAATAGTATTTAAAATTAAACAAGGAGGTGGCGATGATATGAGCGATGAATTATTTACGTCACTGGACTCGGCTGTAATATTTTTGTTGGTGGAAGCCCGCCTGCTTAACTCCTCACCGCTGACAGTTCGCATGTTAAAACACCCACCAGCGTCATCTCCAGGTGTGCCCCGGCGTTCACCCCCGGGTAGCGGACTTATTCGTTTTCTCTTTGAACGGGTCTCCACGTTTTATGGGTATCCAGAGCCACGTTAGTCACGCCAGTAATTTCTCATTCGTGTGTCCGCCCCCTACGTGATTAGGTGGTCAATCAGGACGTGTGGTTGTTTAGGGGGCTTATTATTATTATTATATCTGTCTCTACGGACAGCAGCCGTCACGTTCACGGTGCGACGAATAAATGTAAAATACGCTATTCTTTTAAAGACCCGATTTATTAAAATTCAAAAAAAAATATTGTAACTTGAATAAACACAATGTTTGGCTTCACGTTTAAATGAAATATTTATCTCTCTAAAATAGTATGTATGTTCAAATATTTTAATTATTGTTGAAGCATAATTTGAGTGAGATTTACACAGTGATTCGTTCCGAGCGAGAAGGCGAGCGCGCGCACGCCTTTCGCCGACCCCACCACCCTCCACCACCTTCGCCAAGCGTGTTTCCTCCTCTACCTCTTTCTCCCCCCCGCCGCCGTCTGCAAGCAGTCCGTTACGAAGACATTTGCGCGTTGTGTAATTTAGTGGGCATAACTCGGGCCGTCGCTCCCGGCATCGCCCGCGAGACGTGTCCGAGTACACATTTGTGTCTGCGCGCGCAGGTGACGGCGAGCGTGTGCGCGCGGCTGGCGCTGGCGGCGAGCGCGCGCCGCGTGTGTGCGCTGGCGCTAGCCGCGGACGCGTCGGACGTGGCCCGGCTCGCCGCGCGCCTACCCTCGGCGCCCCGCGCGCACCAGCACCAGCACCCTCCGCACGGCGCGCTGCCCGAGCCGTCAGTACCTTTACTTTATATGTATACATACACTAGAAGGTTCAATACGTGTGCAAATGCTTCACAGCACTGTACAGGCACCATTGCGTCCCGCTTCGGGGGGCGTTGTAGGGAGCATGAAAGGACCGGGTAACGTGACTGTGACGAGCGCAATGTTACGGTTGGTGTTGTTTACCAATGATTGAAGTAAAGAAAATTTTGAGACAATATAATCGCGCGTTTTGTGTGGTTCGAAACCGGGACACCTCACTCAATGCACTAACGCCCGCGCACAGGTCCGACGCGAGCGCGCGCGTGCTTCACGAGGCGCAGGCGGAGCTGGCGGCGCTGCTGCGCGCCAACGCCGCACGCGACGATGCGCCGCCGCTGCTGGCGCTCTACTCCATCCCCGACGCCGCGTGCCGCCTGCTCTTGTGACGCACCCCGCGGCGCTCCACGACGCACGGACCACCTATTGCTCGCTCTCTGCCTTTCAGCACTGCCCACCCCACCGCACCGCGCCCGCGGGACACACACACACGTACACATATACACAGTATATAAATTGTTTAACATAAAGTGCCATTTTTTTTGTTTCCATCGTGTGTGGCTACGTCGGTCGGGGTGTGCAGGCGCTACGCGCACGACCACATGTGTAGTTGTAACAAGGTGTATTAAAACTAATAAATGAGTGTATATAATTGACATATATTTTATACGAATAAAATTGTTTTTATGAATGTCCCTCGTAATATTATTTCACAACAACTGTACGGTGTCGTACAAAACATTACAAGTCATCAATTTTCCGCCACCGCTTCAGATCACGACATAACCGCGTCCGCGATTCACGTGCGCTCATTCAATCATTAAATTTAAGTAAATATCAGAATCAGTCTATCATTTCAAATAAACTTTCTTTACTTACTACACTTAAACTTAGGTAGACGGAATATTGTAATAAAATTACTGTAATTAGTAAACACGCCACTGTAAGTTTCCGATACAAAATTAAGAAAATCTCTTCAATGCTTAATAATTCATTTGAGTGTAGTACAACAAGCAAACGGTACACAATAAACAAAACGAAATCGATACGTGTTCCTAAAATTAAAAAAAAAGCATTCGCTTCGTCCGCTGAAACCTAGGAGCATATTCTTATGCCTTGTATAATATGTACGGCGCGCATGTGGCACGGACGGGCACACGCATAATAATTATAAGGTAGTGTGCAATGGGACGAGTGCACTGAGGTGTGCACGCGTGCACGCGCTTTAACTGTTCCCTCTCTGCGAATGAAGTTATCCCTAATTAGGAGCGATTTTTGTCGCTGACTCGCCCGCTCCAACCTGCACGCCAGGACGCGCGCGCCGCTGGGGCGCTGTGGGGGCGCCATGGGGCACGTGTCGATAACAATTTGAGTAAGAGTAACCAATGTAAAAAGTAATGTGGGAAATTGTTCATTGTAATTACTTTGGCACAACAACGTGCATGCATAAAACGCGCGAAAGGCTATTATGTTATGTTATTTATTTTTTGGAGGTTTATGGCATATCATTTTAAATTATCTGAATATGTCAGTAATATGTAGTTTTATTCAATTTCTATACCCTTCTTCGCACCAACTTTAGCTAACCTATATGCCACCTCATTACCCCTGAACCCAATGAGTGATGTAGTAGTAGAGTAGGTAGGCAGGCAGGCAGGCAGGCAGGCAGGCAGGCAGGCAGGCAGGCAGGCAGGCAGGCAGGCAGGCAGGCAGGCAGGCAGGCAGGCAGGCAGGCAGGCAGGCAGGCAGGCAGGCAGGCAGGCAGGCAGGCAGGCAGGCAGGCAGGCAGGCAGGCAGGCAGGCAGGCAGGCAGGCAGGCAGGCAGGCAGGCAGGCAGGCAGGCAGGCAGGCAGGCAGGCAGGCAGGCAGGCAGGCAGGCAGGCAGGCAGGCAGGCAGGCAGGCAGGCAGGCAGGCCAGGCCAGGCCAGGCCAGGCCAGGGCCAGGCAGGCAGGCCAGGCCAGGGCCAGGCCAGGCCAGGCCAGGCCAGGCCAGGCCAGGCCAGGCCAGGCCAGGCCAGGCCAGGCCAGGCCAGGCCAGGCCAGGCCAGGCCAGGCCAGGCCAGGCCAGGCCAGGCCAGGCCAGGCCAGGCCAGGCCAGGCCAGGCCAGGCCAGGCCAGGCCAGGCCAGGCCAGGCCAGGCCAGGCCAGGCCAGGCCAGGCCAGGCCAGGCCAGGCCAGGCCAGGCCAGGCCAGGCCAGGCCAGGCCAGGCCAGGCCAGGCCAGGCCAGGCCAGGCCAGGCCAGGCCAGGCCAGGCCAGGCCAGGCCAGGCCAGGCCAGGCCAGGCCAGGCCAGGCCAGGCCAGGCCAGGCCAGGCCAGGCCAGGCCAGGCCAGGCCAGGCCAGGCCAGGCCAGGCCAGGCCAGGCCAGGCCAGGCCAGGCCAGGCCAGGCCAGGCCAGGCCAGGCCAGGCCAGGCCAGGCCAGGCCAGGCCAGGCCAGGCCAGGCCAGGCCAGGCCAGGCCAGGCCAGGCCAGGTTAGGTTAGGGTTAGGGTTAGGGTTAGGTTAGGGTTAGGGTTAGGGTTAGGGTTAGGGTTAGGGTTAGGTTAGGTTAGGTTAGGTTAGGTTAGGTTAGGTTAGGTTAGGTTAGGGTTAGGTTAGGTTAGGGTTAGGTTAGGGTTAGGGTTAGGGTTAGGGTTAGGTTAGGTTAGGTTAGGTTAGGTTAGGTT